>OW388296.1:62948566-64149066 GCA_936450465.1 Gibbula magus | reverse complement strand
AGTTTGAAGAAAAATACGAGGCTAGCTGTCAAGGTGTATAATTAGTGGAGATCTTTGACTTAGAATATTTCCCGTGTTTTTGGCCAAATTGACTGTGCGTGTCTCTGTAAGAACGAATCTGGAGTCCGAACTAAAATAGATAGAGTACATTTGAAATGAACATTCGATAACACACAATGTAATGAACATCTGTGCCAATTTTGGTTCTGAAATATTAAGTTTGAAGAACAAACATGAGGCTAGCTGTCAAGGTGTATAATTAGTGGAGATCTTTGACTTAGAATATTTCCCGTGTTTTTGGCCAAATTGACTGTGCGTGTCTCTGTAAGAACGAATCTGGAGTCCGAACTAAAATAGATAGAGTACATTTGAAATGACCATTCGATAACACACAATGTAATGAACATCTGTGCCAATTTTGGTTCTGAAATATATAGTTTGAAGAAAAATATGAGGCTAGCTGTCAAGGTGTATAATTAGTGGAGATCTTTGACTAAGAATATTTCCCGTGTTTTTGGCCAAATTGGCTGTGCGTGTCTCTGTAAGAACGAATCTGGAGTCCGAACTAAGATAGATAGAGTAAATTTGAAATGACCATTCGATAGGACACAATGTAATGAACATATGTGCCAATTTTGGTCCTGAAATATGCAGTTTGAAGAAAAATACGAGGCTAGCTGTCAAGCTGTAAAATTAGTGGAGATCTTTGACTTAGAATATTTCCCGTGTTTTTGGCCAAATTGACTGTGCGTGTCTCTGTAAGAACGAATCTGGAGTCCGAACTAAAATAGATAGAGTACATTTGAAATGACCATTCGATGAAACACAATGTAATGAACATCTGTGCCAATTTTGGTTCTTAAATATTAAGTTTGAAGAAAAATATGAGGCTAGCTGTCAAGGTGTATAATTAGTGGAGATCTTTGACTTAGAATATTTCCCGTGTTTTTGGCCAAATTGACTGTGCGTGTCTCTGTAAGAACGAATCTGGAGTCCGAACTAAAATAGATAGAGTACATTTGAAATGAACATTCGATAACACACAATGTAATGAACATCTGTGCCAATTTTGGTTCTGAAATATTAAGTTTGAAGAACAAACATGAGGCTAGCTGTCAAGGTGTATAATTAGTGGAGATCTTTGACTTAGAATATTTCCCGTGTTTTTGGCCAAATTGACTGTGCGTGTCTCTGTAAGAACGAATCTGGAGTCCGAACTAAAATAGATAGAGTACATTTGAAATGACCATTCGATAACACACAATGTAATGAACATCTGTGCCAATTTTGGTTCTGAAATATTAAGTTTGAAGAAAAATATGAGGCTAGCTGTCAAGGTGTATAATTAGTGGAGATCTTTGACTTAGAATATTTCCCGTGTTTTTGGCCAAATTGACTGTGCGTGTCTCTGTAAGAACGAATCTGTAGTCCGAACTAAAATAGATAGAGTACATTTGAAAAGACCATTCGATAGAACACAATGTAATGAACATCTGTGCCAATTTTGGTTCTTAAATATATAGTTTGAAGAAAAATACGAGGCTAGCTGTCAAGCTGTAAAATTAGTGGAGATCTTTGACTTAGAATATTTCCCGTGTTTTTGGCCAAATTGACTGTGCGTGTCTCTGTAAGAACGAATCTGGAGTCCGAACTAAAATAGATAGAGTACATTTGAAATGACCATTCGATAAAACACAATGTAATGAATATCTGTGCCAATTTTGGTTCTGAAATATTAAGTTTGAAGAAAAATATGAGGCTAGCTGTCAAGGTGTATAATTAGTGGAGATCTTTGACTTAGAATATTTCCCATGTTTTTGGCGAAATCGGCTGTGCGAGTCTCTGTAAGAACGAATCTGGAGTCCGAACTAAAATAGATAGAGTACATTTGAAAAGACCATTCGATAGAACACAATGTAATGAACATCTGTGCCAATTTTGGTTCTTAAATATAAAGTTTGAAGAAAAATACGAGGCTAGCTGTCAAGGTGTAAAATTAGTGGAGATCTTTGACTTAGAATATTTCCCGTGTTTTTGGCCAAATTGACTGTGCGTGTCTCTGTAAGAACGAATCTGGAGTCCGAACTAAAATAGATAGAGTACATTTGAAATGACCATTCGATAACACACAATGTAATGAACATCTGTGCCAATTTTGGTTCTGAAATATTAAGTTTGAAGAAAAATATGAGGCTAGCTGTCAAGGTGTATAATTAGTGGAGATCTTTGACTTAGAATATTTCCCGTGTTTTTGGCCAAATTGACTGTGCGTGTCTCTGTAAGAACGAATCTGGAGTCCGAACTAAAATAGATAGAGTACATTTGAAATGACCATTCGATAAAACACAATGTAATGAACATCTGTGCCAATTTTGGTTCTGAAATATTAAGTTTGAAGAAAAATATGAGGCTAGCTGTCAAGGTGTATAATTAGTGGAGATCTTTGACTTAGAATATTTCCCGTGTTTTTGGCCAAATTGACTGTGCGTGTCTCTGTAAGAACGAATCTGTAGTCCGAACTAAAATAGATAGAGTACATTTGAAGAGACCATTCGATAGAACACAATGTAATGAACATTTGTGCCAATTTTGGTTCTTAAATACTAAGTTTGAAGAAAAATATGAGGCTAGCTGTCAAGGTGTATAATTAGTGGAGATCTTTGACTTAGAATATTTCCCATGTTTTTGGCGAAATCGGCTGTGCGAGTCTCTGTAAGAACGAATCTGGAGTCCGAACTAAAATAGATAGAGTACATTTGGAAAGACCATTCGATAGAACACAATGTAATGAACATCTGTGCCAATTTTGGTTCTTAAATATAAAGTTTGAAGAAAAATACGAGGCTAGCTGTCAAGGTGTAAAATTAGTGGAGATCTTTGACTTAGAATATTTCCCGTGTTTTTGGCCAAATTGACTGTGCGTGTCTCTGTAAGAACGAATCTGGAGTCCGAACTAAAATAGATAGAGTACATTTGAAATGACCATTCGATAACACACAATGTAATGAACATCTGTGCCAATTTTGGTTCTGATAAATTAAGTTTGAAGAAAAATATGAGGCTAGCTGTCAAGGTGTATAATTAGTGGAGATCTTTGACTTAGAATATTTCCCGTGTTTTTGGCCAAATTGACTGTGCGTGTCTCTGTAAGAACGAATCTGTAGTCCGAACTAAAATAGATAGAGTACATTTGAAAAGACCATTCGATAGAACACAATGTAATGAACATCTGTGCCAATTTTGGTTCTTAAATATATAGTTTGAAGAAAAATACGAGGCTAGCTGTCAAGCTGTAAAATTAGTGGAGATCTTTGACTTAGAATATTTCCCGTGTTTTTGGCCAAATTGACTGTGCGTGTCTCTGTAAGAACGAATCTGGAGTCCGAACTAAAATAGATAGAGTACATTTGAAATGACCATTCGATAAAACACAATGTAATGAACATCTGTGCCAATTTTGGTTCTTAAATATTAAGTTTGAAGAAAAATATGAGGCTAGCTGTCAAGGTGTATAATTAGTGGAGATCTTTGACTTAGAATATTTCCCGTGTTTTTGGCCAAATTGACTGTGCGTGTCTCTGTAAGAACGAATCTGGAGTCCGAACTAAAATAGATAGAGTACATTTGAAATGAACATTCGATAACACACAATGTAATGAACATCTGTGCCAATTTTGGTTCTGAAATATTAAGTTTGAAGAACAAACATGAGGCTAGCTGTCAAGGTGTATAATTAGTGGAGATCTTTGACTTAGAATATTTCCCGTGTTTTTGGCCAAATTGACTGTGCGTGTCTCTGTAAGAACGAATCTGGAGTCCGAACTAAAATAGATAGAGTACATTTGAAATGACCATTCGATAACACACAATGTAATGAACATCTGTGCCAATTTTGGTTCTGAAATATTAAGTTTGAAGAAAAATATGAGGCTAGCTGTCAAGGTGTATAATTAGTGGAGATCTTTGACTTAGAATATTTCCCGTGTTTTTGGCCAAATTGACTGTGCGTGTCTCTGTAAGAACGAATCTGGAGTCCGAACTAAAATAGATAGAGTACATTTGAAATGACCGTTCGATAGAACACAATGTACTGAACATATGTGCCAATTTTGGTTCTGAAAAATTAAGTTTGAAGAAAAATATGAGGCTAGCTGTCAAGGTGTATAATTAGTGGAGATCTTTGACTTAGAATATTTCCCGTGTTTTTGGCCAAATTGACTGTGCGTGTCTCTTTAAGAACGAATCTGGAGTCCGAACTAAAATAGATAGAGTACATTTGAAATGACCATTCGATAGAACACAATGTAATGAACATCTGTGCCAATTTTGGTTCTGAAATATTAAGTTTGAAGAAAAATATGAGGCTAGCTGTCAAGGTGTATAATTAGTGGAGATCTTTGACTTAGAATATTTCCCGTGTTTTTGGCCAAATTGACTGTGCGTGTCTCTGTAAGAACGAATCTGGAGTCCGAACTAAAATAGATAGAGTACATTTGGAATGACCATTCGATAAAACACAATGTAATGAACATCTGTGCCAATTTTGGTTCTGAAATATTAAGTTTGAAGAACAAACATGAGGCTAGCTGTCAAGGTGTATAATTAGTGGAGATCTTTGACTTAGAATATTTCCCGTGTTTTTGGCCAAATTGACTGTGCGTGTCTCTGTAAGAACGAATCTGGAGTCCGAACTAAAATAGATAGAGTACATTTGAAATGACCATTCGATAGAACACAATGTAATGAACATCTGTGCCAATTTTGGTTCTGAAATATTAAGTTTGAAGAAAAATATGAGGCTAGCTGTCAAGGTGTATAATTAGTGGAGATCTTTGACTTAGAATATTTCCCGTGTTTTTGGCCAAATTGACTGTGCGTGTCTCTGTAAGAACGAATCTGGAGTCCGAACTAAAATAGATAGAGTACATTTGGAATGACCATTCGATAAAACACAATGTAATGAACATCTGTGCCAATTTTGGTTCTGAAATATTAAGTTTGAAGAACAAACATGAGGCTAGCTGTCAAGGTGTATAATTAGTGGAGATCTTTGACTTAGAATATTTCCCGTGTTTTTGGCCAAATTGACTGTGCGTGTCTCTGTAAGAACGAATCTGGAGTCCGAACTAAAATAGATAGAGTACATTTGGAATGACCATTCGATAAAACACAATGTAATGAACATCTGTGCCAATTTTGGTTCTGAAATATTAAGTTTGAAGAACAAACATGAGGCTAGCTGTCAAGGTGTATAATTAGTGGAGATCTTTGACTTAGAATATTTCCCGTGTTTTTGGCCAAATTGACTGTGCGTGTCTCTGTAAGAACGAATCTGGAGTCCGAACTAAAATAGATAGAGTACATTTGAAATGACCATTCGATAAAACACAATGTAATGAACATCTGTGCCAATTTTGGTTCTGAAATATTAAGTTTGAAGAAAAATATGAGGCTAGCTGTCAAGGTGTATAATTAGTGGAGATCTTTGACTTAGAATATTTCCCGTGTTTTTGGCCAAATTGACTGTGCGTGTCTCTGTAAGAACGAATCTGGAGTCCGAACTAAAATAGATAGAGTACATTTGGAATGACCATTCGATAAAACACAATGTAATGAACATCTGTGCCAATTTTGGTTCTGAAATATTAAGTTTGAAGAACAAACATGAGGCTAGCTGTCAAGGTGTATAATTAGTGGAGATCTTTGACTTAGAATATTTCCCGTGTTTTTGGCCAAATTGACTGTGCGTGTCTCTGTAAGAACGAATCTGGAGTCCGAACTAAAATAGATAGAGTACATTTGAAATGACCATTCGATAGAACACAATGTAATGAACATCTGTGCCAATTTTGGTTCTGAAATATTAAGTTTGAAGAAAAATATGAGGCTAGCTGTCAAGGTGTATAATTAGTGGAGATCTTTGACTTAGAATATTTCCCGTGTTTTTGGCCAAATTGACTGTCCGTGTCTCTTTAAGAACGAATCTGGAGTCCGAACTAAAATAGATAGAGTACATTTGGAATGACCATTCGATAAAACACAATGTAATGAACATCTGTGCCAATTTTGGTTCTGAAATATTAAGTTTGAAGAACAAACATGAGGCTAGCTGTCAAGGTGTATAATTAGTGGAGATCTTTGACTTAGAATATTTCCCGTGTTTTTGGCCAAATTGACTGTGCGTGTCTCTGTAAGAACGAATCTGGAGTCCGAACTAAAATAGATAGAGTACATTTGAAATGACCATTCGATAAAACACAATGTAATGAACATCTGTGCCAATTTTGGTTCTGAAATATTAAGTTTGAAGAAAAATATGAGGCTAGCTGTCAAGGTGTATAATTAGTGGAGATCTTTGACTTAGAATATTTCCCGTGTTTTTGGCCAAATTGACTGTGCGTGTCTCTGTAAGAACGAATCTGGAGTCCGAACTAAAATAGATAGAGTACATTTGGAATGACCATTCGATAAAACACAATGTAATGAACATCTGTGCCAATTTTGGTTCTGAAATATTAAGTTTGAAGAACAAACATGAGGCTAGCTGTCAAGGTGTATAATTAGTGGAGATCTTTGACTTAGAATATTTCCCGTGTTTTTGGCCAAATTGACTGTGCGTGTCTCTGTAAGAACGAATCTGGAGTCCGAACTAAAATAGATAGAGTACATTTGAAATGACCATTCGATAAAACACAATGTAATGAACATCTGTGCCAATTTTGGTTCTGAAATATTAAGTTTGAAGAAAAATATGAGGCTAGCTGTCAAGGTGTATAATTAGTGGAGATCTTTGACTTAGAATATTTCCTGTGTTTTTGGCCAAATTGACTGTGCGTGTCTCTGTAAGAACGAATCTGGAGTCCGAACTAAAATAGATAGAGTACATTTGGAATGACCATTCGATAAAACACAATGTAATGAACATCTGTGCCAATTTTGGTTCTGAAATATTAAGTTTGAAGAACAAACATGAGGCTAGCTGTCAAGGTGTATAATTAGTGGAGATCTTTGACTTAGAATATTTCCCGTGTTTTTGGCCAAATTGACTGTGCGTGTCTCTGTAAGAACGAATCTGGAGTCCGAACTAAAATAGATAGAGTACATTTGAAGAGACCATTCGATAGAACACAATGTAATGAACATTTGTGCCAATTTTGGTTCTTAAATACTAAGTTTGAAGAAAAATATGAGGCTAGCTGTCAAGGTGTATAATTAGTGGAGATCTTTGACTTAGAATATTTCCCGTGTTTTTGGCCAAATTGACTGTGCGTGTCTCTGTAAGAACGAATCTGGAGTCCGAACTAAAATAGATAGAGTACATTTGGAATGACCATTCGATAAAACACAATGTAATGAACATCTGTGCCAATTTTGGTTCTGAAATATTAAGTTTGAAGAACAAACATGAGGCTAGCTGTCAAGGTGTATAATTAGTGGAGATCTTTGACTTAGAATATTTCCCGTGTTTTTGGCCAAATTGACTGTGCGTGTCTCTGTAAGAACGAATCTGGAGTCCGAACTAAAATAGATAGAGTACATTTGGAATGACCATTCGATAAAACACAATGTAATGAACATCTGTGCCAATTTTGGTTCTGAAATATTAAGTTTGAAGAACAAACATGAGGCTAGCTGTCAAGGTGTATAATTAGTGGAGATCTTTGACTTAGAATATTTCCCGTGTTTTTGGCCAAATTGACTGTGCGTGTCTCTGTAAGAACGAATCTGGAGTCCGAACTAAAATAGATAGAGTACATTTGAAATGACCATTCGATAGAACACAATGTAATGAACATCTGTGCCAATTTTGGTTCTGAAATATTAAGTTTGAAGAAAAATATGAGGCTAGCTGTCAAGGTGTATAATTAGTGGAGATCTTTGACTTAGAATATTTCCCGTGTTTTTGGCCAAATTGACTGTGCGTGTCTCTGTAAGAACGAATCTGGAGTCCGAACTAAAATAGATAGAGTACATTTGAAATGACCGTTCGATAGAACACAATGTACTGAACCTATGTGCCAATTTTGGTTCTGAAATATTAAGTTTGAAGAAAAATATGAGGCTAGCTGTCAAGGTGTATAATTAGTGGAGATCTTTGACTTAGAATATTTCCCGTGTTTTTGGCCAAATTGACTGTGCGTGTCTCTGTAAGAACGAATCTGGAGTCCGAACTAAAATAGATAGAGTACATTTGGAATGACCATTCGATAAAACACAATGTAATAAACATCTGTGCCAATTTTGGTTCTGAAATATTAAGTTTGAAGAACAAACATGAGGCTAGCTGTCAAGGTGTATAATTAGTGGAGATCTTTGACTTAGAATATTTCCCGTGTTTTTGGCCAAATTGACTGTGCGTGTCTCTGTAAGAACGAATCTGGAGTCCGAACTAAAATAGATAGAGTACATTTGAAGAGACCATTCGATAGAACACAATGTAATGAACATTTGTGCCAATTTTGGTTCTTAAATACTAAGTTTGAAGAAAAATATGAGGCTAGCTGTCAAGGTGTATAATTAGTGGAGATCTTTGACTTAGAATATTTCCCGTGTTTTTGGCCAAATTGACTGTGCGTGTCTCTGTAAGAACGAATCTGGAGTCCGAACTAAAATAGATAGAGTACATTTGGAATGACCATTCGATAAAACACAATGTAATGAACATCTGTGCCAATTTTGGTTCTGAAATATTAAGTTTGAAGAACAAACATGAGGCTAGCTGTCAAGGTGTATAATTAGTGGAGATCTTTGACTTAGAATATTTCCCGTGTTTTTGGCCAAATTGACTGTGCGTGTCTCTGTAAGAACGTATCTGGAGTCCGAACTAAAATAGATAGAGTACATTTGAAATGACCATTCGATAGAACACAATGTAATGAACATCTGTGCCAATTTTGGTTCTGAAATATTAAGTTTGAAGAAAAATATGAGGCTAGCTGTCAAGGTGTATAATTAGTGGAGATCTTTGACTTAGAATATTTCCCGTGTTTTTGGCCAAATTGGCTGTGCGTGTCTCTGTAAGAACGAATCTGGAGTCCGAACTAAAATAGATAGAGTACATTTGAAATGACCGTTCGATAGAACACAATGTAATGAACATCTGTGCCAATTTTGGTTCTGAAATATTAAGTTTGAAGAAAAATATGAGGCTAGCTGTCAAGGTGTATAATTAGTGGAGATCTTTGACTTAGAATATTTCCCGTGTTTTTGGCCAAATTGACTGTGCGTGTCTCTGTAAGAACGAATCTGGAGTCCGAACTAAAATAGATAGAGTACATTTGAAATGACCGTTCGATAGAACACAATGTACTGAACCTATGTGCCAATTTTGGTTCTGAAATATTAAGTTTGAAGAAAAATATGAGGCTAGCTGTCAAGGTGTATAATTAGTGGAGATCTTTGACTTAGAATATTTCCCGTGTTTTTGGCCAAATTGACTGTGCGTGTCTCTGTAAGAACGAATCTGGAGTCCGAACTAAAATAGATAGAGTACATTTGGAATGACCATTCGATAAAACACAATGTAATAAACATCTGTGCCAATTTTGGTTCTGAAATATTAAGTTTGAAGAACAAACATGAGGCTAGCTGTCAAGGTGTATAATTAGTGGAGATCTTTGACTTAGAATATTTCCCGTGTTTTTGGCCAAATTGACTGTGCGTGTCTCTGTAAGAACGAATCTGGAGTCCGAACTAAAATAGATAGAGTACATTTGAAGAGACCATTCGATAGAACACAATGTAATGAACATTTGTGCCAATTTTGGTTCTTAAATACTAAGTTTGAAGAAAAATATGAGGCTAGCTGTCAAGGTGTATAATTAGTGGAGATCTTTGACTTAGAATATTTCCCGTGTTTTTGGCCAAATTGACTGTGCGTGTCTCTGTAAGAACGAATCTGGAGTCCGAACTAAAATAGATAGAGTACATTTGGAATGACCATTCGATAAAACACAATGTAATGAACATCTGTGCCAATTTTGGTTCTGAAATATTAAGTTTGAAGAACAAACATGAGGCTAGCTGTCAAGGTGTATAATTAGTGGAGATCTTTGACTTAGAATATTTCCCGTGTTTTTGGCCAAATTGACTGTGCGTGTCTCTGTAAGAACGTATCTGGAGTCCGAACTAAAATAGATAGAGTACATTTGAAATGACCATTCGATAGAACACAATGTAATGAACATCTGTGCCAATTTTGGTTCTGAAATATTAAGTTTGAAGAAAAATATGAGGCTAGCTGTCAAGGTGTATAATTAGTGGAGATCTTTGACTTAGAATATTTCCCGTGTTTTTGGCCAAATTGACTGTGCGTGTCTCTGTAAGAACGAATCTGGAGTCCGAACTAAAATAGATAGAGTACATTTGAAATGACCATTCGATAAAACACAATGTAATGAACATCTGTGCCAATTTTGGTTCTGAAATATTAAGTTTGAAGAAAAATATGAGGCTAGCTGTCAAGGTGTATAATTAGTGGAGATCTTTGACTTAGAATATTTCCCGTGTTTTTGGCCAAATTGACTGTGCGTGTCTCTGTAAGAACGAATCTGGAGTCCGAACTAAAATAGATAGAGTACATTTGGAATGACCATTCGATAAAACACAATGTAATGAACATCTGTGCCAATTTTGGTTCTGAAATATTAAGTTTGAAGAACAAACATGAGGCTAGCTGTCAAGGTGTATAATTAGTGGAGATCTTTGACTTAGAATATTTCCCGTGTTTTTGGCCAAATTGACTGTGCGTGTCTCTGTAAGAACGAATCTGGAGTCCGAACTAAAATAGATAGAGTACATTTGAAATGACCATTCGATAGAACACAATGTAATGAACATCTGTGCCAATTTTGGTTCTGAAATATTAAGTTTGAAGAAAAATATGAGGCTAGCTGTCAAGGTGTATAATTAGTGGAGATCTTTGACTTAGAATATTTCCCGTGTTTTTGGCCAAATTGACTGTGCGTGTCTCTGTAAGAACGAATCTGGAGTCCGAACTAAAATAGATAGAGTACATTTGAAATGACCATTCGATAGAACACAATGTAATGAACATCTGTGCCAATTTTGGTTCTGAAATATTAAGTTTGAAGAAAAATATGAGGCTAGCTGTCAAGGTGTATAATTAGTGGAGATCTTTGACTTAGAATATTTCCCGTGTTTTTGGCCAAATTGACTGTGCGTGTCTCTGTAAGAACGAATCTGGAGTCCGAACTAAAATAGATAGAGTACATTTGAAATGACCATTCGATAAAACACAATGTAATGAACATCTGTGCCAATTTTGGTTCTGAAATATTAAGTTTGAAGAAAAATATGAGGCTAGCTGTCAAGGTGTATAATTAGTGGAGATCTTTGACTTAGAATATTTCCCGTGTTTTTGGCCAAATTGACTGTGCGTGTCTCTGTAAGAACGAATCTGGAGTCCGAACTAAAATAGATAGAGTACATTTGAAATGACCATTCTATAAAACACAATGTAATGAACATCTGTGCCAATTTTGGTTCTGAAATATTAAGTTTGAAGAAAAATATGAGGCTAGCTGTCAAGGTGTATAATTAGTGGAGATCTTTGACTTAGAATATTTCCCGTGTTTTTGGCCAAATTGACTGTGCGTGTCTCTGTAAGAACGAATCTGGAGTCCGAACTAAAATAGATAGAGTACATTTGAAATGACCATTCGATAGAACACAATGTAATGAACATCTGTGCCAATTTTGGTTCTGAAATATTAAGTTTGAAGAAAAATATGAGGCTAGCTGTCAAGGTGTATAATTAGTGGAGATCTTTGACTTAGAATATTTCCCGTGTTTTTGGCCAAATTGACTGTGCGTGTCTCTGTAAGAACGAATCTGGAGTCCGAACTAAAATAGATAGAGTACATTTGAAATGACCATTCGATAGAACACAATGTAATGAACATCTGTGCCAATTTTGGTTCTGAAATATTAAGTTTGAAGAAAAATATGAGGCTAGCTGTCAAGGTGTATAATTAGTGGAGATCTTTGACTTAGAATATTTCCCGTGTTTTTGGCCAAATTGACTGTGCGTGTCTCTGTAAGAACGAATCTGGAGTCCGAACTAAAATAGATAGAGTACATTTGGAATGACCATTCGATAAAACACAATGTAATGAACATCTGTGCCAATTTTGGTTCTGAAATATTAAGTTTGAAGAACAAACATGAGGCTAGCTGTCAAGGTGTATAATTAGTGGAGATCTTTGACTTAGAATATTTCCCGTGTTTTTGGCCAAATTGACTGTGCGTGTCTCTGTAAGAACGAATCTGGAGTCCGAACTAAAATAGATAGAGTACATTTGAAATGACCATTCGATAAAACACAATGTAATGAACATCTGTGCCAATTTTGGTTCTGAAATATTAAGTTTGAAGAAAAATATGAGGCTAGCTGTCAAGGTGTATAATTAGTGGAGATCTTTGACTTAGAATATTTCCCGTGTTTTTGGCCAAATTGACTGTGCGTGTCTCTGTAAGAACGAATCTGGAGTCCGAACTAAAATAGATAGAGTACATTTGAAATGACCATTCGATAGAACACAATGTAATGAACATCTGTGCCAATTTTGGTTCTGAAATATTAAGTTTGAAGAAAAATATGAGGCTAGCTGTCAAGGTGTAAAATTAGTGGAGATCTTTGACTTAGAATATTTCCCGTGTTTTTGGCAAAATTGACTGTGCGTGTCTCTGTAAGAACGAATCTGGAGTCCGAACTAAAATAGATAGAGTACAGTTGGAATGACCATTCGATAAAACACAATGTAATGAACATCTGTGCCAATTTTGGTTCTGAAATATTAAGTTTGAAGAACAAACATGAGGCTAGCTGTCAAGGTGTATAATTAGTGGAGATCTTTGACTTAGAATATTTCCCGTGTTTTTGGCCAAATTGACTGTGCGTGTCTCTGTAAGAACGAATCTGGAGTCCGAACTAAAATAGATAGAGTACATTTGAAATGACCATTCGATAGAACACAATGTAATGAACATCTGTGCCAATTTTGGTTCTGAAATATTAAGTTTGAAGAAAAATATGAGGCTAGCTGTCAAGGTGTATAATTAGTGGAGATCTTTGACTTAGAATATTTCCCGTGTTTTTGGCCAAATTGACTGTGCGTGTCTCTGTAAGAACGAATCTGGAGTCCGAACTAAAATAGATAGAGTACATTTGAAATGACCGTTCGATAGAACACAATGTACTGAACCTATGTGCCAATTTTGGTTCTGAAATATTAAGTTTGAAGAAAAATATGAGGCTAGCTGTCAAGGTGTATAATTAGTGGAGATCTTTGACTTAGAATATTTCCCGTGTTTTTGGCCAAATTGACTGTGCGTGTCTCTGTAAGAACGAATCTGGAGTCCGAACTAAAATAGATAGAGTACATTTGGAATGACCATTCGATAAAACACAATGTAATAAACATCTGTGCCAATTTTGGTTCTGAAATATTAAGTTTGAAGAACAAACATGAGGCTAGCTGTCAAGGTGTATAATTAGTGGAGATCTTTGACTTAGAATATTTCCCGTGTTTTTGGCCAAATTGACTGTGCGTGTCTCTGTAAGAACGAATCTGGAGTCCGAACTAAAATAGATAGAGTACATTTGAAATGACCGTTCGATAGAACACAATGTACTGAACCTATGTGCCAATTTTGGTTCTGAAATATTAAGTTTGAAGAAAAATATGAGGCTAGCTGTCAAGGTGTATAATTAGTGGAGATCTTTGACTTAGAATATTTCCCGTGTTTTTGGCCAAATTGACTGTGCGTGTCTCTGTAAGAACGAATCTGGAGTCCGAACTAAAATAGATAGAGTACATTTGGAATGACCATTCGATAAAACACAATGTAATAAACATCTGTGCCAATTTTGGTTCTGAAATATTAAGTTTGAAGAACAAACATGAGGCTAGCTGTCAAGGTGTATAATTAGTGGAGATCTTTGACTTAGAATATTTCCCGTGTTTTTGGCCAAATTGACTGTGCGTGTCTCTGTAAGAACGAATCTGGAGTCCGAACTAAAATAGATAGAGTACATTTGAAGAGACCATTCGATAGAACACAATGTAATGAACATTTGTGCCAATTTTGGTTCTTAAATACTAAGTTTGAAGAAAAATATGAGGCTAGCTGTCAAGGTGTATAATTAGTGGAGATCTTTGACTTAGAATATTTCCCGTGTTTTTGGCCAAATTGACTGTGCGTGTCTCTGTAAGAACGAATCTGGAGTCCGAACTAAAATAGATAGAGTACATTTGGAATGACCATTCGATAAAACACAATGTAATGAACATCTGTGCCAATTTTGGTTCTGAAATATTAAGTTTGAAGAACAAACATGAGGCTAGCTGTCAAGGTGTATAATTAGTGGAGATCTTTGACTTAGAATATTTCCCGTGTTTTTGGCCAAATTGACTGTGCGTGTCTCTGTAAGAACGAATCTGGAGTCCGAACTAAAATAGATAGAGTACATTTGAAATGACCATTCGATAGAACACAATGTAATGAACATCTGTGCCAATTTTGGTTCTGAAATATTAAGTTTGAAGAAAAATATGAGGCTAGCTGTCAAGGTGTATAATTAGTGGAGATCTTTGACTTAGAATATTTCCCGTGTTTTTGGCCAAATTGACTGTGCGTGTCTCTGTAAGAACGAATCTGGAGTCCGAACTAAAATAGATAGAGTACATTTGAAATGACCATTCGATAAAACACAATGTAATAAACATCTGTGCCAATTTTGGTTCTGAAATATTAAGTTTGAAGAAAAATATGAGGCTAGCTGTCAAGGTGTATAATTAGTGGAGATCTTTGACTTAGAATATTTCCCGTGTTTTTGGCCAAATTGACTGTGCGTGTCTCTGTAAGAACGAATCTGGAGTCCGAACTAAAATAGATAGAGTACATTTGGAATGACCATTCGATAAAACACAATGTAATAAACATCTGTGCCAATTTTGGTTCTGAAATATTAAGTTTGAAGAACAAACATGAGGCTAGCTGTCAAGGTGTATAATTAGTGGAGATCTTTGACTTAGAATATTTCCCGTGTTTTTGGCCAAATTGACTGTGCGTGTCTCTGTAAGAACGAATCTGGAGTCCGAACTAAAATAGATAGAGTACATTTGAAGAGACCATTCGATAGAACACAATGTAATGAACATTTGTGCCAATTTTGGTTCTTAAATACTAAGTTTGAAGAAAAATATGAGGCTAGCTGTCAAGGTGTATAATTAGTGGAGATCTTTGACTTAGAATATTTCCCGTGTTTTTGGCCAAATTGACTGTGCGTGTCTCTGTAAGAACGAATCTGGAGTCCGAACTAAAATAGATAGAGTACATTTGGAATGACCATTCGATAAAACACAATGTAATGAACATCTGTGCCAATTTTGGTTCTGAAATATTAAGTTTGAAGAACAAACATGAGGCTAGCTGTCAAGGTGTATAATTAGTGGAGATCTTTGACTTAGAATATTTCCCGTGTTTTTGGCCAAATTGACTGTGCGTGTCTCTGTAAGAACGAATCTGGAGTCCGAACTAAAATAGATAGAGTACATTTGAAATGACCATTCGATAGAACACAATGTAATGAACATCTGTGCCAATTTTGGTTCTGAAATATTAAGTTTGAAGAAAAATATGAGGCTAGCTGTCAAGGTGTATAATTAGTGGAGATCTTTGACTTAGAATATTTCCCGTGTTTTTGGCCAAATTGACTGTGCGTGTCTCTGTAAGAACGAATCTGGAGTCCGAACTAAAATAGATAGAGTACATTTGAAATGACCATTCGATAGAACACAATGTAATGAACATCTGTGCCAATTTTGGTTCTGAAATATTAAGTTTGAAGAAAAATATGAGGCTAGCTGTCAAGGTGTATAATTAGTGGAGATCTTTGACTTAGAATATTTCCCGTGTTTTTGGCCAAATTGACTGTGCGTGTCTCTGTAAGAACGAATCTGGAGTCCGAACTAAAATAGATAGAGTACATTTGAAATGACCATTCGATAAAACACAATGTAATGAACATCTGTGCCAATTTTGGTTCTGAAATATTAAGTTTGAAGAAAAATATGAGGCTAGCTGTCAAGGTGTATAATTAGTGGAGATCTTTGACTTAGAATATTTCCCGTGTTTTTGGCCAAATTGACTGTGCGTGTCTCTGTAAGAACGAATCTGGAGTCCGAACTAAAATAGATAGAGTACATTTGAAATGACCATTCGATAAAACACAATGTAATGAACATCTGTGCCAATTTTGGTTCTGAAATATTAAGTTTGAAGAAAAATATGAGGCTAGCTGTCAAGGTGTATAATTAGTGGAGATCTTTGACTTAGAATATTTCCCGTGTTTTTGGCCAAATTGACTGTGCGTGTCTCTGTAAGAACGAATCTGGAGTCCGAACTAAAATAGATAGAGTACATTTGAAATGACCATTCGATAGAACACAATGTAATGAACATCTGTGCCAATTTTGGTTCTGAAATATTAAGTTTGAAGAAAAATATGAGGCTAGCTGTCAAGGTGTATAATTAGTGGAGATCTTTGACTTAGAATATTTCCCGTGTTTTTGGCCAAATTGACTGTGCGTGTCTCTGTAAGAACGAATCTGGAGTCCGAACTAAAATAGATAGAGTACATTTGAAATGACCATTCGATAGAACACAATGTAATGAACATCTGTGCCAATTTTGGTTCTGAAATATTAAGTTTGAAGAAAAATATGAGGCTAGCTGTCAAGGTGTATAATTAGTGGAGATCTTTGACTTAGAATATTTCCCGTGTTTTTGGCCAAATTGACTGTGCGTGTCTCTGTAAGAACGAATCTGGAGTCCGAACTAAAATAGATAGAGTACATTTGGAATGACCATTCGATAAAACACAATGTAATGAACATCTGTGCCAATTTTGGTTCTGAAATATTAAGTTTGAAGAAAAATATGAGGCTAGCTGTCAAGGTGTATAATTAGTGGAGATCTTTGACTTAGAATATTTCCCGTGTTTTTGGCCAAATTGACTGTGCGTGTCTCTGTAAGAACGAATCTGGAGTCCGAACTAAAATAGATAGAGTACATTTGGAATGACCATTCGATAGAACACAATGTAATGAACATCTGTGCCAATTTTGGTTCTGAAATATTAAGTTTGAAGAAAAATATGAGGCTAGCTGTCAAGGTGTATAATTAGTGGAGATCTTTGATTTAGAATATTTCCCGTGTTTTTGGCCAAATTGACTGTGCGTGTCTCTGTAAGAACGAATCTGGAGTCCGAACTAAAATAGATAGAGTACATTTGGAATGACCATTCGATAAAACACAATGTAATGAACATCTGTGCCAATTTTGGTTCTGAAATATTAAGTTTGAAGAACAAACATGAGGCTAGCTGTCAAGGTGTATAATTAGTGGAGATCTTTGACTTAGAATATTTCCCGTGTTTTTGGCAAAATTGACTGTGCGTGTCTCTGTAAGAACGAATCTGGAGTCCGAACTAAAATAGATAGAGTACATTTGAAATGACCATTCGATAAAACACAATGTAATGAACATCTGTGCCAATTTTGGTTCTGAAATATTAAGTTTGAAGAAAAATATGAGGCTAGCTGTCAAGGTGTATAATTAGTGGAGATCTTTGACTTAGAATATTTCCCGTGTTTTTGGCCAAATTGACTGTGCGTGTCTCTGTAAGAACGAATCTGGAGTCCGAACTAAAATAGATAGAGTACATTTGAAATGACCATTCGATAGAACACAATGTAATGAACATCTGTGCCAATTTTGGTTCTGAAATATTAAGTTTGAAGAAAAATATGAGGCTAGCTGTCAAGGTGTAAAATTAGTGGAGATCTTTGACTTAGAATATTTCCCGTGTTTTTGGCCAAATTGACTGTGCGTGTCTCTGTAAGAACGAATCTGGAGTCCGAACTAAAATAGATAGAGTACATTTGGAATGACCATTCGATAAAACACAATGTAATGAACATCTGTGCCAATTTTGGTTCTGAAATATTAAGTTTGAAGAACAAACATGAGGCTAGCTGTCAAGGTGTATAATTAGTGGAGATCTTTGACTTAGAATATTTCCCGTGTTTTTGGCCAAATTGACTGTGCGTGTCTCTGTAAGAACGAATCTGGAGTCCGAACTAAAATAGATAGAGTACATTTGAAATGACCATTCGATAGAACACAATGTAATGAACATCTGTGCCAATTTTGGTTCTGAAATATTAAGTTTGAAGAAAAATATGAGGCTAGCTGTCAAGGTGTATAATTAGTGGAGATCTTTGACTTAGAATATTTCCCGTGTTTTTGGCCAAATTGACTGTGCGTGTCTCTGTAAGAACGAATCTGGAGTCCGAACTAAAATAGATAGAGTACATTTGGAATGACCATTCGATAAAACACAATGTAATGAACATCTGTGCCAATTTTGGTTCTGAAATATTAAGTTTGAAGAACAAACATGAGGCTAGCTGTCAAGGTGTATAATTAGTGGAGATCTTTGACTTAGAATATTTCCCGTGTTTTTGGCCAAATTGACTGTGCGTGTCTCTGTAAGAACGAATCTGGAGTCCGAACTAAAATAGATAGAGTACATTTGAAATGACCATTCGATAAAACACAATGTAATGAACATCTGTGCCAATTTTGGTTCTGAAATATTAAGTTTGAAGAAAAATATGAGGCTAGCTGTCAAGGTGTATAATTAGTGGAGATCTTTGACTTAGAATATTTCCCGTGTTTTTGGCCAAATTGACTGTGCGTGTCTCTGTAAGAACGAATCTGGAGTCCGAACTAAAATAGATAGAGTACATTTGAAATGACCATTCGATAGAACACAATGTAATGAACATCTGTGCCAATTTTGGTTCTGAAATATTAAGTTTGAAGAAAAATATGAGGCTAGCTGTCAAGGTGTATAATTAGTGGAGATCTTTGACTTAGAATATTTCCCGTGTTTTTGGCCAAATTGACTGTGCGTGTCTCTGTAAGAACGAATCTGGAGTCCGAACTAAAATAGATAGAGTACATTTGAAATGACCATTCGATAGAACACAATGTAATGAACATCTGTGCCAATTTTGGTTCTGAAATATTAAGTTTGAAGAAAAATATGAGGCTAGCTGTCAAGGTGTATAATTAGTGGAGATCTTTGACTTAGAATATTTCCCGTGTTTTTGGCCAAATTGACTGTGCGTGTCTCTGCAAGAACGAATCTGGAGTCCGAACTAAAATAGATAGAGTACATTTGAAATGACCGTTCGATAGAACACAATGAACTGAACATATGTGCCAATTTTGGTTCTGAAATATTAAGTTTGAAGAACAAACATGAGGCTAGCTGTCAAGGTGTATAATTAGTGGAGATCTTTGACTTAGAATATTTCCCGTGTTTTTGGCCAAATTGACTGTGCGTGTCTCTGTAAGAACGAATCTGGAGTCCGAACTAAAATAGATAGAGTACATTTGAAATGATCATTCGATAGAACACAATGTAATGAACATTTGTGCCAATTTTGGTTCTTAAATACTAAGTTTGAAGAAAAATATGAGGCTAGCTGTCAAGGTGTATAATTAGTGGAGATCTTTGACTTAGAATATTTCCCGTGTTTTTGGCCAAATTGGCTGTGCGTGTCTCTGTAAGAACGAATCTGGAGTCCGAACTAAGATAGATAGAGTAAATTTGAAATGACCATTCGATAGAACACAATGTAATGAACATCTGTGCCAATTTTGGTTCTGAAATATTAAGTTTGAAGAAAAATATTATCCTAGCTGTCGAGGTGTATAATTAGTGGAGATCTTTGACTTAGAATATTTCCCGTGTTTTTGGCCAAATTGGCTGTGCGTGTCTCTGTAAGAACGAATCTGGAGTCCGAACTAAGATAGATAGAGTAAATTTGAAATGACCATTCGATAGAACACAATGTAATGAACATCTGTGCCAATTTTGGTTCTGAAATATTAAGTTTGAAGAAAAATATTATCCTAGCTGTCGAGGTGTATAATTAGTGGAGATCTTTGACTTAGAATATTTCCCGTGTTTTTGGCCAAATTGGCTGTGCGTGTCTCTGTAAGAACGAATCTGGAGTCCGAACTAAGATAGATAGAGTAAATTTGAAATGACCATTCGATAGAACACAATGTAATGAACATCTGTGCCAATTTTGGTCCTGAAATATGCAGTTTGAAGAAAAATATGAGGCTAGCTGTCAAGGTGTATAATTAGTGGAGATCTTTGACTTAGAATATTTCCCGTGTTTTTGGCCAAATTGGCTGTGCGTGTCTCTGTAAGAACGAATCTGGAGTCCGAACTAAGATAGATAGAGTAAATTTGAAATGACCATTCGATAGAACACAATGTAATGAACATCTGTGCCAATTTTGGTCCTGAAATATGCAGTTTGAAGAAAAATATGAGGCTAGCTGTCAAGGTGTATAATTAGTGGAGATCTTTGACTTAGAATATTTCCCGTGTTTTTGGCCAAATTTGCTGTGCGTGTCTCTGTAAGAACGAATCTAGAGTCCGAACTAAGATAGATAGAGTAAATTTGAAATGACCATTCGATAGAACACAATGTAATGAACATCTGTGCCAATTTTGGTCCTGAAACATTAAGTTTGAAGAAAAATATTTTCCTAGCTGTCGAGGTTTATAATTAATGGAGATCTTTGACTTAGAATATTTCCCGTGTTTTTGGCCAAATTGACTGTGCGTGTCTCTGTAAGAACGAATCTGGAGTCCGAACTAAAATAGATAGAGTACATTTGAAATGACCATTCGATAGAACACAATGTAATGAACATCTGTGCCAATTTTGGTTCTGAAATATTAAGTTTGAAGAAAAATATGAGGCTAGCTGTCAAGGTGTATAATTAGTGGAGATCTTTGACTTAGAATATTTCCCGTGTTTTTGGCCAAATTGACTGTGCGTGTCTCTGTAAGAACGAATCTGGAGTCCGAACTAAAATAGATAGAGTACATTTGAAATGACCATTCGATAGAACACAATGTAATGAACATCTGTGCCAATTTTGGTTCTTAAATATTAAGTTTGAAGAAAAATATGAGGCTAGCTGTCAAGGTGTATAATTAGTGGAGATCTTTGACTTAGAATATTTCCCGTGTTTTTGGCCAAATTGACTGTGCGTGTCTCTGTAAGAACGAATCTGGAGTCCGAACTAAAATAGATAGAGTACATTTGAAGAGACCATTCGATAGAACACAATGTAATGAACATTTGTGCCAATTTTGGTTCTTAAATACTAAGTTTGAAGAAAAATATGAGGCTAGCTGTCAAGGTGTATAATTAGTGGAGATCTTTGACTTAGAATATTTCCCGTGTTTTTGGCCAAATTGACTGTGCGTGTCTCTGTAAGAACGAATCTGGAGTCCGAACTAAAATAGATAGAGTACATTTGAAATGACCGTTCGATAGAACACAATGAACTGAACATATGTGCCAATTTTGGTTCTGAAATATTAAGTTTGAAGAACAAACATGAGGCTAGCTGTCAAGGTGTATAATTAGTGGAGATCTTTGACTTAGAATATTTCCCGTGTTTTTGGCCAAATTGACTGTGCGTGTCTCTGTAAGAACGAATCTGGAGTCCGAACTAAAATAGATAGAGTACATTTGAAATGATCATTCGATAGAACACAATGTAATGAACATTTGTGCCAATTTTGGTTCTTAAATACTAAGTTTGAAGAAAAATATGAGGCTAGCTGTCAAGGTGTATAATTAGTGGAGATCTTTGACTTAGAATATTTCCCGTGTTTTTGGCCAAATTGGCTGTGCGTGTCTCTGTAAGAACGAATCTGGAGTCCGAACTAAGATAGATAGAGTAAATTTGAAATGACCATTCGATAGAACACAATGTAATGAACATCTGTGCCAATTTTGGTTCTGAAATATTAAGTTTGAAGAAAAATATTATCCTAGCTGTCGAGGTGTATAATTAGTGGAGATCTTTGACTTAGAATATTTCCCGTGTTTTTGGCCAAATTGGCTGTGCGTGTCTCTGTAAGAACGAATCTGGAGTCCGAACTAAGATAGATAGAGTAAATTTGAAATGACCATTCGATAGAACACAATGTAATGAACATTTGTGCCAATTTTGGTTCTTAAATACTAAGTTTGAAGAAAAATATTATCCTAGCTGTCGAGGTGTATAATTAGTGGAGATCTTTGACTTAGAATATTTCCCGTGTTTTTGGCCAAATTGGCTGTGCGTGTCTCTGTAAGAACGAATCTGGAGTCCGAACTAAGATAGATAGAGTAAATTTGAAATGACCATTCGATAGAACACAATGTAATGAACATCTGTGCCAATTTTGGTTCTGAAATATTAAGTTTGAAGAAAAATATTATCCTAGCTGTCGAGGTGTATAATTAGTGGAGATCTTTGACTTAGAATATTTCCCGTGTTTTTGGCCAAATTGGCTGTGCGTGTCTCTGTAAGAACGAATCTGGAGTCCGAACTAAGATAGATAGAGTAAATTTGAAATGACCATTCGATAGAACACAATGTAATGAACATCTGTGCCAATTTTGGTTCTGAAATATTAAGTTTGAAGAAAAATATTATCCTAGCTGTCGAGGTGTATAATTAGTGGAGATCTTTGACTTAGAATATTTCCCGTGTTTTTGGCCAAATTGGCTGTGCGTGTCTCTGTAAGAACGAATCTGGAGTCCGAACTAAGATAGATAGAGTAAATTTGAAATGACCATTCGATAGAACACAATGTAATGAACATATATGCCAATTTTGGTCCTGAAATATGCAGTTTGAAGAAAAATATGAGGCTAGCTGTCAAGGTGTATAATTAGTGGAGATCTTTGACTAAGAATATTTCCCGTGTTTTTGGCCAAATTGGCTGTGCGTGTCTCTGTAAGAACGAATCTGGAGTCCGAACTAAGATAGATAGAGTAAATTTGAAATGACCATTCGATAGAACACAATGTAATGAACATCTGTGCCAATTTTGGTTCTGAAATATTAAGTTTGAAGAAAAATATTATCCTAGCTGTCGAGGTGTATAATTAGTGGAGATCTTTGACTTAGAATATTTCCCGTGTTTTTGGCCAAATTGGCTGTGCGTGTCTCTGTAAGAACGAATCTGGAGTCCGAACTAAGATAGATAGAGTAAATTTGAAATGACCATTCGATAGAACACAATGTAATGAACATCTGTGCCAATTTTGGTTCTGAAATATTAAGTTTGAAGAAAAATATTATCCTAGCTGTCGAGGTGTATAATTAGTGGAGATCTTTGACTTAGAATATTTCCCGTGTTTTTGGCCAAATTGGCTGTGCGTGTCTCTGTAAGAACGAATCTGGAGTCCGAACTAAGATAGATAGAGTAAATTTGAAATGACCATTCCATAGAACACAATGTAATGAACATATGTGCCAATTTTGGTCCTGAAATATGCAGTTTGAAGAAAAATATGAGGCTAGCTGTCAAGGTGTATAATTAGTGGAGATCTTTGACTTAGAATATTTCCCGTGTTTTTGGCCAAATTGGCTGTGCGTGTCTCTGTAAGAACGAATCTGGAGTCCGAACTAAGATAGATAGAGTAAATTTGAAATGACCATTCGATAGAACACAATGTAATGAACATATGTGCCAATTTTGGTCCTGAAATATGCAGTTTGAAGAAAAATATGAGGCTAGCTGTCAAGGTGTATAATTAGTGGAGATCTTTGACTAAGAATATTTCCCGTGTTTTTGGCCAAATTGGCTGTGCGTGTCTCTGTAAGAACGAATCTGGAGTCCGAACTAAGATAGATAGAGTAAATTTGAAATGACCATTCGATAGAACACAATGTAATGAACATCTGTGCCAATTTTGGTTCTGAAATATTAAGTTTGAAGAAAAATATTATCCTAGCTGTCGAGGTGTATAATTAGTGGAGATCTTTGACTTAGAATATTTCCCGTGTTTTTGGCCAAATTGGCTGTGCGTGTCTCTGTAAGAACGAATCTGGAGTCCGAACTAAGATAGATAGAGTAAATTTGAAATGACCATTCGATAGAACACAATGTAATGAACATCTGTGCCAATTTTGGTTCTGAAATATTAAGTTTGAAGAAAAATATTATCCTAGCTGTCGAGGTGTATAATTAGTGGAGATCTTTGACTTAGAATATTTCCCGTGTTTTTGGCCAAATTGGCTGTGCGTGTCTCTGTAAGAACGAATTTGGAGTCCGAACTAAGATAGATAGAGTAAATTTGAAATGACCATTCCATAGAACACAATGTAATGAACATATGTGCCAATTTTGGTCCTGAAATATGCAGTTTGAAGAAAAATATGAGGCTAGCTGTCAAGGTGTATAATTAGTGGAGATCTTTGACTTAGAATATTTCCCGTGTTTTTGGCCAAATTGGCTGTGCGTGTCTCTGTAAGAACGAATCTGGAGTCCGAACTAAGATAGATAGAGTAAATTTGAAATGACCATTCGATAGAACACAACGTAATGAACATATGTGCCAATTTTGGTCCTGAAATATGCAGTTTGAAGAAAAATATGAGGCTAGCTGTCAAGGTGTATAATTAGTGGAGATCTTTGACTAAGAATATTTCCCGTGTTTTTGGCCAAATTGGCTGTGCGTGTCTCTGTAAGAACGAATCTGGAGTCCGAACTAAGATAGATAGAGTAAATTTGAAATGACCATTCCATAGAACACAATGTAATGAACATATGTGCCAATTTTGGTCCTGAAATATGCAGTTTGAAGAAAAATATGAGGCTAGCTGTCAAGGTGTATAATTAGTGGAGATCTTTGACTTAGAATATTTCCCGTGTTTTTGGCCAAATTGGCTGTGCGTGTCTCTGTAAGAACGAATCTGGAGTCCGAACTAAGATAGATAGAGTAAATTTGAAATGACCATTCGATAGAACACAACGTAATGAACATATGTGCCAATTTTGGTCCTGAAATATGCAGTTTGAAGAAAAATATGAGGCTAGCTGTCAAGGTGTATAATTAGTGGAGATCTTTGACTAAGAATATTTCCCGTGTTTTTGGCCAAATTGGCTGTGCGTGTCTCTGTAAGAACGAATCTGGAGTCCGAACTAAGATAGATAGAGTAAATTTGAAATGACCATTCGATAGAACACAATGTAATGAACATATGTGCCAATTTTGGTCCTGAAATATGCAGTTTGAAGAAAAATATGATTCTAGCTGTCAAGGTGTATAATTAGTGGAGATCTTTGACTTAGAATATTTCCCGTGTTTTTGGCCAAATTGGCTGTGCGTGTCTCTGTAAGAACGAATCTGGAGTCCGAACTAAGATAGATAGAGTAAATTTGAAATGACCATTCGATAGAACACAACGTAATGAACATATGTGCCAATTTTGGTCCTGAAATATGCAGTTTGAAGAAAAATATGAGGCTAGCTGTCAAGGTGTATAATTAGTGGAGATCTTTGACTAATAATATTTCCCGTGTTTTTGGCCAAATTGGCTGTGCGTGTCTCTGTAAGAACGAATCTGGAGTCCGAACTAAGATAGATAGAGTAAATTTGAAATGACCATTCGATAGAACACAATGTAATGAACATCTGTGCCAATTTTGGTTCTGAAATATTAAGTTTGAAGAAAAATATTATCCTAGCTGTCGAGGTGTATAATTAGTGGAGATCTTTGACTTAGAATATTTCCCGTGTTTTTGGCCAAATTGGCTGTGCGTGTCTCTGTAAGAACGAATCTGGAGTCCGAACTAAGATAGATAGAGTAAATTTGAAATGACCATTCCATAGAACACAATGTAATGAACATATGTGCCAATTTTGGTCCTGAAATATGCAGTTTGAAGAAAAATATGAGGCTAGCTGTCAAGGTGTATAATTAGTGGAGATCTTTGACTTAGAATATTTCCCGTGTTTTTGGCCAAATTGGCTGTGCGTGTCTCTGTAAGAACGAATCTGGAGTCCGAACTAAGATAGATAGAGTAAATTTGAAATGACCATTCGATAGAACACAACGTAATGAACATATGTGCCAATTTTGGTCCTGAAATATGCAGTTTGAAGAAAAATATGAGGCTAGCTGTCAAGGTGTATAATTAGTGGAGATCTTTGACTAAGAATATTTCCCGTGTTTTTGGCCAAATTGGCTGTGCGTGTCTCTGTAAGAACGAATCTGGAGTCCGAACTAAGATAGATAGAGTAAATTTGAAATGACCATTCGATAGAACACAATGTAATGAACATATGTGCCAATTTTGGTCCTGAAATATGCAGTTTGAAGAAAAATATGAGGCTAGCTGTCAAGGTGTATAATTAGTGGAGATCTTTGACTTAGAATATTTCCCGTGTTTTTGGCCAAATTGGCTGTGCGTGTCTCTGTAAGAACGAATCTGGAGTCCGAACTAAGATAGATAGAGTAAATTTGAAATGACCATTCGATAGAACACAACGTAATGAACATATGTGCCAATTTTGGTCCTGAAATATGCAGTTTGAAGAAAAATATGAGGCTAGCTGTCAAGGTGTATAATTAGTGGAGATCTTTGACTAAGAATATTTCCCGTGTTTTTGGCCAAATTGGCTGTGCGTGTCTCTGTAAGAACGAATCTGGAGTCCGAACTAAGATAGATAGAGTAAATTTGAAATGACCATTCGATAGAACACAATGTAATGAACATATGTGCCAATTTTGGTCCTGAAATATGCAGTTTGAAGAAAAATATGATTCTAGCTGTCAAGGTGTATAATTAGTGGAGATCTTTGACTTAGAATATTTCCCGTGTTTTTGGCCAAATTGGCTGTGCGTGTCTCTGTAAGAACGAATCTGGAGTCCGAACTAAGATAGATAGAGTAAATTTGAAATGACCATTCGATAGAACACAACGTAATGAACATATGTGCCAATTTTGGTCCTGAAATATGCAGTTTGAAGAAAAATATGAGGCTAGCTGTCAAGGTGTATAATTAGTGGAGATCTTTGACTAATAATATTTCCCGTGTTTTTGGCCAAATTGGCTGTGCGTGTCTCTGTAAGAACGAATCTGGAGTCCGAACTAAGATAGATAGAGTAAATTTGAAATGACCATTCGATAGAACACAATGTAATGAACATCTGTGCCAATTTTGGTTCTGAAATATTAAGTTTGAAGAAAAATATTATCCTAGCTGTCGAGGTGTATAATTAGTGGAGATCTTTGACTTAGAATATTTCCCGTGTTTTTTACCAAATTGGCTGTGCGTGTCTCTGTAAGAACGAATCTGGAGTCCGAACTAAGATAGATAGAGTAAATTTGAAATGACCATTCGATAGAACACAATGTAATGAACATATGTGCCAATTTTGGTCCTGAAATATGCAGTTTGAAGAAAAATATGAGGCTAGCTGTCAAGGTGTATAATTAGTGGAGATCTTTGACTAAGAATATTTCCCGTGTTTTTGGCCAAATTGGCTGTGCGTGTCTCTGTAAGAACGAATCTGGAGTCCGAACTAAGATAGATAGAGTAAATTTGAAATGACCATTCGATAGAACACAATGTAATGAACATATGTGCCAATTTTGGTCCTGAAATATGCAGTTTGAAGAAAAATATGATTCTAGCTGTCAAGGTGTATAATTAGTGGAGATCTTTGACTTAGAATATTTCCCGTGTTTTTGGCCAAATTGGCTGTGCGTGTCTCTGTAAGAACGAATCTGGAGTCCGAACTAAGATAGATAGAGTAAATTTGAAATGACCATTCGATAGAACACAACGTAATGAACATATGTGCCAATTTTGGTCCTGAAATATGCAGTTTGAAGAAAAATATGAGGCTAGCTGTCAAGGTGTATAATTAGTGGAGATCTTTGACTAATAATATTTCCCGTGTTTTTGGCCAAATTGGCTGTGCGTGTCTCTGTAAGAACGAATCTGGAGTCCGAACTAAGATAGATAGAGTAAATTTGAAATGACCATTCGATAGAACACAATGTAATGAACATCTGTGCCAATTTTGGTTCTGAAATATTAAGTTTGAAGAAAAATATTATCCTAGCTGTCGAGGTGTATAATTAGTGGAGATCTTTGACTTAGAATATTTCCCGTGTTTTTTACCAAATTGGCTGTGCGTGTCTCTGTAAGAACGAATCTAGAGTCCGAACTAAGATAGATAGAGTAAATTTGAAATGACCATTCGATAGAACAAAATGTAATGAACATATGTGCCAATTTTGGTCCTGAAATATGCAGTTTGAAGAAAATATGATTCTAGCTGTCAAGGTGTATAATTAGTGGAGATCTTTGACTTAGAATATTTCCCGTGTTTTTGGCCAAATTGGCTGTGCGTGTCTCTGTAAGAACGAATCTGGAGTCCGAACTAAGATAGATAGAGTAAATTTGAAATGACCATTCCATAGAACACAATGTAATGAACATATGTGCCAATTTTGGTCCTGAAATATGCAGTTTGAAGAAAAATATGAGGCTAGCTGTCAAGGTGTATAATTAGTGGAGATCTTTGACTTAGAATATTTCCCGTGTTTTTGGCCAAATTGGCTGTGCGTGTCTCTGTAAGAACGAATCTGGAGTCCGAACTAAGATAGATAGAGTAAATTTGAAATGACCATTCGATAGAACACAACGTAATGAACATATGTGCCAATTTTGGTCCTGAAATATGCAGTTTGAAGAAAAATATGAGGCTAGCTGTCAAGGTGTATAATTAGTGGAGATCTTTGACTAAGAATATTTCCCGTGTTTTTGGCCAAATTGGCTGTGCGTGTCTCTGTAAGAACGAATCTGGAGTCCGAACTAAGATAGATAGAGTAAATTTGAAATGACCATTCGATAGAACACAATGTAATGAACATTTGTGCCAATTTTGGTCCTGAAATATGCAGTTTGAAGAAAAATATGATTCTAGCTGTCAAGGTGTATAATTAGTGGAGATCTTTGACTTAGAATATTTCCCGTGTTTTTGGCCAAATTGGCTGTGCGTGTCTCTGTAAGAACGAATCTGGAGTCCGAACTAAGATAGATAGAGTAAATTTGAAATGACCATTCGATAGGACACAATGTAATGAACATATTTGCCAATTTTGGTCCTGAAATATGCAGTTTGAAGAAAAATATGAGGCTAGCTGTCAAGGTGTATAATTAGTGGAGATCTTTGACTTAGAATATTTCCCGTGTTTTTGGCCAAATTGGCTGTGCGTGTCTCTGTAAGAACGAATCTGGAGTCCGAACTAAGATAGATAGAGTAAATTTGAAATGACCATTCGATGGACGCAATGTAATGAACATATTTGCCAATTTTGGTCCTGAAATATGCAGTTTGAAGAAAAATATGAGGCTAGCTGTCAAGGTGTATAATTAGTGGAGATCTTTGACTTAGAATATTTCCCGTGTTTTTGGCCAAATTGGCTGTGCGTGTCTCTGTAAGAACGAATCTGGAGTCCGAACTAAGATAGATAGAGTAAATTTGAAATGACCATTCGATAGAACACAATGTAATGAACATATGTGCCAATTTTGGTTCTGAAATATTAAGTTTGAAGAAAAATATTATCCTAGCTGTCGAGGTGTATAATTAGTGGAGATCTTTGACTTAGAATATTTCCCGTGTTTTTGGCCAAATTGGCTGTGCGTGTCTCTGTAAGAACGAATCTGGAGTCCGAACTAAGATAGATAGAGTAAATTTGAAATGACCATTCGATAGGACACAATGTAATGAACATATTTGCCAATTTTGGTCCTGAAATATGCAGTTTGAAGAAAAATATGAGGCTAGCTGTCAAGGTGTATAATTAGTGGAGATCTTTGACTTAGAATATTTCCCGTGTTTTTGGCCAAATTGGCTGTGCGTGTCTCTGTAAGAACGAATCTGGAGTCCGAACTAAGATAGATAGAGTAAATTTGAAATGACCATTCGATAGAACACAATGTAATGAACATATGTGCCAATTTTGGTTCTGAAATATTAAGTTTGAAGAAAAATATTATCCTAGCTGTCGAGGTGTATAATTAGTGGAGATCTTTGACTTAGAATATTTCCCGTGTTTTTGGCCAAATTGGCTGTGCGTGTCTCTGTAAGAACGAATCTGGAGTCCGAACTAAGATAGATAGAGTAAATTTGAAATGACCATTCGATAGGACACAATGTAATGAACATATTTGCCAATTTTGGTCCTGAAATATGCAGTTTGAAGAAAAATATGAGGCTAGCTGTCAAGGTGTATAATTAGTGGAGATCTTTGACTTAGAATATTTCCCGTGTTTTTGGCCAAATTGGCTGTGCGTGTCTCTGTAAGAACGAATCTGGAGTCCGAACTAAGATAGATAGAGTAAATTTGAAATGACCATTCGATAGAACACAATGTAATGAACATATGTGCCAATTTTGGTTCTGAAATATTAAGTTTGAAGAAAAATATTATCCTAGCTGTCGAGGTGTATAATTAGTGGAGATCTTTGACTTAGAATATTTCCCGTGTTTTTGGCCAAATTGGCTGTGCGTGTCTCTGTAAGAACGAATCTGGAGTCCGAACTAAGATAGATAGAGTAAATTTGAAATGACCATTCCATAGAACACAATGTAATGAACATATGTGCCAATTTTGGTCCTGAAATATGCAGTTTGAAGAAAAATGTGAGGCTAGCTGTCAAGGTGTATAATTAGTGGAGATCTTTGACTTAGAATATTTCCCGTGTTTTTGGCCAAATTGACTGTGCGTGTCTCTGTAAGAACGAATCTGGAGTCCGAACTAAAATTGATAGAGTACATTTGAAGAGACCATTCGATAGAACACAATGTAATGAACATTTGTGCCAATTTTGGTTCTTAAATACTAAGTTTGAAGAAAAATATGAGGCTAGCTGTCAAGGTGTATAATTAGTGGAGATCTTTGACTTAGAATATTTCCCATGTTTTTGGCGAAATCGGCTGTGCGTGTCTCTGTAAGATCGAATCTGGAGTCCGAACTAAAATAGATAGAGTATATTTGAAATGACCGTTCGATAGAACACAATGTACTGAACATATGTGAAAATTTTGGTTCTGAAATATTAAGTTTGAAGAAAAATATGAGGCTAGCTGTCAAGGTGTATAATTAGTGGAGATCTTTGACTTAGAATATTTCCCGTGTTTTTTACCAAATTGGCTGTGCGTGTCTCTGTAAGAACGAATCTAGAGTCCGAACTAAGATAGATAGAGTAAATTTGAAATGATCATTCGATAGAACACAATGTAATGAACATCTGTGACAATTTTGGTTCTGAAATATTAAGTTTGAAGAAAAATATTATCCTAGCTGTCGAGGTGTATAATTAGTGGAGATCTTTGACTTAGAATATTTCCCGTGTTTTTGGCCAAATTGGCTGTGCGTGTCTCTGTAAGAACGAATCTGGAGTCCGAACTAAGATAGATAGAGTAAATTTGAAATGACCATTCGATAGAACACAATGTAATGAACATATGTGACAAATTTGGTCCTGAAATATGCAGTTTGAACAAAAATATGAGGCTAGCTGTCAAGGTGTATAATTAGTGGAGATCTTTGACTTAGAATATTTCCCGTGTTTTTGGCCAAATTGGCTGTGCGTGTCTCTGTAAGAACGAATCTGGAGTCTGAACTAAGATAGATAGAGTAAATTTGAAATGACCATTCGATAGAACACAATGTAATGAACAAATGTGCCAATTTTGGTCCTGAAATATGCAGTTTGAAGAAAAATATGAGGCTAGCTGTCAAGGTGTATAATTAGTGGAGATCTTTGACTTAGAATATTTCCCGTGTTTTTTACCAAATTGGCTGTGCGTGTCTCTGTAAGAACGAATCTAGAGTCCGAACTAAGATAGATAGAGTAAATTTGAAATGATCATTCGATAGAACACAATGTAATGAACATCTGTGACAATTTTGGTTCTGAAATATTAAGTTTGAAGAAAAATATTATCCTAGCTGTCGAGGTGTATAATTAGTGGAGATCTTTGACTTAGAATATTTCCCGTGTTTTTGGCCAAATTGGCTGTGCGTGTCTCTGTAAGAACGAATCTGGAGTCCGAACTAAGATAGATAGAGTAAATTTGAAATGACCATTCGATAGAACACAATGTAATGAACATATGTGACAAATTTGGTCCTGAAATATGCAGTTTGAACAAAAAAATATGAGGCTAGCTGTCAAGGTGTATAATTAGTGGAGATCTTTGACTTAGAATATTTCCCGTGTTTTTGGCCAAATTGGCTGTGCGTGTCTCTGTAAGAACGAATCTGGAGTCTGAACTAAGATAGATAGAGTAAATTTGAAATGACCATTCGATAGAACACAATGTAATGAACAAATGTGCCAATTTTGGTCCTGAAATATGCAGTTTGAAGAAAAATATGAGGCTAGCTGTCAAGGTGTATAATTAGTGGAGATCTTTGACTAAGAATATTTCCCGTGTTTTTGGCCAAATTGGCTGTGCGTGTCTCTGTAAGAACGAATCTGGAGTCCGAACTAAGATAGATAGAGTAAATTTGAAATGACCATTCGATAGAACACAATGTAATGAACATCTGTGCCAATTTTGGTTCTGAAATATTAAGTTTGAAGAAAAATATTATCCTAGCTGTCGAGGTGTATAATTAGTGGAGATCTTTGACTTAGAATATTTCCCGTGTTTTTGGCCAAATTGGCTGTGCGTGTCTCTGTAAGAACGAATCTGGAGTCCGAACTAAGATAGATAGAGTAAATTTGAAATGACCATTCGATAGAACACAATGTAATGAACATCTGTGCCAATTTTGGTTCTGAAATATTAAGTTTGAAGAAAAATATTATCCTAGCTGTCGAGGTGTATAATTAGTGGAGATCTTTGACTTAAATTATTTCCCGTGTTTTTGGCCAAATTGGCTGTGCGTGTCTCTGTAAGAACGAATCTGGAGTCCGAACTAAGATAGATAGAGTAAATTTGAAATGACCATTCGATAGAACACAATGTAATGAACATCTGTGCCAATTTTGGTTCTGAAATATTAAGTTTGAAGAAAAATATTATCCTAGCTGTCGAGGTGTATAATTAGTGGAGATCTTTGACTTAGAATATTTCCCGTGTTTTTGGCCAAATTGGCTGTGCGTGTCTCTGTAAGAACGAATCTGGAGTCCGAACTAAGATAGATAGAGTAAATTTGAAATGACCATTCGATAGAACACAATGTAATGAACATATGTGCCAATTTTGGTCCTGAAATATGCAGTTTGCAGAAAAATATGAGGCTAGCTGTCAAGGATTATAATTAGTGGAGATCTTTGACTTAGAATATTTCCCGTGTTTTTTACCAAATTGGCTGTGCGTGTCTCTGTAAGAACGAATCTAGAGTCCGAACTAAGATAGATAGAGTAAATTTGAAATGATCATTCGATAGAACACAATGTAATGAACATCTGTGACAATTTTGGTTCTGAAATATTAAGTTTGAAGAAAAATATTATCCTAGCTGTCGAGGTGTATAATTAGTGGAGATCTTTGACTTAGAATATTTCCCGTGTTTTTGGCCAAATTGGCTGTGCGTGTCTCTGTAAGAACGAATCTGGAGTCCGAACTAAGATAGATAGAGTAAATTTGAAATGACCATTCGATAGAACACAATGTAATGAACATATGTGACAAATTTGGTCCTGAAATATGCAGTTTGAACAAAAATATGAGGCTAGCTGTCAAGGTGTATAATTAGTGGAGATCTTTGACTTAGAATATTTCCCGTGTTTTTGGCCAAATTGGCTGTGCGTGTCTCTGTAAGAACGAATCTGGAGTCTGAACTAAGATAGATAGAGTAAATTTGAAATGACCATTCGATAGAACACAATGTAATGAACAAATGTGCCAATTTTGGTCCTGAAATATGCAGTTTGAAGAAAAATATGAGGCTAGCTGTCAAGGTGTATAATTAGTGGAGATCTTTGACTAAGAATATTTCCCGTGTTTTTGGCCAAATTGGCTGTGCGTGTCTCTGTAAGAACGAATCTGGAGTCCGAACTAAGATAGATAGAGTAAATTTGAAATGACCATTCGATAGAACACAATGTAATGAACATCTGTGCCAATTTTGGTTCTGAAATATTAAGTTTGAAGAAAAATATTATCCTAGCTGTCGAGGTGTATAATTAGTGGAGATCTTTGACTTAGAATATTTCCCGTGTTTTTGGCCAAATTGGCTGTGCGTGTCTCTGTAAGAACGAATCTGGAGTCCGAACTAAGATAGATAGAGTAAATTTGAAATGACCATTCGATAGAACACAATGTAATGAACATCTGTGCCAATTTTGGTTCTGAAATATTAAGTTTGAAGAAAAATATTATCCTAGCTGTCGAGGTGTATAATTAGTGGAGATCTTTGACTTAGAATATTTCCCGTGTTTTTGGCCAAATTAGCTGTTCGTGTCTCTGTAAGATCGAATCTGGAGTCCGAACTAAAATAGATAGAGTATATTTGAAATGACCGTTCGATAGAACACAATGTACTGAACATATGTGAAAATTTTGGTTCTGAAATATTAAGTTTGAAGAAAAATATGAGGCTAGCTGTCAAGGTGTATAATTAGTGGAGATCTTTGACTTAGAATATTTCCCGTGTTTTTTACCAAATTGGCTGTGCGTGTCTCTGTAAGAACGAATCTAGAGTCCGAACTAAGATAGATAGAGTAAATTTGAAATGATCATTCGATAGAACACAATGTAATGAACATCTGTGACAATTTTGGTTCTGAAATATTAAGTTTGAAGAAAAATATTATCCTAGCTGTCGAGGTGTATAATTAGTGGAGATCTTTGACTTAGAATATTTCCCGTGTTTTTGGCCAAATTGGCTGTGCGTGTCTCTGTAAGAACGAATCTGGAGTCCGAACTAAGATAGATAGAGTAAATTTGAAATGACCATTCGATAGAACACAATGTAATGAACATATGTGACAAATTTGGTCCTGAAATATGCAGTTTGAACAAAAATATGAGGCTAGCTGTCAAGGTGTATAATTAGTGGAGATCTTTGACTTAGAATATTTCCCGTGTTTTTGGCCAAATTGGCTGTGCGTGTCTCTGTAAGAACGAATCTGGAGTCTGAACTAAGATAGATAGAGTAAATTTGAAATGACCATTCGATAGAACACAATGTAATGAACAAATGTGCCAATTTTGGTCCTGAAATATGCAGTTTGAAGAAAAATATGAGGCTAGCTGTCAAGGTGTATAATTAGTGGAGATCTTTGACTAAGAATATTTCCCGTGTTTTTGGCCAAATTGGCTGTGCGTGTCTCTGTAAGAACGAATCTGGAGTCCGAACTAAGATAGATAGAGTAAATTTGAAATGACCATTCGATAGAACACAATGTAATGAACATCTGTGCCAATTTTGGTTCTGAAATATTAAGTTTGAAGAAAAATATTATCCTAGCTGTCGAGGTGTATAATTAGTGGAGATCTTTGACTTAGAATATTTCCCGTGTTTTTGGCCAAATTGGCTGTGCGTGTCTCTGTAAGAACGAATCTGGAGTCCGAACTAAGATAGATAGAGTAAATTTGAAATGACCATTCGATAGAACACAATGTAATGAACATCTGTGCCAATTTTGGTTCTGAAATATTAAGTTTGAAGAAAAATATTATCCTAGCTGTCGAGGTGTATAATTAGTGGAGATCTTTGACTTAGAATATTTCCCGTGTTTTTGGCCAAATTGGCTGTGCGTGTCTCTGTAAGAACGAATCTGGAGTCCGAACTAAGATAGATAGAGTAAATTTGAAATGACCATTCGATAGAACACAATGTAATGAACATCTGTGCCAATTTTGGTTCTGAAATATTAAGTTTGAAGAAAAATATTATCCTAGCTGTCAAGGTGTATAATTAGTGGAGATCTTTGACTTAGAATATTTCCCGTGTTTTTGGCCAAATTGGCTGTGCGTGTCTCTGTAAGAACGAATCTGGAGTCCGAACTAAGATAGATAGAGTAAATTTGAAATGACCATTCGATAGAACACAATGTAATGAACATATGTGCCAATTTTGGTCCTGAAATATGCAGTTTGCAGAAAAATATGAGGCTAGCTGTCAAGGATTATAATTAGTGGAGATCTTTGACTTAGAATATTTCCCGTGTTTTTGGCCAAATTGGCTGTGCGTGTCTCTGTAAGAACGAATCTGGAGTCCGAACTAAGATAGATAGAGTAAATTTGAAATGACCATTCGATAGAACACAATGTAATGAACATCTGTGCCAATTTTGGTTCTGAAATATTAAGTTTGAAGAAAAATATTATCCTAGCTGTCGAGGTGTATAATTAGTGGAGATCTTTGACTTAGAATATTTCCCGTGTTTTTGGCCAAATTGGCTGTGCGTGTCTCTGTAAGAACGAATCTGGAGTCCGAACTAAGATAGATAGAGTAAATTTGAAATGACCATTCGATAGAACACAATGTAATGCACATCTGTGCCAATTTTGGTTCTGAAATATTAAGTTTGAAGAAAAATATTATCCTAGCTGTCGAGGTGTATAATTAGTGGAGATCTTTGACTTAGAATATTTCCCGTGTTTTTGGCCAAATTTGCTGTGCGTGTCTCTGTAAGAACGAATCTAGAGTCCGAACTAAGATAGATAGAGTAAATTTGAAATGACCATTCGATAGAACACAATGTAATGAACATCTGTGCCAATTTTGGTCCTGAAACATTAAGTTTGAAGAAAAATATTTTCCTAGCTGTCGAGGTTTATAATTAATGGAGATCTTTGACTTAGAATATTTCCTGTGTTTTTGGCCAAATTGGCTGTGCGTGTCTCTGTAAGAACTAATCTAGAGTCCGAACTAAGATAGATAGAGTAAATTTGAAATGACCATTCGATAGAACACAATGTAATGAACATATGTGCCAATTTTGGTCCTGAAATATGCAGTTTGAAGAAAAATATGAGGCTAGCTGTCAAGGTGTATAATTAGTGGAGATCTTTGACTTAGAATATTTCCCGTGTTTTTGGCCAAATTGGCTGTGCGTGTCTCTGTAAGAACGAATCTGGAGTCCGAACTAAGATAGATAGAGTAAATTTGAAATGACCATTCGATAGAACACAACGTAATGAACATATGTGCCAATGTTGGTCCTGAAATATGCAGTTTGAAGAAAAATATGAGGCTAGCTGTCAAGGTGTATAATTAGTGGAGATCTTTGACTTAGAATATTTCCCGTGTTTTTGGCCAAATTTGCTGTGCGTGTCTCTGTAAGAACGAATCTAGAGTCCGAACTAAGATAGATAGAGTAAATTTGAAATGACCATTCGATAGAACACAATGTAATGAACATCTGTGCCAATTTTGGTCCTGAAACATTAAGTTTGAAGAAAAATATTTTCCTAGCTGTCGAGGTTTATAATTAATGGAGATCTTTGACTTAGAATATTTCCTGTGTTTTTGGCCAAATTGGCTGTGCGTGTCTCTGTAAGAACTAATCTAGAGTCCGAACTAAGATAGATAGAGTAAATTTGAAATGACCATTCGATAGAACACAATGTAATGAACATCTGTGCCAATTTTGGTTCTGAAATATTAAGTTTGAAGAAAAATATTATCCTAGCTGTCGAGGTGTATAATTAGTGGAGATCTTTGACTTAGAATATTTCCCGTGTTTTTGGCCAAATTGGCTGTGCGTGTCTCTGTAAGAACGAATCTGGAGTCCGAACTAAGATAGATAGAGTAAATTTGAAATGACCATTCGATAGAACATAACGTAATGAACATATGTGCCAATTTTGGTCCTGAAATATGCAGTTTGAAGAAAAATATGAGGCTAGCTGTCAAGGTGTATAATTAGTGGAGATCTTTGACTTAGAATATTTCCCGTGTTTTTGGCCAAATTGGCTGTGCGTGTCTCTGTAAGAACGAATCTGGAGTCTGAACTAAGATAGATAGAGTAAATTTGAAATGACCATTCGATAGAACACAATGTAATGAACAAATGTGCCAAATTTGGTCCTGAAATATGCAGTTTGAAGAAAAATATGAGGCTAGCTGTCAAGGTGTATAATTAGTGGAGATCTTTGACTAAGAATATTTCCCGTGTTTTTGGCCAAATTGGCTGTGCGTGTCTCTGTAAGAACGAATCTGGAGTCCGAACTAAGATAGATAGAGTAAATTTGAAATGACCATTCGATAGAACACAATGTAATGAACATCTGTGCCAATTTTGGTTCTGAAATATTAAGTTTGAAGAACAAACATGAGGCTAGCTGTCAAGGTGTATAATTAGTGGAGATCTTTGACTTAGAATATTTCCCGTGTTTTTGGCCAAATTGGCTGTGCGTGTCTCTGTAAGAACGAATCTGGAGTCCGAACTAAGATAGATAGAGTAAATTTGAAATGACCATTCGATAGAACACAATGTAATGCACATATGTGCCAATTTTGGTCCTGAAATATGCAGTTTGAAGAAAAATATTATCCTAGCTGTCGAGGTGTATAATTAGTGGAGATCTTTGACTTAGAATATTTCCCGTGTTTTTGGCCAAATTGGCTGTGCGTGTCTCTGTAAGAACGAATCTGGAGTCCGAACTAAGATAGATAGAGTAAATTTGAAATGACCATTCGATAGAACACAATGTAATGAACATATGTGCCAATTTTGGTCCTGAAATATGCAGTTTGAAGAAAAATATGAGGCTAGCTGTCAAGGTGTATAATTAGTGGAGATCTTTGACTTAGAATATTTCCCGTGTTTTTGGCCAAATTGGCTGTGCGTGTCTCTGTAAGAACGAATCAGGAGTCCGAACTAAGATAGATAGAGTAAATTTGAAATGACCATTCGATAGAACACAACGTAATGAACATATGTGCCAATGTTGGTCCTGAAATATGCAGTTTGAAGAAAAATATGAGGCTAGCTGTCAAGGTGTATAATTAGTGGAGATCTTTGACTTAGAATATTTCCCGTGTTTTTGGCCAAATTGGCTGTGCGTGTCTCTGTAATAACGAATCTAGAGTCCGAACTAAGATAGATAGAGTAAATTTGAAATGACCATTCGATAGAACACAATGTAATGAACATCTGTGCCAATTTTGGTCCTGAAACATTAAGTTTGAAGAAAAATATTTTCCTAGCTGTCGAGGTTTATAATTAATGGAGATCTTTGACTTAGAATATTTCCTGTGTTTTTGGCCAAATTGGCTGTGCGTGTCTCTGTAAGAACTAATCTAGAGTCCGAACTAAGATAGATAGAGTAAATTTGAAATGACCATTCGATAGAACACAATGTAATGAACATCTGTGCCAATTTTGGTTCTGAAATATTAAGTTTGAAGAAAAATATTATCCTAGCTGTCGAGGTGTATAATTAGTGGAGATCTTTGACTTAGAATATTTCCCGTGTTTTTGGCCAAATTGGCTGTGCGTGTCTCTGTAAGAACGAATCTGGAGTCCGAACTAAGATAGATAGAGTAAATTTGAAATGACCATTCGATAGAACATAACGTAATGAACATATGTGCCAATTTTGGTCCTGAAATATGCAGTTTGAAGAAAAATATGAGGCTAGCTGTCAAGGTGTATAATTAGTGGAGATCTTTGACTTAGAATATTTCCCGTGTTTTTGGCCAAATTGGCTGTGCGTGTCTCTGTAAGAACGAATCTGGAGTCTGAACTAAGATAGATAGAGTAAATTTGAAATGACCATTCGATTGAACACAATGTAATGAACAAATGTGCCAAATTTGGTCCTGAAATATGCAGTTTGAAGAAAAATATGAGGCTAGCTGTCAAGGTGTATAATTAGTGGAGATCTTTGACTAAGAATATTTCCCGTGTTTTTGGCCAAATTGGCTGTGCGTGTCTCTGTAAGAACGAATCTGGAGTCCGAACTAAGATAGATAGAGTAAATTTGAAATGACCATTCGATAGAACACAATGTAATGAACATCTGTGCCAATTTTGGTTCTGAAATATTAAGTTTGAAGAAAAATATTATCCTAGCTGTCGAGGTGTATAATTAGTGGAGATCTTTGACTTAGAATATTTCCCGTGTTTTTGGCCAAATTGGCTGTGCGTGTCTCTGTAAGAACGAATCTGGAGTCCGAACTAAGATAGATAGAGTAAATTTGAAATGACCATTCGATAGAACACAATGTAATGAACATCTGTGCCAATTTTGGTTCTGAAATATTAAGTTTGAAGAAAAATATTATCCTAGCTGTCGAGGTGTATAATTAGTGGAGATCTTTGACTTAGAATATTTCCCGTGTTTTTGGCCAAATTGGCTGTGCGTGTCTCTGTAAGAACGAATCTGGAGTCCGAACTAAGATAGATAGAGTAAATTTGAAATGACCATTCCATAGAACACAATGTAATGAACATATGTGCCAATTTTGGTCCTGAAATATGCAGTTTGAAGAAAAATATGAGGCTAGCTGTCAAGGTGTATAATTAGTGGAGATCTTTGACTTAGAATATTTCCCGTGTTTTTGGCCAAATTGGCTGTGCGTGTCTCTGTAAGAACGAATCTGGAGTCCGAACTAAGATAGATAGAGTAAATTTGAAATGACCATTCGATAGAACACAATGTAATGAACATCTGTGCCAATTTTGGTCCTGAAACATTAAGTTTGAAGAAAAATATTTTCCTAGCTGTCGAGGTTTATAATTAATGGAGATCTTTGACTTAGAATATTTCCTGTGTTTTTGGCCAAATTGGCTGTGCGTGTCTCTGTAAGAACGAATCTAGAGTCCGAACTAAGATAGATAGAGTAAATTTGAAATGACCATTCGATAGAACACAATGTAATGAACATCTGTGCCAATTTTGGTTCTGAAATATTAAGTTTGAAGAAACATATTATCCTAGCTGTCGAGGTGTATAATTAGTGGAGATCTTTGACTTAGAATATTTCCCGTGTTTTTGGCCAAATTGGCTGTGCGTGTCTCTGTAAGAACGAATCTGGAGTCCGAACTAAGATAGATAGAGTAAATTTGAAATGACCATTCGATAGAACACAACGTAATGAACATATGTGCCAATGTTGGTCCTGAAATATGCAGTTTGAAGAAAAATATGAGGCTAGCTGTCAAGGTGTATAATTAGTGGAGATCTTTGACTTAGAATATTTCCCGTGTTTTTGGCCAAATTTGCTGTGCGTGTCTCTGTAAGAACGAATCTAGAGTCCGAACTAAGATAGATAGAGTAAATTTGAAATGACCATTCGATAGAACACAATGTAATGAACATCTGTGCCAATTTTGGTCCTGAAACATTAAGTTTGAAGAAAAATATTTTCCTAGCTGTCGAGGTTTATAATTAATGGAGATCTTTGACTTAGAATATTTCCTGTGTTTTTGGCCAAATTGGCTGTGCGTGTCTCTGTAAGAACTAATCTAGAGTCCGAACTAAGATAGATAGAGTAAATTTGAAATGACCATTCGATAGAACACAATGTAATGAACATCTGTGCCAATTTTGGTTCTGAAATATTAAGTTTGAAGAAAAATATTATCCTAGCTGTCGAGGTGTATAATTAGTGGAGATCTTTGACTTAGAATATTTCCCGTGTTTTTGGCCAAATTGGCTGTGCGTGTCTCTGTAAGAACGAATCTGGAGTCCGAACTAAGATAGATAGAGTAAATTTGAAATGACCATTCGATAGAACATAACGTAATGAACATATGTGCCAATTTTGGTCCTGAAATATGCAGTTTGAAGAAAAATATGAGGCTAGCTGTCAAGGTGTATAATTAGTGGAGATCTTTGACTTAGAATATTTCCCGTGTTTTTGGCCAAATTGGCTGTGCATGTCTCTGTAAGAACGAATCTGGAGTCTGAACTAAGATAGATAGAGTAAATTTGAAATGACCATTCGATAGAACACAATGTAATGAACAAATGTGCCAAATTTGGTCCTGAAATATGCAGTTTGAAGAAAAATATGAGGCTAGCTGTCAAGGTGTATAATTAGTGGAGATCTTTGACTAAGAATATTTCCCGTGTTTTTGGCCAAATTGGCTGTGCGTGTCTCTGTAAGAACGAATCTGGAGTCCGAACTAAGATAGATAGAGTAAATTTGAAATGACCATTCGATAGAACACAATGTAATGAACATCTGTGCCAATTTTGGTTCTGAAATATTAAGTTTGAAGAAAAATATTATCCTAGCTGTCGAGGTGTATAATTAGTGGAGATCTTTGACTTAGAATATTTCCCGTGTTTTTGGCCAAATTGGCTGTGCGTGTCTCTGTAAGAACGAATCTGGAGTCCGAACTAAGATAGATAGAGTAAATTTGAAATGACCATTCGATAGAACACAATGTAATGAACATCTGTGCCAATTTTGGTTCTGAAATATTAAGTTTGAAGAAAAATATTATCCTAGCTGTCGAGGTGTATAATTAGTGGAGATCTTTGACTTAGAATATTTCCCGTGTTTTTGGCCAAATTGGCTGTGCGTGTCTCTGTAAGAACGAATCTGGAGTCCGAACTAAGATAGATAGAGTAAATTTGAAATGACCATTCCATAGAACACAATGTAATGAACATATGTGCCAATTTTGGTCCTGAAACATTAAGTTTGAAGAAAAATATTTTCCTAGCTGTCGAGGTTTATAATTAATGGAGATCTTTGACTTAGAATATTTCCTGTGTTTTTGGCCAAATTGGCTGTGCGTGTCTCTGTAAGAACGAATCTAGAGTCCGAACTAAGATAGATAGAGTAAATTTGAAATGACCATTCGATAGAACACAATGTAATGAACATCTGTGCCAATTTTGGTTCTGAAATATTAAGTTTGAAGAAAAATATTATCCTAGCTGTCGAGGTGTATAATTAGTGGAGATCTTTGACTTAGAATATTTCCCGTGTTTTTGGCCAAATTGGCTGTGCGTGTCTCTGTAAGAACGAATCTGGAGTCCGAACTAAGATAGATAGAGTAAATTTGAAATGACCATTCGATAGAACATAACGTAATGAACATATGTGCCAATTTTGGTCCTGAAATATGCAGTTTGAAGAAAAATATGAGGCTAGCTGTCAAGGTGTATAATTAGTGGAGATCTTTGACTTAGAATATTTCCCGTGTTTTTTACCAAATTGGCTGTGCGTGTCTCTGTAAGAACGAATCTAGAGTCCGAACTAAGATAGATAGAGTAAATTTGAAATGACCATTCGATAGAACAAAATGTAATGAACATATGTGCCAATTTTGGTCCTGAAATATGCAGTTTGAAGAAAAATATGATTCTAGCTGTCAAGGTGTATAATTAGTGGAGATCTTTGACTTAGAATATTTCCCGTGTTTTTGGCCAAATTGGCTGTGCGTGTCTCTGTAAGAACGAATCTGGAGTCTGAACTAAGATAGATAGAGTAAATTTGAAATGACCATTCGATAGAACACAATGTAATGAACAAATGTGCCAAATTTGGTCCTGAAATATGCAGTTTGAAGAAAAATATGAGGCTAGCTGTCAAGGTGTATAATTAGTGGAGATCTTTGACTAAGAATATTTCCCGTGTTTTTGGCCAAATTGGCTGTGCGTGTCTCTGTAAGAACGAATCTGGAGTCCGAACTAAGATAGATAGAGTAAATTTGAAATGACCATTCGATAGAACACAATGTAATGAACATCTGTGCCAATTTTGGTTCTGAAATATTAAGTTTGAAGAAAAATATTATCCTAGCTGTCGAGGTGTATAATTAGTGGAGATCTTTGACTTAGAATATTTCCCGTGTTTTTGGCCAAATTGGCTGTGCGTGTCTCTGTAAGAACGAATCTGGAGTCCGAACTAAGATAGATAGAGTAAATTTGAAATGACCATTCGATAGAACACAATGTAATGAACATCTGTGCCAATTTTGGTTCTGAAATATTAAGTTTGAAGAAAAATATTATCCTAGCTGTCGAGGTGTATAATTAGTGGAGATCTTTGACTTAGAATATTTCCCGTGTTTTTGGCCAAATTGGCTGTGCGTGTCTCTGTAAGAACGAATCTGGAGTCCGAACTAAGATAGATAGAGTAAATTTGAAATGACCATTCCATAGAACACAATGTAATGAACATATGTGCCAATTTTGGTCCTGAAATATGCAGTTTGAAGAAAAATATGAGGCTAGCTGTCAAGGTGTATAATTAGTGGAGATCTTTGACTTAGAATATTTCCCGTGTTTTTGGCCAAATTGGCTGTGCGTGTCTCTGTAAGAACGAATTTGGAGTCCGAACTAAGATAGATAGAGTACATTTGAAATGACCATTCGATAACACACAATGTAATGAACATCTGTGCCAATTTTGGTTCTGAAATATTAAGTTTGAAGAACAAACATGAGGCTAGCTGTCAAGGTGTATAATTAGTGGAGATCTTTGACTTAGAATATTTCCCGTGTTTTTGGCCAAATTTGCTGTGCGTGTCTCTGTAAGAACGAATCTAGAGTCCGAACTAAGATAGATAGAGTAAATTTGAAATGACCATTCGATAGAACACAATGTAATGAACATCTGTGCCAATTTTGGTCCTGAAACATTAAGTTTGAAGAAAAATATTTTCCTAGCTGTCGAGGTTTATAATTAATGGAGATCTTTGACTTAGAATATTTCCTGTGTTTTTGGCCAAATTGGCTGTGCGTGTCTCTGTAAGAACGAATCTAGAGTCCGAACTAAGATAGATAGAGTAAATTTGAAATGACCATTCGATAGAACACAATGTAATGAACATATGTGCCAATTTTGGTTCTGAAATATGCAGTTTGAAGAAAAATATGAGGCTAGCTGTCAAGGTGTATAATTAGTGGAGATCTTTGACTTAGAATATTTCCCGTGTTTTTGGCCAAATTGGCTGTGCGTGTCTCTGTAAGAACGAATTTGGAGTCCGAACTAAGATAGATAGAGTACATTTGAAATGACCATTCGATAACACACAATGTAATGAACATCTGTGCCAATTTTGGTTCTGAAATATTAAGTTTGAAGAACAAACATGAGGCTAGCTGTCAAGGTGTATAATTAGTGGAGATCTTTGACTTAGAATATTTCCCGTGTTTTTGGCCAAATTGGCTGTGCGTGTCTCTGTAAGAACGAATCTGGAGTCCGAACTAAGATAGATAGAGTAAATTTGAAATGACCATTCGATAGAACACAATGTAATGAACATCTGTGCCAATTTTGGTTCTGAAATATTAAGTTTGAAGAACAAACATGAGGCTAGCTGTCAAGGTGTATAATTAGTGGAGATCTTTGACTTAGAATATTTCCCGTGTTTTTGGCCAAATTGGCTGTGCGTGTCTCTGTAAGAACGAATCTGGAGTCCGAACTAAGATAGATAGAGTAAATTTGAAATGACCATTCGATAGAACACAACGTAATGAACATATGTGCCAATTTTGGTCCTGAAATATGCAGTTTGAAGAAAAATATGAGGCTAGCTGTCAAGGTGTATAATTAGTGGAGATCTTTGACTTAGAATATTTCCCGTGTTTTTGGCCAAATTTGCTGTGCGTGTCTCTGTAAGAACGAATCTAGAGTCCGAACTAAGATAGATAGAGTAAATTTGAAATGACCATTCGATAGAACACAATGTAATGAACATCTGTGCCAATTTTGGTCCTGAAACATTAAGTTTGAAGAAAAATATTTTCCTAGCTGTCGAGGTTTATAATTAATGGAGATCTTTGACTTAGAATATTTCCTGTGTTTTTGGCCAAATTGGCTGTGCGTGTCTCTGTAAGAACGAATCTAGAGTCCGAACTAAGATAGATAGAGTAAATTTGAAATGACCATTCGATAGAACACAATGTAATGAACATATGTGCCAATTTTGGTTCTGAAATATGCAGTTTGAAGAAAAATATGAGGCTAGCTGTCAAGGTGTATAATTAGTGGAGATCTTTGACTTAGAATATTTCCCGTGTTTTTGGCCAAATTGGCTGTGCGTGTCTCTGTAAGAACGAATCTGGAGTCCGAACTAAGATAGATAGAGTAAACTTGAAATGACCATTCGATAGAACATAACGTAATGAACATATGTGCCAATTTTGGTCCTGAAATATGCAGTTTGAAGAAAAATATGAGGCTAGCTGTCAATGTGTATAATTAGTGGAGATCTTTGACTTAGAATATTCCCCGTGTTTTTTACCAAATTGGCTGTGCGTGTCTCTGTAAGAACGAATCTAGAGTCCGAACTAAGATAGATAGAGTAAATTTGAAATGACCATTCGATAGAACAAAATGTAATGAACATATGTGCCAATTTTGGTCCTGAAATATGCAGTTTGAAGAAAAATATGATTCTAGCTGTCAAGGTGTATAATTAGTGGAGATCTTTGACTTAGAATATTTCCCGTGTTTTTGGCCAAATTGGCTGTGCGTGTCTCTGTAAGAACGAATCTGGAGTCTGAACTAAGATAGATAGAGTAAATTTGAAATGACCATTCGATAGAACACAATGTAATGAACAAATATGCCAAATTTGGTCCTGAAATATGCAGTTTGAAGAAAAATATGAGGCTAGCTGTCAAGGTGTATAATTAGTGGAGATCTTTGACTAAGAATATTTCCCGTGTTTTTGGCCAAATTGGCTGTGCGTGTCTCTGTAAGAACGAATCTGGAGTCCGAACTAAGATAGATAGAGTAAATTTGAAATGACCATTCGATAGAACACAATGTAATGAACATCTGTGCCAATTTTGGTTCTGAAATATTAAGTTTGAAGAAAAATATTATCCTAGCTGTCGAGGTGTATAATTAGTGGAGATCTTTGACTTAGAATATTTCCCGTGTTTTTGGCCAAATTGGCTGTGCGTGTCTCTGTAAGAACGAATCTGGAGTCCGAACTAAGATAGATAGAGTAAATTTGAAATGACCATTCGATAGAACACAATGTAATGAACATCTGTGCCAATTTTGGTTCTGAAATATTAAGTTTGAAGAAAAATATTATCCTAGCTGTCAAGGTGTATAATTAGTGGAGATCTTTGACTTAGAATATTTCCCGTGTTTTTGGCCAAATTGGCTGTGCGTGTCTCTGTAAGAACGAATCTGGAGTCCGAACTAAGATAGATAGAGTAAATTTGAAATGACCATTCGATAGAACATAACGTAATGAACATATGTGCCAATTTTGGTCCTGAAATATGCAGTTTGAAGAAAAATATGAGGCTAGCTGTCAATGTGTATAATTAGTGGAGATCTTTGACTTAGAATATTTCCCGTGTTTTTTACCAAATTGGCTGTGCGTGTCTCTGTAAGAACGAATCTAGAGTCCGAACTAAGATAGATAGAGTAAATTTGAAATGACCATTCGATAGAACAAAATGTAATGAACATATGTGCCAATTTTGGTCCTGAAATATGCAGTTTGAAGAAAAATATGATTCTAGCTGTCAAGGTGTATAATTAGTGGAGATCTTTGACTTAGAATATTTCCCGTGTTTTTGGCCAAATTGGCTGTGCGTGTCTCTGTAAGAACGAATCTGGAGTCTGAACTAAGATAGATAGAGTAAATTTGAAATGACCATTCGATAGAACACAATGTAATGAACAAATGTGCCAAATTTGGTCCTGAAATATGCAGTTTGAAGAAAAATATGAGGCTAGCTGTCAAGGTGTATAATTAGTGGAGATCTTTGACTAAGAATATTTCCCGTGTTTTTGGCCAAATTGGCTGTGCGTGTCTCTGTAAGAACGAATCTGGAGTCCGAACTAAGATAGATAGAGTAAATTTGAAATGACCATTCGATAGAACACAATGTAATGAACATCTGTGCCAATTTTGGTTCTGAAATATTAAGTTTGAAGAAAAATATTATCCTAGCTGTCGAGGTGTATAATTAGTGGAGATCTTTGACTTAGAATATTTCCCGTGTTTTTGGCCAAATTGGCTGTGCGTGTCTCTGTAAGAACGAATCTGGAGTCCGAACTAAGATAGATAGAGTAAATTTGAAATGACCATTCCATAGAACACAATGTAATGAACATATGTGCCAATTTTGGTCCTGAAATATGCAGTTTGAAGAAAAATATGAGGCTAGCTGTCAAGGTGTATAATTAGTGGAGATCTTTGACTTAGAATATTTCCCGTGTTTTTGGCCAAATTGGCTGTGCGTGTCTCTGTAAGAACGAATCTGGAGTCCGAACTAAGATAGATAGAGTAAATTTGAAATGACCATTCGATAGGACACAATGTAATGAACATATTTGCCAATTTTGGTCCTGAAATATGCAGTTTGAAGAAAAATATGAGGCTAGCTGTCAAGGTGTATAATTAGTGGAGATCTTTGACTTAGAATATTTCCCGTGTTTTTGGCCAAATTGGCTGTGCGTGTCTCTGTAAGAACGAATCTAGAGTCCGAACTAAGATAGATAGAGTAAATTTGAAATGACCATTCGATAGAACACAATGTAATGAACATATGTGCCAATTTTGGTTCTGAAATATGCAGTTTGAAGAAAAATATGAGGCTAGCTGTCAAGGTGTATAATTAGTGGAGATCTTTGACTTAGAATATTTCCCGTGTTTTTGGCCAAATTGGCTGTGCGTGTCTCTGTAAGAACGAATCTGGAGTCCGAACTAAGATAGATAGAGTAAATTTGAAATGACCATTCGATAGAACACAACGTAATGAACATATGTGCCAATTTTGGTCCTGAAATATGCAGTTTGAAGAAAAATATGAGGCTAGCTGTCAAGGTGTATAATTAGTGGAGATCTTTGACTTAGAATATTTCCCGTGTTTTTTACCAAATTGGCTGTGCGTGTCTCTGTAAGAACGAATCTAGAGTCCGAACTAAGATAGATAGAGTAAATTTGAAATGACCATTCGATAGAACAAAATGTAATGAACATATGTGCCAATTTTGGTCCTGAAAAATGCAGTTTGAAGACAAATATGATTCTAGCTGTCAAGGTGTATAATTAGTGGAGATCTTTGACTTAGAATATTTCCCGTGTTTTTGGCCAAATTGGCTGTGCGTGTCTCTGTAAGAACGAATCTGGAGTCTGAACTAAGATAGATAGAGTAAATTTGAAATGACCATTCGATAGAACACAATGTAATGAACAAATGTGCCAAATTTGGTCCTGAAATATGCAGTTTGAAGAAAAATATGAGGCTAGCTGTCAAGGTGTATAATTAGTGGAGATCTTTGACTAAGAATATTTCCCGTGTTTTTGGCCAAATTGGCTGTGCGTGTCTCTGTAAGAACGAATCTGGAGTCCGAACTAAGATAGATAGAGTAAATTTGAAATGACCATTCGATAGAACACAATGTAATGAACATCTGTGCCAATTTTGGTTCTGAAATATTAAGTTTGAAGAAAAATATTATCCTAGCTGTCGAGGTGTATAATTAGTGGAGATCTTTGACTTAGAATATTTCCCGTGTTTTTGGCCAAATTGGCTGTGCGTGTCTCTGTAAGAACGAATCTGGAGTCCGAACTAAGATAGATAGAGTAAATTTGAAATGACCATTCGATAGAACACAATGTAATGAACATCTGTGCCAATTTTGGTTCTGAAATATTAAGTTTGAAGAAAAATATTATCCTAGCTGTCGAGGTGTATAATTAGTGGAGATCTTTGACTTAGAATATTTCCCGTGTTTTTGGCCAAATTGGCTGTGCGTGTCTCTGTAAGAACGAATCTGGAGTCCGAACTAAGATAGATAGAGTAAATTTGAAATGACCATTCCATAGAACACAATGTAATGAACATATGTGCCAATTTTGGTCCTGAAATATGCAGTTTGAAGAAAAATATGAGGCTAGCTGTCTAGGTGTATAATTAGTGGAGATCTTTGACTGAGAATATTTCCCGTGTTTTTGGCCAAATTGGCTGTGCGTGTCTCTGTAAGAACGAATCTGGAGTCCGAACTAAGATAGATAGAGTAAATTTGAAATGACCATTCGATAGAACACAAAGTAATGAACATATGTGCCAATTTTGGTCCTGAAATATGCAGTTTGAAGAAAAATATGAGGCTAGCTGTCAAGGTGTATAATTAGTGGAGATCTTTGACTAAGAATATTTCCCGTGTTTTTGGCCAAATTGGCTGTGCGTGTCTCTGTAAGAACGAATCTGGAGTCCGAACTAAGATAGATAGAGTAAATTTGAAATGACCATTCGATAGAACACAATGTAATGAAAATATGTGCCAATTTTGGTCCTGAAATATGCAGTTTGAAGAAAAATATGATTCTAGCTGTCAAGGTGTATAATTAGTGGAGATCTTTGACTTAGAATATTTCCCGTGTTTTTGGCCAAATTGGCTGTGCGTGTCTCTGTAAGAACGAATCTTGAGTCCGAACTAAGATAGATAGAGTAAATTTGAAATGACCATTCGATAGGACACAATGTAATGAACATATTTGCCAATTTTGGTCCTGAAATATGCAGTTTGAAGAAAAATATGAGGCTAGCTGTCAAGGTGTATAATAAGTGGAGATCTTTGACTTAGAATATTTCCCGTGTTTTTTACCAAATTGGCTGTGCGTGTCTCTGTAAGAACGAATCTAGAGTCCGAACTAAGATAGATAGAGTAAATTTGAAATGACCATTCGATAGAACAAAATGTAATGAACATATGTGCCAATTTTGGTCCTGAAATATGCAGTTTGAAGAAAAATATGAGGCTAGCTGTCAAGGTGTATAATTAGTGGAGATCTTTGACTTAGAATATTTCCCGTGTTTTTTACCAAATTGGCTGTGCGTGTCTCTGTAAGAACGAATCTAGAGTCCGAACTAAGATAGATAGAGTAAATTTGAAATGACCATTCGATAGAACAAAATGTAATGAACATATGTGCCAATTTTGGTCCTGAAATATGCAGTTTGAAGAAAAATATGATTCTAGCTGTCAAGGTGTATAATTAGTGGAGATCTTTGACTTAGAATATTTCCCGTGTTTTTGGCCAAATTGGCTGTGCGTGTCTCTGTAAGAACGAATCTGGAGTCCGAACTAAGATAGATAGAGTAAATTTGAAATGACCATTCGATAGAACACAATGTAATGAACATATGTGCCAATTTTGGTTCTGAAATATTAAGTTTGAAGAAAAATATTATCCTAGCTGTCGAGGTGTATAATTAGTGGAGATCTTTGACTTAGAATATTTCCCGTGTTTTTGGCCAAATTGGCTGTGCGTGTCTCTGTAAGAACGAATCTGGAGTCCGAACTAAGATAGATAGAGTAAATTTGAAATGACCATTCGATAGAACACAATGTAATGAACATCTGTGCCAATTTTGGTTCTGAAATATTAAGTTTGAAGAAAAATATTATCCTAGCTGTCGAGGTGTATAATTAGTGGAGATCTTTGACTTAGAATATTTCCCGTGTTTTTGGCCAAATTGGCTGTGCGTGTCTCTGTAAGAACGAATCTGGAGTCCGAACTAAGATAGATAGAGTAAATTTGAAATGACCATTCCATAGAACACAATGTAATGAACATATGTGCCAATTTTGGTCCTGAAATATGCAGTTTGAAGAAAAATATGAGGCTAGCTGTCAAGGTGTATAATTAGTGGAGATCTTTGACTTAGAATATTTCCCGTGTTTTTGGCCAAATTGGCTGTGCGTGTCTCTGTAAGAACGAATCTGGAGTCCGAACTAAGATAGATAGAGTAAATTTGAAATGACCATTCGATAGAACACAACGTAATGAACATATGTGCCAATTTTGGTCCTGAAATATGCAGTTTGAAGAAAAATATGAGGCTAGCTGTCAAGGTGTATAATTAGTGGAGATCTTTGACTAAGAATATTTCCCGTGTTTTTGGCCAAATTGGCTGTGCGTGTCTCTGTAAGAACGAATCTGGAGTCCGAACTAAGATAGATAGAGTAAATGTGAAATGACCATTCGATAGGACACAATGTAATGAACATATGTGCCAATTTTGGTCCTGAAATATGCAGTTTGAAGAAAAATATGATTCTAGCTGTCAAGGTGTATAATTAGTGGAGATCTTTGACTTAGAATATTTCCCGTGTTTTTGGCCAAATTGGCTGTGCGTGTCTCTGTAAGAACGAATCTGGAGTCCGAACTAAGATAGATAGAGTAAATTTGAAATGACCATTCGATAGGACACAATGTAATGAACATATTTGCCAATTTTGGTCCTGAAATATGCAGTTTGAAGAAAAATATGAGGCTAGCTGTCAAGGTGTATAATTAGTGGAGATCTTTGACTTAGAATATTTCCCGTGTTTTTGGCCAAATTGGCTGTGCGTGTCTCTGTAAGAACGAATCTGGAGTCCGAACTAAGATAGATAGAGTAAATTTGAAATGACCATTCGATAGAACACAATGTAATGAACATATGTGCCAATTTTGGTTCTGAAATATTAAGTTTGAAGAAAAATATTATCCTAGCTGTCGAGGTGTATAATTAGTGGAGATCTTTGACTTAGAATATTTCCCGTGTTTTTGGCCAAATTGGCTGTGCGTGTCTCTGTAAGAACGAATCTGGAGTCCGAACTAAGATAGATAGAGTAAATTTGAAATGACCATTCGATAGGACACAATGTAATGAACATATTTGCCAATTTTGGTCCTGAAATATGCAGTTTGAAGAAAAATATGAGGCTAGCTGTCAAGGTGTATAATTAGTGGAGATCTTTGACTAAGAATATTTCCCGTGTTTTTGGCCAAATTGGCTGTGCGTGTCTCTGTAAGAACGAATCTGGAGTCCGAACTAAGATAGATAGAGTAAATTTGAAATGACCATTCGATAGAACACAATGTAATGAATATCTGTGCCAATTTTGGTTCTGAAATATTAAGTTTGAAGAAAAATATTATCCTAGCTGTCGAGGTGTATAATTAGTGGAGATCTTTGACTTAGAATATTTCCCGTGTTTTTGGCCAAATTGGCTGTGCGTGTCTCTGTAAGAACGAATCTGGAGTCCGAACTAAGATAGATAGAGTAAATTTGAAACGACCATTCGATAGAACACATTGTAATGAACATCTGTGCCAATTTTGGTTCTGAAATATTAAGTTTGAAGAAAAATATTATCCTAGCTGTCGAGGTGTATAATTAATGGAGATCTTTGACTTAGAATATTTCCCGTGTTTTTGGCCAAATTGGCTGTGCGTGTCTCTGTAAGAACGAACCTGGAGTCCGAACTAAGATAGATAGAGTAAATTTGAAATGACCATTCGATAGAACACAATGTAATGAACATATGTGCCAATTTTGGTCCTGAAATATGCAGTTTGAAGAAAAATATGAGGCTAGCTGTCAAGGTGTATAATTAGTGGAGATCTTTGACTTAGAATATTTCCTGTGTTTTTGGCCAAATTGGCTGTGCGTGTCTCTGTAAGAACGAATCTGGAGTCCGAACTAAGATAGATAGAGTAAATTTGAAATGACCATTCGATAGGACACAATGTAATGAAAATATTTGCCAATTTTGGTACTGAAATATGCAGTTTGAAGAAAAATATGAGGCTAGCTGTCAAGGTGTATAATTAGTGGAGATCTTTGACTAAGAATATTTCCCGTGTTTTTGGCCAAATTGGCTGTGCGTGTCTCTGTAAGAACGAATCTAGAGTCCGAACTAAGATAGATAGAGTAAATTTGAAATGACCATTCGATAGAACACAATGTAAAGAACATATGTGCCAATTTTGGTTCTGAAATATGCAGTTTGAAGAAACATATGAGGCTAGCTGTCAAGGTGTATAATTAGTGGAGATCTTTGACTTAGAATATTTCCCGTGTTTTTGGCCAAATTGGCTGTGCGTGTCTCTGTAAGAACGAATCTGGAGTCCGAACTAAGATAGATAGAGTAAATTGGAAATGACCATTCGATAGAACACAATGTAATGAACATATTTGCCAATTTTGGTCCTGAAATATGCAGTTTGAAGAAAAATATGAGGCTAGCTGTCAAGGTGTATAATTAGTGGAGATCTTTGACTTAGAATATTTCCCGTGTTTTTGGCCAAATTGGCTGTGCGTGTCTCTGTAAGAACGAATCTGGAGTCCGAACTAAGATAGATAGAGTAAATTTGAAATGACCATTCGATACGACACAATGTAATGAACATATTTACCAATTTTGGTCCTGAAATATGCAGTTTGAAGAAAAATATGAGGCTAGCTGTCAAGGTGTATAATTAGTGGAGATCTTTGACTTAGAATATTTCCTGTGTTTTTGGCCAAATTGGCTGTGCGTGTCTCTGTAAGAACGAATCTGGAGTCCGAACTAAGATAGATAGAGTAAATTTGAAATGACCATTCGATAGAACACAATGTAATGAACATATGTGCCAATTTTGGTTCTGAAATATTAAGTTTGAAGAAAAATATTATCCTAGCTGTCGAGGTGTATAATTAGTGGAGATCTTTGACTTAGAATATTTCCCGTGTTTTTGGCCAAATTGGCTGTGCGTGTCTCTGTAAGAACGAATCTGGAGTCCGAACTAAGATAGATAGAGTAAATTTGAAATGACCATTCGATAGAACACAATGTAATGAACATATGTGCCAATTTTGGTCCTGAAATATGCAGTTTGAAGAAAAATATAAGGCTAGCTGTCAAGGTGTATAATTAGTGGAGATCTTTGACTTAGAATATTTCCCGTGTTTTTGGCCAAATTGACTGTGCGTGTCTCTGTAAGAACGAATCTGGAGTCCGAACTAAGATAGATAGAGTAAATTTGAAATGACCATTCCATATAACACAATGTAATGAACATATGTGCCAATTTTGGTCCTGAAATATGCAGTTTGAAGAACAATATGAGGCTAGCTGTCAAGGTGTATAATTAGTGGAGATCTTTGACTTAGAATATTTCCCGTGTTTTTGGCCAAATTGGCTGTGCGTGTCTCTGTAAGAACGAATCTAGAGTCCGAACTAAGATAGATAGAGTAAATTTGAAATGACCATTCGATAGAACACAATGTAATGAACATCTGTGCCAATTTTGGTCCTGAAACATTAAGTTTGAAGAAAAATATTTTCCTAGCTGTCGAGGTTTATAATTAATGGAGATCTTTGACTTAGAATATTTCCTGTGTTTTTGGCCAAATTGGCTGTGCGTGTCTCTGTAAGAACGAATCTAGAGTCCGAACTAAGATAGATAGAGTAAATTTGAAATGACCATTCGATAGAACACAATGTAAAGAACATATGTGCCAATTTTGGTTCTGAAATATGCAGTTTGAAGAAAAATATGAGGCTAGCTGTCAAGGTGTATAATTAGTGGAGATCTTTGACTTAGAATATTTCCTGTGTTTTTGGCCAAATTGGCTGTGCGTGTCTCTGTAAGAACTAATCTAGAGTCCGAACTAAGATAGATAGAGTAAATTTGAAATGACCATTCGATAGAACACAATGTAATGAACATCTGTGCCAATTTTGGTCCTGAAATATGCAGTTTGAAGAAAAATATGAGGCTAGCTGTCGAGGTGTATAATTAGTGGAGATCTTTGACTTAGAATATTTCCCGTGTTTTTGGCCAAATTGGCTGTGCGTGTCTCTGTAAGAACGAATCTGGAGTCCGAACTAAGATAGATAGAGTAAATTTGAAATGACCATTCGATAGGACACAATGTAATGAACATATGTGCCAATTTTGGTTCTGAAACATTAAGTTTGAAGAAAAATATTATCCTAGCTGTCGAGGTGTATAATTAGTGGAGATCTTTGACTTAGAATATTTCCCGTGTTTTTGGCCAAATTGGCTGTGCGTGTCTCTGTAAGAACGAATCTGGAGTCCGAACTAAGATAGATAGAGTAAATTTGAAATGACCATTCGATAGGACACAATGTAATGAAAATATTTGCCAATTTTGGTACTGAAATATGCAGTTTGAAGAAAAATATGAGGCTAGCTGTCAAGGTGTATAATTAGTGGAGATCTTTGACTAAGAATATTTCCCGTGTTTTTGGCCAAATTGGCTGTGCGTGTCTCTGTAAGAACGAATCTAGAGTCCGAACTAAGATAGATAGAGTAAATTTGAAATGACCATTCGATAGAACACAATGTAAAGAACATATGTGCCAATTTTGGTTCTGAAATATGCAGTTTGAAGAAACATATGAGGCTAGCTGTCGAGGTGTATAATTAGTGGAGATCTTTGACTTAGAATATTTCCCGTGTTTTTGGCCAAATTGGCTGTGCGTGTCTCTGTAAGAACGAATCTGGAGTCCGAACTAAGATAGATAGAGTAAATTTGAAATGACCATTCGATAGGACACAATGTAATGAACATATGTGCCAATTTTGGTTCTGAAACATTAAGTTTGAAGAAAAATATTATCCTAGCTGTCGAGGTGTATAATTAGTGGAGATCTTTGACTTAGAATATTTCCCGTGTTTTTGTCCAAATTGGCTGTGCGTGTCTCTGTAAGAACGAATCTGGAGTCCGAACTAAGATAGATAGAGTAAATTTGAAATGACCATTCGATAGGACACAATGTAATGAAAATATTTGCCAATTTTGGTACTGAAATATGCAGTTTGAAGAAAAATATGAGGCTAGCTGTCAAGGTGTATAATTAGTGGAGATCTTTGACTAAGAATATTTCCCGTGTTTTTGGCCAAATTGGCTGTGCGTGTCTCTGTAAGAACGAATCTAGAGTCCGAACTAAGATAGATAGAGTAAATTTGAAATGACCATTCGATAGAACACAATGTAAAGAACATATGTGCCAATTTTGGTCCTGAAATATGCAGTTTGAAGAAAAATATGAGGCTAGCTGTCAAGGTGTATAATTAGTGGAGATCTTTGACTAAGAATATTTCCCGTGTTTTTGGCCAAATTGGCTGTGCGTGTCTCTGTAAGAACGAATCTGGAGTCCGAACTAAGATAGATAGAGTAAATTTGAAATGACCATTCGATAGAACACAATGTAATGAACATATGTGCCAATTTTGGTTCTGAAATATTAAGTTTGAAGAAAAATATTATCCTAGCTGTCGAGGTGTATAATTAGTGGAGATCTTTGACTTAGAATATTTCCCGTGTTTTTGGCCAAATTGGCTGTGCGTGTCTCTGTAAGAACGAATCTGGAGTCCGAACTAAGATAGATAGAGTAAATTTGAAATGACCATTCGATAGGACACAATGTAATGAACATATTTACCAATTTTGGTCCTGAAATATGCAGTTTGAAGAAAAATATGAGGCTAGCTGTCAAGGTGTATAATTAGTGGAGATCTTTGACTTAGAATATTTCCTGTGTTTTTGGCCAAATTGGCTGTGCGTGTCTCTGTAAGAACGAATCTGGAGTCCGAACTAAGATAGATAGAGTAAATTTGAAATGACCATTCGATAGAACACAATGTAATGAACATATGTGCCAATTTTGGTTCTGAAATATTAAGTTTGAAGAAAAATATTATCCTAGCTGTCGAGGTGTATAATTAGTGGAGATCTTTGACTTAGAATATTTCCCGTGTTTTTGGCCAAATTGGCTGTGCGTGTCTCTGTAAGAACGAATCTGGAGTCCGAACTAAGATAGATAGAGTAAATTTGAAATGACCATTCGATAGAACACAATGTAATGAACATATGTGCCAATTTTGGTCCTGAAATATGCAGTTTGAAGAAAAATATAAGGCTAGCTGTCAAGGTGTATAATTAGTGGAGATCTTTGACTTAGAATATTTCCCGTGTTTTTGGCCAAATTGACTGTGCGTGTCTCTGTAAGAACGAATCTGGAGTCCGAACTAAGATAGATAGAGTAAATTTGAAATGACCATTCCATATAACACAATGTAATGAACATATGTGCCAATTTTGGTCCTGAAATATGCAGTTTGAAGAACAATATGAGGCTAGCTGTCAAGGTGTATAATTAGTGGAGATCTTTGACTTAGAATATTTCCCGTGTTTTTGGCCAAATTGGCTGTGCGTGTCTCTGTAAGAACGAATCTAGAGTCCGAACTAAGATAGATAGAGTAAATTTGAAATGACCATTCGATAGAACACAATGTAATGAACATCTGTGCCAATTTTGGTCCTGAAACATTAAGTTTGAAGAAAAATATTTTCCTAGCTGTCGAGGTTTATAATTAATGGAGATCTTTGACTTAGAATATTTCCTGTGTTTTTGGCCAAATTGGCTGTGCGTGTCTCTGTAAGAACGAATCTAGAGTCCGAACTAAGATAGATAGAGTAAATTTGAAATGACCATTCGATAGAACACAATGTAAAGAACATATGTGCCAATTTTGGTTCTGAAATATGCAGTTTGAAGAAAAATATGAGGCTAGCTGTCAAGGTGTATAATTAGTGGAGATCTTTGACTTAGAATATTTCCTGTGTTTTTGGCCAAATTGGCTGTGCGTGTCTCTGTAAGAACTAATCTAGAGTCCGAACTAAGATAGATAGAGTAAATTTGAAATGACCATTCGATAGAACACAATGTAATGAACATCTGTGCCAATTTTGGTCCTGAAATATGCAGTTTGAAGAAAAATATGAGGCTAGCTGTCGAGGTGTATAATTAGTGGAGATCTTTGACTTAGAATATTTCCCGTGTTTTTGGCCAAATTGGCTGTGCGTGTCTCTGTAAGAACGAATCTAGAGTCCGAACTAAGATAGATAGAGTAAATTTGAAATGACCATTCGATAGAACACAATGTAATGAACATCTGTGCCAATGTTGGTCCTGAAATATGCAGTTTGAAGAAAAATATGAGGCTAGCTGTCGAGGTGTATAATTAGTGGAGATCTTTGACTTAGAATATTTCCCGTGTTTTTGGCCAAATTGGCTGTGCGTGTCTCTGTAAGAACGAATCTGGAGTCCGAACTAAGATAGATAGAGTAAATTTGAAATGACCATTCGATAGGACACAATGTAATGAACATATGTGCCAATTTTGGTTCTGAAACATTAAGTTTGAAGAAAAATATTATCCTAGCTGTCGAGGTGTATAATTAGTGGAGATCTTTGACTTAGAATATTTCCCGTGTTTTTGTCCAAATTGGCTGTGCGTGTCTCTGTAAGAACGAATCTGGAGTCCGAACTAAGATAGATAGAGTAAATTTGAAATGACCATTCGATAGGACACAATGTAATGAAAATATTTGCCAATTTTGGTACTGAAATATGCAGTTTGAAGAAAAATATGAGGCTAGCTGTCAAGGTGTATAATTAGTGGAGATCTTTGACTAAGAATATTTCCCGTGTTTTTGGCCAAATTGGCTGTGCGTGTCTCTGTAAGAACGAATCTAGAGTCCGAACTAAGATAGATAGAGTAAATTTGAAATGACCATTCGATAGAACACAATGTAAAGAACATATGTGCCAATTTTGGTTCTGAAATATGCAGTTTGAAGAAACATATGAGGCTAGCTGTCAAGGTGTATAATTAGTGGAGATCTTTGACTTAGAATATTTCCCGTGTTTTTGGCCAAATTGGCTGTGCGTGTCTCTGTAAGAACGAATCTGGAGTCCGAACTAAGATAGATAGAGTAAATTTGAAATGACCATTCGATAGAACACAACGTAATGAACATATGTGCCAATTTTGGTCCTGAAATATGCAGTTTGAAGAAAAATATGAGGCTAGCTGTCAAGGTGTATAATTAGTGGAGATCTTTGACTTAGAATATTTCCCGTGTTTTTGTCCAAATTGGCTGTGCGTGTCTCTGTAAGAACGAATCTAGAGTCCGAACTAAGATAGATAGAGTAAATTTGAAATGACCATTCGATAGAACACAATGTAATGAACAAATGTGCCAATTTTGGTCCTGAAATATGCAGTTTGAAGAAAAATATTATCCTAGCTGTCGAGGTGTATAATTAGTGGAGATCTTTGATTTAGAATATTTCCCGTGTTTTTGGCCAAATTGGCTGTGCGTGTCTCTGTAAGAACGAATCTGGAGTCCGAACTAAGATAGATAGAGTAAATTTGAAATGACCATTCGATAGGACACAATGTAATGAACATATGTGCCAATTTTGGTTCTGAAACATTAAGTTTGAAGAAAAATATTATCCTAGCTGTCGAGGTGTAAAATTAGTGGAGATCTTTGACTTAAAATATTTCCCGTGTTTTTGGCCAAATTGGCTGTGCGTGTCTCTGTAAGAACGAATCTGGAGTCCGAACTAAGATAGATAGAGTAAATTTGAAATGACCATTCGATAGGACACAATGTAATGAACATATGTGCCAATTTTGGTTCTGAAACATTAAGTTTGAAGAAAAATATTATCCTAGCTGTCGAGGTGTATAATTAGTGGAGATCTTTGACTTAGAATATTTCCCGTGTTTTTGGCCAAATTGGCTGTGCGTGTCTCTGTAAGAACGAATCTGGAGTCCGAACTAAGATAGATAGAGTTAATTTGAAATGACCATTCGATAGAACACAATGTAATGAACATCTGTGCCAATTTTGGTCCTGAAATATGCAGTTTGAAGAAAAATATGAGGCTAGCTGTCGAGGTGTATAATTAGTGGAGATCTTTGACTTAGAATATTTCCCGTGTTTTTGGCCAAATTGGCTGTGCGTGTCTCTGTAAGAACGAATCTGGAGTCCGAACTAAGATAGATAGAGTAAATTTGAAATGACCATTCGATAGGACACAATGTAATGAACATATGTGCCAATTTTGGTTCTGAAACATTAAGTTTGAAGAAAAATATTATCCTAGCTGTCGAGGTGTATAATTAGTGGAGATCTTTGACTTAGAATATTTCCCGTGTTTTTGTCCAAATTGGCTGTGCGTGTCTCTGTAAGAACGAATCTGGAGTCCGAACTAAGATAGATAGAGTAAATTTGAAATGACCATTCGATAGGACACAATGTAATGAAAATATTTGCCAATTTTGGTCCTGAAATATGCAGTTTGAAGAAAAATATGAGGCTAGCTGTCAAGGTGTATAATTAGTGGAGATCTTTGACTTAGAATATTTCCCGTGTTTTTGGCCAAATTGGCTGTGCGTGTCTCTGTAAGAACGAATCTAGAGTCCGAACTAAGATAGATAGAGTAACTTTGAAATGACCATTCGATAGAACACAATGTAATGAACATCTGTGCCAATTTTGGTCCTGAAATATGCAGTTTGAAGAAAAATATGAGGCTAGCTGTCGAGGTGTATAATTAGTGGAGATCTTTGACTTAGAATATTTCCCGTGTTTTTGGCCAAATTGGCTGTGCGTGTCTCTGTAAGAACGAATCTGGAGTCCGAACTAAGATAGATAGAGTAAATTTGAAATGACCATTCGATAGGACACAATGTAATGAACATATGTGCCAATTTTGGTTCTGAAACATTAAGTTTGAAGAAAAATATTATCCTAGCTGTCGAGGTGTATAATTAGTGGAGATCTTTGACTTAGAATATTTCCCGTGTTTTTGTCCAAATTGGCTGTGCGTGTCTCTGTAAGAACGAATCTGGAGTCCGAACTAAGATAGATAGAGTAAATTTGAAATGACCATTCGATAGGACACAATGTAATGAAAATATTTGCCAATTTTGGTCCTGAAATATGCAGTTTGAAGAAAAATATGAGGCTAGCTGTCAAGGTGTATAATTAGTGGAGATCTTTGACTAAGAATATTTCCCGTGTTTTTGGCCAAATTGGCTGTGCGTGTCTCTGTAAGAACGAATCTAGAGTCCGAACTAAGATAGATAGAGTAAATTTGAAATGACCATTCGATAGAACACAATGTAAAGAACATATGTGCCAATTTTGGTTCTGAAATATGCAGTTTGAAGAAACATATGAGGCTAGCTGTCAAGGTGTATAATTAGTGGAGATCTTTGACTTAGAATATTTCCCGTGTTTTTGTCCAAATTGGCTGTGCGTGTCTCTGTAAGAACGAATCTAGAGTCCGAACTAAGATAGATAGAGTAAATTTGAAATGACCATTCGATAGAACACAATGTAATGAACATATGTGCCAATTTTGGTCCTGAAATATGCAGTTTGAAGAAAAATATTATCCTAGCTGTCGAGGTGTATAATTAGTGGAGATCTTTGATTTAGAATATTTCCCGTGTTTTTGGCCAAATTGGCTGTGCGTGTCTCTGTAAGAACGAATCTGGAGTCCGAACTAAGATAGATAGAGTAAATTTGAAATGACCATTCGATAGGACACAATGTAATGAACATATGTGCCAATTTTGGTTCTGAAACATTAAGTTTGAAGAAAAATATTATCCTAGCTGTCGAGGTGTATAATTAGTGGAGATCTTTGACTTAGAATATTTCCCGTGTTTTTGGCCAAATTGGCTGTGCGTGTCTCTGTAAGAACGAATCTAGAGTCGGAACTAAGATAGATAGAGTAAATTTGAAATGACCATTCGATAGAACACAATGTAATGAACATCTGTGCCAATTTTGGTCCTGAAATATGCAGTTTGAAGAAAAATATTATCCTAGCTGTCGAGGTGTATAATTAGTGGAGATCTTTGACTTAGAATATTTCCCGTGTTTTTGGCCAAATTGGCTGTGCGTGTCTCTGTAAGAACGAATCTGGAGTCCGAACTAAGATAGATAGAGTAAATTTGAAATGACCATTCGATAGGACACAATGTAATGAACATATGTGCCAATTTTGGTTCTGAAACATTAAGTTTGAAGAAAAATATTATCCTAGCTGTCGAGGTGTATAATTAGTGGAGATCTTTGACTTAAAATATTTCCCGTGTTTTTGTCCAAATTGGCTGTGCGTGTCTCTGTAAGAACGAATCTGGAGTCCGAACTAAGATAGATAGAGTAAATTTGAAATGACCATTCGATAGGACACAATGTAATGAAAATATTTGCCAATTTTGGTCCTGAAATATGCAGTTTGAAGAAAAATATGAGGCTAGCTGTCAAGGTGTATAATTAGTGGAGATCTTTGACTTAGAATATTTCCCGTGTTTTTGTCCAAATTGGCTGTGCGTGTCTCTGTAAGAACGAATCTGGAGTCCGAACTAAGATAGATAGAGTAAATTTGAAATGACCATTCGAAGAACACAATGTAATGAACATCTGTGCAAAATATGGTTCTGAAATATGCAGTTTGAAGAAAAATATGAGGCTAGCTGTCAAGGTGTATAATTAGTGGAGATCTTTGACTTAGAATATTTCCCGTGTTTTTGGCCAAATTGGCTGTGCGTGTCTCTGTAAGAACGAATCTGGAGTCCGAACTAAGATAGATAGAGTAAATTTGAAATGACCATTCGATAGGACACAATGTAATGAACATATGTGCCAATTTTGGTTCTGAAACATTAAGTTTGAAGAAAAATATTATCCTAGCTGTCGAGGTGTATAATTAGTGGAGATCTTTGACTTAGAATATTTCCCGTGTTTTTGGCCAAATTGGCTGTGCGTGTCTCTGTAAGAACGAATCTGGAGTCCGAACTAAGATAGATAGAGTAAATTTGAAATGACCATTCGATAGAACACAATGTAATGAACATCTGTGCCAATTTTGGTCCTGAAATATGCAGTTTGAAGAAAAATATTATCCTAGCTGTCGAGGTGTATAATTAGTGGAGATCTTTGACTTAGAATATTTCCCGTGTTTTTGGCCAAATTGGCTGTGCGTGTCTCTGTAAGAACGAATCTGGAGTCCGAACTAAGATAGATAGAGTAAATTTGAAATGACCATTCGATAGGACACAATGTAATGAACATATGTGCCAATTTTGGTTCTGAAACATTAAGTTTGAAGAAAAATATTATCCTAGCTGTCGAGGTGTATAATTAGTGGAGATCTTTGACTTAAAATATTTCCCGTGTTTTTGTCCAAATTGGCTGTGCGTGTCTCTGTAAGAACGAATCTGGAGTCCGAACTAAGATAGATAGAGTAAATTTGAAATGACCATTCGATAGGACACAATGTAATGAAAATATTTGCCAATTTTGGTCCTGAAATATGCAGTTTGAAGAAAAATATGAGGCTAGCTGTCAAGGTGTATAATTAGTGGAGATCTTTGACTTAGAATATTTCCCGTGTTTTTGTCCAAACTGGCTGTGCGTGTCTCTGTAAGAACGAATCTGGAGTCCGAACTAAGATAGATAGAGTAAATTTGAAATGACCATTCGAAGAACACAATGTAATGAACATCTGTGCAAAATATGGTTCTGAAATATGCAGTTTGAAGAAAAATATGAGGCTAGCTGTCAAGGTGTATAATTAGTGGAGATCTTTGACTTAGAATATTTCCCGTGTTTTTGGCCAAATTGGCTGTGCGTGTCTCTGTAAGAACGAATCTGGAGTCCGAACTAAGATAGATAGAGTAAATTTGAAATGACCATTCGATAGAACACAACGTAATGAACATATGTGCCAATTTTGGTCCTGAAATATGCAGTTTGAAGAAAAATATGAGGCTAGCTGTCAAGGTGTATAATTAGTGGAGATCTTTGACTTAGAATATTTCCCGTGTTTTTGGCCAAATTGGCTGTGCGTGTCTCTGTAAGAACGAATCTAGAGTCCGAACTAAGATAGATAGAGTAAATTTGAAATGACCATTCGATAGAACACAATGTAATGAACATCTTTGCCAATTTTGGTCCTGAAACATTAAGTTTGAAGAAAAATATTTTCCTAGCCGTCGAGGTTTATAATTAATGGAGATCTTTGACTTAGAATATTTCCTGTGTTTTTTTGGCCAAATTGGCTGTGCGTGTCTCTGTAAGAACGAATCTGGAGTCCGAACTAAGATAGATAGAGTAAATTTGAAATGACCATTCGAAGAACACAATGTAATGAACATCTGTGCAAAATATGGTTCTGAAATATGCAGTTTGAAGAAAAATATGAGGCTAGCTGTCAAGGTGTATAATTAGTGGAGATCTTTGACTTAGAATATTTCCCGTGTTTTTGGCCAAATTGGCTGTGCGTGTCTCTGTAAGAACGAATCTAGAGTCCGAACTAAGATAGATAGAGTAAATTTGAAATGACCATTCGATAGAACACAATGTAATGAACATATGTGCCAATTTTGGTCCTGAAATATGCAGTTTGAAGAAAAATATGAGGCTAGCTGTCAAGGTGTATAATTAGTGGAGATCTTTGACTTAGAATATTTCCCGTGTTTTTGGCCAAATTGGCTGTGCGTGTCTCTGTAAGAACGAATCTGGAGTCCGAACTAAGATAGATAGAGTAAATTTGAAATGACCATTCGATAGAACACAACGTAATGAACATATGTGCCAATTTTGGTCCTGAAATATGCAGTTTGAAGAAAAATATGAGGCTAGCTGTCAAGGTGTATAATTAGTGGAGATCTTTGACTTAGAATATTTCCCGTGTTTTTGGCCAAATTGGCTGTGCGTGTCTCTGTAAGAACGAATCTGGAGTCCGAACTAAGATAGATAGAGTAAATTTGAAATGACCATTCGATAGAACACAATGTAATGAACATCTGTGCCAATTATGGTCCTGAAATATGCAGTTTGAAGAAAAATATTATCCTAGCTGTCGAGGTGTATAATTAGTGGAGATCTTTGATTTAGAATATTTCCCGTGTTTTTGGCCAAATTGGCTGTGCGTGTCTCTGTAAGAACGAATCTGGAGTCCGAACTAAGATAGATAGAGTAAATTTGAAATGACCATTCGATAGGACACAATATAATGAACATATGTGCCAATTTTGGTTCTGAAACATTAAGTTTGAAGAAAAATATTATCCTAGCTGTCGAGGTGTATAATTAGTGGAGATCTTTGACTTAGAATATTTCCCGTGTTTTTGGCCAAATTGGCTGTGCGTGTCTCTGTAAGAACGAATCTGGAGTCCGAACTAAGATAGATAGAGTAAATTTGAAATGACCATTCGATAGAACACAACGTAATGAACATATGTGCCAATTTTGGTCCTGAAATATGCAGTTTGAAGAAAAATATGAGGCTAGCTGTCAAGGTGTATAATTAGTGGAGATCTTTGACTTAGAATATTTCCCGTGTTTTTGGCCAAATTGGCTGTGCGTGTCTCTGTAAGAACGAATCTAGAGTCCGAACTAAGATAGATAGAGTAAATTTGAAATGACCATTCGATAGAACACAATGTAATGAACATCTGTGCCAATTATGGTCCTGAAATATGCAGTTTGAAGAAAAATATTATCCTAGCTGTCGAGGTGTATAATTAGTGGAGATCTTTGATTTAGAATATTTCCCGTGTTTTTGGCCAAATTGGCTGTGCGTGTCTCTGTAAGAACGAATCTGGAGTCCGAACTAAGATAGATAGAGTAAATTTGAAATGACCATTCGATAGGACACAATATAATGAACATATGTGCCAATTTTGGTTCTGAAACATTAAGTTTGAAGAAAAATATTATCCTAGCTGTCGAGGTGTATAATTAGTGGAGATCTTTGACTTAGAATATTTCCCGTGTTTTTGGCCAAATTGGCTGTGCGTGTCTCTGTAAGAACGAATCTGGAGTCCGAACTAAGATAGATAGAGTAAATTTGAAATGACCATTCGATAGAACACAACGTAATGAACATATGTGCCAATTTTGGTCCTGAAATATGCAGTTTGAAGAAAAATATGAGGCTAGCTGTCAAGGTGTATAATTAGTGGAGATCTTTGACTTAGAATATTTCCCGTGTTTTTGGCCAAATTGGCTGTGCGTGTCTCTGTAAGAACGAATCTAGAGTCCGAACTAAGATAGATAGAGTAAATTTGAAATGACCATTCGATAGAACACAATGTAATGAACATCTGTGCCAATTATGGTCCTGAAATATGCAGTTTGAAGAAAAATATTATCCTAGCTGTCGAGGTGTATAATTAGTGGAGATCTTTGATTTAGAATATTTCCCGTGTTTTTGGCCAAATTGGCTGTGCGTGTCTCTGTAAGAACGAATCTGGAGTCCGAACTAAGATAGATAGAGTAAATTTGAAATGACCATTCGATAGGACACAATATAATGAACATATGTGCCAATTTTGGTTCTGAAACATTAAGTTTGAAGAAAAATATTATCCTAGCTGTCGAGGTGTATAATTAGTGGAGATCTTTGACTTAGAATATTTCCCGTGTTTTTGGCCAAATTGGCTGTGCGTGTCTCTGTAAGAACGAATCTAGAGTCCGAACTAAGATAGATAGAGTAAATTTGAAATGACCATTCGATAGAACACAATGTAATGAACATCTGTGCCAATTTTGGTCCTGAAATATGCAGTTTGAAGAAAAATATTATCCTAGCTGTCGAGGTGTATAATTAGTGGAGATCTTTGACTTAGAATATTTCCCGTGTTTTTGGCCAAATTGGCTGTGCGTGTCTCTGTAAGAACGAATCTGGAGTCCGAACTAAGATAGATAGAGTAAATTTGAAATGACCATTCGATAGAACACAACGTAATGAACATATGTGCCAATTTTGGTCCTGAAATATGCAGTTTGAAGAAAAATATGAGGCTAGCTGTCAAGGTGTATAATTAGTGGAGATCTTTGACTTAGAATATTTCCCGTGTTTTTGTCCAAATTGGCTGTGCGTGTCTCTGTAAGAACGAATCTGGAGTCCGAACTAAGATAGATAGAGTAAATTTGAAATGACCATTCGAAGAACACAATGTAATGAACATCTGTGCCAATTTTGGTCCTGAAATATGCAGTTTGAAGAAAAATATTATCCTAGCTGTCGAGGTGTATAATTAGTGGAGATCTTTGACTTAGAATATTTCCCGTGTTTTTGGCCAAATTGGCTGTGCGTGTCTCTGTAAGAACGAATCTGGAGTCCGAACTAAGATAGATAGAGTAAATTTGAAATGACCATTCGATAGAACACAATGTAATGAACATATGTGCCAATTTTGGTTCTGAAATATTAAGTTTGAAGAAAAATATTATCCTAGCTGTCGAGGTGTATAATTAGTGGAGATCTTTGACTTAGAATATTTCCCGTGTTTTTGTCCAAATTGGCTGTGCGTGTCTCTGTAAGAACGAATCTGGAGTCCGAACTAAGATAGATAGAGTAAATTTGAAATGACCATTCGATAGAACACAATGTAATGAACATATGTGCCAATTTTGGTCCTGAAATATGCAGTTTGAAGAAAAATATGAGGCTAGCTGTCAAGGTGTATAATTAGTGGAGATCTTTGACTTAGAATATTTCCCGTGTTTTTGGCCAAATTGGCTGTGCGTGTCTCTGTAAGAACGAATCTAGAGTCCGAACTAAGATAGATAGAGTAAATTTGAAATGACCATTCGATAGAACACAATGTAATGAACATCTGTGCCAATTTTGGTCCTGAAATATGCAGTTTGAAGAAAAATATTATCCTAGCTGTCGAGGTGTATAATTAGTGGAGATCTTTGACTTAGAATATTTCCCGTGTTTTTGGCCAAATTGGCTGTGCGTGTCTCTGTAAGAACGAATCTGGAGTCCGAACTAAGATAGATAGAGTAAATTTGAAATGACCATTCGATAGGACACAATGTAATGAACATATGTGCCAATTTTGGTTCTGAAACATAAAGTTTGAAGAAAAATATTATCCTAGCTGTCGAGGTGTATAATTAGTGGAGATCTTTGACTTAGAATATTTCCCGTGTTTTTGTCCAAATTGGCTGTGCGTGTCTCTGTAAGAACGAATCTGGAGTCCGAACTAAGATAGATAGAGTAAATTTGAAATGACCATTCGAAGAACACAATGTAATGAACATCTGTGCAAAATATTGTTCTGAAATATGCAGTTTGAAGAAAAATATGAGGCTAGCTGTCAAGGTGTATAATTAGTGGAGATCTTTGACTTAGAATATTTCCCGTGTTTTTGGCCAAATTGGCTGTGCGTGTCTCTGTAAGAACGAATCTGGAGTCCGAACTAAGATAGATAGAGTAAATTTGAAATGACCATTCGATAGGACACAATGTAATGAACATATTTGCCAATTTTGGTCCTGAAATATGCAGTTTGAAGAAAAATATGAGGCTAGCTGTCAAGGTGTATAATTAGTGGAGATCTTTGACTTAGAATATTTCCCGTGTTTTTGTCCAAATTGGCTGTGCGTGTCTCTGTAAGAACGAATCTGGAGTCCGAACTAAGATAGATAGAGTAAATTTGAAATGACCATTCGAAGAACACAATGTAATGAACATCTGTGCAAAATATGGTTCTGAAATATGCAGTTTGAAGAAAAATATGAGGCTAGCTGTCAAGGTGTATAATTAGTGGAGATCTTTGACTTAGAATATTTCCCGTGTTTTTGGCCAAATTGGCTGTGCGTGTCTCTGTAAGAACGAATCTGGAGTCCGAACTAAGATAGATAGAGTAAATTTGAAATGACCATTCGATAGAACACAACGTAATGAACATATGTGCCAATTTTGGTCCTGAAATATGCAGTTTGAAGAAAAATATGAGGCTAGCTGTCAAGGTGTATAATTAGTGGAGATCTTTGACTTAGAATATTTCCCGTGTTTTTGGCCAAATTGGCTGTGCGTGTCTCTGTAAGAACGAATCTGGAGTCCGAACTAAGATAGATAGAGTAAATTTGAAATGACCATTCGATAGAACACAATGTAATGAACATATGTGCCAATTTTGGTTCTGAAATATTAAGTTTGAAGAAAAATATTATCCTAGCTGTCGAGGTGTATAATTAGTGGAGATCTTTGACTTAGAATATTTCCCGTGTTTTTGTCCAAATTGGCTGTGCGTGTCTCTGTAAGAACGAATCTGGAGTCCGAACTAAGATAGATAGAGTAAATTTGAAATGACCATTCGATAGAACACAATGTAATGAACATCTGTGCCAATTTTGGTCCTGAAATATGCAGTTTGAAGAACAATATGAGGCTAGCTGTCAAGGTGTATAATTAGTGGAGATCTTTGACTTAGAATATTTCCCGTGTTTTTGGCCAAATTGGCTGTGCGTGTCTCTGTAAGAACGAATCTGGAGTCCGAACTAAGATAGATAGAGTAAATTTGAAATGACCATTCGATAGGACACAATGTAATGAACATATGTGCCAATTTTGGTTCTGAAACATAAAGTTTGAAGAAAAATATTATCCTAGCTGTCGAGGTGTATAATTAGTGGAGATCTTTGACTTAGAATATTTCCCGTGTTTTTGTCCAAATTGGCTGTGCGTGTCTCTGTAAGAACGAATCTGGAGTCCGAACTAAGATAGATAGAGTAAATTTGAAATGACCATTCGATAGGACACAATGTAATGAACATCTGTGCCAATTTTGGTTCTGAAACATAAAGTTTGAAGAAAAATATTATCCTAGCTGTCGAGGTGTATAATTAGTGGAGATCTTTGACTTAGAATATTTCCCGTGTTTTTGGCCAAATTGGCTGTGCGTGTCTCTGTAAGAACGAATCTAGAGTCCGAACTAAGATAGATAGAGTAAATTTGAAATGACCATTCGATAGAACACAATGTAATGAACATCTGTGCCAATTTTGGTCCTGAAATATGCAGTTTGAAGAAAAATATTATCCTAGCTGTCGAGGTGTATAATTAGTGGAGATCTTTGACTTAGAATATTTCCCGTGTTTTTGGCCAAATTGGCTGTGCGTGTCTCTGTAAGAACGAATCTGGAGTCCGAACTAAGATAGATAGAGTAAATTTGAAATGACCATTCGATAGAACACAATGTAATGAACATATGTGCCAATTTTGGTTCTGAAATATTAAGTTTGAAGAAAAATATTATCCTAGCTGTCGAGGTGTATAATTAGTGGAGATCTTTGACTTAGAATATTTCCCGTGTTTTTGTCCAAATTGGCTGTGCGTGTCTCTGTAAGAACGAATCTGGAGTCCGAACTAAGATAGATAGAGTAAATTTGAAATGACCATTCGATAGAACACAATGTAATGAACATCTGTGCCAATTTTGGTCCTGAAATATGCAGTTTGAAGAAAAATATTATCCTAGCTGTCGAGGTGTATAATTAGTGGAGATCTTTGACTTAGAATATTTCCCGTGTTTTTGGCCAAATTGGCTGTGCGTGTCTCTGTAAGAACGAATCTGGAGTCCGAACTAAGATAGATAGAGTAAATTTGAAATGACCATTCGATAGGACACAATGTAATGAACATATGTGCCAATTTTGGTTCTGAAACATAAAGTTTGAAGAAAAATATTATCCTAGCTGTCGAGGTGTATAATTAGTGGAGATCTTTGACTTAGAATATTTCCCGTGTTTTTGTCCAAATTGGCTGTGCGTGTCTCTGTAAGAACGAATCTGGAGTCCGAACTAAGATAGATAGAGTAAATTTGAAATGACCATTCGATAGGACACAATGTAATGAACATATGTGCCAATTTTGGTTCTGAAACATAAAGTTTGAAGAAAAATATTATCCTAGCTGTCGAGGTGTATAATTAGTGGAGATCTTTGACTTAGAATATTTCCCGTGTTTTTGTCCAAATTGGCTGTGCGTGTCTCTGTAAGAACGAATCTGGAGTCCGAACTAAGATAGATAGAGTAAATTTGAAATGACCATTCGAAGAACACAATGTAATGAACATCTGTGCAAAATATGGTTCTGAAATATGCAGTTTGAAGAAAAATATGAGGCTAGCTGTCAAGGTGTATAATTAGTGGAGATCTTTGACTTAGAATATTTCCCTTGTTTTTGGCCAAATTGGCTGTGCGTGTCTCTGTAAGAACGAATCTGGAGTCCGAACTAAGATAGATAGAGTAAATTTGAAATGACCATTCGATAGAACACAATGTAATGAACATATGTGCCAATTTTGGTTCTGAAATATTAAGTTTGAAGAAAAATATTATCCTAGCTGTCGAGGTGTATAATTAGTGGAGATCTTTGACTTAGAATATTTCCCGTGTTTTTGGCCAAATTGGCTGTGCGTGTCTCTGTAAGAACGAATCTGGAGTCCGAACTAAGATAGATAGAGTAAATTTGAAATGACCATTCGATAGAACACAATGTAATGAACATCTGTGCCAATTTTGGTCCTGAAATATGCAGTTTGAAGAAAAATATGAGGCTAGCTGTCAAGGTGTATAATTAGTGGAGATCTTTGACTTAGAATATTTCCCGTGTTTTTGGCCAAATTGGCTGTGCGTGTCTCTGTAAGAACGAATCTAGAGTCCGAACTAAGATAGATAGAGTAAATTTGAAATGACCATTCGATAGGACACAATGTAATGAACATATGTGCCAATTTTGGTTCTGAAACATAAAGTTTGAAGAAAAATATTATCCTAGCTGTCGAGGTGTATAATTAGTGGAGATCTTTGACTTAGAATATTTCCCGTGTTTTTGTCCAAATTGGCTGTGCGTGTCTCTGTAAGAACGAATCTGGAGTCCGAACTAAGATAGATAGAGTAAATTTGAAATGACCATTCGAAGAACACAATGTAATGAACATCTGTGCAAAATATGGTTCTGAAATATGCAGTTTGAAGAAAAATATGAGGCTAGCTGTCAAGGTGTATAATTAGTGGAGATCTTTGACTTAGAATATTTCCCTTGTTTTTGGCCAAATTGGCTGTGCGTGTCTCTGTAAGAACGAATCTGGAGTCCGAACTAAGATAGATAGAGTACATTTGAAATGACCATTCGATAGAACACAATGTAATGAACATATGTGCCAATTTTGGTTCTGAAATATTAAGTTTGAAGAAAAATATTATCCTAGCTGTCGAGGTGTATAATTAGTTGAGATCTTTGACTTAGAATATTTCCCGTGTTTTTGGCCAAATTGGCTGTGCGTGTCTCTGTAAGAACGAATCTGGAGTCCGAACTAAGATAGATAGAGTAAATTTGAAATGACCATTCGATAGAACACAATGTAATGAACATATGTGCCAATTTTGGTTCTGAAATATTAAGTTTGAAGAAAAATATTATCCTAGCTGTCGAGGTGTATAATTAGTTGAGATCTTTGACTTAGAATATTTCCCGTATTTTTGGCCAAATTGGCTGTGCGTGTCTCTGTAAGAACGAATCTGGAGTCCGAACTAAGATAGATAGAGTAAATTTGAAATGACCATTCGATTGAACACAATGTAATGAACATATGTGCCAATTTTGGTTTTGAAATATTAAGTTTGAAGAAAAATATTATCCTAGCTGTCGAGGTGTATAATTAGTGGAGATCTTTGACTTAGAATATTTCCCGTGTTTTTGGCCAAATTGGCTGTGCGTGTCTCTGTAAGAACGAATCTGGAGTCCGAACTAAGATAGATAGAGTAAATTTGAAATGACCATTCGATAGAACACAATGTAATGAACATATGTGCCAATTTTGGTTCTGAAATATTAAGTTTGAAGAAAAATATTATCCTAGCTGTCGTGGTGTATAATTAGTGGAGATCTTTGACTTAGAATATTTCCCGTATTTTTGGCCAAATTAGCTGTGCGTGTCTCTGTAAGAACGAATCTGGAGTCCGAACTAAGATAGATAGAGTAAATTTGAAATGACCATTCGATAGAACACAATGTAATGAACATATGTGCCAATTTTGGTTCTGAAATATTAAGTTTGAAGAAAAATATTATCCTAGCTGTCGAGGTGTATAATTAGTGGAGATCTTTGACTTAGAATATTTCCCGTGTTTTTGTCCAAATTGGCTGTGCGTGTCTCTGTAAGAACGAATCTGGAGTCCGAACTAAGATAGATAGAGTAAATTTGAAATGACCATTCGAAGAACACAATGTAATGAACATCTGTGCAAAATATGGTTCTGAAATATGCAGTTTGAAGAAAAATATGAGGCTAGCTGTCAAGGTGTATAATTAGTGGAGATCTTTGACTTAGAATATTTCCCTTGTTTTTGGCCAAATTGGCTGTGCGTGTCTCTGTAAGAACGAATCTGGAGTCCGAACTAAGATAGATAGAGTAAATTTGAAATGACCATTCGATAGAACACAATGTAATGAACATATGTGCCAATTTTGGTTCTGAAATATTAAGTTTGAAGAAAAATATTATCCTAGCTGTCGAGGTGTATAATTAGTTGAGATCTTTGACTTAGAATATTTCCCGTGTTTTTGGCCAAATTGGCTGTGCGTGTCTCTGTAAGAACGAATCTGGAGTCCGAACTAAGATAGATAGAGTAAATTTGAAATGACCATTCGATAGAACACAATGTAATGAACATATGTGCCAATTTTGGTTCTGAAATATTAAGTTTGAAGAAAAATATTATCCTAGCTGTCGAGGTGTATAATTAGTTGAGATCTTTGACTTAGAATATTTCCCGTATTTTTGGCCAAATTGGCTGTGCGTGTCTCTGTAAGAACGAATCTGGAGTCCGAACTAAGATAGATAGAGTAAATTTGAAATGACCATTCGATTGAACACAATGTAATGAACATATGTGCCAATTTTGGTTTTGAAATATTAAGTTTGAAGAAAAATATTATCCTAGCTGTCGAGGTGTATAATTAGTGGAGATCTTTGACTTAGAATATTTCCCGTGTTTTTGGCCAAATTGGCTGTGCGTGTCTCTGTAAGAACGAATCTGGAGTCCGAACTAAGATAGATAGAGTAAATTTGAAATGACCATTCGATAGAACACAATGTAATGAACATATGTGCCAATTTTGGTTCTGAAATATTAAGTTTGAAGAAAAATATTATCCTAGCTGTCGAGGTGTATAATTAGTGGAGATCTTTGACTTAGAATATTTCCCGTATTTTTGGCCAAATTAGCTGTGCGTGTCTCTGTAAGAACGAATCTGGAGTCCGAACTAAGATAGATAGAGTAAATTTGAAATGACCATTCGATAGAACACAATGTAATGAACATATGTGCCAATTTTGGTTCTGAAATATTAAGTTTGAAGAAAAATATTATCCTAGCTGTCGAGGTGTATAATTAGTGGAGATATTTGACTTAGAATATTTCCCTTGTTTTTGGCCAAATTGGCTGTGCGTGTCTCTGTAAGAACGAATCTGGAGTCCGAACTAAGATAGATAGAGTAAATTTGAAATGACCATTCGATAGAACACAATGTAATGAACATATGTGCCAATTTTGGTTCTGAAATATTAAGTTTGAAGAAAAATATTATCCTAGCTGTCGAGGTGTATAATTAGTTGAGATCTTTGACTTAGAATATTTCCCGTGTTTTTGGCCAAATTGGCTGTGCGTGTCTCTGTAAGAACGAATCTGGAGTCCGAACTAAGATAGATAGAGTAAATTTGAAATGACCATTCGATAGAACACAATGTAATGAACATATGTGCCAATTTTGGTTCTGAAATATTAAGTTTGAAGAAAAATATTATCCTAGCTGTCGAGGTGTATAATTAGTGGAGATCTTTGACTTTGAATATTTCCCGTATTTTTGGCCAAATTAGCTGTGCGTGTCTCTGTAAGAACGAATCTGGAGTCCGAACTAAGATAGATAGAGTAAATTTGAAATGACCATTCGATAGAACACAATGTAATGAACATATGTGCCAATTTTGGTTCTGAAATATTAAGTTTGAAGAAAAATATTATCCTAGCTGTCGAGGTGTATAATTAGTTGAGATCTTTGACTTAGAATATTTCCCGTGTTTTTGGCCAAATTGGCTGTGCGTGTCTCTGTAAGAACGAATCTGGAGTCCGAACTAAGATAGATAGAGTAAATTTGAAATGACCATTCGATAGAACACAATGTAATGAACATATGTGCCAATTTTGGTTCTGAAATATTAAGTTTGAAGAAAAATATTATCCTAGCTGTCGAGGTGTATAATTAGTGGAGATCTTTGACTTAGAATATTTCCCGTATTTTTGGCCAAATTAGCTGTGCGTGTCTCTGTAAGAACGAATCTGGAGTCCGAACTAAGATAGATAGAGTAAATTTGAAATGACCATTCGATAGAACACAATGTAATGAACATATGTGCCAATTTTGGTTCTGAAATATTAAGTTTGAAGAAAAATATTATCCTAGCTGTCGAGGTGTATAATTAGTGGAGATATTTGACTTAGAATATTTCCCTTGTTTTTGGCCAAATTGGCTGTGCGTGTCTCTGTAAGAACGAATCTGGAGTCCGAACTAAGATAGATAGAGTAAATTTGAAATGACCATTCGATAGAACACAATGTAATGAACATATGTGCCAATTTTGGTTCTGAAATATTAAGTTTGAAGAAAAATATTATCCTAGCTGTCGAGGTGTATAATTAGTTGAGATCTTTGACTTAGAATATTTCCCGTGTTTTTGGCCAAATTGGCTGTGCGTGTCTCTGTAAGAACGAATCTGGAGTCCGAACTAAGATAGATAGAGTAAATTTGAAATGACCATTCGATAGAACACAATGTAATGAACATATGTGCCAATTTTGGTTCTGAAATATTAAGTTTGAAGAAAAATATTATCCTAGCTGTCGAGGTGTATAATTAGTGGAGATCTTTGACTTTGAATATTTCCCGTATTTTTGGCCAAATTAGCTGTGCGTGTCTCTGTAAGAACGAATCTGGAGTCCGAACTAAGATAGATAGAGTAAATTTGAAATGACCATTCGATAGAACACAATGTAATGAACATATGTGCCAATTTTGGTTCTGAAATATTAAGTTTGAAGAAAAATATTATCCTAGCTGTCGAGGTGTATAATTAGTTGAGATCTTTGACTTAGAATATTTCCCGTGTTTTTGGCCAAATTGGCTGTGCGTGTCTCTGTAAGAACGAATCTGGAGTCCGAACTAAGATAGATAGAGTAAATTTGAAATGACCATTCGATAGAACACAATGTAATGAACATATGTGCCAATTTTGGTTCTGAAATATTAAGTTTGAAGAAAAATATTATCCTAGCTGTCGAGGTGTATAATTAGTGGAGATCTTTGACTTAGAATATTTCCCGTATTTTTGGCCAAATTAGCTGTGCGTGTCTCTGTAAGAACGAATCTGGAGTCCGAACTAAGATAGATAGAGTAAATTTGAAATGACCATTCGATAGAACACAATGTAATGAACATATGTGCCAATTTTGGTTCTGAAATATTAAGTTTGAAGAAAAATATTATCCTAGCTGTCGAGGTGTATAATTAGTGGAGATATTTGACTTAGAATATTTCCCTTGTTTTTGGCCAAATTGGCTGTGCGTGTCTCTGTAAGAACGAATCTGGAGTCCGAACTAAGATAGATAGAGTAAATTTGAAATGACCATTCGATAGAACACAATGTAATGAACATATGTGCCAATTTTGGTTCTGAAATATTAAGTTTGAAGAAAAATATTATCCTAGCTGTCGAGGTGTATAATTAGTTGAGATCTTTGACTTAGAATATTTCCCGTGTTTTTGGCCAAATTGGCTGTGCGTGTCTCTGTAAGAACGAATCTGGAGTCCGAACTAAGATAGATAGAGTAAATTTGAAATGACCATTCGATAGAACACAATGTAATGAACATATGTGCCAATTTTGGTTCTGAAATATTAAGTTTGAAGAAAAATATTATCCTAGCTGTCGAGGTGTATAATTAGTGGAGATCTTTGACTTTGAATATTTCCCGTATTTTTGGCCAAATTAGCTGTGCGTGTCTCTGTAAGAACGAATCTGGAGTCCGAACTAAGATAGATAGAGTAAATTTGAAATGACCATTCGATAGAACACAATGTAATGAACATATGTGCCAATTTTGGTTCTGAAATATTAAGTTTGAAGAAAAATATTATCCTAGCTGTCGAGGTGTATAATTAGTTGAGATCTTTGACTTAGAATATTTCCCGTATTTTTGGCCAAATTAGCTGTGCGTGTCTCTGTAAGAACGAATCTGGAGTCCGAACTAAGATAGATAGAGTAAATTTGAAATGACCATTCGATAGAACACAATGTAATGAACATATGTGCCAATTTTGGTTCTGAAATATTAAGTTTGAAGAAAAATATTATCCTAGCTGTCGAGGTGTATAATTAGTGGAGATCTTTGACTTAGAATATTTCCCTTGTTTTTGGCCAAATTAGCTGTGCGTGTCTCTGTAAGAACGAATCTGGAGTCCGAACTAAGATAGATAGAGTAAATTTGAAATGACCATTCGATAGAACACAATGTAATGAACATATGTGCCAATTTTGGTTCTGAAATATTAAGTTTGAAGAAAAATATTATCCTAGCTGTCGAGGTGTATAATTAGTGGAGATCTTTGACTTTGAATATTTCCCGTATTTTTGGCCAAATTAGCTGTGCGTGTCTCTGTAAGAACGAATCTGGAGTCCGAACTAAGATAGATAGAGTAAATTTGAAATGACCATTCGATAGAACACAATGTAATGAACATATGTGCCAATTTTGGTTCTGAAATATTAAGTTTGAAGAAAAATATTATCCTAGCTGTCGAGGTGTATAATTAGTTGAGATCTTTGACTTAGAATATTTCCCGTATTTTTGGCCAAATTAGCTGTGCGTGTCTCTGTAAGAACGAATCTGGAGTCCGAACTAAGATAGATAGAGTAAATTTGAAATGACCATTCGATAGAACACAATGTAATGAACATATGTGCCAATTTTGGTTCTGAAATATTAAGTTTGAAGAAAAATATTATCCTAGCTGTCGAGGTGTATAATTAGTGGAGATCTTTGACTTAGAATATTTCCCGTGTTTTTGGCCAAATTGGCTGTGCGTGTCTCTGTAAGAACGAATCTGGAGTCCGAACTAAGATAGATAGAGTAAATTTGAAATGACCATTCGATAGAACACAATGTAATGAACATATGTGCCAATTTTGGTTCTGAAATATTAAGTTTGAAGAAAAATATTATCCTAGCTGTCGAGGTGTATAATTAGTTGAGATCTTTGACTTAGAATATTTCCCGTGTTTTTGGCCAAATTGGCTGTGCGTGTCTCTGTAAGAACGAATCTGGAGTCCGAACTAAGATAGATAGAGTAAATTTGAAATGACCATTCGATAGAACACAATGTAATGAACATATGTGCCAATTTTGGTTCTGAAATATTAAGTTTGAAGAAAAATATTATCCTAGCTGTCGAGGTGTATAATTAGTGGAGATCTTTGACTTAGAATATTTCCCGTATTTTTGGCCAAATTAGCTGTGCGTGTCTCTGTAAGAACGAATCTGGAGTCCGAACTAAGATAGATAGAGTAAATTTGAAATGACCATTCGATAGAACACAATGTAATGAACATATGTGCCAATTTTGGTTCTGAAATATTAAGTTTGAAGAAAAATATTATCCTAGCTGTCGAGGTGTATAATTAGTTGAGATCTTTGACTTAGAATATTTCCCGTATTTTTGGCCAAATTAGCTGTGCGTGTCTCTGTAAGAACGAATCTGGAGTCCGAACTAAGATAGATAGAGTAAATTTGAAATGACCATTCGATAGAACACAATGTAATGAACATATGTGCCAATTTTGGTTCTGAAATATTAAGTTTGAAGAAAAATATTATCCTAGCTGTCGAGGTGTATAATTAGTGGAGATCTTTGACTTAGAATATTTCCCGTGTTTTTGGCCAAATTGGCTGTGCGTGTCTCTGTAAGAACGAATCTGGAGTCCGAACTAAGATAGATAGAGTAAATTTGAAATGACCATTCGATAGAACACAATGTAATGAACATATGTGCCAATTTTGGTTCTGAAATATTAAGTTTGAAGAAAAATATTATCCTAGCTGTCGAGGTGTATAATTAGTGGAGATCTTTGACTTTGAATATTTCCCGTATTTTTGGCCAAATTAGCTGTGCGTGTCTCTGTAAGAACGAATCTGGAGTCCGAACTAAGATAGATAGAGTAAATTTGAAATGACCATTCGATAGAACACAATGTAATGAACATATGTGCCAATTTTGGTTCTGAAATATTAAGTTTGAAGAAAAATATTATCCTAGCTGTCGAGGTGTATAATTAGTTGAGATCTTTGACTTAGAATATTTCCCGTATTTTTGGCCAAATTAGCTGTGCGTGTCTCTGTAAGAACGAATCTGGAGTCCGAACTAAGATAGATAGAGTAAATTTGAAATGACCATTCGATAGAACACAATGTAATGAACATATGTGCCAATTTTGGTTCTGAAATATTAAGTTTGAAGAAAAATATTATCCTAGCTGTCGAGGTGTATAATTAGTGGAGATCTTTGACTTAGAATATTTCCCGTGTTTTTGGCCAAATTGGCTGTGCGTGTCTCTGTAAGAACGAATCTGGAGTCCGAACTAAGATAGATAGAGTAAATTTGAAATGACCATTCGATAGAACACAATGTAATGAACATATGTGCCAATTTTGGTTCTGAAATATTAAGTTTGAAGAAAAATATTATCCTAGCTGTCGAGGTGTATAATTAGTTGAGATCTTTGACTTAGAATATTTCCCGTGTTTTTGGCCAAATTGGCTGTGCGTGTCTCTGTAAGAACGAATCTGGAGTCCGAACTAAGATAGATAGAGTAAATTTGAAATGACCATTCGATAGAACACAATGTAATGAACATATGTGCCAATTTTGGTTCTGAAATATTAAGTTTGAAGAAAAATATTATCCTAGCTGTCGAGGTGTATAATTAGTTGAGATCTTTGACTTAGAATATTTCCCGTGTTTTTGGCCAAATTGGCTGTGCGTGTCTCTGTAAGAACGAATCTGGAGTCCGAACTAAGATAGATAGAGTAAATTTGAAATGACCATTCGATAGAACACAATGTAATGAACATATGTGCCAATTTTGGTTCTGAAATATTAAGTTTGAAGAAAAATATTATCCTAGCTGTCGAGGTGTATAATTAATGGAGATCTTTGACTTAGAATATTTCCCTTGTTTTTGGCCAAATTGGCTGTGCGTGTCTCTGTAAGAACGAATCTGGAGTCCGAACTAAGATAGATAGAGTAAATGTGAAATGACCATTCGATAGAACACAATGTAATGAACATATGTGCCAATTTTGGTCCTGAAATATGCAGTTTGAAGAAAAATATTTGGCTAGCTGTCAAGGTGTATAATTAGTGGAGATCTTTGACTTAGAATATTTCCCTTGTTTTTGGCCAAATTGGCTGTGCGTGTCTCTGTAAGAACGAATCTGGAGTCCGAACTAAGATAGATAGAGTAAATTTGAAATGACCATTCGATAGAACACAATGTAATGAACATATGTGCCAATTTTGGTTCTGAAATATTAAGTTTGAAGAAAAATATTATCCTAGCTGTCGAGGTGTATAATTAGTTGAGATCTTTGACTTAGAATATTTCCCGTGTTTTTGGCCAAATTGGCTGTGCGTGTCTCTGTAAGAACGAATCTGGAGTCCGAACTAAGATAGATAGAGTAAATTTGAAATGACCATTCGATAGAACACAATGTAATGAACATATGTGCCAATTTTGGTTTTGAAATATTAAGTTTGAAGAAAAATATTATCCTAGCTGTCGAGGTGTATAATTAGTGGAGATCTTTGACTTAGAATATTTCCCGTGTTTTTGGCCAAATTGGCTGTGCGTGTCTCTGTAAGAACGAATCTGGAGTCCGAACTAAGATAGATAGAGTAAATTTGAAATGACCATTCGATAGAACACAATGTAATGAACATATGTGCCAATTTTGGTTCTGAAATATTAAGTTTGAAGAAAAATATTATCCTAGCTGTCGAGGTGTATAATTAGTTGAGATCTTGGACTTAGAATATTTCCCGTGTTTTTGGCCAAATTGGCTGTGCGTGTCTCTGTAAGAACGAATCTGGAGTCCGAACTAAGATAGATAGAGTAAATTTGAAATGACCATTCGATAGAACACAATGTAATGAACATATGTGCCAATTTTGGTTCTGAAATATTAAGTTTGAAGAAAAATATTATCCTAGCTGTCGAGGTGTATAATTAGTGGAGATCTTTGACTTAGAATATTTCCCGTATTTTTGGCCAAATTAGCTGTGCGTGTCTCTGTAAGAACGAATCTGGAGTCCGAACTAAGATAGATAGAGTAAATTTGAAATGACCATTCGATAGAACACAATGTAATGAACATATGTGCCAATTTTGGTTCTGAAATATTAAGTTTGAAGAAAAATATTATCCTAGCTGTCGAGGTGTATAATTAGTGGAGATCTTTGACTTAGAATATTTCCCGTGTTTTTGGCCAAATTGGCTGTGCGTGTCTCTGTAAGAACGAATCTGGAGTCCGAACTAAGATAGATAGAGTAAATTTGAAATGACCATTCGATAGAACACAATGTAATGAACATATGTGCCAATTTTGGTTCTGAAATATTAAGTTTGAAGAAAAATATTATCCTAGCTGTCGAGGTGTATAATTAATGGAGATCTTTGACTTAGAATATTTCCCTTGTTTTTGGCCAAATTGGCTGTGCGTGTCTCTGTAAGAACGAATCTGGAGTCCGAACTAAGATAGATAGAGTAAATGTGAAATGACCATTCGATAGAACACAATGTAATGAACATATGTGCCAATTTTGGTCCTGAAATATGCAGTTTGAAGAAAAATATTATCCTAGCTGTCGAGGTGTATAATTAGTGGAGATCTTTGACTTAGAATATTTCCCGTATTTTTGGCCAAATTAGCTGTGCGTGTCTCTGTAAGAACGAATCTGGAGTCCGAACTAAGATAGATAGAGTAAATTTGAAATGACCATTCGATAGAACACAATGTAATGAACATATGTGCCAATTTTGGTTCTGAAATATTAAGTTTGAAGAAAAATATTATCCTAGCTGTCGAGGTGTATAATTAGTGGAGATCTTTGACTTAGAATATTTCCCGTGTTTTTGGCCAAATTGGCTGTGCGTGTCTCTGTAAGAACGAATCTGGAGTCCGAACTAAGATAGATAGAGTAAATTTGAAATGACCATTCGATAGAACACAATGTAATGAACATATGTGCCAATTTTGGTTCTGAAATATTAAGTTTGAAGAAAAATATTATCCTAGCTGTCGAGGTGTATAATTAATGGAGATCTTTGACTTAGAATATTTCCCTTGTTTTTGGCCAAATTGGCTGTGCGTGTCTCTGTAAGAACGAATCTGGAGTCCGAACTAAGATAGATAGAGTAAATGTGAAATGACCATTCGATAGAACACAATGTAATGAACATATGTGCCAATTTTGGTCCTGAAATATGCAGTTTGAAGAAAAATATTTGGCTAGCTGTCAAGGTGTATAATTAGTGGAGATCTTTGACTTAGAATATTTCCCTTGTTTTTGGCCAAATTGGCTGTGCGTGTCTCTGTAAGAACGAATCTGGAGTCCGAACTAAGATAGATAGAGTAAATTTGAAATGACCATTCGATAGAACACAATGTAATGAACATATGTGCCAATTTTGGTTTTGAAATATTAAGTTTGAAGAAAAATATTATCCTAGCTGTCGAGGTGTATAATTAGTGGAGATCTTTGACTTAGAATATTTCCCGTGTTTTTGGCCAAATTGGCTGTGCGTGTCTCTGTAAGAACGAATCTGGAGTCCGAACTAAGATAGATAGAGTAAATTTGAAATGACCATTCGATAGAACACAATGTAATGAACATATGTGCCAATTTTGGTTCTGAAATATTAAGTTTGAAGAAAAATATTATCCTAGCTGTCGAGGTGTATAATTAGTTGAGATCTTTGACTTAAAATATTTCCCGTGTTTTTGGCCAAATTGGCTGTGCGTGTCTCTGTAAGAACGAATCTGGAGTCCGAACTAAGATAGATAGAGTAAATTTGAAATGACCATTCGATAGAACACAATGTAATGAACATATGTGCCAATTTTGGTTCTGAAATATTAAGTTTGAAGAAAAATATTATCCTAGCTGTCGAGGTGTATAATTAGTGGAGATCTTTGACTTAGAATATTTCCCGTATTTTTGGCCAAATTAGCTGTGCGTGTCTCTGTAAGAACGAATCTGGAGTCCGAACTAAGATAGATAGAGTAAATTTGAAATGACCATTCGATAGAACACAATGTAATGAACATATGTGCCAATTTTGGTTCTGAAATATTAAGTTTGAAGAAAAATATTATCCTAGCTGTCGAGGTGTATAATTAGTGGAGATCTTTGACTTAGAATATTTCCCTTGTTTTTGGCCAAATTAGCTGTGCGTGTCTCTGTAAGAACGAATCTGGAGTCCGAACTAAGATAGATAGAGTAAATTTGAAATGACCATTCGATAGAACACAATGTAATGAACATATGTGCCAATTTTGGTTCTGAAATATTAAGTTTGAAGAAAAATATTATCCTAGCTGTCGAGGTGTATAATTAGTGGAGATCTTTGACTTAGAATATTTCCCTTGTTTTTGGCCAAATTGGCTGTGCGTGTCTCTGTAAGAACGAATCTGGAGTCCGAACTAAGATAGATAGAGTAAATTTGAAATGACCATTCGATAGAACACAATGTAATGAACATATGTGCCAATTTTGGTTTTGAAATATTAAGTTTGAAGAAAAATATTATCCTAGCTGTCGAGGTGTATAATTAGTGGAGATCTTTGACTTAGAATATTTCCCGTGTTTTTGGCCAAATTGGCTGTGCGTGTCTCTGTAAGAACGAATCTGGAGTCCGAACTAAGATAGATAGAGTAAATTTGAAATGACCATTCGATAGAACACAATGTAATGAACATATGTGCCAATTTTGGTTCTGAAATATTAAGTTTGAAGAAAAATATTATCCTAGCTGTCGAGGTGTATAATTAGTGGAGATCTTTGACTTAGAATATTTCCCGTATTTTTGGCCAAATTAGCTGTGCGTGTCTCTGTAAGAACGAATCTGGAGTCCGAACTAAGATAGATAGAGTAAATTTGAAATGACCATTCGATAGAACACAATGTAATGAACATATGTGCCAATTTTGGTTCTGAAATATTAAGTTTGAAGAAAAATATTATCCTAGCTGTCGAGGTGTATAATTAGTGGAGATCTTTGACTTAGAATATTTCCCGTATTTTTGGCCAAATTAGCTGTGCGTGTCTCTGTAAGAACGAATCTGGAGTCCGAACTAAGATAGATAGAGTAAATTTGAAATGACCATTCGATAGAACACAATGTAATGAACATATGTGCCAATTTTGGTTCTGAAATATTAAGTTTGAAGAAAAATATTATCCTAGCTGTCGAGGTGTATAATTAGTTGAGATCTTTGACTTAGAATATTTCCCGTGTTTTTGGCCAAATTGGCTGTGCGTGTCTCTGTTTGAAGAAAAATATTATCCTAGCTGTCGAGGTGTATAATTAGTTTAGATCTTTGACTTAGAATATTTCCCGTGTTTTTGGCCAAATTGGCTGTGCGTGTCTCTGTAAGAACGAATCTGGAGTCCGAACTAAGATAGATAGAGTAAATTTGAAATGACCATTCGATAGAACACAATGTAATGAACATATGTGCCAATTTTGGTTCTGAAATATTAAGTTTGAAGAAAAATATTATCCTAGCTGTCGAGGTGTATAATTAGTTGAGATCTTTGACTTAGAATATTTCCCGTGTTTTTGGCCAAATTGGCTGTGCGTGTCTCTGTAAGAACGAATCTGGAGTCCGAACTAAGATAGATAGAGTAAATGTGAAATGACCATTCGATAGAACACAATGTAATGAACATATGTGCCAATTTTGGTCCTGAAATATGCAGTTTGAAGAAAAATATTTGGCTAGCTGTCAAGGTGTATAATTAGTGGAGATCTTTGACTTAGAATATTTCCCGTGTTTTTGGCCAAATTGGCTGTGCGTGTCTCTGTAAGAACGAATCTGGAGTCCGAACTAAGATAGATAGAGTAAATTTGAAATGACCATTCGATAGAACACAATGTAATGAACATATGTGCCAATTTTGGTTCTGAAATATTAAGTTTGAAGAAAAATATTATCCTAGCTGTCGAGGTGTATAATTAGTTGAGATCTTTGACTTAGAATATTTCCCGTGTTTTTGGCCAAATTGGCTGTGCGTGTCTCTGTAAGAACGAATCTGGAGTCCGAACTAAGATAGATAGAGTAAATTTGAAATGACCATTCGATAGAACACAATGTAATGAACATATGTGCCAATTTTGGTTCTGAAATATTAAGTTTGAAGAAAAATATTATCCTAGCTGTCGAGGTGTATAATTAGTGGAGATCTTTGACTTAGAATATTTCCCGTATTTTTGGCCAAATTAGCTGTGCGTGTCTCTGTAAGAACGAATCTGGAGTCCGAACTAAGATAGATAGAGTAAATTTGAAATGACCATTCGATAGAACACAATGTAATGAACATATGTGCCAATTTTGGTTCTGAAATATTAAGTTTGAAGAAAAATATTATCCTAGCTGTCGAGGTGTATAATTAGTGGAGATCTTTGACTTAGAATATTTCCCTTGTTTTTGGCCAAATTGGCTGTGCGTGTCTCTGTAAGAACGAATCTGGAGTCCGAACTAAGATAGATAGAGTAAATTTGAAATGACCATTCGATAGAACACAATGTAATGAACATATGTGCCAATTTTGGTTCTGAAATATTAAGTTTGAAGAAAAATATTATCCTAGCTGTCGAGGTGTATAATTAGTTGAGATCTTTGACTTAGAATATTTCCCGTGTTTTTGGCCAAATTGGCTGTGCGTGTCTCTGTAAGAACGAATCTGGAGTCCGAACTAAGATAGATAGAGTAAATTTGAAATGACCATTCGATAGAACACAATGTAATGAACATATGTGCCAATTTTGGTTCTGAAATATTAAGTTTGAAGAAAAATATTATCCTAGCTGTCGAGGTGTATAATTAGTGGAGATCTTTGACTTAGAATATTTCCCGTATTTTTGGCCAAATTAGCTGTGCGTGTCTCTGTAAGAACGAATCTGGAGTCCGAACTAAGATAGATAGAGTAAATTTGAAATGACCATTCGATAGAACACAATGTAATGAACATATGTGCCAATTTTGGTTCTGAAATATTAAGTTTGAAGAAAAATATTATCCTAGCTGTCGAGGTGTATAATTAGTGGAGATCTTTGACTTAGAATATTTCCCTTGTTTTTGGCCAAATTGGCTGTGCGTGTCTCTGTAAGAACGAATCTGGAGTCCGAACTAAGATAGATAGAGTAACTTTGAAATGACCATTCGATAGAACACAATGTAATGAACATATGTGCCAATTTTGGTTCTGAAATATTAAGTTTGAAGAAAAATATTATCCTAGCTGTCGAGGTGTATAATTAGTGGAGATCTTTGACTTAGAATATTTCCCTTGTTTTTGGCCAAATTGGCTGTGCGTGTCTCTGTAAGAACGAATCTGGAGTCCGAACTAAGATAGATAGAGTAAATTTGAAATGACCATTCGATAGAACACAATGTAATGAACATATGTGCCAATTTTGGTTCTGAAATATTAAGTTTGAAGAAAAATATTATCCTAGCTGTCGAGGTGTATAATTAGTGGAGATCTTTGACTTAGAATATTTCCCGTGTTTTTGGCCAAATTGGCTGTGCGTGTCTCTGTAAGAACGAATCTGGAGTCCGAACTAAGATAGATAGAGTAAATTTGAAATGACCATTCGATAGAACACAATGTAATGAACATATGTGCCAATTTTGGTTCTGAAATATTAAGTTTGAAGAAAAATATTATCCTAGCTGTCGAGGTGTATAATTAGTGGAGATCTTTGACTTAGAATATTTCCCGTATTTTTGGCCAAATTAGCTGTGCGTGTCTCTGTAAGAACGAATCTGGAGTCCGAACTAAGATAGATAGAGTAAATTTGAAATGACCATTCGATAGAACACAATGTAATGAACATATGTGCCAATTTTGGTTCTGAAATATTAAGTTTGAAGAAAAATATTATCCTAGCTGTCGAGGTGTATAATTAGTGGAGATCTTTGACTTAGAATATTTCCCGTGTTTTTGGCCAAATTGGCTGTGCGTGTCTCTGTAAGAACGAATCTGGAGTCCGAACTAAGATAGATAGAGTAAATTTGAAATGACCATTCGATAGAACACAATGTAAGGAACATATGTGCCAATTTTGGTTCTGAAATATTAAGTTTGAAGAAAAATATTATCCTAGCTGTCGAGGTGTATAATTAGTGGAGATCTTTGACTTAGAATATTTCCCTTGTTTTTGGCCAAATTGGCTGTGCGTGTCTCTGTAAGAACGAATCTGGAGTCCGAACTAAGATAGATAGAGTAAATTTGAAATGACCATTCGATAGAACACAATGTAATGAACATATGTGCCAATTTTGGTTCTGAAATATTAAGTTTGAAGAAAAATATTATCCTAGCTGTCGAGGTGTATTATTAGTTGAGATCTTTGACTTAGAATATTTCCCGTGTTTTTGGCCAAATTGGCTGTGCGTGTCTCTGTTTGAAGAAAAATATTATCCTAGCTGTCGAGGTGTATAATTAGTTGAGATATTTGACTTAGAATATTTCCCGTGTTTTTTGCCAAATTGGCTGTGCGTGTCTCTGTAAGAACGAATCTGGAGTCCGAACTAAGATAGATAGAGTAAATTTGAAATGACCATTCGATAGAACACAATGTAATGAACATATGTGCCAATTTTGGTTCTGAAATATTAAGTTTGAAGAAAAATATTATCCTAGCTGTCGAGGTGTATAATTAGTTGAGATCTTTGACTTAGAATATTTCCCGTGTTTTTGGCCAAATTGGCTGTGCGTGTCTCTGTAAGAACGAATCTGGAGTCCGAACTAAGATAGATAGAGTAAATTTGAAATGACCATTCGATAGAACACAATGTAATGAACATATGTGCCAATTTTGGTTCTGAAATATTAAGTTTGAAGAAAAATATTATCCTAGCTGTCGAGGTGTATAATTAGTGGAGATCTTTGACTTAGAATATTTCCCGTATTTTTGGCCAAATTAGCTGTGCGTGTCTCTGTAAGAACGAATCTGGAGTCCGAACTAAGATAGATAGAGTAAATTTGAAATGACCATTCGATAGAACACAATGTAATGAACATATGTGCCAATTTTGGTTCTGAAATATTAAGTTTGAAGAAAAATATTATCCTAGCTGTCGAGGTGTATAATTAGTGGAGATCTTTGACTTAGAATATTTCCCTTGTTTTTGGCCAAATTGGCTGTGCGTGTCTCTGTAAGAACGAATCTGGAGTCCGAACTAAGATAGATAGAGTAAATTTGAAATGACCATTCGATAGAACACAATGTAATGAACATATGTGCCAATTTTGGTTCTGAAATATTAAGTTTGAAGAAAAATATTATCCTAGCTGTCGAGGTGTATAATTAGTTGAGATCTTTGACTTAGAATATTTCCCGTGTTTTTGGCCAAATTGGCTGTGCGTGTCTCTGTAAGAACGAATCTGGAGTCCGAACTAAGATAGATAGAGTAAATTTGAAATGACCATTCGATAGAACACAATGTAATGAACATATGTGCCAATTTTGGTTCTGAAATATTAAGTTTGAAGAAAAATATTATCCTAGCTGTCGAGGTGTATAATTAGTGGAGATCTTTGACTTAGAATATTTCCCGTGTTTTTGGCCAAATTAGCTGTGCGTGTCTCTGTAAGAACGAATCTGGAGTCCGAACTAAGATAGATAGAGTAAATTTGAAATGACCATTCGATAGAACACAATGTAATGAACATATGTGCCAATTTTGGTTCTGAAATATTAAGTTTGAAGAAAAATATTATCCTAGCTGTCGAGGTGTATAATTAGTGGAGATCTTTGACTTAGAATATTTCCCTTGTTTTTGGCCAAATTGGCTGTGCGTGTCTCTGTAAGAACGAATCTGGAGTCCGAACTAAGATAGATAGAGTAAATTTGAAATGACCATTCGATAGAACACAATGTAATGAACATATGTGCCAATTTTGGTTCTGAAATATTAAGTTTGAAGAAAAATATTATCCTAGCTGTCGAGGTGTATAATTAGTTGAGATCTTTGACTTAGAATATTTCCCGTGTTTTTGGCCAAATTGGCTGTGCGTGTCTCTGTAAGAACGAATCTGGAGTCCGAACTAAGATAGATAGAGTAAATTTGAAATGACCATTCGATAGAACACAATGTAATGAACATATGTGCCAATTTTGGTTCTGAAATATTAAGTTTGAAGAAAAATATTATCCTAGCTGTCGAGGTGTATAATTAGTGGAGATCTTTGACTTAGAATATTTCCCGTATTTTTGGCCAAATTAGCTGTGCGTGTCTCTGTAAGAACGAATCTGGAGTCCGAACTAAGATAGATAGAGTAAATTTGAAATGACCATTCGATAGAACACAATGTAATGAACATATGTGCCAATTTTGGTTCTGAAATATTAAGTTTGAAGAAAAATATTATCCTAGCTGTCGAGGTGTATAATTAGTGGAGATCTTTGACTTAGAATATTTCCCTTGTTTTTGGCCAAATTGGCTGTGCGTGTCTCTGTAAGAACGAATCTGGAGTCCGAACTAAGATAGATAGAGTAAATTTGAAATGACCATTCGATAGAACACAATGTAATGAACATATGTGCCAATTTTGGTTCTGAAATATTAAGTTTGAAGAAAAATATTATCCTAGCTGTCGAGGTGTATAATTAGTGGAGATCTTTGACTTAGAATATTTCCCTTGTTTTTGGCCAAATTGGCTGTGCGTGTCTCTGTAAGAACGAATCTGGAGTCCGAACTAAGATAGATAGAGTAAATTTGAAATGACCATTCGATAGAACACAATGTAATGAACATATGTGCCAATTTTGGTTCTGAAATATTAAGTTTGAAGAAAAATATTATCCTAGCTGTCGAGGTGTATAATTAGTGGAGATCTTTGACTTAGAATATTTCCCGTATTTTTGGCCAAATTAGCTGTGCGTGTCTCTGTAAGAACGAATCTGGAGTCCGAACTAAGATAGATAGAGTAAATTTGAAATGACCATTCGATAGAATACAATGTAATGAACATATGTGCCAATTTTGGTTCTGAAATATTAAGTTTGAAGAAAAATATTATCCTAGCTGTCGAGGTGTATAATTAGTGGAGATCTTTGACTTAGAATATTTCCCGTGTTTTTGGCCAAATTGGCTGTGCGTGTCTCTGTAAGAACGAATCTGGAGTCCGAACTAAGATAGATAGAGTAAATTTGAAATGACCATTCGATAGAACACAATGTAATGAACATATGTGCCAATTTTGGTTCTGAAATATTAAGTTTGAAGAAAAATATTATCCTAGCTGTCGAGGTGTATAATTAGTGGAGATCTTTGACTTAGAATATTTCCCTTGTTTTTGGCCAAATTGGCTGTGCGTGTCTCTGTAAGAACGAATCTGGAGTCCGAACTAAGATAGATAGAGTAAATTTGAAATGACCATTCGATAGAACACAATGTAATGAACATATGTGCCAATTTTGGTTCTGAAATATTAAGTTTGAAGAAAAATATTATCCTAGCTGTCGAGGTGTATAATTAGTGGAGATCTTTGACTTAGAATATTTCCCGTATTTTTGGCCAAATTAGCTGTGCGTGTCTCTGTAAGAACGAATCTGGAGTCCGAACTAAGATAGATAGAGTAAATTTGAAATGACCATTCGATAGAACACAATGTAATGAACATATGTGCCAATTTTGGTTCTGAAATATTAAGTTTGAAGAAAAATATTATCCTAGCTGTCGAGGTGTATAATTAGTGGAGATCTTTGACTTAGAATATTTCCCGTGTTTTTGGCCAAATTGGCTGTGCGTGTCTCTGTAAGAACGAATCTGGAGTCCGAACAAGGATAGATAGAGTAAATTTGAAATGACCATTCGATAGAACACAATGTAATGAACATATGTGCCAATTTTGGTTCTGAAATATTAAGTTTGAAGAAAAATATTATCCTAGCTGTCGAGGTGTATAATTAGTGGAGATCTTTGACTTAGAATATTTCCCGTTTTTTTGGCCAAATTTGCTGTGCGTGTCTCTGTAAGAACGAATCTGGAGTCCGAACTAAGATAGATAGAGTAAATTTGAAATGACCATTCGATAGAATACAATGTAATGAACATATGTGCCAATTTTGGTTCTGAAATATTAAGTTTGAAGAAAAATATTATCCTAGCTGTCGAGGTGTATAATTAGTGGAGATCTTTGACTTAGAATATTTCCCGTGTTTTTGGCCAAATTGGCTGTGCGTGTCTCTGTAAGAACGAATCTGGAGTCCGAACTAAGATAGATAGAGTAAATTTGAAATGACCATTCGATAGAACACAATGTAATGAACATATGTGCCAATTTTGGTTCTGAAATATTAAGTTTGAAGAAAAATATTATCCTAGCTGTCGAGGTGTATAATTAGTGGAGATCTTTGACTTAGAATATTTCCCTTGTTTTTGGCCAAATTGGCTGTGCGTGTCTCTGTAAGAACGAATCTGGAGTCCGAACTAAGATAGATAGAGTAAATTTGAAATGACCATTCGATAGAACACAATGTAATGAACATATGTGCCAATTTTGGTTCTGAAATATTAAGTTTGAAGAAAAATATTATCCTAGCTGTCGAGGTGTATAATTAGTGGAGATCTTTGACTTAGAATATTTCCCGTATTTTTGGCCAAATTAGCTGTGCGTGTCTCTGTAAGAACGAATCTGGAGTCCGAACTAAGATAGATAGAGTAAATTTGAAATGACCATTCGATAGAACACAATGTAATGAACATATGTGCCAATTTTGGTTCTGAAATATTAAGTTTGAAGAAAAATATTATCCTAGCTGTCGAGGTGTATAATTAGTGGAGATCTTTGACTTAGAATTTTTCCCGTGTTTTTGGCCAAATTGGCTGTGCGTGTCTCTGTAAGAACGAATCTGGAGTCCGAACAAGGATAGATAGAGTAAATTTGAAATGACCATTCGATAGAACACAATGTAATGAACATATGTGCCAATTTTGGTTCTGAAATATTAAGTTTGAAGAAAAATATTATCCTAGCTGTCGAGGTGTATAATTAATGGAGATCTTTGACTTAGAATATTTCCCTTGTTTTTGGCCAAATTGGCTGTGCGTGTCTCTGTAAGAACGAATCTGGAGTCCGAACTAAGATAGATAGAGTAAATGTGAAATGACCATTCGATAGAACACAATGTAATGAACATATGTGCCAATTTTGGTCCTGAAATATGCAGTTTGAAGAAAAATATTTGGCTAGCTGTCAAGGTGTATAATTAGTGGAGATCTTTGACTTAAAATATTTCCCTTGTTTTTGGCCAAATTGGCTGTGCGTGTCTCTGTAAGAACGAATCTGGAGTCCGAACTAAGATAGATAGAGTAAATTTGAAATGACCATTCGATAGAACACAATGTAATGAACATATGTGCCAATTTTGGTTCTGAAATATTAAGTTTGAAGAAAAATATTATCCTAGCTGTCGAGGTGTATAATTAGTTGAGATCTTTGACTTAGAATATTTCCCGTATTTTTGGCCAAATTAGCTGTGCGTGTCTCTGTAAGAACGAATCTGGAGTCCGAACTAAGATAGATAGAGTAAATTTGAAATGACCATTCGATAGAATACAATGTAATGAACATATGTGCCAATTTTGGTTCTGAAATATTAAGTTTGAAGAAAAATATTATCCTAGCTGTCGAGGTGTATAATTAGTGGAGATCTTTGACTTAGAATATTTCCCGTATTTTTGGCCAAATTAGCTGTGCGTGTCTCTGTAAGAACGAATCTGGAGTCCGAACTAAGATAGATAGAGTAAATTTGAAATGACCATTCGATAGAACACAATGTAATGAACATATGTGCCAATTTTGGTTCTGAAATATTAAGTTTGAAGAAAAATATTATCCTAGCTGTCGAGGTGTATAATTAGTGGAGATCTTTGACTTAGAATATTTCCCGTGTTTTTGGCCAAATTGGCTGTGCGTGTCTCTGTAAGAACGAATCTGGAGTCCGAACTAAGATAGATAGAGTAAATTTGAAATTACCATTCGATAGAACACAATGTAATGAACATATGTGCCAATTTTGGTTCTGAAATATTAAGTTTGAAGAAAAATATTATCCTAGCTGTCGAGGTGTATAATTAGTGGAGATCTTTGACTTAGAATATTTCCCGTGTTTTTGGCCAAATTGGCTGTGCGTGTCTCTGTAAGAACGAATCTGGAGTCCGAACAAGGATAGATAGAGTAAATTTGAAATGACCATTCGATAGAACACAATGTAATGAACATATGTGCCAATTTTGGTTCTGAAATATTAAGTTTGAAGAAAAATATTATCCTAGCTGTCGAGGTGTATAATTAATGGAGATCTTTGACTTAGAATATTTCCCTTGTTTTTGGCCAAATTGGCTGTGCGTGTCTCTGTAAGAACGAATCTGGAGTCCGAACTAAGATAGATAGAGTAAATTTGAAATGACCATTCGATAGAACACAATGTAATGAACATATGTGCCAATTTTGGTTCTGAAATATTAAGTTTGAAGAAAAATATTATCCTAGCTGTCGAGGTGTATAATTAGTTGAGATCTTTGACTTAGAATATTTCCCGTATTTTTGGCCAAATTAGCTGTGCGTGTCTCTGTAAGAACGAATCTGGAGTCCGAACTAAGATAGATAGAGTAAATTTGAAATGACCATTCGATAGAATACAATGTAATGAACATATGTGCCAATTTTGGTTCTGAAATATTAAGTTTGAAGAAAAATATTATCCTAGCTGTCGAGGTGTATAATTAGTGGAGATCTTTGACTTAGAATATTTCCCGTGTTTTTGGCCAAATTGGCTGTGCGTGTCTCTGTAAGAACGAATCTGGAGTCCGAACTAAGATAGATAGAGTAAATTTGAAATGACCATTCGATAGAACACAATGTAATGAACATATGTGCCAATTTTGGTTCTGAAATATTAAGTTTGAAGAAAAATATTATCCTAGCTGTCGAGGTGTATAATTAGTGGAGATCTTTGACTTAGAATATTTCCCTTGTTTTTGGCCAAATTGGCTGTGCGTGTCTCTGTAAGAACGAATCTGGAGTCCGAACTAAGATAGATAGAGTAAATTTGAAATGACCATTCGATAGAACACAATGTAATGAACATATGTGCCAATTTTGGTTCTGAAATATTAAGTTTGAAGAAAAATATTATCCTAGCTGTCGAGGTGTATAATTAGTGGAGATCTTTGACTTAGAATATTTCCCGTATTTTTGGCCAAATTAGCTGTGCGTGTCTCTGTAAGAACGAATCTGGAGTCCGAACTAAGATAGATAGAGTAAATTTGAAATGACCATTCGATAGAACACAATGTAATGAACATATGTGCCAATTTTGGTTCTGAAATATTAAGTTTGAAGAAAAATATTATCCTAGCTGTCGAGGTGTATAATTAGTGGAGATCTTTGACTTAGAATATTTCCCGTGTTTTTGGCCAAATTGGCTGTGCGTGTCTCTGTAAGAACGAATCTGGAGTCCGAACAAGGATAGATAGAGTAAATTTGAAATGACCATTCGATAGAACACAATGTAATGAACATATGTGCCAATTTTGGTTCTGAAATATTAAGTTTGAAGAAAAATATTATCCTAGCTGTCGAGGTGTATAATTAATGGAGATCTTTGACTTAGAATATTTCCCTTGTTTTTGGCCAAATTGGCTGTGCGTGTCTCTGTAAGAACGAATCTGGAGTCCGAACTAAGATAGATAGAGTAAATGTGAAATGACCATTCGATAGAACACAATGTAATGAACATATGTGCCAATTTTGGTCCTGAAATATGCAGTTTGAAGAAAAATATTTGGCTAGCTGTCAAGGTGTATAATTAGTGGAGATCTTTGACTTAAAATATTTCCCTTGTTTTTGGCCAAATTGGCTGTGCGTGTCTCTGTAAGAACGAATCTGGAGTCCGAACTAAGATAGATAGAGTAAATTTGAAATGACCATTCGATAGAACACAATGTAATGAACATATGTGCCAATTTTGGTTCTGAAATATTAAGTTTGAAGAAAAATATTATCCTAGCTGTCGAGGTGTATAATTAGTTGAGATCTTTGACTTAGAATATTTCCCGTATTTTTGGCCAAATTAGCTGTGCGTGTCTCTGTAAGAACGAATCTGGAGTCCGAACTAAGATAGATAGAGTAAATTTGAAATGACCATTCGATAGAACACAATGTAATGAACATATGTGCCAATTTTGGTCCTGAAATATTAAGTTTGAAGAAAAATATTATCCTAGCTGTCGAGGTGTATAATTAGTGGAGATCTTTGACTTAGAATATTTCCCGTGTTTTTGGCCAAATTGGCTGTGCGTGTCTCTGTAAGAACGAATCTGGAGTCCGAACTAAGATAGATAGAGTAAATTTGAAATGACCATTCGATAGAACACAATGTAATGAACATATGTGCCAATTTTGGTTCTGAAATATTAAGTTTGAAGAAAAATATTATCCCAGCTGTCGAGGTGTATAATTAGTGGAGATCTTTGACTTAGAATATTTCCCTTGTTTTTGGCCAAATTGGCTGTGCGTGTCTCTGTAAGAACGAATCTGGAGTCCGAACTAAGATAGATAGAGTAAATTTGAAATGACCATTCGATAGAACACAATGTAATGAACATATGTGCCAATTTTGGTTCTGAAATATTAAGTTTGAAGAAAAATATTATCCTAGCTGTCGAGGTGTATAATTAGTTGAGATCTTTGACTTAGAATATTTCCCGTGTTTTTGGCCAAATTGGCTGTGCGTGTCTCTGTAAGAACGAATCTGGAGTCCGAACTAAGATAGATAGAGTAAATTTGAAATGACCATTCGATAGAACACAATGTAATGAACATATGTGCCAATTTTGGTTCTGAAATATTAAGTTTGAAGAAAAATATTATCCTAGCTGTCGAGGTGTATAATTAGTGGAGATCTTTGACTTAGAATATTTCCCTTGTTTTTGGCCAAATTGGCTGTGCGTGTCTCTGTAAGAACGAATCTGGAGTCCGAACTAAGATAGATAGAGTAAATTTGAAATGACCATTCGATAGAACACAATGTAATGAACATATGTGCCAATTTTGGTTCTGAAATATTAAGTTTGAAGAAAAATATTATCCTAGCTGTCGAGGTGTATAATTAGTGGAGATCTTTGACTTAGAATATTTCCCTTGTTTTTGGCCAAATTGGCTGTGCGTGTCTCTGTAAGAACGAATCTGGAGTCCGAACTAAGATAGATAGAGTAAATTTGAAATGACCATTCGATAGAACACAATGTAATGAACATATGTGCCAATTTTGGTTCTGAAATATTAAGTTTGAAGAAAAATATTATCCTAGCTGTCGAGGTGTATAATTAGTTGAGATCTTTGACTTAGAATATTTCCCGTATTTTTGGCCAAATTGGCTGTGCGTGTCTCTGTAAGAACGAATCTGGAGTCCGAACTAAGATAGATAGAGTAAATTTGAAATGACCATTCGATAGAACACAATGTAATGAACATATGTGCCAATTTTGGTTCTGAAATATTAAGTTTGAAGAAAAATATTATCCTAGCTGTCGAGGTGTATAATTAGTGGAGATCTTTGACTTAGAATATTTCCCGTGTTTTTGGCCAAATTGGCTGTGCGTGTCTCTGTAAGAACGAATCTGGAGTCCGAACTAAGATAGATAGAGTAAATTTGAAATGACCATTCGATAGAACACAATGTAATGAACATATGTGCCAATTTTGGTTCTGAAATATTAAGTTTGAAGAAAAATATTATCCCAGCTGTCGAGGTGTATAATTAGTGGAGATCTTTGACTTAGAATATTTCCCTTGTTTTTGGCCAAATTGGCTGTGCGTGTCTCTGTAAGAACGAATCTGGAGTCCGAACTAAGATAGATAGAGTAAATTTGAAATGACCATTCGATAGAACACAATGTAATGAACATATGTGCCAATTTTGGTTCTGAAATATTAAGTTTGAAGAAAAATATTATCCTAGCTGTCGAGGTGTATAATTAGTTGAGATCTTTGACTTAGAATATTTCCCGTGTTTTTGGCCAAATTGGCTGTGCGTGTCTCTGTAAGAACGAATCTGGAGTCCGAACTAAGATAGATAGAGTAAATTTGAAATGACCATTCGATAGAACACAATGTAATGAACATATGTGCCAATTTTGGTTCTGAAATATTAAGTTTGAAGAAAAATATTATCCTAGCTGTCGAGGTGTATAATTAGTGGAGATCTTTGACTTAGAATATTTCCCTTGTTTTTGGCCAAATTGGCTGTGCGTGTCTCTGTAAGAACGAATCTGGAGTCCGAACTAAGATAGATAGAGTAAATTTGAAATGACCATTCGATAGAACACAATGTAATGAACATATGTGCCAATTTTGGTTCTGAAATATTAAGTTTGAAGAAAAATATTATCCTAGCTGTCGAGGTGTATAATTAGTGGAGATCTTTGACTTAGAATATTTCCCTTGTTTTTGGCCAAATTGGCTGTGCGTGTCTCTGTAAGAACGAATCTGGAGTCCGAACTAAGATAGATAGAGTAAATTTGAAATGACCATTCGATAGAACACAATGTAATGAACATATGTGCCAATTTTGGTTCTGAAATATTAAGTTTGAAGAAAAATATGATCCTAGCTGTCGAGGTGTATAATTAGTGGAGATCTTTGACTTAGAATATTTCCCGTATTTTTGGCCAAATTAGCTGTGCGTGTCTCTGTAAGAACGAATCTGGAGTCCGAACTAAGATAGATAGAGTAAATTTGAAATGACCATTCGATAGAACACAATGTAATGAACATATGTGCCAATTTTGGTTCTGAAATATTAAGTTTGAAGAAAAATATTATCCTAGCTGTCGAGGTGTATAATTAGTGGAGATCTTTGACTTAGAATATTTCCCTTGTTTTTGGCCAAATTGGCTATGCGTGTCTCTGTAAGAACGAATCTGGAGTCCGAACTAAGATAGATAGAGTAAATTTGAAATGACCATTCGATAGAACACAATGTAATGAACATATGTGCCAATTTTGGTTCTGAAATATTAAGTTCGAAGAAAAATATTATCCTAGCTGTCGAGGTGTATAATTAGTGGAGATCTTTGACTTAGAATATTTCCCTTGTTTTTGGCCAAATTGGCTGTGCGTGTCTCTGTAAGAACGAATCTGGAGTCCGAACTAAGATAGATAGAGTAAATTTGAAATGACCATTCGATAGAACACAATGTAATGAACATATGTGCCAATTTTGGTTCTGAAATATTAAGTTTGAAGAAAAATATTATCCTAGCTGTCGAGGTGTATAATTAGTTGAGATCTTTGACTTAGAATATTTCCCGTGTTTTTGGCCAAATTGGCTGTGCGTGTCTCTGTAAGAACGAATCTGGAGTCCGAACTAAGATAGATAGAGTAACTTTGAAATGACCATTCGATAGAACACAATGTAATGAACATATGTGCCAATTTTGGTTCTGAAATATTAAGTTTGAAGAAAAATATTATCCTAGCTGTCGAGGTGTATAATTAGTGGAGATCTTTGACTTAGAATATTTCCCTTGTTTTTGGCCAAATTGGCTGTGCGTGTCTCTGTAAGAACGAATCTGGAGTCCGAACTAAGATAGATAGAGTAAATTTGAAATGACCATTCGATAGAACACAATGTAATGAACATATGTGCCAATTTTGGTTCTGAAATATTAAGTTTGAAGAAAAATATTATCCTAGCTGTCGAGGTGTATAATTAGTGGAGATCTTTGACTTAGAATATTTCCCTTGTTTTTGGCCAAATTGGCTGTGCGTGTCTCTGTAAGAACGAATCTGGAGTCCGAACTAAGATAGATAGAGTAAATTTGAAATGACCATTCGATAGAACACAATGTAATGAACATATGTGCCAATTTTGGTTCTGAAATATTAAGTTTGAAGAAAAATATTATCCTAGCTGTCGAGGTGTATAATTAGTGGAGATCTTTGACTTAGAATATTTCCCGTATTTTTGGCCAAATTAGCTGTGCGTGTCTCTGTAAGACCGAATCTGGAGTCCGAACTAAGATAGATAGAGTAAATTTGAAATGACCATTCGATAGAACACAATGTAATGAACATATGTGCCAATTTTGGTTCTGAAATATTAAGTTTGAAGAAAAATATTATCCTAGCTGTCGAGGTGTATAATTAGTGGAGATCTTTGACTTAGAATATTTCCCGTGTTTTTGGCCAAATTGGCTGTGCGTGTCTCTGTAAGAACGAATCTGGAGTCCGAACTAAGATAGATAGAGTAAATTTGAAATGACCATTCGATAGAACACAATGTAATGAACATATGTGCCAATGTTGGTTCTGAAATATTAAGTTTGAAGAAAAATATTATCCTAGCTGTCGAGGTGTATAATTAGTGGAGATCTTTGACTTAGAATATTTCCCTTGTTTTTGGCCAAATTGGCTGTGCGTGTCTCTGTAAGAACGAATCTGGAGTCCGAACTAAGATAGATAGAGTAAATTTGAAATGACCATTCGATAGAACACAATGTAATGAACATATGTGCCAATTTTGGTTCTGAAATATTAAGTTTGAAGAAAAATATTATCCTAGCTGTCGAGGTGTATAATTAGTTGAGATCTTTGACTTAGAATATTTCCCGTGTTTTTGGCCAAATTGGCTGTGCGTGTCTCTGTAAGAACGAATCTGGAGTCCGAACTAAGATAGATAGAGTAAATTTGAAATGACCATTCGATAGAACACAATGTAATGAACATATGTGCCAATTTTGGTTCTGAAATATTAAGTTTGAAGAAAAATATTATCCTAGCTGTCGAGGTGTATAATTAGTGGAGATCTTTGACTTAGAATATTTCCCGTATTTTTGGCCAAATTAGCTGTGCGTGTCTCTGTAAGAACGAATCTGGAGTCCGAACTAAGATAGATAGAGTAAATTTGAAATGACCATTCGATAGAACACAATGTAATGAACATATGTGCCAATTTTGGTTCTGAAATATTAAGTTTGAAGAAAAATATTATCCTAGCTGTCGAGGTGTATAATTAGTGGAGATCTTTGACTTAGAATATTTCCCGTGTTTTTGGCCAAATTGGCTGTGCGTGTCTCTGTAAGAACGAATCTGGAGTCCGAACAAGGATAGATAGAGTAAATTTGAAATGACCATTCGATAGAACACAATGTAATGAACATATGTGCCAATTTTGGTTCTGAAATATTAAGTTTGAAGAAAAATATTATCCTAGCTGTCGAGGTGTATAATTAATGGAGATCTTTGACTTAGAATATTTCCCTTGTTTTTGGCCAAATTGGCTGTGCGTGTCTCTGTAAGAACGAATCTGGAGTCCGAACTAAGATAGATAGAGTAAATGTGAAATGACCATTCGATAGAACACAATGTAATGAACATATGTGCCAATTTTGGTCCTGAAATATTAAGTTTGAAGAAAAATATTATCCTAGCTGTCGAGGTGTATAATTAGTTGAGATCTTTGACTTAGAATATTTCCCTTGTTTTTGGCCAAATTGGCTGTGCGTGTCTCTGTAAGAACGAATCTGGAGTCCGAACTAAGATAGATAGAGTAAATTTGAAATGACCATTCGATAGAACACAATGTAATGAACATATGTGCCAATTTTGGTTCTGAAATATTAAGTTTGAAGAAAAATATTATCCTAGCTGTCGAGGTGTATAATTAGTTGAGATCTTTGACTTAGAATATTTCCCGTATTTTTGGCCAAATTAGCTGTGCGTGTCTCTGTAAGAACGAATCTGGAGTCCGAACTAAGATAGATAGAGTAAATTTGAAATGACCATTCGATAGAACACAATGTAATGAACATATGTGCCAATTTTGGTTCTGAAATATTAAGTTTGAAGAAAAATATTATCCTAGCTGTCGAGGTGTATAATTAGTTGAGATCTTTGACTTAGAATATTTCCCGTATTTTTGGCCAAATTGGCTGTGCGTGTCTCTGTAAGAACGAATCTGGAGTCCGAACTAAGATAGATAGAGTAAATTTGAAATGACCATTCGATAGAACACAATGTAATGAACATATGTGCCAATTTTGGTTCTGAAATATTAAGTTTGAAGAAAAATATTATCCTAGCTGTCGAGGTGTATAATTAGTGGAGATCTTTGACTTAGAATATTTCCCTTGTTTTTGGCCAAATTGGCTGTGCGTGTCTCTGTAAGAACGAATCTGGAGTCCGAACTAAGATAGATAGAGTAAATTTGAAATGACCATTCGATAGAACACAATGTAATGAACATATGTGCCAATTTTGGTTCTGAAATATTAAGTTTGAAGAAAAATATTATCCTAGCTGTCGAGGTGTATAATTAGTGGAGATCTTTGACTTAGAATATTTCCCGTATTTTTGGCCAAATTAGCTGTGCGTGTCTCTGTAAGACCGAATCTGGAGTCCGAACTAAGATAGATAGAGTAAATTTGAAATGACCATTCGATAGAACACAATGTAATGAACATATGTGCCAATTTTGGTTCTGAAATATTAAGTTTGAAGAAAAATATTATCCTAGCTGTCGAGGTGTATAATTAGTGGAGATCTTTGACTTAGAATATTTCCCGTGTTTTTGGCCAAATTGGCTGTGCGTGTCTCTGTAAGAACGAATCTGGAGTCCGAACTAAGATAGATAGAGTAAATTTGAAATGACCATTCGATAGAACACAATGTAATGAACATATGTGCCAATGTTGGTTCTGAAATATTAAGTTTGAAGAAAAATATTATCCTAGCTGTCGAGGTGTATAATTAGTGGAGATCTTTGACTTAGAATATTTCCCTTGTTTTTGGCCAAATTGGCTGTGCGTGTCTCTGTAAGAACGAATCTGGAGTCCGAACTAAGATAGATAGAGTAAATTTGAAATGACCATTCGATAGAACACAATGTAATGAACATATGTGCCAATTTTGGTTCTGAAATATTAAGTTTGAAGAAAAATATTATCCTAGCTGTCGAGGTGTATAATTAGTTGAGATCTTTGACTTAGAATATTTCCCGTGTTTTTGGCCAAATTGGCTGTGCGTGTCTCTGTAAGAACGAATCTGGAGTCCGAACTAAGATAGATAGAGTAAATTTGAAATGACCATTCGATAGAACACAATGTAATGAACATATGTGCCAATTTTGGTTCTGAAATATTAAGTTTGAAGAAAAATATTATCCTAGCTGTCGAGGTGTATAATTAGTGGAGATCTTTGACTTAGAATATTTCCCTTGTTTTTGGCCAAATTGGCTGTGCGTGTCTCTGTAAGAACGAATCTGGAGTCCGAACTAAGATAGATAGAGTAAATTTGAAATGACCATTCGATAGAACACAATGTAATGAACATATGTGCCAATTTTGGTTCTGAAATATTAAGTTTGAAGAAAAATATTATCCTAGCTGTCGAGGTGTATAATTAGTGGAGATCTTTGACTTAGAATATTTCCCTTGTTTTTGGCCAAATTGGCTGTGCGTGTCTCTGTAAGAACGAATCTGGAGTCCGAACTAAGATAGATAGAGTAAATTTGAAATGACCATTCGATAGAACACAATGTAATGAACATATGTGCCAATTTTGGTTCTGAAATATTAAGTTTGAAGAAAAATATTATCCTAGCTGTCGAGGTGTATAATTAGTTGAGATCTTTGACTTAGAATATTTCCCGTGTTTTTGGCCAAATTGGCTGTGCGTGTCTCTGTAAGAACGAATCTGGAGTCCGAACTAAGATAGATAGAGTAAATTTGAAATGACCATTCGATAGAACACAATGTAATGAACATATGTGCCAATTTTGGTTCTGAAATATTAAGTTTGAAGAAAAATATTATCCTAGCTGTCGAGGTGTATAATTAGTGGAGATCTTTGACTTAGAATATTTCCCGTGTTTTTGGCCAAATTGGCTGTGCGTGTCTCTGTAAGAACGAATCTGGAGTCCGAACTAAGATAGATAGAGTAAATTTGAAATGACCATTCGATAGAACACAATGTAATGAACATATGTGCCAATGTTGGTTCTGAAATATTAAGTTTGAAGAAAAATATTATCCTAGCTGTCGAGGTGTATAATTAGTGGAGATCTTTGACTTAGAATATTTCCCGTATTTTTGGCCAAATTAGCTGTGCGTGTCTCTGTAAGACCGAATCTGGAGTCCGAACTAAGATAGATAGAGTAAATTTGAAATGACCATTCGATAGAACACAATGTCATGAACATATGTGCCAATTTTGGTTCTGAAATATTAAGTTTGAAGAAAAATATTATCCTAGCTGTCGAGGTGTATAATTAGTGGAGATCTTTGACTTAGAATATTTCCCGTGTTTTTGGCCAAATTGGCTGTGCGTGTCTCTGTAAGAACGAATCTGGAGTCCGAACTAAGATAGATAGAGTAAATTTGAAATGACCATTCGATAGAACACAATGTAATGAACATATGTGCCAATTTTGGTTCTGAAATATTAAGTTTGAAGAAAAATATTATCCTAGCTGTCTAGGTGTATAATTAGTGGAGATCTTTGACTTAGAATATTTCCCGTGTTTTTGGCCAAATTGGCTGTGCGTGTCTCTGTAAGAACGAATCTGGAGTCCGAACTAAGATAGATAGAGTAAATTTGAAATGACCATTCGATAGAACACAATGTAATGAACATATGTGCCAATTTTGGTTCTGAAATATTAAGTTTGAAGAAAAATATTATCCTAGCTGTCGAGGTGTATAATTAGTGGAGATCTTTGACTTAGAATATTTCCCTTGTTTTTGGCCAAATTGGCTGTGCGTGTCTCTGTAAGAACGAATCTGGAGTCCGAACTAAGATAGATAGAGTAAATTTGAAATGACCATTCGATAGAACACAATGTAATGAACATATGTGCCAATTTTGGTTCTGAAATATTAAGTTTGAAGAAAAATATTATCCTAGCTGTCGAGGTGTATAATTAGTGGAGATCTTTGACTTAGAATATTTCCCGTATTTTTGGCCAAATTAGCTGTGCGTGTCTCTGTAAGACCGAATCTGGAGTCCGAACTAAGATAGATAGAGTAAATTTGAAATGACCATTCGATAGAACACAATGTAATGAACATATGTGCCAATTTTGGTTCTGAAATATTAAGTTTGAAGAAAAATATTATCCTAGCTGTCGAGGTGTATAATTAGTGGAGATCTTTGACTTAGAATATTTCCCGTGTTTTTGGCCAAATTGGCTGTGCGTGTCTCTGTAAGAACGAATCTGGAGTCCGAACTAAGATAGATAGAGTAAATTTGAAATGACCATTCGATAGAACACAATGTAATGAACATATGTGCCAATTTTGGTTCTGAAATATTAAGTTTGAAGAAAAATATTATCCTAGCTGTCGAGGTGTATAATTAGTGGAGATCTTTGACTTAGAATATTTCCCTTGTTTTTGGCCAAATTGGCTGTGCGTGTCTCTGTAAGAACGAATCTGGAGTCCGAACTAAGATAGATAGAGTAAATTTGAAATGACCATTCGATAGAACACAATGTAATGAACATATGTGCCAATTTTGGTTCTGAAATATTAAGTTTGAAGAAAAATATTATCCTAGCTGTCGAGGTGTATAATTAGTGGAGATCTTTGACTTAGAATATTTCCCTTGTTTTTGGCCAAATTGGCTGTGCGTGTCTCTGTAAGAACGAATCTGGAGTCCGAACTAAGATAGATAGAGTAAATTTGAAATGACCATTCGATAGAACACAATGTAATGAACATATGTGCCAATTTTGGTTCTGAAATATTAAGTTTGAAGAAAAATATTATCCTAGCTGTCGAGGTGTATAATTAGTTGAGATCTTTGACTTAGAATATTTCCCGTATTTTTGGCCAAATTAGCTGTGCGTGTCTCTGTAAGAACGAATCTGGAGTCCGAACTAAGATAGATAGAGTAAATTTGAAATGACCATTCGATAGAACACAATGTAATGAACATATGTGCCAATTTTGGTTCTGAAATATTAAGTTTGAAGAAAAATATTATCCTAGCTGTCGAGGTGTATAATTAGTGGAGATCTTTGACTTAGAATATTTCCCGTGTTTTTGGCCAAATTGGCTGTGCGTGTCTCTGTAAGAACGAATCTGGAGTCCGAACTAAGATAGATAGAGTAAATTTGAAATGACCATTCGATAGAACACAATGTAATGAACATATGTGCCAATTTTGGTTCTGAAATATTAAGTTTGAAGAAAAATATTATCCCAGCTGTCGAGGTGTATAATTAGTGGAGATCTTTGACTTAGAATATTTCCCTTGTTTTTGGCCAAATTGGCTGTGCGTGTCTCTGTAAGAACGAATCTGGAGTCCGAACTAAGATAGATAGAGTAAATTTGAAATGACCATTCGATAGAACACAATGTAATGAACATATGTGCCAATTTTGGTTCTGAAATATTAAGTTTGAAGAAAAATATTATCCTAGCTGTCGAGGTGTATAATTAGTGGAGATCTTTGACTTAGAATATTTCCCGTATTTTTGGCCAAATTAGCTGTGCGTGTCTCTGTAAGACCGAATCTGGAGTCCGAACTAAGATAGATAGAGTAAATTTGAAATGACCATTCGATAGAACACAATGTAATGAACATATGTGCCAATTTTGGTTCTGAAATATTAAGTTTGAAGAAAAATATTATCCTAGCTGTCGAGGTGTATAATTAGTGGAGATCTTTGACTTAGAATATTTCCCGTGTTTTTGGCCAAATTGGCTGTGCGTGTCTCTGTAAGAACGAATCTGGAGTCCGAACTAAGATAGATAGAGTAAATTTGAAATGACCATTCGATAGAACACAATGTAATGAACATATGTGCCAATGTTGGTTCTGAAATATTAAGTTTGAAGAAAAATATTATCCTAGCTGTCGAGGTGTATAATTAGTGGAGATCTTTGACTTAGAATATTTCCCTTGTTTTTGGCCAAATTGGCTGTGCGTGTCTCTGTAAGAACGAATCTGGAGTCCGAACTAAGATAGATAGAGTAAATTTGAAATGACCATTCGATAGAACACAATGTAATGAACATATGTGCCAATTTTGGTTCTGAAATATTAAGTTTGAAGAAAAATATTATCCTAGCTGTCGAGGTGTATAATTAGTTGAGATCTTTGACTTAGAATATTTCCCGTGTTTTTGGCCAAATTGGCTGTGCGTGTCTCTGTAAGAACGAATCTGGAGTCCGAACTAAGATAGATAGAGTAAATTTGAAATGACCATTCGATAGAACACAATGTAATGAACATATGTGCCAATTTTGGTTCTGAAATATTAAGTTTGAAGAAAAATATTATCCTAGCTGTCGAGGTGTATAATTAGTGGAGATCTTTGACTTAGAATATTTCCCTTGTTTTTGGCCAAATTGGCTGTGCGTGTCTCTGTAAGAACGAATCTGGAGTCCGAACTAAGATAGATAGAGTAAATTTGAAATGACCATTCGATAGAACACAATGTAATGAACATATGTGCCAATTTTGGTTCTGAAATATTAAGTTTGAAGAAAAATATTATCCTAGCTGTCGAGGTGTATAATTAGTGGAGATCTTTGACTTAGAATATTTCCCTTGTTTTTGGCCAAATTGGCTGTGCGTGTCTCTGTAAGAACGAATCTGGAGTCCGAACTAAGATAGATAGAGTAAATTTGAAATGACCATTCGATAGAACACAATGTAATGAACATATGTGCCAATTTTGGTTCTGAAATATTAAGTTTGAAGAAAAATATTATCCTAGCTGTCGAGGTGTATAATTAGTTGAGATCTTTGACTTAGAATATTTCCCGTGTTTTTGGCCAAATTGGCTGTGCGTGTCTCTGTAAGAACGAATCTGGAGTCCGAACTAAGATAGATAGAGTAAATTTGAAATGACCATTCGATAGAACACAATGTAATGAACATATGTGCCAATTTTGGTTCTGAAATATTAAGTTTGAAGAAAAATATTATCCTAGCTGTCGAGGTGTATAATTAGTGGAGATCTTTGACTTAGAATATTTCCCGTGTTTTTGGCCAAATTGGCTGTGCGTGTCTCTGTAAGAACGAATCTGGAGTCCGAACTAAGATAGATAGAGTAAATTTGAAATGACCATTCGATAGAACACAATGTAATGAACATATGTGCCAATGTTGGTTCTGAAATATTAAGTTTGAAGAAAAATATTATCCTAGCTGTCGAGGTGTATAATTAGTGGAGATCTTTGACTTAGAATATTTCCCGTATTTTTGGCCAAATTAGCTGTGCGTGTCTCTGTAAGACCGAATCTGGAGTCCGAACTAAGATAGATAGAGTAAATTTGAAATGACCATTCGATAGAACACAATGTAATGAACATATGTGCCAATTTTGGTTCTGAAATATTAAGTTTGAAGAAAAATATTATCCTAGCTGTCGAGGTGTATAATTAGTGGAGATCTTTGACTTAGAATATTTCCCGTGTTTTTGGCCAAATTGGCTGTGCGTGTCTCTGTAAGAACGAATCTGGAGTCCGAACTAAGATAGATAGAGTAAATTTGAAATGACCATTCGATAGAACACAATGTAATGAACATATGTGCCAATTTTGGTTCTGAAATATTAAGTTTGAAGAAAAATATTATCCTAGCTGTCGAGGTGTATAATTAGTGGAGATCTTTGACTTAGAATATTTCCCTTGTTTTTGGCCAAATTGGCTGTGCGTGTCTCTGTAAGAACGAATCTGGAGTCCGAACTAAGATAGATAGAGTAAATTTGAAATGACCATTCGATAGAACACAATGTAATGAACATATGTGCCAATTTTGGTTCTGAAATATTAAGTTTGAAGAAAAATATTATCCTAGCTGTCGAGGTGTATAATTAGTGGAGATCTTTGACTTAGAATATTTCCCTTGTTTTTGGCCAAATTGGCTGTGCGTGTCTCTGTAAGAACGAATCTGGAGTCCGAACTAAGATAGATAGAGTAAATTTGAAATGACCATTCGATAGAACACAATGTAATGAACATATGTGCCAATTTTGGTTCTGAAATATTAAGTTTGAAGAAAAATATTATCCTAGCTGTCGAGGTGTATAATTAGTGGAGATCTTTGACTTAGAATATTTCCCGTATTTTTGGCCAAATTAGCTGTGCGTGTCTCTGTAAGACCGAATCTGGAGTCCGAACTAAGATAGATAGAGTAAATTTGAAATGACCATTCGATAGAACACAATGTAATGAACATATGTGCCAATTTTGGTTCTGAAATATTAAGTTTGAAGAAAAATATTATCCTAGCTGTCGAGGTGTATAATTAGTGGAGATCTTTGACTTAGAATATTTCCCGTGTTTTTGGCCAAATTGGCTGTGCGTGTCTCTGTAAGAACGAATCTGGAGTCCGAACTAAGATAGATAGAGTAAATTTGAAATGACCATTCGATAGAACACAATGTAATGAACATATGTGCCAATTTTGGTTCTGAAATATTAAGTTTGAAGAAAAATATTATCCTAGCTGTCGAGGTGTATAATTAGTGGAGATCTTTGACTTAGAATATTTCCCTTGTTTTTGGCCAAATTGGCTGTGCGTGTCTCTGTAAGAACGAATCTGGAGTCCGAACTAAGATAGATAGAGTAAATTTGAAATGACCATTCGATAGAACACAATGTAATGAACATATGTGCCAATTTTGGTTCTGAAATATTAAGTTTGAAGAAAAATATTATCCTAGCTGTCGAGGTGTATAATTAGTGGAGATCTTTGACTTAGAATATTTCCCTTGTTTTTGGCCAAATTGGCTGTGCGTGTCTCTGTAAGAACGAATCTGGAGTCCGAACTAAGATAGATAGAGTAAATTTGAAATGACCATTCGATAGAACACAATGTAATGAACATATGTGCCAATTTTGGTTCTGAAATATTAAGTTTGAAGAAAAATATTATCCTAGCTGTCGAGGTGTATAATTAGTTGAGATCTTTGACTTAGAATATTTCCCGTATTTTTGGCCAAATTAGCTGTGCGTGTCTCTGTAAGAACGAATCTGGAGTCCGAACTAAGATAGATAGAGTAAATTTGAAATGACCATTCGATAGAACACAATGTAATGAACATATGTGCCAATTTTGGTTCTGAAATATTAAGTTTGAAGAAAAATATTATCCTAGCTGTCGAGGTGTATAATTAGTGGAGATCTTTGACTTAGAATATTTCCCGTGTTTTTGGCCAAATTGGCTGTGCGTGTCTCTGTAAGAACGAATCTGGAGTCCGAACTAAGATAGATAGAGTAAATTTGAAATGACCATTCGATAGAACACAATGTAATGAACATATGTGCCAATTTTGGTTCTGAAATATTAAGTTTGAAGAAAAATATTATCCCAGCTGTCGAGGTGTATAATTAGTGGAGATCTTTGACTTAGAATATTTCCCTTGTTTTTGGCCAAATTGGCTGTGCGTGTCTCTGTAAGAACGAATCTGGAGTCCGAACTAAGATAGATAGAGTAAATTTGAAATGACCATTCGATAGAACACAATGTAATGAACATATGTGCCAATTTTGGTTCTGAAATATTAAGTTTGAAGAAAAATATTATCCTAGCTGTCGAGGTGTATAATTAGTTGAGATCTTTGACTTAGAATATTTCCCGTGTTTTTGGCCAAATTGGCTGTGCGTGTCTCTGTAAGAACGAATCTGGAGTCCGAACTAAGATAGATAGAGTAAATTTGAAATGACCATTCGATAGAACACAATGTAATGAACATATGTGCCAATTTTGGTTCTGAAATATTAAGTTTGAAGAAAAATATTATCCTAGCTGTCGAGGTGTATAATTAATGGAGATCTTTGACTTAGAATATTTCCCTTGTTTTTGGCCAAATTGGCTGTGCGTGTCTCTGTAAGAACGAATCTGGAGTCCGAACTAAGATAGATAGAGTAAATGTGAAATGACCATTCGATAGAACACAATGGAATGAACATCTGTGCAAAATGTGGTTCTGAAATATGCAGTTTGAAGAAAAATATAAGGCTAGCTGTCAAGGTGTATAATTAGTGGAGATCTTTGACTTAGAATATTTCCTGTGTTTTTGGCCAAATTGGCTGTGCGTGTCTCTGTAAGAACGAATCTGGAGTCCGAACTAAGATAGATAGAGTAAATTTGAAATGACCATTCGATAGAACACAATGTAATGAACATATGTGCCAATGTTGGTTCTGAAATATGCAGTTTGAAGAAAAATATAAGGCTAGCTGTCAAGGTGTATAATTAGTGGAGATCTTTGACTTAGAATATTTCCCGTATTTTTGGCCAAATTAGCTGTGCGTGTCTCTGTAAGAACGAATCTGGAGTCCGAACTAAGATAGATAGAGTAAATTTGAAATGACCATTCGATAGAACACAATGTAATGAACATATGTGCCAATTTTGGTTCTGAAATATTAAGTTTGAAGAAAAATATTATCCTAGCTGTCGAGGTGTATAATTAGTGGAGATCTTTGACTTAGAATATTTCCCTTGTTTTTGGCCAAATTGGCTGTGCGTGTCTCTGTAAGAACGAATCTGGAGTCCGAACTAAGATAGATAGAGTAAATGTGAAATGACCATTCGATAGAACACAATGTAATGAACATCTGTGCAAAATGTGGTTCTGAAATATGCAGTTTGAAGAAAAATATAAGGCTAGCTGTCAAGGTGTATAATTAGTGGAGATCTTTGACTTAGAATATTTCCTGTGTTTTTGGCCAAATTGGCTGTGCGTGTCTCTGTAAGAACGAATCTGGAGTCCGAACTAAGATAGATAGAGTAAATTTGAAATGACCATTCGATAGAACACAATGTAATGAACATATGTGCCAATTTTGGTTCTGAAATATTAAGTTTGAAGAAAAATATTATCCTAGCTGTCGAGGTGTATAATTAGTGGAGATCTTTGACTTAGAATATTTCCCGTGTTTTTGGCCAAATTAGCTGTGCGTGTCTCTGTAAGAACGAATCTGGAGTCCGAACTAAGATAGATAGAGTAAATTTGAAATGACCATTCGATAGAACACAATGTAATGAACATATGTGCCAATTTTGGTTTTGAAATATTAAGTTTGAAGAAAAATATTTGGCTAGCTGTCAAGGTGTATAATTAGTGGAGATCTTTGACTTAGAATATTTCCCGTGTTTTTGGCCAAATTGGCTGTGCGTGTCTCTGTAAGAACGAATCTGGAGTCCGAACTAAGATAGATAGAGTAAATTTGAAATGACCATTCGATAGAACACAATGTAATGAACATATGTGCCAATGTTGGTTCTGAAATATGCAGTTTGAAGAAAAATATAAGGCTAGCTGTCAAGGTGTATAATTAGTGGAGATCTTTGACTTAGAATATTTCCCGTATTTTTGGCCAAATTAGCTGTGCGTGTCTCTGTAAGAACGAATCTGGAGTCCGAACTAAGATAGATAGAGTAAATTTGAAATGACCATTCGATAGAACACAATGTAATGAACATATGTGCCAATTTTGGTTCTGAAATATTAAGTTTGAAGAAAAATATTATCCTAGCTGTCGAGGTGTATAATTAGTGGAGATCTTTGACTTAGAATATTTCCCTTGTTTTTGGCCAAATTGGCTGTGCGTGTCTCTGTAAGAACGAATCTGGAGTCCGAACTAAGATAGATAGAGTAAATGTGAAATGACCATTCGATAGAACACAATGGAATGAACATCTGTGCAAAATGTGGTTCTGAAATATGCAGTTTGAAGAAAAATATAAGGCTAGCTGTCAAGGTGTATAATTAGTGGAGATCTTTGACTTAGAATATTTCCTGTGTTTTTGGCCAAATTGGCTGTGCGTGTCTCTGTAAGAACGAATCTGGAGTCCGAACTAAGATAGATAGAGTAAATTTGAAATGACCATTCGATAGAACACAATGTAATGAACATATGTGCCAATTTTGGTTCTGAAATATTAAGTTTGAAGAAAAATATTATCCTAGCTGTCGAGGTGTATAATTAGTGGAGATCTTTGACTTAGAATATTTCCCGTGTTTTTGGCCAAATTAGCTGTGCGTGTCTCTGTAAGAACGAATCTGGAGTCCGAACTAAGATAGATAGAGTAAATTTGAAATGACCATTCGATAGAACACAATGTAATGAACATATGTGCCAATTTTGGTTTTGAAATATTAAGTTTGAAGAAAAATATTTGGCTAGCTGTCAAGGTGTATAATTAGTGGAGATCTTTGACTTAGAATATTTCCCGTGTTTTTGGCCAAATTGGCTGTGCGTGTCTCTGTAAGAACGAATCTGGAGTCCGAACTAAGATAGATAGAGTAAATTTGAAATGACCATTCGATAGAACACAATGTAATGAACATATGTGCCAATTTTGGTTCTGAAATATTAAGTTTGAAGAAAAATATTATCCTAGCTGTCGAGGTGTATAATTAATGGAGATCTTTGACTTAGAATATTTCCCTTGTTTTTGGCCAAATTGGCTGTGCGTGTCTCTGTAAGAACGAATCTGGAGTCCGAACTAAGATAGATAGAGTAAATGTGAAATGACCATTCGATAGAACACAATGGAATGAACATCTGTGCAAAATGTGGTTCTGAAATATGCAGTTTGAAGAAAATATAAGGCTAGCTGTCAAGTGTATAATTAGTGGAGATCTTTGACTTAGAATATTTCCCGTATTTTTGGCCAAATTAGCTGTGCGTGTCTCTGTAAGAACGAATCTGGAGTCCGAACTAAGATAGATAGAGTAAATTTGAAATGACCATTCGATAGAACACAATGTAATGAACATATGTGCCAATTTTGGTTCTGAAATATTAAGTTTGAAGAAAAATATTATCCTAGCTGTCGAGGTGTATAATTAGTGGAGATCTTTGACTTAGAATATTTCCCGTATTTTTGGCCAAATTGGCTGTGCGTGTCTCTGTAAGAACGGATCTGGAGTCCGAACTAAGATAGATAGAGTAAATTTGAAATGACCATTCGATAGAACACAATGTAATGAACATATGTGCCAATTTTGGTTCTGAAATATGCAGTTTGAAGAAAAATATAAGGCTAGCTGTCAAGGTGTATAATTAGTGGAGATCTTTGACTTAGAATATTTCCCGTGTTTTTGGCCAAATTAGCTGTGCGTGTCTCTGTAAGAACGAATCTGGAGTCCGAACTAAGATAGATAGAGTAAATTTGAAATGACCATTCGATAGAACACAATGTAATGAACATATGTGCCAATTTTGGTCCTGAAATATGCAGTTTGAAGAAAAATATTTGGCTAGCTGTCAAGGTGTATAATTAGTGGAGATCTTTGACTTAGAATATTTCCCGTGTTTTTGGCCAAATTGGCTGTGCGTGTCTCTGTAAGAACGAATCTGGAGTCCGAACTAAGATAGATAGAGTAAATTTGAAATGACCATTCGATAGAACACAATGTAATGAACATCTGTGCAAAATGTGGTTCTGAAATATGCAGTTTGAAGAAAAATATTTGGCTAGCTGTCAAGGTGTATAATTAGTGGAGATCTTTGACTTAAAATATTTCCCGTGTTTTTGGCCAAATTGGCTGTGCGTGTCTCTGTAAGAACGAATCTGGAGTCCGAACTAAGATAGATAGAGTAAATTTGAAATGACCATTCGATAGAACACAATGTAATGAACATATGTGCCAATTTTGGTTCTGAAATATTAAGTTTGAAGAAAAATATTATCCTAGCTGTCGAGGTGTATAATTAGTGGAGATCTTTGACTAATAATATTTCCCTTGTTTTTGGCCAAATTGGCTGTCCGTGTCTCTGTAAGAACGAATCTGGAGTCCGAACTAAGATAGATATAGTAAATTTGAAATGACCATTCGATATGTGCCAATTTTGGTTCTGAAATATGCAGTTTGAAGAAAAATATAAGGCTAGCTGTCAAGGTGTATAATTAGTGGAGATCTTTGACTTAGAATATTTCCCGTGTTTTTGGCCAAATTAGCTGTGCGTGTCTCTGTAAGAACGAATCTGGAGTCCGAACTAAGATAGATAGAGTAAATTTGAAATGACCATTCGATAGAACACAATGTAATGAACATATGTGCCAATTTTGGTCCTGAAATATGCAGTTTGAAGAAAAATATTTGGCTAGCTGTCAAGGTGTATAATTAGTGGAGATCTTTGACTTAGAATATTTCCCGTGTTTTTGGCCAAATTGGCTGTGCGTGTCTCTGTAAGAACGAATCTGGAGTCCGAACTAAGATAGATAGAGTAAATTTGAAATGACCATTCGATAGAACACAATGTAATGAACATCTGTGCAAAATGTGGTTCTGAAATATGCAGTTTGAAGAAAAATATTTGGCTAGCTGTCAAGGTGTATAATTAGTGGAGATCTTTGACTTAAAATATTTCCCGTGTTTTTGGCCAAATTGGCTGTGCGTGTCTCTGTAAGAACGAATCTGGAGTCCGAACTAAGATAGATAGAGTAAATTTGAAATGACCATTCGATAGAACACAATGTAATGAACATATGTGCCAATTTTGGTTCTGAAATATTAAGTTTGAAGAAAAATATTATCCTAGCTGTCGAGGTGTATAATTAGTGGAGATCTTTGACTAATAATATTTCCCTTGTTTTTGGCCAAATTGGCTGTCCGTGTCTCTGTAAGAACGAATCTGGAGTCCGAACTAAGATAGATAGAGTAAATTTGAAATGACCATTCGATAGAACACAATGTAATGAACATATGTGCCAATTTTGGTTTTGAAATATTAAGTTTGAAGAAAAATATTATCCTAGCTGTCGAGGTGTATAATTAGTGGAGATCTTTGACTTAGAATATTTCCCGTGTTTTTGGCCAAATTGGCTGTGCGTGTCTCTGTAAGAACGAATCTGGAGTCCGAACTAAGATAGATAGAGTAAATTTGAAATGACCATTCGATAGAACACAATGTAATGAACATATGTGCCAATTTTGGTCCTGAAATATGCAGTTTGAAGAAAAATATGAGGCTAGCTGTCAAGTTGTATAATTAGTGGAGATCTTTGACTTAGAATATTTCCCGTGTTTTGGCCAAATTGGCTGTGCGTGTCTCTGTAAGAACGAATCTGGAGTCCGAACTAAGATAGATAGAGTAAATGTGAAATGACCATTCGATAGAACACAATGTATGAACATATGTGCCAATTTTGGTCCTGAAATATGCAGTTTGAAGAAAAATATTTGGCTAGCTGTCAAGGTGTATAATTAGTGGAGATCTTTGACTTAGAATATTTCCCGTGTTTTTGGCCAAATTGGCTGTGCGTGTCTCTGTAAGAACGAATCTGGAGTCCGAACTAAGATAGATAGAGTAAATTTGAAATGACCATTCGATAGAACACAATGTAATGAACATATGTGCCAATTTTGGTTCTGAAATATGCAGTTTGAAGAAAAATATAAGGCTAGCTGTCAAGGTGTATAATTAGTGGAGATCTTTGACTTAGAATATTTCCCGTATTTTTGGCCAAATTAGCTGTGCGTGTCTCTGTAAGAACGAATCTGGAGTCCGAACTAAGATAGATAGAGTAAATTTGAAATGACCATTCGATAGAACACAATGTAATGAACATATGTGCCAATTTTGGTTCTGAAATATTAAGTTTGAAGAAAAATATTATCCTAGCTGTCGAGGTGTATAATTAGTTGAGATCTTTGACTTAGAATATTTCCCGTGTTTTTGGCCAAATTGGCTGTGCGTGTCTCTGTAAGAACGAATCTGGAGTCCGAACTAAGATAGATAGAGTAAATTTGAAATGACCATTCGATAGAACACAATGTAATGAACATATGTGCCAATTTTGGTTTTGAAATATTAAGTTTGAAGAAAAATATTATCCTAGCTGTCGAGGTGTATAATTAGTGGAGATCTTTGACTTAGAATATTTCCCGTATTTTTGGTCAAATTGGCTGTGCGTGTCTCTGTAAGAACGAATCTGGAGTCCGAACTAAGATAGATAGAGTAAATTTGAAATGACCATTCGATAGAACACAATGTAATGAACATATGTGCCAATTTTGGTTCTGAAATATGCAGTTTGAAGAAAAATATAAGGCTAGCTGTCAAGGTGTATAATTAGTGGAGATCTTTGACATAGAATATTTCCCGTGTTTTTGGCCAAATTAGCTGTGCGTGTCTCTGTAAGAACGAATCTGGAGTCCGAACTAAGATAGATAGAGTAAATTTGAAATGACCATTCGATAGAACACAATGTAATGAACATATGTGCAAAATGTGGTTCTGAAATATGCAGTTTGAAGAAAAATATAAGGCTAGCTGTCAAGGTGTATAATTAGTGGAGATCTTTGACTTAGAATATTTCCCGTATTTTTGGCCAAATTAGCTGTGCGTGTCTCTGTAAGAACGAATCTGGAGTCCGAACTAAGATAGATAGAGTAAATTTGAAATGACCATTCGATAGAACACAATGTAATGAACATATGTGCCAATTTTGGTTCTGAAATATTAAGTTTGAAGAAAAATATTATCCTAGCTGTCGAGGTGTATAATTAGTGGAGATCTTTGACTTAGAATATTTCCCGTGTTTTTGGCCAAATTGGCTGTGCGTGTCTCTGTAAGAACGAATCTGGAGTCCGAACTAAGATAGATAGAGTAAATTTGAAATGACCATTCGATAGAACACAATGTAATGAACATATGTGCCAATTTTGGTTTTGAAATATTAAGTTTGAAGAAAAATATTATCCTAGCTGTCGAGGTGTATAATTAGTGGAGATCTTTGACTTAGAATATTTCCCGTATTTTTGGTCAAATTGGCTGTGCGTGTCTCTGTAAGAACGAATCTGGAGTCCGAACTAAGATAGATAGAGTAAATTTGAAATGACCATTCGATAGAACACAATGTAATGAACATATGTGCCAATTTTGGTTCTGAAATATGCAGTTTGAAGAAAAATATAAGGCTAGCTGTCAAGGTGTATAATTAGTGGAGATCTTTGACTTAGAATATTTCCCGTATTTTTGGCCAAATTAGCTGTGCGTGTCTCTGTAAGAACGAATCTGGAGTCCGAACTAAGATGGATAGAGTAAATTTGAAATGACTATCCGATAGAACACAATGTAATGAACATATGTGCCAATTTTGGTTCTGAAATATTAAGTTTGAAGAAAAATATTATCCTAGCTGTCGAGGTGTATAATTAGTGGAGATCTTTGACTTAGAATATTTCCCGTGTTTATGGCCAAATTAGCTGTGCGTGTCTCTGTAAGAACGAATCTGGAGTCCGAACTAAGATAGATAGAGTAAATTTGAAATGACCATTCGATAGAACACAATGTAATGAACATATGTGCCAATTTTGGTTCTGAAATATTAAGTTTGAAGAAAAATATTATCCTAGCTGTCGAGGTGTATAATTAGTGGAGATCTTTGACTTAGAATATTTCCCTTGTTTTTGGCCAAATTGGCTGTGCGTGTCTCTGTAAGAACGAATCTGGAGTCCGAACTAAGATAGATAGAGTAAATTTGAAATGACCATTCGATAGAACACAATGTAATGGACATCTGTGCCAATTCTGGTTCTGAAATATGCAGTTTGAAGAAAAATATTATCCTAGCTGTCGAGGTGTATAATTAATGGAGATCTTTGACTTAGAATATTTCCCTTGTTTTTGGCCAAATTGGCTGTGCGTGTCTCTGTAAGAACGAATCTGGAGTCCGAACTAAGATAGATAGAGTAAATTTGAAATGACCATTCGATAGAACACAATGTAATGAACATCTGTGCAAAATGTGGTTCTGAAATATGCAGTTTCAAGAAAAATATAAGGCTAGCTGTCAAGGTGTATAATTAGTGGAGATCTTTGACTTAGAATATTTCCCGTGTTTTTGGCCAAATTGGCTGTGCGTGTCTCTGTAAGAACGAATCTGGAGTCCGAACTAAGATAGATAGAGTAAATTTGGTATGACCATTCGATAGAACACAATGTAATGAACATATGTGCAAAATGTGGTTCTGAAATATGCAGTTTGAAGAAAAATATTATCCTAGCTGTCGAGGTGTATAATTAGTGGAGATCTTTGACTTAGAATATTTCCCGTATTTTTGGCCAAATTAGCTGTGCGTGTCTCTGTAAGAACGAATCTGGAGTCCGAACTAAGATAGATAGAGTAAATTTGAAATGACCATTCGATAGAACACAATGTAATGAACATATGTGCCAATTTTGGTTCTGAAATATTAAGTTTGAAGAAAAATATTATCCTAGCTGTCGAGGTGTATAATTAGTGGAGATCTTTGACTTAGAATATTTCCCGTGTTTTTGGCCAAATTGGCTGTGCGTGTCTCTGTAAGAACGAATCTGGAGTCCGAACTAAGATAGATAGAGTAAATTTGAAATGACCATTCGATAGAACACAATGTAATGAACATATGTGCCAATTTTGGTTTTGAAATATTAAGTTTGAAGAAAAATATTATCCTAGCTGTCGAGGTGTATAATTAGTGGAGATCTTTGACTTAGAATATTTCCCGTATTTTTGGTCAAATTGGCTGTGCGTGTCTCTGTAAGAACGAATCTGGAGTCCGAACTAAGATAGATAGAGTAAATTTGAAATGACCATTCGATAGAACACAATGTAATGAACATATGTGCCAATTTTGGTTCTGAAATATGCAGTTTGAAGAAAAATATAAGGCTAGCTGTCAAGGTGTATAATTAGTGGAGATCTTTGACTTAGAATATTTCCCGTATTTTTGGCCAAATTAGCTGTGCGTGTCTCTGTAAGAACGAATCTGGAGTCCGAACTGAGATGGATAGAGTAAATTTGAAATGACTATCCGATAGAACACAATGTAATGAACATATGTGCCAATTTTGGTTCTGAAATATTAAGTTTGAAGAAAAATATTATCCTAGCTGTCGAGGTGTATAATTAGTGGAGATCTTTGACTTAGAATATTTCCCGTGTTTTTGGCCAAATTAGCTGTGCGTGTCTCTGTAAGAACGAATCTGGAGTCCGAACTAAGATAGATAGAGTAAATTTGAAATGACCATTCGATAGAACACAATGTAATGAACATATGTGCCAATTTTGGTTCTGAAATATTAAGTTTGAAGAAAAATATTATCCTAGCTGTCGAGGTGTATAATTAGTGGAGATCTTTGACTTAGAATATTTCCCGTATTTTTGGCCAAATTAGCTGTGCGTGTCTCTGTAAGAACGAATCTGGAGTCCGAACTAAGATAGATAGAGTAAATTTGAAATGACCATTCGATAGAACACAATGTAATGAACATATGTGCCAATTTTGGTTCTGAAATATTAAGTTTGAAGAAAAATATTATCCTAGCTGTCGAGGTGTATAATTAGTGGAGATCTTTGACTTAGAATATTTCCCGTATTTTTGGCCAAATTAGCTGTGCGTGTCTCTGTAAGAACGAATCTGGAGTCCGAACTAAGATAGATAGAGTAAATTTGAAATGACCATTCGATAGAACACAATGTAATGAACATCTGTGCCAATTCTGGTTCTGAAATATTAAGTTTGAAGAAAAATATTATCCTAGCTGTCGAGGTGTATAATTAGTGGAGATCTTTGACTTAGAATATTTCCCTTGTTTTTGGCCAAATTGGCTGTGCGTGTCTCTGTAAGAACGAATCTGGAGTCCGAACTAAGATAGATAGAGTAAATTTGAAATGACCATTCGATAGAACACAATGTAATGAACATCTGTGCAAAATGTGGTTCTGAAATATGCAGTTTGAAGAAAAATATAAGGCTAGCTGTCAAGGTGTATAATTAGTGGAGATCTTTGACTTAGAATATTTCCCGTGTTTTTGGCCAAATTGGCTGTGCGTGTCTCTGTAAGAACGAATCTGGAGTCCGAACTAAGATAGATAGAGTAAATTTGGTATGACCATTCGATAGAACACAATGTAATGAACATCTGTGCAAAATGTGGTTCTGAAATATGCAGTTTGAAGAAAAATATTATCCTAGCTGTCGAGGTGTATAATTAGTGGAGATCTTTGACTTAGAATATTTCCCGTATTTTTGGCCAAATTAGCTGTGCGTGTCTCTGTAAGAACGAATCTGGAGTCCGAACTAAGATAGATAGAGTAAATTTGAAATGACCATTCGATAGAACACAATGTAATGAACATATGTGCCAATTTTGGTTCTGAAATATTAAGTTTGAAGAAAAATATTATCCTAGCTGTCGAGGTGTATAATTAGTGGAGATCTTTGACTTAGAATATTTCCCGTGTTTTTGGCCAAATTGGCTGTGCGTGTCTCTGTAAGAACGAATCTGGAGTCCGAACTAAGATAGATAGAGTAAATTTGAAATGACCATTCGATAGAACACAATGTAATGAACATATGTGCCAATTTTGGTTTTGAAATATTAAGTTTGAAGAAAAATATTATCCTAGCTGTCGAGGTGTATAATTAGTGGAGATCTTTGACTTAGAATATTTCCCGTATTTTTGGTCAAATTGGCTGTGCGTGTCTCTGTAAGAACGAATCTGGAGTCCGAACTAAGATAGATAGAGTAAATTTGAAATGACCATTCGATAGAACACAATGTAATGAACATATGTGCCAATTTTGGTTCTGAAATATGCAGTTTGAAGAAAAATATAAGGCTAGCTGTCAAGGTGTATAATTAGTGGAGATCTTTGACTTAGAATATTTCCCGTATTTTTGGCCAAATTAGCTGTGCGTGTCTCTGTAAGAACGAATCTGGAGTCCGAACTGAGATGGATAGAGTAAATTTGAAATGACTATCCGATAGAACACAATGTAATGAACATATGTGCCAATTTTGGTTCTGAAATATTAAGTTTGAAGAAAAATATTATCCTAGCTGTCGAGGTGTATAATTAGTGGAGATCTTTGACTTAGAATATTTCCCGTGTTTTTGGCCAAATTAGCTGTGCGTGTCTCTGTAAGAACGAATCTGGAGTCCGAACTAAGATAGATAGAGTAAATTTGAAATGACCATTCGATAGAACACAATGTAATGAACATATGTGCCAATTTTGGTTCTGAAATATTAAGTTTGAAGAAAAATATTATCCTAGCTGTCGAGGTGTATAATTAGTGGAGATCTTTGACTTAGAATATTTCCCTTGTTTTTGGCCAAATTGGCTGTGCGTGTCTCTGTAAGAACGAATCTGGAGTCCGAACTAAGATAGATAGAGTAAATTTGAAATGACCATTCGATAGAACACAATGTAATGAACATCTGTGCCAATTCTGGTTCTGAAATATTAAGTTTGAAGAAAAATATTATCCTAGCTGTCGAGGTGTATAATTAATGGAGATCTTTGACTTAGAATATTTCCCTTGTTTTTGGCCAAATTGGCTGTGCGTGTCTCTGTAAGAACGAATCTGGAGTCCGAACTAAGATAGATAGAGTAAATTTGAAATGACCATTCGATAGAACACAATGTAATGAACATCTGTGCAAAATGTGGTTCTGAAATATGCAGTTTGAAGAAAAATATAAGGCTAGCTGTCAAGGTGTATAATTAGTGGAGATCTTTGACTTAGAATATTTCCCGTGTTTTTGGCCAAATTGGCTGTGCGTGTCTCTGTAAGAACGAATCTGGAGTCCGAACTAAGATAGATAGAGTAAATTTGGTATGACCATTCGATAGAACACAATGTAATGAACATCTGTGCAAAATGTGGTTCTGAAATATGCAGTTTGAAGAAAAATATTATCCTAGCTGTCGAGGTGTATAATTAGTGGAGATCTTTGACTTAGAATATTTCCCGTATTTTTGGCCAAATTGGCTGTGCGTGTCTCTGTAAGAACGAATCTGGAGTCCGAACTGAGATAGATAGAGTAAATTTGAAATGACCATTCGATAGAACACAATGTAATGAACATATGTGCCAATTTTGGTTTTGAAATATTAAGTTTGAAGAAAAATATTATCCTAGCTGTCGAGGTGTATAATTAGTGGAGATCTTTGACTTAGAATATTTCCCGTGTTTTTGGCCAAATTGGCTGTGCGTGTCTCTGTAAGAACGAATCTGGAGTCCGAACTAAGATAGATAGAGTAAATTTGAAATGACTATCCGATAGAACACAATGTAATGAACATATGTGCCAATTTTGGTTCTGAAATATTAAGTTTGAAGAAAAATATTATCCTAGCTGTCGAGGTGTATAATTAGTGGAGATCTTTGACTTAGAATATTTCCCTTGTTTTTGGCCAAATTGGCTGTGCGTGTCTCTGTAAGAACGAATCTGGAGTCCGAACTAAGATAGATAGAGTAAATTTGAAATGACCATTCGATAGAACACAATGTAATGAACATATGTGCCAATTTTGGTTCTGAAATATTAAGTTTGAAGAAAAATATTATCCTAGCTGTCGAGGTGTATAATTAGTGGAGATCTTTGACTTAGAATATTTCCCGTATTTTTGGTCAAATTGGCTGTGCGTGTCTCTGTAAGAACGAATCTGGAGTCCGAACTAAGATAGATAGAGTAAATTTGAAATGACCATTCGATAGAACACAATGTAATGAACATATGTGCCAATTTTGGTTCTGAAATATGCAGTTTGAAGAAAAATATAAGGCTAGCTGTCAAGGTGTATAATTAGTGGAGATCTTTGACTTAGAATATTTCCCGTATTTTTGGCCAAATTAGCTGTGCGTGTCTCTGTAAGAACGAATCTGGAGTCCGAACTGAGATGGATAGAGTAAATTTGAAATGACTATCCGATAGAACACAATGTAATGAACATATGTGCCAATTTTGGTTCTGAAATATTAAGTTTGAAGAAAAATATTATCCTAGCTGTCGAGGTGTATAATTAGTGGAGATCTTTGACTTAGAATATTTCCCGTGTTTTTGGCCAAATTAGCTGTGCGTGTCTCTGTAAGAACGAATCTAGAGTCCGAACTATGATAGATAGAGTAAATTTGAAATGACCATTCGATAGAACACAATGTAATGAACATATGTGCCAATTTTGGTTCTGAAATATTAAGTTTGAAGAAAAATATTATCCTAGCTGTCGAGGTGTATAATTAGTGGAGATCTTTGACTTAGAATATTTCCCTTGTTTTTGGCCAAATTGGCTGTGCGTGTCTCTGTAAGAACGAATCTGGAGTCCGAACTAAGATAGATAGAGTAAATTTGAAATGACCATTCGATAGAACACAATGTAATGAACATCTGTGCCAATTCTGGTTCTGAAATATTAAGTTTGAAGAAAAATATTATCCTAGCTGTCGAGGTGTATAATTAATGGAGATCTTTGACTTAGAATATTTCCCTTGTTTTTGGCCAAATTGGCTGTGCGTGTCTCTGTAAGAACGAATCTGGAGTCCGAACTAAGATAGATAGAGTAAATTTGAAATGACCATTCGATAGAACACAATGTAATGAACATCTGTGCAAAATGTGGTTCTGAAATATGCAGTTTGAAGAAAAATATAAGGCTAGCTGTCAAGGTGTATAATTAGTGGAGATCTTTGACTTAGAATATTTCCCGTGTTTTTGGCCAAATTGGCTGTGCGTGTCTCTGTAAGAACGAATCTGGAGTCCGAACTAAGATAGATAGAGTAAATTTGGTATGACCATTCGATAGAACACAATGTAATGAACATCTGTGCAAAATGTGGTTCTGAAATATGCAGTTTGAAGAAAAATATTATCCTAGCTGTCGAGGTGTATAATTAGTGGAGATCTTTGACTTAGAATATTTCCCGTATTTTTGGCCAAATTGGCTGTGCGTGTCTCTGTAAGAACGAATCTGGAGTCCGAACTGAGATAGATAGAGTAAATTTGAAATGACCATTCGATAGAACACAATGTAATGAACATATGTGCCAATTTTGGTTTTGAAATATTAAGTTTGAAGAAAAATATTATCCTAGCTGTCGAGGTGTATAATTAGTGGAGATCTTTGACTTAGAATATTTCCCGTGTTTTTGGCCAAATTGGCTGTGCGTGTCTCTGTAAGAACGAATCTGGAGTCCGAACTAAGATAGATAGAGTAAATTTGAAATGACTATCCGATAGAACACAATGTAATGAACATATGTGCCAATTTTGGTTCTGAAATATTAAGTTTGAAGAAAAATATTATCCTAGCTGTCGAGGTGTATAATTAGTGGAGATCTTTGACTTAGAATATTTCCCTTGTTTTTGGCCAAATTGGCTGTGCGTGTCTCTGTAAGAACGAATCTGGAGTCCGAACTAAGATAGATAGAGTAAATTTGAAATGACCATTCGATAGAACACAATGTAATGAACATATGTGCCAATTTTGGTTCTGAAATATTAAGTTTGAAGAAAAATATTATCCTAGCTGTCGAGGTGTATAATTAGTGGAGATCTTTGACTTAGAATATTTCCCTTGTTTTTGGCCAAATTGGCTGTGCGTGTCTCTGTAAGAACGAATCTGGAGTCCGAACTAAGATAGATAGAGTAAATTTGAAATGACCATTCGATAGAACACAATGTAATGAACATCTGTGCCAATTCTGGTTCTGAAATATTAAGTTTGAAGAAAAATATTATCCTAGTTGTCGAGGTGTATAATTAATGGAGATCTTTGACTTAGAATATTTCCCTTGTTTTTGGCCAAATTGGCTGTGCGTGTCTCTGTAAGAACGAATCTGGAGTCCGAACTAAGATAGATAGAGTAAATTTGAAATGACCATTCGATAGAACACAATGTAATGAACATCTGTGCAAAATGTGGTTCTGAAATATGCAGTTTGAAGAAAAATATAAGGCTAGCTGTCAAGGTGTATAATTAGTGGAGATCTTTGACTTAGAATATTTCCCGTGTTTTTGGCCAAATTGGCTGTGCGTGTCTCTGTAAGAACGAATCTGGAGTCCGAACTAAGATAGATAGAGTAAATTTGGTATGACCATTCGATAGAACACAATGTAATGAACATCTGTGCAAAATGTGGTTCTGAAATATGCAGTTTGAAGAAAAATATTATCCTAGCTGTCGAGGTGTATAATTAGTGGAGATCTTTGACTTAGAATATTTCCCGTATTTTTGGCCAAATTAGCTGTGCGTGTCTCTGTAAGAACGAATCTGGAGTCCGAACTAAGATGGATAGAGTAAATTTGAAATGACTATCCGATAGAACACAATGTAATGAACATATGTGCCAATTTTGGTTCTGAAATATTAAGTTTGAAGAAAAATATTATCCTAGCTGTCGAGGTGTATAATTAGTGGAGATCTTTGACTTAGAATATTTCCCGTATTTTTGGCCAAATTAGCTGTGCGTGTCTCTGTAAGAACGAATCTGGAGTCCGAACTAAGATAGATAGAGTAAATTTGAAATGACCATTCGATAGAACACAATGTAATGAACATATGTGCCAATTTTGGTTCTGAAATATTAAGTTTGAAGAAAAATATTATCCTAGCTGTCGAGGTGTATAATTAGTGGAGATCTTTGACTTAGAATATTTCCCGTGTTTTTGGCCAAATTGGCTGTGCGTGTCTCTGTAAGAACGAATCTGGAGTCCGAACTAAGATAGATAGAGTAAATTTGAAATGACCATTCGATAGAACACAATGTAATGAACATATGTGCCAATTTTGGTTCTGAAATATTAAGTTTGAAGAAAAATATTATCCTAGCTGTCGAGGTGTATAATTAGTGGAGATCTTTGACTTAGAATATTTCCCTTATTTTTGGCCAAATTAGCTGTGCGTGTCTCTGTAAGAACGAATCTGGAGTCCGAACTAAGATAGATAGTGTAAATGTGAAATGACCATTCGATAGAACACAATGTAATGAACATATGTGCCAATTTTGGTTCTGAAATATTAAGTTTGAAGAAAAATATTATCCTAGCTGTCGAGGTGTATAATTAGTGGAGATCTTTGACTTAGAATATTTCCCGTGTTTTTGGCCAAATTGGCTGTGCGTGTCTCTGTAAGAACGAATCTGGAGTCCGAACTAAGATAGATAGAGTAAATTTGAAATGACCATTCGATAGAACACAATGTAATGAACATATGTGCCAATTTTGGTTCTGAAATATTAAGTTTGAAGAAAAATATTATCCTAGCTGTCGAGGTGTATAATTAGTGGAGATCTTTGACTTAGAATATTTCCCGTATTTTTGGCCAAATTAGCTGTGCGTGTCTCTGTAAGAACGAATCTGGAGTCCGAACTAAGATAGATAGTGTAAATGTGAAATGACCATTCGATAGAACACAATGTAATGAACATATGTGCCAATTTTGGTTCTGAAATATTAAGTTTGAAGAAAAATATTATCCTAGCTGTCGAGGTGTATAATTAGTGGAGATCTTTGACTTAGAATATTTCCCGTGTTTTTGGCCAAATTGGCTGTGCGTGTCTCTGTAAGAACGAATCTGGAGTCCGAACTAAGATAGATAGAGTAAATTTGAAATGACCATTCGATAGAACACAATGTAATGAACATCTGTGCAAAATGTGGTTCTGAAATATGCAGTTTGAAGAAAAATATAAGGCTAGCTGTCAAGGTGTATAATTAGTGGAGATCTTTGACTTAGAATATTTCCCGTGTTTTTGGCCAAATTGGCTGTGCGTGTCTCTGTAAGAACGAATCTGGAGTCCGAACTAAGATAGATAGAGTAAATTTGGTATGACCATTCGATAGAACACAATGTAATGAACATCTGTGCAAAATGTGGTTCTGAAATATGCAGTTTGAAGAAAAATATTATCCTAGCTGTCGAGGTGTATAATTAGTGGAGATCTTTGACTTAGAATATTTCCCGTATTTTTGGCCAAATTAGCTGTGCGTGTCTCTGTAAGAACGAATCTGGAGTCCGAACTAAGATGGATAGAGTAAATTTGAAATGACTATCCGATAGAACACAATGTAATGAACATATGTGCCAATTTTGGTTCTGAAATATTAAGTTTGAAGAAAAATATTATCCTAGCTGTCGAGGTGTATAATTAGTGGAGATCTTTGACTTAGAATATTTCCCGTGTTTTTGGCCAAATTGGCTGTGCGTGTCTCTGTAAGAACGAATCTGGAGTCCGAACTAAGATAGATAGTGTAAATGTGAAATGACCATTCGATAGAACACAATGTAATGAACATATGTGCCAATTTTGGTTCTGAAATATTAAGTTTGAAGAAAAATATTATCCTAGCTGTCGAGGTGTATAATTAGTGGAGATCTTTGACTTAGAATATTTCCCGTGTTTTTGGCCAAATTGGCTGTGCGTGTCTCTGTAAGAACGAATCTGGAGTCCGAACTAAGATAGATAGAGTAAATTTGAAATGACCATTCGATAGAACACAATGTAATGAACATATGTGCCAATTTTGGTTCTGAAATATTAAGTTTGAAGAAAAATATTATCCTAGCTGTCGAGGTGTACAATTAGTGGAGATCTTTGACTTAGAATATTTCCCGTATTTTTGGCCAAATTAGCTGTGCGTGTCTCTGTAAGAACGAATCTGGAGTCCGAACTAAGATAGATAGTGTAAATGTGAAATGACCATTCGATAGAACACAATGTAATGAACATATGTGCCAATTTTGGTTCTGAAATATTAAGTTTGAAGAAAAATATTATCCTAGCTGTCGAGGTGTATAATTAGTGGAGATCTTTGACTTAGAATATTTCCCGTGTTTTTGGCCAAATTGGCTGTGCGTGTCTCTGTAAGAACGAATCTGGAGTCCGAACTAAGATAGATAGAGTAAATTTGAAATGACCATTCGATAGAACACAATGTAATGAACATCTGTGCAAAATGTGGTTCTGAAATATGCAGTTTGAAGAAAAATATAAGGCTAGCTGTCAAGGTGTATAATTAGTGGAGATCTTTGACTTAGAATATTTCCCGTGTTTTTGGCCAAATTGGCTGTGCGTGTCTCTGTAAGAACGAATCTGGAGTCCGAACTAAGATAGATAGAGTAAATTTGGTATGACCATTCGATAGAACACAATGTAATGAACATCTGTGCAAAATGTGGTTCTGAAATATGCAGTTTGAAGAAAAATATTATCCTAGCTGTCGAGGTGTATAATTAGTGGAGATCTTTGACTTAGAATATTTCCCGTATTTTTGGCCAAATTAGCTGTGCGTGTCTCTGTAAGAACGAATCTGGAGTCCGAACTAAGATAGATAGAGTAAATTTGAAATGACCATTCGATAGAACACAATGTAATGAACATATGTGCCAATTTTGGTTCTGAAATATTAAGTTTGAAGAAAAATATTATCCTAGCTGTCGAGGTGTATAATTAGTGGAGATCTTTGACTTAGAATATTTCCCGTATTTTTGGCCAAATTAGCTGTGCGTGTCTCTGTAAGAACGAATCTGGAGTCCGAACTAAGATAGATAGTGTAAATGTGAAATGACCATTCGATAGAACACAATGTAATGAACATATGTGCCAATTTTGGTTCTGAAATATTAAGTTTGAAGAAAAATATTATCCTAGCTGTCGAGGTGTATAATTAGTGGAGATCTTTGACTTAGAATATTTCCCGTGTTTTTGGCCAAATTGGCTGTGCGTGTCTCTGTAAGAACGAATCTGGAGTCCGAACTAAGATAGATAGAGTAAATTTGAAATGACCATTCGATAGAACACAATGTAATGAACATATGTGCCAATTTTGGTTCTGAAATATGCAGTTTGAAGAAAAATATAAGGCTAGCTGTCAAGGTGTATAATTAGTGGAGATCTTTGACATAGAATATTTCCCGTTTTTTTGGCCAAATTAGCTGTGCGTGTCTCTGTAAGAACGAATCTGGAGTCCGAACTAAGATAGATAGAGTAAATTTGAAATGACCATTCGATAGAACACAATGTAATGAACATATGTGCCAATTCTGGTTCTGAAATATTAAGTTTGAAGAAAAATATTATCCTAGCTGTCGAGGTGTATAATTAATGGAGATCTTTGACTTAGAATATTTCCCTTGTTTTTGGCCAAATTGGCTGTCCGTGTCTCTGTAAGAACGAATCTGGAGTCCGAACTAAGATAGATAGAGTAAATTTGAAATGACCATTCGATAGAACACAATGTAATGAACATCTGTGCAAAATGTGGTTCTGAAATATGCAGTTTGAAGAAAAATATTATCCTAGCTATCGAGGTGTATAATTAGTGGAGATCTTTGACTTAGAATATTTCCCGTATTTTTGGCCAAATTAGCTGTGCGTGTCTCTGTAAGAACGAATCTGGAGTCCGAACTAAGATGGATAGAGTAAATTTGAAATGACTATCCGATAGAACACAATGTAATGAACATATGTGCCAATTTTGGTTCTGAAATATTAAGTTTGAAGAAAAATATTATCCTAGCTGTCGAGGTGTATAATTAGTGGAGATCTTTGACTTAGAATATTTCCCGTATTTTTGGCCAAATTAGCTGTGCGTTTCTCTGTAAGAACGAATCTGGAGTCCGAACTAAGATAGATAGAGTAAATTTGAAATGACCATTCGATAGAACACAATGTAATGAACATATGTGCCAATTTTGGTTCTGAAATATTAAGTTTGAAGAAAAATATTATCCTAGCTGTCAAGGTGTATAATTAGTGGAGATCTTTGACTTAGAATATTTCCCGTGTTTTTGGCCAAATTGGCTGTGCGTGTCTCTGTAAGAACGAATCTGGAGTCCGAACTAAGATAGATAGAGTAAATTTGAAATGACCATTCGATAGAACACAATGTAATGAACATATGTGCCAATTTTGGTTCTGAAATATTAAGTTTGAAGAAAAATATTATCCTAGCTGTCGAGGTGTATAATTAGTGGAGATCTTTGACTTTGAATATTTCCCGTATTTTGGGCCAAATTAGCTGTGCGTGTCTCTGTAAGAACGAATCTGGACTCCGAACTAAGATAGATAGAGTAAATTTGAAATGACCATTCGATAGAACACAATGTAATGAACATATGTGCCAATTTTGGTTCTGAAATATTAAGTTTGAAGAAAAATATTATCCTAGCTGTCGAGGTGTATAATTAGTGGAGATCTTTGACTTTGAATATTTCCCGTATTTTGGGCCAAATTAGCTGTGCGTGTCTCTGTAAGAACGAATCTGGACTCCGAACTAAGATAGATAGAGTAAATTTGAAATGACCATTCGATAGAACACAATGTAATGAACATATGTGCCAATTTTGGTTCTGAAATATTAAGTTTGAAGAAAAATATTATCCTAGCTGTCGAGGTGTATAATTAGTGGAGATCTTTGACTTTGAATATTTCCCGTATTTTTGGCCAAATTAGCTGTGCGTGTCTCTGTAAGAACGAATCTGGAGTCCGAACTAAGATAGATAGAGTAAATTTGAAATGACCATTCGATAGAACACAATGTAATGAACATATGTGCCAATTTTGCTTCTGAAATATTAAGTTTGAAGAAAAATATTATCCTAGCTGTCGAGGTGTATAATTAGTGGAGATCTTTGACTTAGAATATTTCCCGTATTTTTGGCCAAATTAGCTGTGCGTGTCTCTGTAAGAACGAATCTGGACTCCGAACTAAGATAGATAGAGTAAATTTGAAATGACCATTCGATAGAACACAATGTAATGAACATATGTGCCAATTTTGGTTCTGAAATATTAAGTTTGAAGAAAAATATTATCCTAGCTGTCGAGGTGTATAATTAGTGGAGATCTTTGACTTAGAATATTTCCCGTGATTTTGGCCAAATTGGCTGTGCGTGTCTCTGTAAGAACGAATCTGGAGTCCGAACTAAGATAGATAGAGTAAATTTGAAATGACCATTCGATAGAACACAATGTAATGAACATATGTGCCAATTTTGGTTCTGAAATATTAAGTTTGAAGAAAAATATTATCCTAGCTGTCGAGGTGTATAATTAGTGGAGATCTTTGACTTAAAATATTTCCCTTGTTTTTGGCCAAATTGGCTGTGCGTGTCTCTGTAAGAACGAATCTGGAGTCCGAACTAAGATAGATAGAGTAAATTTGAAATGACCATTCGATAGAACACAATGTAATGAACATATGTGCCAATTTTGGTCCTGAAATATGCAGTTTGAAGAAAAATATAAGGCTAGCTGTCAAGGTGTATAATTAGTGGAGATCTTTGACTTAGAATATTTCCCGTGTTTTTGGCCAAATTAGCTGTGCGTGTCTCTGTAAGAACGAATCTGGAGTCCGAACTAAGATAGATAGAGTAAATTTGAAATGACCATTCGATAGAACACAATGTAATGGACATATGTGCCAATTTTGGTTCTGAAATATTAAGTTTGAAGAAAAATATTATCCTAGCTGTCGAGGTGTATAATTAGTGGAGATCTTTGACTTAGAATATTTCCCGTATTTTTGGCCAAATTAGCTGTGCGTGTCTCTGTAAGAACGAATCTGGAGTCCGAACTAAGATAGATAGAGTAAATGTGAAATGACCATTCGATAGAACACAATGGAATGAACATCTGTGCAAAATGTGGTTCTGAAATATGCAGTTTGAAGAAAAATATAAGCCTAGCTGTCAAGGTGTATAATTAGTGGAGATCTTTGACTTAGAATATTTCCCGTGTTTTTGGCCAAATTGGCTGTGCGTGTCTCTGTAAGAACGAATCTGGAGTCCGAACTAAGATAGATAGAGTAAATTGGAAATGACCATTCGATAGAACACAATGTAATGAACATATGTGCCAATTTTGGTCCTGAAATATGCAGTTTGAAGAAAAATATAAGGCTAGCTGTCAAGGTGTATAATTAGTGGAGATCTTTGACTTAGAATATTTCCCGTGTTTTTGGCCAAATTGGCTGTGCGTGTCTCTGTAAGAACGAATCTGGAGTCCGAACTAAGATAGATAGAGTAAATTTGAAATGACCATTCGATAGAACACAATGTAATGAACATATGTGCCAATTTTGGTTCTGAAATATTAAGTTTGAAGAAAAATATTATCCTAGCTGTCTAGGTGTATAATTAGTGGAGATCTTTGACTTAGAATATTTCCCGTGTTTTTGGCCAAATTGGCTGTGCGTGTCTCTGTAAGAACGAATCTGGAGTCCGAACTAAGATAGATAGAGTAAATTTGAAATGACCATTCGATAGAACACAATGTAATGAACATCTGTGCAAAATGTGGTTCTGAAATATGCAGTTTGAAGAAAAATATAAGGCTAGCTGTCAAGGTGTATAATTAGTGGAGATCTTTGACTTAGAATATTTCCCGTATTTTTGGCCAAATTAGCTGTGCGTGTCTCTGTAAGAACGAATCTGGAGTCCGAACTAAGATAGATAGAGTAAATTTGAAATGACCATTCGATAGAACACAATGTAATGAACATATGTGCCAATTTTGGTTCTGAAATATTAAGTTTGAAGAAAAATATTATCCTAGCTGTCGAGGTGTATAATTAGTGGAGATCTTTGACTTAGAATATTTCCCGTATTTTTGGCCAAATTAGCTGTGCGTGTCTCTGTAAGAACGAATCTGGAGTCCGAACTAAGATAGATAGAGTAAATTTGAAATGACCATTCGATAGAACACAATGTAATGAACATCTGTGCAAAATGTGGTTCTGAAATATGCAGTTTGAAGAAAAATATAAGGCTAGCTGTCAAGGTGTATAATTAGTGGAGATCTTTGACTTAGAATATTTCCCGTATTTTTGGCCAAATTAGCTGTGCGTGTCTCTGTAAGAACGAATCTGGACTCCGAACTAAGATAGATAGAGTAAATTTGAAATGACCATTCGATAGAACACAATGTAATGAACATATGTGCCAATTTTGGTTCTGAAATATTAAGTTTGAAGAAAAATATTATCCTAGCTGTCGAGGTGTATAATTAGTGGAGATCTTTGACTTAGAATATTTCTCGTGATTTTGGCCAAATTGGCTGTGCGTGTCTCTGTAAGAACGAATCTGGAGTCCGAACTAAGATAGATAGAGTAAATTTGAAATGACCATTCGATAGAACACAATGTAATGAACATATGTGCCAATTTTGGTTCTGAAATATTAAGTTTGAAGAAAAATATTATCCTAGCTGTCGAGGTGTATAATTAGTGGAGATCTTTGACTTAAAATATTTCCCTTGTTTTTGGCCAAATTGGCTGTGCGTGTCTCTGTAAGAACGAATCTGGAGTCCGAACTAAGATAGATAGAGTAAATTTGAAATGACCATTCGATAGAACACAATGTAATGAACATCTGTGCCAATTTTGGTCCTGAAATATGCAGTTTGAAGAAAAATATAAGGCTAGCTGTCAAGGTGTATAATTAGTGGAGATCTTTGACTTAGAATATTTCCCGTGTTTTTGGCCAAATTAGCTGTGCGTGTCTCTGTAAGAACGAATCTGGAGTCCGAACTAAGATAGATAGAGTAAATTTGAAATGACCATTCGATAGAACACAATGTAATGAACATCTGTGCCAATTGTGGTTCTGAAATATTAAGTTTGAAGAAAAATATGAGGCTAGCTGTCAAGGTGTATAATTAGTGGAGATCTTTGACTTAGAATATTTCCCGTATTTTTGGCCAAATTAGCTGTGCGTGTCTCTGTAAGAACGAATCTGGACTCCGAACTAAGATAGATAGAGTAAATTTGAAATGACCATTCGATAGAACACAATGTAATGAACATATGTGCCAATTTTGGTTCTGAAATATTAAGTTTGAAGAAAAATATTATCCTAGCTGTCTAGGTGTATAATTAGTGGAGATCTTTGACTTAGAATATTTCCCGTGTTTTTGGCCAAATTGGCTGTGCGTGTCTCTGTAAGAACGAATCTGGAGTCCGAACTAAGATAGATAGAGTAAATTTGAAATGACCATTCGATAGAACACAATGTAATGAACATCTGTGCAAAATGTGGTTCTGAAATATGCAGTTTGAAGAAAAATATAAGGCTAGCTGTCAAGGTGTATAATTAGTGGAGATCTTTGACTTAGAATATTTCCCGTATTTTTGGCCAAATTAGCTGTGCGTGTCTCTGTAAGAACGAATCTGGAGTCCGAACTAAGATAGATAGAGTAAATTTGAAATGACCATTCGATAGAACACAATGTAATGAACATATGTGCCAATTTTGGTTCTGAAATATTAAGTTTGAAGAAAAATATTATCCTAGCTGTCGAGGTGTATAATTAGTGGAGATCTTTGACTTATAATATTTCCCGTATTTTTGGCCAAATTAGCTGTGCGTGTCTCTGTAAGAACGAATCTGGAGTCCGAACTAAGATAGATAGAGTAAATTTGAAATGACCATTCGATAGAACACAATGTAATGAACATATGTGCCAATTTTGGTTCTGAAATATTAAGTTTGAAGAAAAATATTATCCTAGCTGTCGAGGTGTATAATTAGTGGAGATCTTTGACTTAGAATATTTCCCTTGTTTTTGGCCAAATTGGCTGTGCGTGTCTCTGTAAGAACGAATCTGGAGTCCGAACTAAGATAGATAGAGTAAATTTGAAATGACCATTCGATAGAACACAATGTAATGAACATCTGTGCAAAATGTGGTTCTGAAATATGCAGTTTGAAGAAAAATATAAGGCTAGCTGTCAAGGTGTATAATTAGTGGAGATCTTTGACTTAGAATATTTCCCGTATTTTTGGCCAAATTAGCTGTGCGTGTCTCTGTAAGAACGAATCTGGACTCCGAACTAAGATAGATAGAGTAAATTTGAAATGACCATTCGATAGAACACAATGTAATGAACATATGTGCCAATTTTGGTTCTGAAATATTAAGTTTGAAGAAAAATATTATCCTAGCTGTCGAGGTGTATAATTAGTGGAGATCTTTGACTTAGAATATTTCTCGTGATTTTGGCCAAATTGGCTGTGCGTGTCTCTGTAAGAACGAATCTGGAGTCCGAACTAAGATAGATAGAGTAAATTTGAAATGACCATTCGATAGAACACAATGTAATGAACATATGTGCCAATTTTGGTTCTGAAATATTAAGTTTGAAGAAAAATATTATCCTAGCTGTCGAGGTGTATAATTAGTGGAGATCTTTGACTTAAAATATTTCCCTTGTTTTTGGCCAAATTGGCTGTGCGTGTCTCTGTAAGAACGAATCTGGAGTCCGAACTAAGATAGATAGAGTAAATTTGAAATGACCATTCGATAGAACACAATGTAATGAACATCTGTGCCAATTTTGGTCCTGAAATATGCAGTTTGAAGAAAAATATAAGGCTAGCTGTCAAGGTGTATAATTAGTGGAGATCTTTGACTTAGAATATTTCCCGTATTTTTGGCCAAATTAGCTGTGCGTGTCTCTGTAAGAACGAATCTGGAGTCCGAACTAAGATAGATAGAGTAAATTTGAAATGACCATTCGATAGAACACAATGTAATGAACATCTGTGCAAAATGTGGTTCTGAAATATGCAGTTTGAAGAAAAATATAAGGCTAGCTGTCAAGGTGTATAATTAGTGGAGATCTTTGACTTAGAATATTTCCCGTATTTTTGGCCAAATTAGCTGTGCGTGTCTCTGTAAGAACGAATCTGGACTCCGAACTAAGATAGATAGAGTAAATTTGAAATGACCATTCGATAGAACACAATGTAATGAACATATGTGCCAATTTTGGTTCTGAAATATTAAGTTTGAAGAAAAATATTATCCTAGCTGTCGAGGTGTATAATTAGTGGAGATCTTTGACTTAGAATATTTCTCGTGATTTTGGCCAAATTGGCTGTGCGTGTCTCTGTAAGAACGAATCTGGAGTCCGAACTAAGATAGATAGAGTAAATTTGAAATGACCATTCGATAGAACACAATGTAATGAACATATGTGCCAATTTTGGTTCTGAAATATTAAGTTTGAAGAAAAATATTATCCTAGCTGTCGAGGTGTATAATTAGTGGAGATCTTTGACTTAAAATATTTCCCTTGTTTTTGGCCAAATTGGCTGTGCGTGTCTCTGTAAGAACGAATCTGGAGTCCGAACTAAGATAGATAGAGTAAATTTGAAATGACCATTCGATAGAACACAATGTAATGAACATCTGTGCCAATTTTGGTCCTGAAATATGCAGTTTGAAGAAAAATATAAGGCTAGCTGTCAAGGTGTATAATTAGTGGAGATCTTTGACTTAGAATATTTCCCGTATTTTTGGCCAAATTAGCTGTGCGTGTCTCTGTAAGAACGAATCTGGACTCCGAACTAAGATAGATAGAGTAAATTTGAAATGACCATTCGATAGAACACAATGTAATGAACATCTGTGCCAATTGTGGTTCTGAAATATTAAGTTTGAAGAAAAATATGAGGCTAGCTGTCAAGGTGTATAATTAGTGGAGATCTTTGACTTAGAATATTTCCCGTATTTTTGGCCAAATTAGCTGTGCGTGTCTCTGTAAGAACGAATCTGGACTCCGAACTAAGATAGATAGAGTAAATTTGAAATGACCATTCGATAGAACACAATGTAATGAACATATGTGCCAATTTTGGTTCTGAAATATTAAGTTTGAAGAAAAATATTATCCTAGCTGTCTAGGTGTATAATTAGTGGAGATCTTTGACTTAGAATATTTCCCGTGTTTTTGGCCAAATTGGCTGTGCGTGTCTCTGTAAGAACGAATCTGGAGTCCGAACTAAGATAGATAGAGTAAATGTGAAATGACCATTCGATAGAACACAATGTAATGAACATCTGTGCAAAATGTGGTTCTGAAATATGCAGTTTGAAGAAAAATATAAGGCTAGCTGTCAAGGTGTATAATTAGTGGAGATCTTTGACTTAGAATATTTCCCGTATTTTTGGCCAAATTAGCTGTGCGTGTCTCTGTAAGAACGAATCTGGAGTCCGAACTAAGATAGATAGAGTAAATTTGAAATGACCATTCGATAGAACACAATGTAATGAACATATGTGCCAATTTTGGTTCTGAAATATTAAGTTTGAAGAAAAATATTATCCTAGCTGTCGAGGTGTATAATTAGTGGAGATCTTTGACTTATAATATTTCCCGTATTTTTGGCCAAATTAGCTGTGCGTGTCTCTGTAAGAACGAATCTGGAGTCCGAACTAAGATAGATAGAGTAAATTTGAAATGACCATTCGATAGAACACAATGTAATGAACATATGTGCCAATTTTGGTTCTGAAATATTAAGTTTGAAGAAAAATATTATCCTAGCTGTCGAGGTGTATAATTAGTGGAGATCTTTGACTTAGAATATTTCCCTTGTTTTTGGCCAAATTTGCTGTGCGTGTCTCTGTAAGAACGAATCTGGAGTCCGAACTAAGATAGATAGAGTAAATTTGAAATGACCATTCGATAGAACACAATGTAATGAACATCTGTGCAAAATGTGGTTCTGAAATATGCAGTTTGAAGAAAAATATAAGGCTAGCTGTCAAGGTGTATAATTAGTGGAGATCTTTGACTTAGAATATTTCCCGTATTTTTGGCCAAATTAGCTGTGCGTGTCTCTGTAAGAACGAATCTGGACTCCGAACTAAGATAGATAGAGTAAATTTGAAATGACCATTCGATAGAACACAATGTAATGAACATATGTGCCAATTTTGGTTCTGAAATATTAAGTTTGAAGAAAAATATTATCCTAGCTGTCGAGGTGTATAATTAGTGGAGATCTTTGACTTAGAATATTTCTCGTGATTTTGGCCAAATTGGCTGTGCGTGTCTCTGTAAGAACGAATCTGGAGTCCGAACTAAGATAGATAGAGTAAATTTGAAATGACCATTCGATAGAACACAATGTAATGAACATATGTGCCAATTTTGGTTCTGAAATATTAAGTTTGAAGAAAAATATTATCCTAGCTGTCGAGGTGTATAATTAGTGGAGATCTTTGACTTAAAATATTTCCCTTGTTTTTGGCCAAATTGGCTGTGCGTGTCTCTGTAAGAACGAATCTGGAGTCCGAACTAAGATAGATAGAGTAAATTTGAAATGACCATTCGATAGAACACAATGTAATGAACATATGTGCCAATTTTGGTTCTGAAATATTAAGTTTGAAGAAAAATATTATCCTAGCTGTCAAGGTGTATAATTAGTGGAGATCTTTGACTTAGAATATTTCCCGTATTTTTGGCCAAATTAGCTGTGCGTGTCTCTGTAAGAACGAATCTGGACTCCGAACTAAGATAGATAGAGTAAATTTGAAATGACCATTCGATAGAACACAATGTAATGAACATATGTGCCAATTTTGGTTCTGAAATATTAAGTTTGAAGAAAAATATTATCCTAGCTGTCGAGGTGTATAATTAGTGGAGATCTTTGACTTAGAATATTTCTCGTGATTTTGGCCAAATTGGCTGTGCGTGTCTCTGTAAGAACGAATCTGGAGTCCGAACTAAGATAGATAGAGTAAATTTGAAATGACCATTCGATAGAACACAATGTAATGAACATATGTGCCAATTTTGGTTCTGAAATATTAAGTTTGAAGAAAAATATTATCCTAGCTGTCGAGGTGTATAATTAGTGGAGATCTTTGACTTAAAATATTTCCCTTGTTTTTGGCCAAATTGGCTGTGCGTGTCTCTGTAAGAACGAATCTGGAGTCCGAACTAAGATAGATAGAGTAAATTTGAAATGACCATTCGATAGAACACAATGTAATGAACATATGTGCCAATTTTGGTCCTGAAATATGCAGTTTGAAGAAAAATATAAGGCTAGCTGTCAAGGTGTATAATTAGTGGAGATCTTTGACTTAGAATATTTCCCGTGTTTTTGGCCAAATTAGCTGTGCGTGTCTCTGTAAGAACGAATCTGGAGTCCGAACTAAGATAGATAGAGTAAATTTGAAATGACCATTCGATAGAACACAATGTAATGGACATATGTGCCAATTTTGGTTCTGAAATATTAAGTTTGAAGAAAAATATTATCCTAGCTGTCGAGGTGTATAATTAGTGGAGATCTTTGACTTAGAATATTTCCCGTATTTTTGGCCAAATTAGCTGTGCGTGTCTCTGTAAGAACGAATCTGGAGTCCGAACTAAGATAGATAGAGTAAATTTGAAATGACCATTCGATAGAACACAATGTAATGAACATATGTGCCAATTTTGGTTCTGAAATATTAAGTTTGAAGAAAAATATTATCCTAGCTGTCGAGGTGTATAATTAGTGGAGATCTTTGACTTAGAATATTTCCCGTGTTTTTGGCCAAATTGGCTGTGCGTGTCTCTGTAAGAACGAATCTGGAGTCCGAACTAAGATAGATAGAGTAAATTTGAAATGACCATTCGATAGAACACAATGTAATGAACATCTGTGCAAAATGTGGTTCTGAAATATGCAGTTTGAAGAAAAATATAAGGCTAGCTGTCAAGGTGTATAATTAGTGGAGATCTTTGACTTAGAATATTTCCCGTGTTTTTGGCCAAATTGGCTGTGCGTGTCTCTGTAAGAACGAATCTGGAGTCCGAACTAAGATAGATAGAGTAAATTTGAAATGACCATTCGATAGAACACAATGTAATGAACATATGTGCCAATTTTGGTTCTGAAATATTAAGTTTGAAGAAAAATATTATCCTAGCTGTCTAGGTGTATAATTAGTGGAGATCTTTGACTTAGAATATTTCCCGTGTTTTTGGCCAAATTGGCTGTGCGTGTCTCTGTAAGAACGAATCTGGAGTCCGAACTAAGATAGATAGAGTAAATTTGAAATGACCATTCGATAGAACACAATGTAATGAACATCTGTGCAAAATGTGGTTCTGAAATATGCAGTTTGAAGAAAAATATAAGGCTAGCTGTCAAGGTGTATAATTAGTGGAGATCTTTGACTTAGAATATTTCCCGTATTTTTGGCCAAATTAGCTGTGCGTGTCTCTGTAAGAACGAATCTGGAGTCCGAACTAAGATAGATAGAGTAAATTTGAAATGACCATTCGATAGAACACAATGTAATGAACATATGTGCCAATTTTGGTTCTGAAATATTAAGTTTGAAGAAAAATATTATCCTAGCTGTCGAGGTGTATAATTAGTGGAGATCTTTGACTAATAATATTTCCCGTGTTCTTGGCCAAATTGGCTGTGCGTGTCTCTGTAAGAACGAATCTGGAGTCCGAACTAAGATAGATAGAGTAAATTTGAAATGACCATTCGATAGAACACAATGTAATGAACATATGTGCCAATTTTGGTCCTGAAATATGCAGTTTGAAGAAAAATATAAGGCTAGCTGTCAAGGTGTATAATTAGTGGAGATCTTTGACTTAGAATATTTCCCGTGTTTTTGGCCAAATTGGCTGTGCGTGTCTCTGTAAGAACGAATCTGGAGTCCGAACTAAGATAGATAGAGTAAATTTGAAATGACCATTCGATAGAACACAATGTAATGAACATATGTGCCAATTTTGGTTCTGAAATATTAAGTTTGAAGAAAAATATTATCCTAGCTGTCTAGGTGTATAATTAGTGGAGATCTTTGACTTAGAATATTTCCCGTGTTTTTGGCAAAATTTGCTGTGCGTGTCTCTGTAAGAACGAATCTGGAGTCCGAACTAAGATAGATAGAGTAAATTTGAAATGACCATTCGATAGAACACAATGTAATGAACATCTGTGCAAAATGTGGTTCTGAAATATGCAGTTTGAAGAAAAATATAAGGCTAGCTGTCAAGGTGTATAATTAGTGGAGATCTTTGACTTAGAATATTTCCCGTATTTTTGGCCAAATTAGCTGTGCGTGTCTCTGTAAGAACGAATCTGGAGTCCGAACTAAGATAGATAGAGTAAATTTGAAATGACCATTCGATAGAACACAATGTAATGAACATATGTGCCAATTTTGGTTCTGAAATATTAAGTTTGAAGAAAAATATTATCCTAGCTGTCGAGGTGTATAATTAGTGGAGATCTTTGACTTAGAATATTTCCCGTGTTTTTGGCCAAATTGGCTGTGCGTGTCTCTGTAAGAACGAATCTGGAGTCCGAACTAAGATAGATAGAGTAAATTTAAAATGACCATTCGATAGAACACAATGTAATGAACATATGTGCCAATTTTGGTTCTGAAATATTAAGTTTGAAGAAAAATATTATCCTAGCTGTCTAGGTGTATAATTAGTGGAGATCTTTGACTTAGAATATTTCCCGTGTTTTTGGCCAAATTGGCTGTGCGTGTCTCTGTAAGAACGAATCTGGAGTCCGAACTAAGATAGATAGAGTAAATTTGAAATGACCATTCGATAGAACACAATGTAATGAACATCTGTGCAAAATGTGGTTCTGAAATATGCAGTTTGAAGAAAAATATAAGGCTAGCTGTCAAGGTGTATAATTAGTGGAGATCTTTGACTTAGAATATTTCCCGTATTTTTGGCCAAATTTGCTGTGCGTGTCTCTGTAAGAACGAATCTGGAGTCCGAACTAAGATAGATAGAGTAAATTTGAAATGACCATTCGATAGAACACAATGTAATGAACATATGTGCCAATTTTGGTTCTGAAATATTAAGTTTGAAGAAAAATATTATCCTAGCTGTCGAGGTGTATAATTAGTGGAGATCTTTGACTTAGAATATTTCCCGTGTTTTTGGCCAAATTGGCTGTGCGTGTCTCTGTAAGAACGAATCTGGAGTCCGAACTAAGATAGATAGAGTAAATTTGAAATGACCATTCGATAGAACACAATGTAATGAACATCTGTGCAAAATGTGGTTCTGAAATATGCAGTTTGAAGAAAAATATAAGGCTAGCTGTCAAGGTGTATAATTAGTGGAGATCTTTGACTTAGAATATTTCCCGTGTTTTTGGCCAAATTGGCTGTGCGTGTCTCTGTAAGAACGAATCTGGAGTCCGAACTAAGATAGATAGAGTAAATTTGAAATGACCATTCGATAGAACACAATGTAATGAACATATGTGCCAATTTTGGTTCTGAAATATTAAGTTTGAAGAAAAATATTATGCTAGCTGTCTAGGTGTATAATTAGTGGAGATCTTTGACTTAGAATATTTCCCGTGTTTTTGGCCAAATTGGCTGTGCGTGTCTCTGTAAGAACGAATCTGGAGTCCGAACTAAGATAGATAGAGTAAATTTGAAATGACCATTCGATAGAACACAATGTAATGAACATCTGTGCAAAATGTGGTTCTGAAATATGCAGTTTGAAGAAAAATATAAGGCTAGCTGTCAAGGTGTATAATTAGTGGAGATCTTTGACTTAGAATATTTCCCGTATTTTTGGCCAAATTAGCTGTGCGTGTCTCTGTAAGAACGAATCTGGAGTCCGAACTAAGATAGATAGAGTAAATTTGAAATGACCATTCGATAGAACACAATGTAATGAACATATGTGCCAATTTTGGTTCTGAAATATTAAGTTTGAAGAAAAATATTATCCTAGCTGTCGAGGTGTATAATTAGTGGAGATCTTTGACTAATAATATTTCCCGTGTTCTTGGCCAAATTGGCTGTGCGTGTCTCTGTAAGAACGAATCTGGAGTCCGAACTAAGATAGATAGAGTAAATTTGAAATGACCATTCGATAGAACACAATGTAATGAACATATGTGCCAATTTTGGTCCTGAAATATGCAGTTTGAAGAAAAATATTATCCTAGCTGTCTAGGTGTATAATTAGTGGAGATCTTTGACTTAGAATATTTCCCGTGTTTTTGGCCAAATTGGCTGTGCGTGTCTCTGTAAGAACGAATCTGGAGTCCGAACTAAGATAGATAGAGTAAATTTGAAATGACCATTCGATAGAACACAATGTAATGAACATCTGTGCAAAATGTGGTTCTGAAATATGCAGTTTGAAGAAAAATATTATCCTAGCTGTCAAGGTGTATAATTAGTGGAGATCTTTGACTTAGAATATTTCCCGTATTTTTGGCCAAATTAGCTGTGCGTGTCTCTGTAAGAACGAATCTGGAGTCCGAACTAAGATAGATAGAGTAAATTTGAAATGACCATTCGATAGAACACAATGTAATGAACATATGTGCCAATTTTGGTTCTGAAATATTAAGTTTGAAGAAAAATATTATCCTAGCTGTCGAGGTGTATAATTAGTGGAGATCTTTGACTTAGAATATTTCCCGTGTTTTTGGCCAAATTGGCTGTGCGTGTCTCTGTAAGAACGAATCTGGAGTCCGAACTAAGATAGATAGAGTAAATTTGAAATGACCATTCGATAGAACACAATGTAATGAACATCTGTGCAAAATGTGGTTCTGAAATATGCAGTTTGAAGAAAAATATAAGGCTAGCTGTCAAGGTGTATAATTAGTGGAGATCTTTGACTTAGAATATTTCCCGTGTTTTTGGCCAAATTGGCTGTGCGTGTCTCTGTAAGAACGAATCTGGAGTCCGAACTAAGATAGATAGAGTAAATTTGAAATGACCATTCGATAGAACACAATGTAATGAACATATGTGCCAATTTTGGTTCTGAAATATTAAGTTTGAAGAAAAATATTATCCTAGCTGTCTAGGTGTATAATTAGTGGAGATCTTTGACTTAGAATATTTCCCGTGTTTTTGGCCAAATTGGCTGTGCGTGTCTCTGTAAGAACGAATCTGGAGTCCGAACTAAGATAGATAGAGTAAATTTGAAATGACCATTCGATAGAACACAATGTAATGAACATCTGTGCAAAATGTGGTTCTGAAATATGCAGTTTGAAGAAAAATATAAGGCTAGCTGTCAAGGTGTATAATTAGTGGAGATCTTTGACTTAGAATATTTCCCGTATTTTTGGCCAAATTAGCTGTGCGTGTCTCTGTAAGAACGAATCTGGAGTCCGAACTAAGATAGATAGAGTAAATTTGAAATGACCATTCGATAGAACACAATGTAATGAACATATGTGCCAATTTTGGTTCTGAAATATTAAGTTTGAAGAAAAATATTATCCTAGCTGTCGAGGTGTATAATTAGTGGAGATCTTTGACTAATAATATTTCCCGTGTTCTTGGCCAAATTGGCTGTGCGTGTCTCTGTAAGAACGAATCTGGAGTCCGAACTAAGATAGATAGAGTAAATTTGAAATGACCATTCGATAGAACACAATGTAATGAACATATGTGCCAATTTTGGTCCTGAAATATGCAGTTTGAAGAAAAATATAAGGCTAGCTGTCAAGGTGTATAATTAGTGGAGATCTTTGACTTAGAATATTTCCCGTGTTTTTGGCCAAATTGGCTGTGCGTGTCTCTGTAAGAACGAATCTGGAGTCCGAACTAAGATAGATAGAGTAAATTTGAAATGACCATTCGATAGAACACAATGTAATGAACATATGTGCCAATTTTGGTTCTGAAATATTAAGTTTGAAGAAAAATATTATCCTAGCTGTCTAGGTTTATAATTAGTGGAGATCTTTGACTTAGAATATTTCCCGTGTTTTTGGCCAAATTGGCTGTGCGTGTCTCTGTAAGAACGAATCTGGAGTCCGAACTAAGATAGATAGAGTAAATTTGAAATGACCATTCGATAGAACACAATGTAATGAACATCTGTGCAAAATGTGGTTCTGAAATATGCAGTTTGAAGAAAAATATAAGGCTAGCTGTCAAGGTGTATAATTAGTGGAGATCTTTGACTTAGAATATTTCCCGTATTTTTGGCCAAATTAGCTGTGCGTGTCTCTGTAAGAACGAATCTGGAGTCCGAACTAAGATAGATAGAGTAAATTTGAAATGACCATTCGATAGAACACAATGTAATGAACATATGTGCCAATTTTGGTTCTGAAATATTAAGTTTGAAGAAAAATATTATCCTAGCTGTCGAGGTGTATAATTAGTGGAGATCTTTGACTTAGAATATTTCCCGTGTTTTTGGCCAAATTGGCTGTGCGTGTCTCTGTAAGAACGAATCTGGAGTCCGAACTAAGATAGATAGAGTAAATTTAAAATGACCATTCGATAGAACACAATGTAATGAACATATGTGCCAATTTTGGTTCTGAAATATTAAGTTTGAAGAAAAATATTATCCTAGCTGTCTAGGTGTATAATTAGTGGAGATCTTTGACTTAGAATATTTCCCGTGTTTTTGGCCAAATTGGCTGTGCGTGTCTCTGTAAGAACGAATCTGGAGTCCGAACTAAGATAGATAGAGTAAATGTGAAATGACCATTCGATAGAACACAATGTAATGAACATCTGTGCAAAATGTGGTTCTGAAATATGCAGTTTGAAGAAAAATATAAGGCTAGCTGTCAAGGTGTATAATTAGTGGAGATCTTTGACTTAGAATATTTCCCGTATTTTTGGCCAAATTAGCTGTGCGTGTCTCTGTAAGAACGAATCTGGAGTCCGAACTAAGATAGATAGAGTAAATTTGAAATGACCATTCGATAGAACACAATGTAATGAACATATGTGCCAATTTTGGTTCTGAAATATTAAGTTTGAAGAAAAATATTATCCTAGCTGTCGAGTTGTATAATTAGTGGAGATCTTTGACTTAGAATATTTCCCGTGTTTTTGGCCAAATTGGCTGTGCGTGTCTCTGTAAGAACGAATCTGGAGTCCGAACTAAGATAGATAGAGTAAATTTGAAATGACCATTCGATAGAACACAATGTAATGAACATCTGTGCAAAATGTGGTTCTGAAATATGCAGTTTGAAGAAAAATATAAGGCTAGCTGTCAAGGTGTATAATTAGTGGAGATCTTTGACTTAGAATATTTCCCGTGTTTTTGGCCAAATTGGCTGTGCGTGTCTCTGTAATAACGAATCTGGAGTCCGAACTAAGATAGATAGAGTAAATTTGAAATGACCATTCGATAGAACACAATGTAATGAACATATGTGCCAATTTTGGTTCTGAAATATTAAGTTTGAAGAAAAATATTATCCTAGCTGTCTAGGTGTATAATTAGTGGAGATCTTTGACTTAGAATATTTCCCGTGTTTTTGGCCAAATTGGCTGTGCGTGTCTCTGTAAGAACGAATCTGGAGTCCGAACTAAGATAGATAGAGTAAATGTGAAATGACCATTCGATAGAACACAATGTAATGAACATCTGTGCAAAATGTGGATCTGAAATATGCAGTTTGAAGAAAAATATAAGGCTAGCTGTCAAGGTGTATAATTAGTGGAGATCTTTGACTTAGAATATTTCCCGTATTTTTGGCCAAATTAGCTGTGCGTGTCTCTGTAAGAACGAATCTGGAGTCCGAACTAAGATAGATAGAGTAAATTTGAAATGACCATTCGATAGAACACAATGTAATGAACATATGTGCCAATTTTGGTTCTGAAATATTAAGTTTGAAGAAAAATATTATCCTAGCTGTCGAGGTGTATAATTAGTGGAGATCTTTGACTTAGAATATTTCCCGTGTTTTTGGCCAAATTGGCTGTGCGTGTCTCTGTAAGAACGAATCTGGAGTCCGAACTAAGATAGATAGAGTAAATTTGAAATGACCATTCGATAGAACACAATGTAATGAACATATGTGCCAATTTTGGTCCTGAAATATGCAGTTTGAAGAAAAATATAAGGCTAGCTGTCAAGGTGTATAATTAGTGGAGATCTTTGACTTAGAATATTTCCCGTGTTTTTGGCCAAATTGGCTGTGCGTGTCTCTGTAAGAACGAATCTGGAGTCCGAACTATGATAGATAGAGTAAATTTGAAATGACCATTCGATAGAACACAATGTAATGAACATATGTGCCAATTTTGGTTCTGAAATATTAAGTTTGAAGAAAAATATTATCCTAGCTGTCTAGGTGTATAATTAGTGGAGATCTTTGACTTAGAATATTTCCCGTGTTTTTGGCCAAATTGGCTGTGCGTGTCTCTGTAAGAACGAATCTGGAGTCCGAACTAAGATAGATAGAGTAAATGTGAAATGACCATTCGATAGAACACAATGTAATGAACATATGTGCCAATTTTGGTTCTGAAATATTAAGTTTGAAGAAAAATATTATCCTAGCTGTCGAGGTGTATAATTAGTGGAGATCTTTGACTTAGAATATTTCCCGTGTTTTTGGCCAAATTGGCTGTGCGTGTCTCTGTAAGAACGAATCTGGAGTCCGAACTAAGATAGATAGAGTAAATGTGAAATGACCATTCGATAGAACACAATGTAATGAACATTTGTGCCAATTTTGGTTCTGAAATATTAAGTTTGAAGAAAAATATTATCCTAGCTGTCGAGGTGTATAATTAGTGGAGGTCTTTGACTTAGAATAGTTCCTGTGTTTTTGGCCAAATTGGCTGCGCGTGTCTCTGTAAGAACGAATCTAGAGTCCGAACTAAGATAGATAGAGTAAATTTGAAATGACCATTCGATAGAACACAATGTAATGAACATCTGTGCAAAATGTGGTTCTGAAATATTAAGTTTGAAGAAAAATATTATCCTAGCTGTCGAGGTGTATAATTAGTGGAGATCTTTGACTTAGAATATTTCCCGTATTTTTGGCCAAATTGGCTGTGCGTGTCTCTGTAAGAACGAATCTGGAGTCCGAACTAAGATAGATAGAGTAAATTTGAAATGACCATTCGATAGAACACAATGTAATGAACATATGTGCCAATTTTGGTCCTGAAATATGCAGTTTGAAGAAAAATATAAGGCTAGCTGTCAAGGTGTATAATTAGTGGAGATCTTTGACTTAGAATATTTCCCGTGTTTTTGGCCAAATTGGCTGTGCGTGTCTCTGTAAGAACGAATCTGGAGTCCGAACTAAGATAGATAGAGTAAATTTGAAATGACCATTCGATAGAACACAATGTAATGAACATATGTGCCAATTTTGGTTCTGAAATATTAAGTTTGAAGAAAAATATTATCCTAGCTGTCTAGGTGTATAATTAGTGGAGATCTTTGACTTAGAATATTTCCCGTGTTTTTGGCCAAATTGGCTGTGCGTGTCTCTGTAAGAACGAATCTGGAGTCCGAACTAAGATAGATAGAGTAAATGTGAAATGACCATTCGATAGAACACAATGTAATGAACATATGTGCCAATTTTGGTTCTGAAATATTAAGTTTGAAGAAAAATATTATCCTAGCTGTCGAGGTGTATAATTAGTGGAGATCTTTGACTTAGAATATTTCCCGTGTTTTTGGCCAAATTGGCTGTGCGTGTCTCTGTAAGAACGAATCTGGAGTCCGAACTAAGATAGATAGAGTAAATGTGAAATGACCATTCGATAGAACACAATGTAATGAACATTTGTGCCAATTTTGGTTCTGAAATATTAAGTTTGAAGAAAAATATATTCCTAGCTGTCGAGGTGTATAATTAGTGGAGGTCTTTGACTTAGAATATTTCCCGTGTTTTTGGCCAAATTGGCTGCGCGTGTCTCTGTAAGAACGAATCTAGAGTCCGAACTAAGATAGATAGAGTAAATTTGAAATGACCATTCGATAGAACACAATGTAATGAACATCTGTGACAATTTTGGTTCTGAAATATTAAGTTTGAAGAAAAATATTATCCTAGCTGTCGAGGTGTATAATTAGTGGAGATCTTTGACTTAGAATATTTCCCGTGTTTTTGGCCAAATTGGCTGTGCGTGTCTCTGTAAGAACGAATCTGGAGTCCGAACTAAGATAGATAGAGTAAATTTGAAATGACCATTCGATAGAACACAATGTAATGAACATATGTGCCAATTTTGGTTCTGAAATATGCAGTTTGAAGAAAAAATATAAGGCTAGCTGTCAAGGTGTATAATTAGTGGAGATCTTTGACTTAGAATATTTCCCGTGTTTTTGGCCAAATTGGCTGTGCGTGTCTCTATAAGAACGAATCTGGAGTCCGAACTAAGATAGATAGAGTAAATGTGAAATGACCATTCGATAGAACACAATGTAATGAACATATGTGCCAATTTTGGTTCTGAAATATTAAGTTTGAAGAAAAATATTATCCTAGCTGTCGAGGTGTATAATTAGTGGAGGTCTTTGACTTAGAATATTTCCCGTGTTTTTGGCCAAATTGGCTGCGCGTGTCTCTGTAAGAACGAATCTAGAGTCCGAACTAAGATAGATAGAGTAAATTTGAAATGACCATTCGATAGAACACAATGTAATGAACATCTGTGCAAAATGTGGTTCTGAAATATTAAGTTTGAAGAAAAATATTATCCTAGCTGTCGAGGTGTATAATTAGTGGAGATCTTTGACTTAGAATATTTCCCGTATTTTTGGCCAAATTGGCTGTGCGTGTCTCTGTAAGAACGAATCTGGAGTCCGAACTAAGATAGATAGAGTAAATTTGAAATGACCATTCGATAGAACACAATGTAATGAACATATGTGCCAATTTTGGTTCTAAAATATGCAGTTTGAAGAAAAATATAAGGCTAGCTGTCAAGGTGTATAATTAGTGGAGATCTTTGACATAGAATATTTCCCGTGTTTTTGGCCAAATTAGCTGTGCGTGTCTCTGTAAGAACGAATCTGGAGTCCGAACTAAGATAGATAGAGTAAATTTGAAATGACCATTCGATAGAACACAATGTAATGAACATATGTGCCAATTTTGGTTCTGAAATATTAAGTTTGAAGAAAAATATTATCCTAGCTGTCGAGGTGTATAATTAGTGGAGATCTTTGACTTAGAATATTTCCCGTGTTTTTGGCCAAATTGGCTGTGCGTGTCTCTGTAAGAACGAATCTGGAGTCCGAACTAAGATAGATAGAGTAAATGTGAAATGACCATTCGATAGAACACAATGTAATGAACATATGTGCCAATTTTGGTTCTGAAATATTAAGTTTGAAGAAAAATATTATCCTAGCTGTCGAGGTGTATAATTAGTGGAGGTCTTTGACTTAGAATATTTCCCGTGTTTTTGGCCAAATTGGCTGCGCGTGTCTCTGTAAGAACGAATCTAGAGTCCGAACTAAGATAGATAGAGTAAATTTGAAATGACCATTCGATAGAACACAATGTAATGAACATCTGTGCAAAATGTGGTTCTGAAATATTAAGTTTGAAGAAAAATATTATCCTAGCTGTCGAGGTGTATAATTAGTGGAGGTCTTTGACTTAGAATATTTCCCGTGTTTTTGGCCAAATTGGCTGCGCGTGTCTCTGTAAGAACGAATCTAGAGTCCGAACTAAGATAGATAGAGTAAATTTGAAATGACCATTCGATAGAACACAATGTAATGAACATATGTGCCAATTTTGGTTCTGAAATATGCAGTTTGAAGAAAAATATCAGGCTAGCTGTCAAGGTGTATAATTAGTGGAGATCTTTGACATAGAATATTTCCCGTGTTTTTGGCCAAATTAGCTGTGCGTGTCTCTGTAAGAACGAATCTGGAGTCCGAACTAAGATAGATAGAGTAAATTTGAAATGACCATTCGATAGAACACAATGTAATGAACATATGTGCCAATTTTGGTTCTGAAATATTAAGTTTGAAGAAAAATATTATCCTAGCTGTCTAGGTGTATAATTAGTGGAGATCTTTGACTTAGAATATTTCCCGTGTTTTTGGCCAAATTGGCTGTGCGTGTCTCTGTAAGAACGAATCTGGAGTCCGAACTAAGATAGATAGAGTAAATGTGAAATGACCATTCGATAGAACACAATGTAATGAACATATGTGCCAATTTTGGTTCTGAAATATTAAGTTTGAAGAAAAATATTATCCTAGCTGTCGAGGTGTATGATTAGTGGAGATCTTTGACTTAGAATATTTCCCGTGTTTTTGGCCAAATTGGCTGTGCGTGTCTCTGTAAGAACGAATCTGGAGTCCGAACTAAGATAGATAGAGTAAATGTGAAATGACCATTCGATAGAACACAATGTAATGAACATTTGTGCCAATTTTGGTTCTGAAATATTAAGTTTGAAGAAAAATATTATCCTAGCTGTCGAGGTGTATAATTAGTGGAGGTCTTTGACTTAAAATATTTCCCGTGTTTTTGGCCAAATTGGCTGCGCGTGTCTCTGTAAGAACGAATCTAGAGTCCGAACTAAGATAGATAGAGTAAATTTGAAATGACCATTCGATAGAACACAATGTAATGAACATCTGTGCAAAATGTGGTTCTGAAATATTAAGTTTGAAGAAAAATATTATCCTAGCTGTCGAGGTGTATAATTAGTGGAGATCTTTGACTTAGAATATTTCCCGTATTTTTGGCCAAATTGGCTGTGCGTGTCTCTGTAAGAACGAATCTGGAGTCCGAACTAAGATAGATAGAGTAAATTTGAAATGACCATTCGATAGAACACAATGTAATGAACATATGTGCCAATTTTGGTTCTGAAATATGCAGTTTGAAGAAAAATATAAGGCTAGCTGTCAAGGTGTATAATTAGTGGAGATCTTTGACATAGAATATTTCCCGTGTTTTTGGCCAAATTAGCTGTGCGTGTCTCTGTAAGAACGAATCTGGAGTCCGAACTAAGATAGATAGAGTAAATTTGAAATGACCATTCGATAGAACACAATGTAATGAACATATGTGCCAATTTTGGTTCTGAAATATTAAGTTTGAAGAAAAATATTATCCTAGCTGTCGAGGTGTATAATTAGTGGAGATCTTTGACTTAGAATATTTCCCGTGTTTTTGGCCAAATTGGCTGTGCGTGTCTCTGTAAGAACGAATCTGGAGTCCGAACTAAGATAGATAGAGTAAATTTGAAATGACCATTCGATAGAACACAATGTAATGAACATCTGTGCCATTTTTGGTTCTGAAATATTAAGTTTGAAGAAAAATATTATCCTAGCTGTCGAGGTGTATAATTAGTGGAGATCTTTGACTTAGAATATTTCCCGTGTTTTTGGCCAAATTGGCTGTGCGTGTCTCTGTAAGAACGAATCTAGAGTCCGAACTATGATAGATAGAGTAAATTTGAAATGACCATTCGATAGAACACAATGTAATGAACATATGTGCCAATTTTGGTTCTGAAATATTGAGTTTGAAGAAAAATATTATCCTAGCTGTCGAGGTGTATAATTAGTGGAGATCTTTGACTTAGAATATTTCCCGTGTTTTTGGCCAAATTGGCTGTGCGTGTCTCTGTAAGAACGAATCTGGAGTCCGAACTAAGATAGATAAGGTAAATGTGAAATGACCATTCGATAGAACACAATGTAATGAACATTTGTGCCAATTTTGGTTCTGAAATATTAAGTTTGAAGAAAAATATTATCCTAGCTGTCGAGGTGTATAATTAGTGGAGGTCTTTGACTTAGAATATTTCCCGTGTTTTTGGCCAAATTGGCTGCGCGTGTCTCTGTAAGAACGAATCTAGAGTCCGAACTAAGATAGATAGAGTAAATTTGAAATGACCATTCGATAGAACACAATGTAATGAACATCTGTGCAAAATGTGGTTCTGAAATATTAAGTTTGAAGAAAAATATTATCCTAGCTGTCGAGGTGTATAATTAGTGGAGATCTTTGACTTAGAATATTTCCCGTATTTTTGGCCAAATTGGCTGTGCGTGTCTCTGTAAGAACGAATCTGGAGTCCGAACTAAGATAGATAGAGTAAATTTGAAATGACCATTCGATAGAACACAATGTAATGAACATATGTGCCAATTTTGGTTCTGAAATATGCAGTTTGAAGAAAAATATAAGGCTAGCTGTCAAGGTGTATAATTAGTGGAGATCTTTGACATAGAATATTTCCCGTGTTTTTGGCCAAATTAGCTGTGCGTGTCTCTGTAAGAACGAATCTGGAGTCCGAACTAAGATAGATAGAGTAAATTTGAAATGACCATTCGATAGAACACAATGTAATGAACATATGTGCCAATTTTGGTTCTGAAATATTAAGTTTGAAGAAAAATATTATCCTAGCTGTCGAGGTGTATAATTAGTGGAGATCTTTGACTTAGAATATTTCCCGTGTTTTTGGCCAAATTGGCTGTGCGTGTCTCTGTAAGAACGAATCTGGAGTCCGAACTAAGATAGATAGAGTAAATTTGAAATGACCATTCGATAGAACACAATGTAATGAACATCTGTGCAAAATGTGGTTCTGAAATATGCAGTTTGAAGAAAAATATTATCCTAGCTGTCGAGGTGTATAATTAGTGGAGATCTTTGACTTAGAATATTTCCCGTGTTTTTGGCCAAATTGGCTGTGCGTGTCTCTGTAAGAACGAATCTAGAGTCCGAACTATGATAGATAGAGTAAATTTGAAATGACCATTCGATAGAACACAATGTAATGAACATATGTGCCAATTTTGGTTCTGAAATATTAAGTTTGAAGAAAAATATTATCCTAGCTGTCGAGGTGTATAATTAGTGGAGATCTTTGACTTAGAATATTTCCCGTGTTTTTGGCCAAATTGGCTGTGCGTGTCTCTGTAAGAACGAATCTGGAGTCCGAACTAAGATAGATAGAGTAAATGTGAAATGACCATTCGATAGAACACAATGTAATGAACATTTGTGCCAATTTTGGTTCTGAAATATTAAGTTTGAAGAAAAATATTATCCTAGCTGTCGAGGTGTATAATTAGTGGAGGTCTTTGACTTAGAATATTTCCCGTGTTTTTGGCCAAATTGGCTGCGCGTGTCTCTGTAAGAACGAATCTAGAGTCCGAACTAAGATAGATAGAGTAAATTTGAAATGACCATTCGATAGAACACAATGTAATGAACATCTGTGCAAAATGTGGTTCTGAAATATTAAGTTTGAAGAAAAATATTATCCTAGCTGTCGAGGTGTATAATTAGTGGAGATCTTTGACTTAGAATATTTCCCGTATTTTTGGCCAAATTGGCTGTGCGTGTCTCTGTAAGAACGAATCTGGAGTCCGAACTAAGATAGATAGAGTAAATTTGAAATGACCATTCGATAGAACACAATGTAATGAACATATGTGCCAATTTTGGTTCTGAAATATGCAGTTTGAAGAAAAATATAAGGCTAGCTGTCAAGGTGTATAATTAGTGGAGATCTTTGACATAGAATATTTCCCGTGTTTTTGGCCAAATTAGCTGTGCGTGTCTCTGTAAGAACGAATCTGGAGTCCGAACTAAGATAGATAGAGTAAATTTGAAATGACCATTCGATAGAACACAATGTAATGAACATATGTGCCAATTTTGGTTCTGAAATATTAAGTTTGAAGAAAAATATTATCCTAGCTGTCGAGGTGTATAATTAGTGGAGATCTTTGACTTAGAATATTTCCCGTATTTTTGGCCAAATTAGCTGTGCGTGTCTCTGTAAGAACGAATCTGGAGTCCGAACTAAGATAGATAGAGTAAATTTGAAATGACCATTCAATAGAACACAATGTAATGAACATATGTGCCAATTTTGGTTCTGAAATATTAAGTTTGAAGAAAAATATTATCCTAGCTGTCGAGGTGTATAATTAGTGGAGATCTTTGACTTAGAATATTTCCCGTGTTTTTGGCCAAATTGGCTGTGCGTGTCTCTGTAAGAACGAATCTGGAGTCCGAACTAAGATAGATAGAGTAAATTTGAAATGACCATTCGATAGAACACAATGTAATGAACATCTGTGCAAAATGTGGTTCTGAAATATGCAGTTTGAAGAAAAATATAAGGCTAGCTGTCAAGGTGTATAATTAGTGGAGATCTTTGACTTAGAATATTTCCCGTGTTTTTGGCCAAATTGGCTGTGCGTGTCTCTGTAAGAACGAATCTGGAGTCCGAACTAAGATAGATAGAGTAAATTTGTTATGACCATTCGATAGAACACAATGTAATGAACATCTGTGCAAAATGTGGTTCTGAAATATGCAGTTTGAAGAAAAATATAAGGCTAGCTGTCAAGGTGTATAATTAGTGGAGATCTTTGACTTAGAATATTTCCCTTGTTTTTGGCCAAATTAGCTGTGCGTGTCTCTGTAAGAACGAATCTGGAGTCCGAACTAAGATGGATAGAGTAAATTTGAAATGACTATTCGATAGAACACAATGTAATGAACATATGTGCCAATTTTGGTTCTGAAATATTAAGTTTGAAGAAAAATATTATCCTAGCTGTCGAGGTGTATAATTAGTGGAGATCTTTGACTTAGAATATTTCCCGTGTTTTTGGCCAAATTGGCTGTGCGTGTCTCTGTAAGAACGAATCTAGAGTCCGAACTATGATAGATAGAGTAAATTTGAAATGACCATTCGATAGAACACAATGTAATGAACATCTGTGCAAAATGTGGTTCTGAAATATGCAGTTTGAAGAAAAATATAAGGCTAGCTGTCAAGGTGTATAATTAGTGGAGATCTTTGACTTAGAATATTTCCCGTGTTTTTGGCCAAATTAGCTGTGCGTGTCTCTGTAAGAACGAATCTGGAGTCCGAACTAAGATAGATAGAGTAAATTTGAAATGACCATTCGATAGAACACAATGTAATGAACATATGTGCCAATTTTGGTTCTGAAATATTAAGTTTGAAGAAAAATATTATCCTAGCTGTCGAGGTGTATAATTAGTGGAGATCTTTGACTTAGAATATTTCCCGTGTTTTTGGCCAAATTGGCTGTGCGTGTCTCTGTAAGAACGAATCTAGAGTCCGAACTATGATAGATAGAGTAAATTTGAAATGACCATTCGATAGAACACAATGTAATGAACATCTGTGCAAAATGTGGTTCTGAAATATGCAGTTTGAAGAAAAATATAAGGCTAGCTGTCAAGGTGTATAATTAGTGGAGATCTTTGACTTAGAATATTTCCCGTGTTTTTGGCCAAATTGGCTGTGCGTGTCTCTGTAAGAACGAATCTGGAGTCCGAACTAAGATAGATAGAGTAAATTTGGTATGACCATTCGATAGAACACAATGTAATGAACATCTGTGCAAAATGTGGTTCTGAAATATGCAGTTTGAAGAAAAATATAAGGCTAGCTGTCAAGGTGTATAATTAGTGGAGATCTTTGACTTAGAATATTTCCCGTGTTTTTGGCCAAATTAGCTGTGCGTGTCTCTGTAAGAACGAATCTGGAGTCCGAACTAAGATGGATAGAGTAAATTTGAAATGACTATTCGATAGAACACAATGTAATGAACATATGTGCCAATTTTGGTTCTGAAATATTAAGTTTGAAGAAAAATATTATCCTAGCTGTCGAGGTGTATAATTAGTGGAGATCTTTGACTTAGAATATTTCCCGTGTTTTTGGCCAAATTAGCTGTGCGTGTCTCTGTAAGAACGAATCTGGAGTCCGAACTAAGATAGATAGAGTAAATTTGAAATGACCATTCGATAGAACACAATGTAATGAACATATGTGCCAATTTTGGTTCTGAAATATTAAGTTTGAAGAAAAATATTATCCTAGCTGTCGAGGTGTATAATTAGTGGAGATCTTTGACTTAGAATATTTCCCGTGTTTTTGGCCAAATTGGCTGTGCGTGTCTCTGTAAGAACGAATCTAGAGTCCGAACTATGATAGATAGAGTAAATTTGAAATGACCATTCGATAGAACACAATGTCATGAACATCTGTGCAAAATGTGGTTCTGAAATATGCAGTTTGAAGAAAAATATAAGGCTAGCTGTCAAGGTGTATAATTAGTGGAGATCTTTGACTTAGAATATTTCCCGTGTTTTTGGCCAAATTGGCTGTGCGTGTCTCTGTAAGAACGAATCTGGAGTCCGAACTAAGATAGATAGAGTAAATTTGGTATGACCATTCGATAGAACACAATGTAATGAACATCTGTGCAAAATGTGGTTCTGAAATATGCAGTTTGAAGAAAAATATAAGGCTAGCTGTCAAGGTGTATAATTAGTGGAGATCTTTGACTTAGAATGTTTCCCGTATTTTTGGCCAAATTAGCTGTGCGTGTCTCTGTAAGAACGAATCTGGAGTCCGAACTAAGATGGATAGAGTAAATTTGAAATGACTATTCGATAGAACACAATGTAATGAACATATGTGCCAATTTTGGTTCTGAAATATTAAGTTTGAAGAAAAATATTATCCTAGCTGTCGAGGTGTTTAATTAGTGGAGATCTTTGACTTAGAATATTTCCCGTATTTTTGGCCAAATTAGCTGTGCATGTCTCTGTAAGAACGAATCTGGAGTCCGAACTAAGATAGATAGAGTAAATTTGAAATGACCATTCGATAGAACACAATGTAATGAACATATGTGCCAATTTTGGTTCTGAAATATTAAGTTTGAAGAAAAATATTATCCTAGCTGTCGAGGTGTATAATTAGTGGAGATCTTTGACTTAGAATATTTCCCGTATTTTTGGCCAAATTAGCTGTGCGTGTCTCTGTAAGAACGAGTCTGGAGTCCGAACTAAGATAGATAGAGTAAATTTGAAATGACCATTCGATAGAACACAATGTAATGAACATATGTGCCAATTTTGGTTCTGAAATATTAAGTTTGAAGAAAAATATTATCCTAGCTGTCGAGGTGTATAATTAGTGGAGATCTTTGACTTAGAATATTTCCCGTGTTTTTGGCCAAATTGGCTGTGCGTGTCTCTGTAAGAACGAATCTGGAGTCCGAACTAAGATAGATAGAGTAAATTTGAAATGACCATTCGATAGAACACAATGTAATGAACATATGTTCCAATTTTGGTTCTGAAATATTAAGTTTGAAAAAAAATATTATCCTAGCTGTCGAGGTGTATAATTAATGGAGATCTTTGACTTAGAATATTTCCCTTGTTTTTGGCCAATTTGGCTGTCCGTGTCTCTGTAAGAACGAATCTGGAGTCCGAACTAAGATAGATAGAGTAAATTTGAAATGACCATTCGATAGAACACAATGTAATGAACATCTGTGCAAAATGTGGTTCTGAAATATGCAGTTTGAAGAAAAATATAAGGCTAGCTGTCAAGGTGTATAATTAGTGGAGATCTTTGACTTAGAATATTTCCCGTGTTTTTGGCCAAATTGGCTGTGCGTGTCTCTGTAAGAACGAATCTGGAGTCCGAACTAAGATAGATAGAGTAAATTTGGTATGACCATTCGATAGAACACAATGTAATGAACATCTGTGCAAAATGTGGTTCTGAAATATGCAGTTTGAAGAAAAATATAAGGCTAGCTGTCAAGGTGTATAATTAGTGGAGATCTTTGACTTAGAATATTTCCCGTATTTTTGGCCAAATTAGCTGTGCGTGTCTCTGTAAGAACGAATCTGGAGTCCGAACTAAGATGGATAGAGTAAATTTGAAATGACTATTCGATAGAACACAATGTAATGAACATATGTGCCAATTTTGGTTCTGAAATATTAAGTTTGAAGAAAAATATTATCCTAGCTGTCGAGGTGTATAATTAGTGGAGATCTTTGACTTAGAATATTTCCCGTGTTTTTGGCCAAATTGGCTGTGCGTGTCTCTGTAAGAACGAATCTAGAGTCCGAACTATGATAGATAGAGTAAATTTGAAATGACCATTCGATAGAACACAATGTAATGAACATCTGTGCAAAATGTGGTTCTGAAATATGCAGTTTGAAGAAAAATATAAGGCTAGCTGTCAAGGTGTATAATTAGTGGAGATCTTTGACTTAGAATATTTCCCGTGTTTTTGGCCAAATTGGCTGTGCGTGTCTCTGTAAGAACGAATCTGGAGTCCGAACTAAGATAGATAGAGTAAATTTGGTATGACCATTCGATAGAACACAATGTAATGAACATCTGTGCAAAATGTGGTTCTGAAATATGCAGTTTGAAGAAAAATATAAGGCTAGCTGTCAAGGTGTATAATTAGTGGAGATCTTTGACTTAGAATATTTCCCGTATTTTTGGCCAAATGAGCTGTGCGTGTCTCTGTAAGAACGAATCTGGAGTCCGAACTAAGATAGATAGAGTAAATTTGAAATGACCATTCGATAGAACACAATGTAATGAACATATGTGCCAATTTTGGTTCTGAAATATTAAGTTTGAAGAAAAATATTATCCTAGCTGTCGAGGTGTATAATTAGTGGAGATCTTTGACTTAGAATATTTCCCGTATTTTTGGCCAAATTAGCTGTGCGTGTCTCTGTAAGAACGAATCTGGAGTCCGAACTAAGATAGATAGAGTAAATTTGAAATGACCATTCGATAGCACACAATGTAATGAACATATGTGCCAATTTTGGTTCTGAAATATTAAGTTTGAAGAAAAATATTATCCTAGCTGTCGAGGTGTATAATTAGTGGAGATCTTTGACTTAGAATATTTCCCGTGTTTTTTGGCCAAATTGGCTGTGCGTGTCTCTGTAAGAACGAATCTGGAGTCCGAACTAAGATAGATAGAGTAAATTTGAAATGACCATTCGATAGAACACAATGTAATGAACATATGTGCCAATTTTGGTTCTGAAATATTAAGTTTGAAAAAAAATATTATCCTAGCTGTCGAGGTGTATAATTAATGGAGATCTTTGACTTAGAATATTTCCCTTGTTTTTGGCCAATTTGGCTGTCCGTGTCTCTGTAAGAACGAATCTGGAGTCCGAACTAAGATAGATAGAGTAAATTTGAAATGACCATTCGATAGAACACAATGTAATGAACATCTGTGCAAAATGTGGTTCTGAAATATGCAGTTTGAAGAAAAATATAAGGCTAGCTGTCAAGGTGTATAATTAGTGGAGATCTTTGACTTAGAATATTTCCCGTGTTTTTGGCCAAATTGGCTGTGCGTGTCTCTGTAAGAACGAATCTGGAGTCCGAACTAAGATAGATAGAGTAAATTTGGTATGACCATTCGATAGAACACAATGTAATGAACATCTGTGCAAAATGTGGTTCTGAAATATGCAGTTTGAAGAAAAATATAAGGCTAGCTGTCAAGGTGTATAATTAGTGGAGATCTTTGACTTAGAATATTTCCCGTATTTTTGGCCAAATTAGCTGTGCGTGTCTCTGTAAGAACGAATCTGGAGTCCGAACTAAGATGGATAGAGTAAATTTGAAATGACTATTCGATAGAACACAATGTAATGAACATATGTGCCAATTTTGGTTCTGAAATATTAAGTTTGAAGAAAAATATTATCCTAGCTGTCGAGGTGTATAATTAGTGGAGATCTTTGACTTAGAATATTTCCCGTGTTTTTGGCCAAATTAGCTGTGCGTGTCTCTGTAAGAACGAATCTGGAGTCCGAACTAAGATAGATAGAGTAAATTTGAAATGACCATTCGATAGAACACAATGTAATGAACATATGTGCCAATTTTGGTTCTGAAATATTAAGTTTGAAGAAAAATATTATCCTAGCTGTCGAGGTGTATAATTAGTGGAGATCTTTGACTTAGAATATTTCCCGTGTTTTTGGCCAAATTGGCTGTGCGTGTCTCTGTAAGAACGAATCTAGAGTCCGAACTATGATAGATAGAGTAAATTTGAAATGACCATTCGATAGAACACAATGTAATGAACATCTGTGCAAAATGTGGTTCTGAAATATGCAGTTTGAAGAAAAATATAAGGCTAGCTGTCAAGGTGTATAATTAGTGGAGATCTTTGACTTAGAATATTTCCCGTGTTTTTGGCCAAATTGGCTGTGCGTGTCTCTGTAAGAACGAATCTGGAGTCCGAACTAAGATAGATAGAGTAAATTTGAAATGACCATTCGATAGAACACAATGTAATGAACATCTGTGCAAAATGTGGTTCTGAAATATGCAGTTTGAAGAAAAATATTATCCTAGCTGTCAAGGTGTATAATTAGTGGAGATCTTTGACTTAGAATATTTCCCGTATTTTTGGCCAAATTAGCTGTGCGTGTCTCTGTAAGAACGAATCTGGAGTCCGAACTAAGATGGATAGAGTAAATTTGAAATGACTATTCGATAGAACACAATGTAATGAACATATGTGCCAATTTTGGTTCTGAAATATTAAGTTTGAAGAAAAATATTATCCTAGCTGTCGAGGTGTTTAATTAGTGGAGATCTTTGACTTAGAATATTTCCCGTATTTTTGGCCAAATTAGCTGTGCGTGTCTCTGTAAGAACGAATCTGGAGTCCGAACTAAGATAGATAGAGTAAATTTGAAATGACCATTCGATAGAACACAATGTAATGAACATATGTGCCAATTTTGGTTCTGAAATATTAAGTTTGAAGAAAAATATTATCCTAGCTGTCGAGGTGTATAATTAGTGGAGATCTTTGACTTAGAATATTTCCCGTATTTTTGGCCAAATTAGCTGTGCGTGTCTCTGTAAGAACGAATCTGGAGTCCGAACTAAGATAGATAGAGTAAATTTGAAATGACCATTCGATAGAACACAATGTAATGAACATATGTGCCAATTTTGGTCCTGAAATATTAAGTTTGAAGAAAAATATTATCCTAGCTGTCGAGGTGTATAATTAGTGGAGATCTTTGACTTAGAATATTTCCCGTGTTTTTGGCCAAATTGGCTGTGCGTGTCTCTGTAAGAACGAATCTGGAGTCCGAACTAAGATAGATAGAGTAAATTTGAAATGACCATTCGATAGAACACAATGTAATGAACATATGTTCCAATTTTGGTTCTGAAATATTAAGTTTGAAGAAAAATATAAGGCTAGCTGTCGAGGTGTATAATTAGTGGAGATCTTTGACTTAGAATATTTCCCGTATTTTTGGCCAAATTAGCTGTGCGTGTCTCTGTAAGAACGAATCTGGAGTCCGAACTAAGATAGATAGAGTAAATTTGAAATGACCATTCGATAGAACACAATGTAATGAACATATGTGCCAATTTTGGTTCTGAAATATTAAGTTTGAAGAAAAATATAAGGCTAGCTGTCGAGGTGTATAATTAGTGGAGATCTTTGACTTAGAATATTTCCCGTGTTTTTGGCCAAATTAGCTGTGCGTGTCTCTGTAAGAACGAATCTGGAGTCCGAACTAAGATAGATAGAGTAAATTTGAAATGACCATTCGATAGAACACAATGTAATGAACATCTGTGCAAAATGTGGTTCTGAAATATGCAGTTTGAAGAAAAATATAAGGCTAGCTGTCAAGGTGTATAATTAGTGGAGATCTTTGACTTAGAATATTTCCCGTATTTTTGGCCAAATTAGCTGTGCGTGTCTCTGTAAGAACGAATCTGGAGTCCGAACTAAGATGGATAGAGTAAATTTGAAATGACTATTCGATAGAACACAATGTAATGAACATATGTGCCAATTTTGGTTCTGAAATATTAAGTTTGAAGAAAAATATTATCCTAGCTGTCGAGGTGTATAATTAGTGGAGATCTTTGACTTAGAATATTTCCCGTGTTTTTGGCCAAATTAGCTGTGCGTGTCTCTGTAAGAACGAATCTGGAGTCCGAACTAAGATAGATAGAGTAAATTTGAAATGACCATTCGATAGAACACAATGTAATGAACATATGTGCCAATTTTGGTTCTGAAATATTAAGTTTGAAGAAAAATATTATCCTAGCTGTCGAGGTGTATAATTAGTGGAGATCTTTGACTTAGAATATTTCCCGTGTTTTTGGCCAAATTGGCTGTGCGTGTCTCTGTAAGAACGAATCTAGAGTCCGAACTATGATAGATAGAGTAAATTTGAAATGACCATTCGATAGAACACAATGTAATGAACATCTGTGCAAAATGTGGTTCTGAAATATGCAGTTTGAAGAAAAATATAAGGCTAGCTGTCAAGGTGTATAATTAGTGGAGATCTTTGACTTAGAATATTTCCCGTGTTTTTGGCCAAATTGGCTGTGCGTGTCTCTGTAAGAACGAATCTGGAGTCCGAACTAAGATAGATAGAGTAAATTTGGTATGACCATTCGATAGAACACAATGTAATGAACATCTGTGCAAAATGTGGTTCTGAAATATGCAGTTTGAAGAAAAATATTATCCTAGCTGTCAAGGTGTATAATTAGTGGAGATCTTTGACTTAGAATATTTAACGTATTTTTGGCCAAATTAGCTGTGCGTGTCTCTGTAAGAACGAATCTGGAGTCCGAACTAAGATGGATAGAGTAAATTTGAAATGACTATTCGATAGAACACAATGTAATGAACATATGTGCCAATTTTGGTTCTGAAATATTAAGTTTGAAGAAAAATATTATCCTAGCTGTCGAGGTGTTTAATTAGTGGAGATCTTTGACTTAGAATATTTCCCGTATTTTTGGCCAAATTAGCTGTGCGTGTCTCTGTAAGAACGAATCTGGAGTCCGAACTAAGATAGATAGAGTAAATTTGAAATGACCATTCGATAGAACACAATGTAATGAACATATGTGCCAATTTTGGTTCTGAAATATTAAGTTTGAAGAAAAATATTATCCTAGCTGTCGAGGTGTATAATTAGTGGAGATCTTTGACTTAGAATATTTCCCGTATTTTTGGCCAAATTAGCTGTGCGTGTCTCTGTAAGAACGAATCTGGAGTCCGAACTAAGATAGATAGAGTAAATTTGAAATGACCATTCGATAGAACACAATGTAATGAACATATGTGCCAATTTTGGTTCTGAAATATTAAGTTTGAAGAAAAATATTATCCTAGCTGTCGAGGTGTATAATTAGTGGAGATCTTTGACTTAGAATATTTCCCGTGTTTTTGGCCAAATTGGCTGTGCGTGTCTCTGTAAGAACGAATCTGGAGTCCGAACTAAGATAGATAGAGTAAATTTGAAATGACCATTCGATAGAACACAATGTAATGAACATATGTTCCAATTTTGGTTCTGAAATATTAAGTTTGAAGAAAAATATAAGGCTAGCTGTCGAGGTGTATAATTAGTGGAGATCTTTGACTTAGAATATTTCCCGTGTTTTTGGCCAAATTAGCTGTGCGTGTCTCTGTAAGAACGAATCTGGAGTCCGAACTAAGATAGATAGAGTAAATTTGAAATGACCATTCGATAGAACACAATGTAATGAACATATGTTCCAATTTTGGTTCTGAAATATTAAGTTTGAAGAAAAATATAAGGCTAGCTGTCGAGGTGTATAATTAGTGGAGATCTTTGACTTAGAATATTTCCCGTATTTTTGGCCAAATTAGCTGTGCGTGTCTCTGTAAGAACGAATCTGGAGTCCGAACTAAGATAGATAGAGTAAATTTGAAATGACCATTCGATAGAACACAATGTAATGAACATATGTTCCAATTTTGGTTCTGAAATATTAAGTTTGAAGAAAAATATTATCCTAGCTGTCGAGGTGTATAATTAATGGAGATCTTTGACTTAGAATATTTCCCTTGTTTTTGGCCAATTTGGCTGTGCGTGTCTCTGTAAGAACGAATCTGGAGTCCGAACTAAGATAGATAGAGTAAATTTGAAATGACCATTCGATAGAACACAATGTAATGAACATCTGTGCAAAATGTGGTTCTGAAATATGCAGTTTGAAGAAAAATATAAGGCTAGCTGTCAAGGTGTATAATTAGTGGAGATATTTGACTTAGAATATTTCCCGTGTTTTTGGCCAAATTGGCTGTGCGTGTCTCTGTAAGAACGAATCTGGAGTCCGAACTAAGATAGATAGCGTAAATTTGGTATGACCATTCGATAGAACACAATGTAATGAACATCTGTGCAAAATGTGGTTCTGAAATATTAAGTTTGAAGAAAAATTTAAGGCTAGCTGTCGAGGTGTATAATTAGTGGAGATCTTTGACTTAGAATATTTCCCGTATTTTTGGCCAAATTAGCTGTGCGTGTCTCTGTAAGAACGAATCTGGAGTCCGAACTAAGATAGATAGAGTAAATTTGAAATGACCATTCGATAGAACACAATGTAATGAACATATGTGCCAATTTTGGTTCTGAAATATTAAGTTTGAAGAAAAATATTATCCTAGCTGTCGAGGTGTATAATTAGTGGAGATCTTTGACTTAGAATATTTCCCGTGTTTTTGGCCAAATTGGCTGTGCGTGTCTCTGTAAGAACGAATCTGGAGTCCGAACTAAGATAGATAGAGTAAATTTGAAATGACCATTCGATAGAACACAATGTAATGAACATATGTGCCAATTTTGGTTTTGAAATATTAAGTTTGAAGAAAAATATTATCCTAGCTGTCGAGGTGTATAATTAGTGGAGATCTTTGACTTAGAATATTTCCCGTGTTTTTGGCCAATTTGGCTGTGCGTGTCTCTGTAAGAACGAATCTGGAGTCCGAACTAAGATAGATAGAGTAAATTTGAAATGACCATTCGATAGAACACAATGTAATGAACATCTGTGCAAAATGTGGTTCTGAAATATGCAGTTTGAAGAAAAATATAAGGCTAGCTGTCAAGGTGTATAATTAGTGGAGATATTTGACTTAGAATATTTCCCGTGTTTTTGGCCAAATTGGCTGTGCGTGTCTCTGTAAGAACGAATCTGGAGTCCGAACTAAGATAGATAGCGTACATTTGGTATGACCATTCGATAGAACACAATGTAATGAACATCTGTGCAAAATGTGGTTCTGAAATATGCAGTTTGAAGAAAAATATAAGGCTAGCTGTCAAGGTGTATAATTAGTGGAGATCTTTGACTTAGAATATTTCCCTTGTTTTTGGCCAAATTAGCTGTGCGTGTCTCTGTAAGAACGAATCTGGAGTCCGAACTAAGATGGATAGAGTAAATTTGAAATGACTATTCGATAGAACACAATGTAATGAACATATGTGCCAATTTTGGTTCTGAAATATTAAGTTTGAAGAAAAATATTATCCTAGCTGTCGAGGTGTATAATTAGTGGAGATCTTTGACTTAGAATATTTCCCGTGTTTTTGGCCAAATTAGCTGTGCGTGTCTCTGTAAGAACGAATCTGGAGTCCGAACTAAGATAGATAGAGTAAATTTGAAATGACCATTCGATAGAACACAATGTAATGAACATATGTGCCAATTTTGGTTCTGAAATATTAAGTTTGAAGAAAAATATTATCCTAGCTGTCGAGGTGTATAATTAGTGGAGATCTTTGACTTAGAATATTTCCCGTGTTTTTGGCCAAATTAGCTGTGCGTGTCTCTGTAAGAACGAATCTGGAGTCCGAACTAAGATAGATAGAGTAAATTTGAAATGACCATTCGATAGAACACAATGTAATGAACATATGTGCCAATTTTGGTTCTGAAATATTAAGTTTGAAGAAAAATATTATCCTAGCTGTCGAGGTGTATAATTAGTGGAGATCTTTGACTTAGAATATTTCCCGTGTTTTTGGCCAAATTGGCTGTGCGTGTCTCTGTAAGAACGAATCTGGAGTCCGAACTAAGATAGATAGAGTAAATTTGAAATGACCATTCGATAGAACACAATGTAATGAACATCTGTGCGAAATGTGGTTCTGAAATATGCAGTTTGAAGAAAAATATAAGGCTAGCTGTCAAGGTGTATAATTAGTGGAGATCTTTGACTTAGAATATTTCCCTTGTTTTTGGCCAAATTAGCTGTGCGTGTCTCTGTAAGAACGAATCTGGAGTCCGAACTAAGATGGATAGAGTAAATTTGAAATGACTATTCGATAGAACACAATGTAATGAACATATGTGCCAATTTTGGTTCTGAAATATTAAGTTTGAAGAAAAATATTATCCTAGCTGTCGAGGTGTATAATTAGTGGAGATCTTTGACTTAGAATATTTCCCGTGTTTTTGGCCAAATTAGCTGTGCGTGTCTCTGTAAGAACGAATCTGGAGTCCGAACTAAGATAGATAGAGTAAATTTGAAATAACCATTCGATAGAACACAATGTAATGAACATATGTGCCAATTTTGGTTCTGAAATATTAAGTTTGAAGAAAAATATTATCCTAGCTGTCGAGGTGTATAATTAGTGGAGATCTTTGACTTAGCATATTTCCCGTATTTTTGGCCAAATTAGCTGTGCGTGTCTCTGTAAGAACGAATCTGGAGTCCGAACTAAGATAGATAGAGTAAATTTGAAATGACCATTCGATAGAACACAATGTAATGAACATATGTGCCAATTTTGGTTCTGAAATATTAAGTTTGAAGAAAAATATTATCCTAGCTGTCGAGGTGTATAATTAGTGGAGATCTTTGACTTAGAATATTTCCCGTGTTTTTGGCCAAATTGGCTGTGCGTGTCTCTGTAAGAACGAATCTAGAGTCCGAACTAAGATAGATAGAGTAAATTTGAAATGACCATTCGATAGAACACAATGTAATGAACATCTGTGCAAAATGTGGTTCTGAAATATTAAGTTTGAAGAAAAATATTATCCTAGCTGTCGAGGTGTATAATTAGTGGAGATCTTTGACTTAGAATATTTCCCTTGTTTTTGGCCAAATTGGCTGTCCGTGTCTCTGTAAGAACGAATCTGGAGTCCGAACTAAGATGGATAGAGTAAATTTGAAATGACTATTCGATAGAACACAATGTAATGAACATATGTGCCAATTTTGGTTCTGAAATATTAAGTTTGAAGAAAAATATTATCCTAGCTGTCGAGGTGTATAATTAGTGGAGATCTTTGACTTAGAATATTTCCCGTGTTTTTGGCCAAATTGGCTGTGCGTGTCTCTGTAAGAACGAATCTGGAGTCCGAACTAAGATAGATAGAGTAAATTTGAAATGACTATCCGATAGAACACAATGTAATGAACATATGTGCCAATTTTGGTTCTGAAATATTAAGTTTGAAGAAAAATATTATCCTAGCTGTCGAGGTGTATAATTAGTGGAGATCTTTGACTTAGAATATTTCCCTTGTTTTTGGCCAAATTGGCTGTGCGTGTCTCTGTAAGAACGAATCTGGAGTCCGAACTAAGATAGATAGAGTAAATTTGAAATGACCATTCGATAGAACACAATGTAATGGACATATGTGCCAATTTTTGTTCTGAAATATTAAGTTTGAAGAAAAATATTATCCTAGCTGTCGAGGTGTATAATTAGTGGAGATCTTTGACTTAGAATATTTCCCGTGTTTTTGGCCAAATTTGCTGTGCGTGTCTCTGTAAGAACGAATCTGGAGTCCGAACTAAGATAGATAGAGTAAATTTGAAATGACCATTCGATAGAACACAATGTAATGAACATATGTGCCTATTTTGGTCCTGAAATATGCAGTTTGAAGAAAAATATAAGGCTAGCTGTCAAGGTGTATAATTAGTGGAGATCTTTGACTTAGAATATTTCCCGTGTTTTTGGCCAAATTAGCTGTGCGTGTCTCTGTAAGAACGAATCTGGAGTCCGAACTAAGATAGATAGAGTAAATTTGAAATGACCATTCGATAGAACACAATGTAATGAACATATGTGCCAATTTTGGTTCTGAAATATTAAGTTTGAAGAAAAATATTATCCTAGCTGTCGAGGTGTATAATTAGTGGAGATCTTTGACTTAGAATATTTCCCGTATTTTTGGCCAAATTAGCTGTGCGTGTCTCTGTAAGAACGAATCTGGAGTCCGAACTAAGATAGATAGAGTAAATTTGAAATGACCATTCGATAGAACACAATGTAATGAACATATGTGCCAATTTTGGTTCTGAAATATTAAGTTTGAAGAAAAATATTATCCTAGCTGTAGAGGTGTATAATTAGTGGAGATCTTTGACTTAGAATATTTCCCGTGATTTTGGCCAAATTGGCTGTGCGTGTCTCTGTAAGAACGAATCTGGAGTCCGAACTAAGATAGATAGAGTAAATTTGAAATGACCATTCGATAGAACACAATGTAATGAACATATGTGCCAATTTTGGTTCTGAAATATTAAGTTTGAAGAAAAATATTATCCTAGCTGTCGAGGTGTATAATTAGTGGAGATCTTTGACTTAGAATATTTCCCTTGTTTTTGGCCAAATTGGCTGTGCGTGTCTCTGTAAGAACGAATCTGGAGTCCGAACTAAGATAGATAGAGTAAATTTGAAATGACCATTCGATAGAACACAATGTAATGGACATATGTGCCAATTTTGGTTCTGAAATATTAAGTTTGAAGAAAAATATTATCCTAGCTGTCGAGGTGTATAATTAGTGGAGATCTTTGACTTAGAATATTTCCCGTGTTTTTGGCCAAATTTGCTGTGCGTGTCTCTGTAAGAACGAATCTGGAGTCCGAACTAAGATAGATAGAGTAAATTTGAAATGACCATTCGATAGAACACAATGTAATGAACATATGTGCCAATTTCGGTCCTGAAATATGCAGTTTGAAGAAAAATATAAGGCTAGCTGTCAAGGTGTATAATTAGTGGAGATCTTTGACTTAGAATATTTCCCGTGTTTTTGGCCAAATTGGCTGTGCGTGTCTCTGTAAGAACGAATCTGGAGTCCGAACTAAGATAGATAGAGTAAATTTGAAATGACCATTCGATAGAACACAATGTAATGGACATATGTGCCAATTTTTGTTCTGAAATATTAAGTTTGAAGAAAAATATTATCCTAGCTGTCGAGGTGTATAATTAGTGGAGATCTTTGACTTAGAATATTTCCCGTGTTTTTGGCCAAATTAGCTGTGCGTGTCTCTGTAAGAACGAATCTGGAGTCCGAACTAAGATAGATAGAGTAAATTTGAAATGACCATTCGATAGAACACAATGTAATGAACATATGTGCCAATTTTGGTTCTGAAATATTAAGTTTGAAGAAAAATATTATCCTAGCTGTCGAGGTGTATAATTAGTGGAGATCTTTGACTTAGAATATTTCCCGTATTTTTGGCCAAATTAGCTGTGCGTGTCTCTGTAAGAACGAATCTGGAGTCCGAACTAAGATAGATAGAGTAAATTTGAAATGACCATTCGATAGAACACAATGTAATGAACATATGTGCCAATTTTGGTTCTGAAATATTAAGTTTGAAGAAAAATATTATCCTAGCTGTAGAGGTGTATAATTAGTGGAGATCTTTGACTTAGAATATTTCCCGTGATTTTGGCCAAATTGGCTGTGCGTGTCTCTGTAAGAACGAATCTGGAGTCCGAACTAAGATAGATAGAGTAAATTTGAAATGACCATTCGATAGAACACAATGTAATGAACATATGTGCCAATTTTGGTTCTGAAATATTAAGTTTGAAGAAAAATATTATCCTAGCTGTCGAGGTGTATAATTAGTGGAGATCTTTGACTTAGAATATTTCCCTTGTTTTTGGCCAAATTGGCTGTGCGTGTCTCTGTAAGAACGAATCTGGAGTCCGAACTAAGATAGATAGAGTAAATTTGAAATGACCATTCGATAGAACACAATGTAATGGACATATGTGCCAATTTTGGTTCTGAAATATTAAGTTTGAAGAAAAATATTATCCTAGCTGTCGAGGTGTATAATTAGTGGAGATCTTTGACTTAGAATATTTCCCGTGTTTTTGGCCAAATTTGCTGTGCGTGTCTCTGTAAGAACGAATCTGGAGTCCGAACTAAGATAGATAGAGTAAATTTGAAATGACCATTCGATAGAACACAATGTAATGAACATATGTGCCAATTTCGGTCCTGAAATATGCAGTTTGAAGAAAAATATAAGGCTAGCTGTCAAGGTGTATAATTAGTGGAGATCTTTGACTTAGAATATTTCCCGTGTTTTTGGCCAAATTGGCTGTGCGTGTCTCTGTAAGAACGAATCTGGAGTCCGAACTAAGATAGATAGAGTAAATTTGGTATGACCATTCGATAGAACACAATGTAATGAACATATGTGCCAATTTTGGTTCTGAAATATTAAGTTTGAAGAAAAATATTATCCTAGCTGTCGAGGTGTATAATTAGTGGAGATCTTTGACTTAGAATATTTCCCGTATTTTTGGCCAAATTAGCTGTGCGTGTCTCTGTAAGAACGAATCTGGAGTCCGAACTAAGATAGATAGAGTAAATTTGAAATGACCATTCGATAGAACACAATGTAATGAACATATGTGCCAATTTTGGTTCTGAAATATTAAGTTTGAAGAAAAATATTATCCTAGCTGTAGAGGTGTATAATTAGTGGAGATCTTTGACTTAGAATATTTCCCGTGATTTTGGCCAAATTGGCTGTGCGTGTCTCTGTAAGAACGAATCTGGAGTCCGAACTAAGATAGATAGAGTAAATTTGGTATGACCATTCGATAGAACACAATGTAATGAACATCTGTGCAAAATGTGGTTCTGAAATATGCAGTTTGAAGAAAAATATAAGGCTAGCTGTCAAGGTGTATAATTAGTGGAGATATTTGACTTAGAATATTTCCCGTGTTTTTGGCCAAATTGGCTGTGCGTGTCTCTGTAAGAACGAATCTGGAGTCCGAACTAAGATAGATAGCGTAAATTTGGTATGACCATTCGATAGAACACAATGTAATGAACATCTGTGCAAAATGTGGTTCTGAAATATGCAGTTTGAAGAAAAATATAAGGCTAGCTGTCAAGGTGTATAATTAGTGGAGATCTTTGACTTAGAATATTTCCCGTGTTTTTGGCCAAATTAGCTGTGCGTGTCTCTGTAAGAACGAATCTGGAGTCCGAACTAAGATAGATAGAGTAAATTTGAAATGACCATTCGATAGAACACAATGTAATGAACATATGTGCCAATTTTGGTTCTGAAATATTAAGTTTGAAGAAAAATATTATCCTAGCTGTCGAGGTGTATAATTAGTGGAGATCTTTGACTTAGAATATTTCCCGTGTTTTTGGCCAAATTGGCTGTGCGTGTCTCTGTAAGAACGAATCTGGAGTCCGAACTAAGATAGATAGAGTAAATTTGAAATGACCATTCGATAGAACACAATGTAATGAACATCTGTGCAAAATGTGGTTCTGAAATATGCAGTTTGAAGAAAAATATAAGGCTAGCTGTCAAGGTGTATAATTAGTGGAGATCTTTGACTTAGAATATTTCCCTTGTTTTTGGCCAAATTAGCTGTGCGTGTCTCTGTAAGAACGAATCTGGAGTCCGAACTAAGATGGATAGAGTAAATTTGAAATGACTATTCGATAGAACACAATGTAATGAACATATGTGCCAATTTTGGTTCTGAAATATTAAGTTTGAAGAAAAATATTATCCTAGCTGTCGAGGTGTATAATTAGTGGAGATCTTTGACTTAGAATATTTCCCGTGTTTTTGGCCAAATTAGCTGTGCGTGTCTCTGTAAGAACGAATCTGGAGTCCGAACTAAGATAGATAGAGTAAATTTGAAATGACCATTCGATAGAACACAATGTAATGAACATCTGTGCCAATTTTGGTTCTGAAATATTAAGTTTGAAGAAAAATATTATCCTAGCTGTCGAGGTGTATAATTAGTGGAGATCTTTGACTTAAAATATTTCCCTTGTTTTTGGCCAAATTGGCTGTCCGTGTCTCTGTAAGAACGAATCTGGAGTCCGAACTAAGATAGATAGAGTAAATGTGAAATGACCATTCGATAGAACACAATGTAATGAACATCTGTGCCAATTTTGGTTCTGAAATATTAAGTTTGAAGAAAAATATTATCCTAGCTGTCGAGGTGTATAATTAGTGGAGATCTTTGACTTAGAATATTTCCCGTGTTTTTGGCCAAATTGGCTGTGCGTGTCTCTGTAAGAACGAATCTGGAGTCCGAACTAAGATAGATAGAGTAAATTTGAAATGACCATTCGATAGAACACAATGTAATGAACATATGTGCCAATTTTGGTTCTGAAATATTAAGTTTGAAGAAAAATATTATCCTAGCTGTCGAGGTGTATAATTAGTGGAGATCTTTGACTTAGAATATTTCCCGTGTTTTTGGCCAAATTGGCTGTGCGTGTCTCTGTAAGAACGAATCTGGAGTCCGAACTAAGATAGATAGAGTAAATTTGAAATGACCATTCGATAGAACACAATGTAATGAACATATGTTCCAATTTTGGTTCTGAAATATTAAGTTTGAAGAAAAATATAAGGCTAGCTGTCGAGGTGTATAATTAGTGGAGATCTTTGACTTAGAATATTTCCCGTATTTTTGGCCAAATTAGCTGTGCGTGTCTCTGTAAGAACGAATCTGGAGTCCGAACTAAGATAGATAGAGTAAATTTGAAATGACCATTCGATAGAACACAATGTAATGAACATATGTGCCAATTTTGGTTCTGAAATATTAAGTTTGAAGAAAAATATTATCCTAGCTGTCGAGGTGTATAATTAGTGGAGATCTTTGACTTAGAATATTTCCCGTGTTTTTGGCCAAATTGGCTGTGCGTGTCTCTGTAAGAACGAATCTGGAGTCCGAACTAAGATAGATAGAGTAAATTTGAAATGACCATTCGATAGAACACAATGTAATGAACATCTGTGCAAAATGTGGTTCTGAAATATGCAGTTTGAAGAAAAATATAAGGCTAGCTGTCAAGGTGTATAATTAGTGGAGATATTTGACTTAGAATATTTCCCGTGTTTTTGGCCAAATTGGCTGTGCGTGTCTCTGTAAGAACGAATCTGGAGTCCGAACTAAGATAGATAGCGTACATTTGGTATGACCATTCGATAGAACACAATGTAATGAACATCTGTGCAAAATGTGGTTCTGAAATATGCAGTTTGAAGAAAAATATAAGGCTAGCTGTCAAGGTGTATAATTAGTGGAGATCTTTGACTTAGAATATTTCCCTTGTTTTTGGCCAAATTAGCTGTGCGTGTCTCTGTAAGAACGAATCTGGAGTCCGAACTAAGATGGATAGAGTAAATTTGAAATGACTATTCGATAGAACACAATGTAATGAACATATGTGCCAATTTTGGTTCTGAAATATTAAGTTTGAAGAAAAATATTATCCTAGCTGTCGAGGTGTATAATTAGTGGAGATCTTTGACTTAGAATATTTCCCGTGTTTTTGGCCAAATTAGCTGTGCGTGTCTCTGTAAGAACGAATCTGGAGTCCGAACTAAGATAGATAGAGTAAATTTGAAATGACCATTCGATAGAACACAATGTAATGAACATATGTGCCAATTTTGGTTCTGAAATATTAAGTTTGAAGAAAAATATTATCCTAGCTGTCGAGGTGTATAATTAGTGGAGATCTTTGACTTAGAATATTTCCCGTGTTTTTGGCCAAATTAGCTGTGCGTGTCTCTGTAAGAACGAATCTGGAGTCCGAACTAAGATAGATAGAGTAAATTTGAAATGACCATTCGATAGAACACAATGTAATGAACATATGTGCCAATTTTGGTTCTGAAATATTAAGTTTGAAGAAAAATATTATCCTAGCTGTCGAGGTGTATAATTAGTGGAGATCTTTGACTTAGAATATTTCCCGTGTTTTTGGCCAAATTGGCTGTGCGTGTCTCTGTAAGAACGAATCTGGAGTCCGAACTAAGATAGATAGAGTAAATTTGAAATGACCATTCGATAGAACACAATGTAATGAACATCTGTGCAAAATGTGGTTCTGAAATATGCAGTTTGAAGAAAAATATAAGGCTAGCTGTCAAGGTGTATAATTAGTGGAGATCTTTGACTTAGAATATTTCCCTTGTTTTTGGCCAAATTAGCTGTGCGTGTCTCTGTAAGAACGAATCTGGAGTCCGAACTAAGATGGATAGAGTAAATTTGAAATGACTATTCGATAGAACACAATGTAATGAACATATGTGCCAATTTTGGTTCTGAAATATTAAGTTTGAAGAAAAATATTATCCTAGCTGTCGAGGTGTATAATTAGTGGAGATCTTTGACTTAGAATATTTCCCGTGTTTTTGGCCAAATTAGCTGTGCGTGTCTCTGTAAGAACGAATCTGGAGTCCGAACTAAGATAGATAGAGTAAATTTGAAATAACCATTCGATAGAACACAATGTAATGAACATATGTGCCAATTTTGGTTCTGAAATATTAAGTTTGAAGAAAAATATTATCCTAGCTGTCGAGGTGTATAATTAGTGGAGATCTTTGACTTAGCATATTTCCCGTATTTTTGGCCAAATTAGCTGTGCGTGTCTCTGTAAGAACGAATCTGGAGTCCGAACTAAGATAGATAGAGTAAATTTGAAATGACCATTCGATAGAACACAATGTAATGAACATATGTGCCAATTTTGGTTCTGAAATATTAAGTTTGAAGAAAAATATTATCCTAGCTGTCGAGGTGTATAATTAGTGGAGATCTTTGACTTAGAATATTTCCCGTGTTTTTGGCCAAATTGGCTGTGCGTGTCTCTGTAAGAACGAATCTAGAGTCCGAACTAAGATAGATAGAGTAAATTTGAAATGACCATTCGATAGAACACAATGTAATGAACATCTGTGCAAAATGTGGTTCTGAAATATTAAGTTTGAAGAAAAATATTATCCTAGCTGTCGAGGTGTATAATTAGTGGAGATCTTTGACTTAGAATATTTCCCTTGTTTTTGGCCAAATTGGCTGTCCGTGTCTCTGTAAGAACGAATCTGGAGTCCGAACTAAGATGGATAGAGTAAATTTGAAATGACTATTCGATAGAACACAATGTAATGAACATATGTGCCAATTTTGGTTCTGAAATATTAAGTTTGAAGAAAAATATTATCCTAGCTGTCGAGGTGTATAATTAGTGGAGATCTTTGACTTAGAATATTTCCCGTGTTTTTGGCCAAATTGGCTGTGCGTGTCTCTGTAAGAACGAATCTGGAGTCCGAACTAAGATAGATAGAGTAAATTTGAAATGACTATCCGATAGAACACAATGTAATGAACATATGTGCCAATTTTGGTTCTGAAATATTAAGTTTGAAGAAAAATATTATCCTAGCTGTCGAGGTGTATAATTAGTGGAGATCTTTGACTTAGAATATTTCCCTTGTTTTTGGCCAAATTGGCTGTGCGTGTCTCTGTAAGAACGAATCTGGAGTCCGAACTAAGATAGATAGAGTAAATTTGAAATGACCATTCGATAGAACACAATGTAATGGACATATGTGCCAATTTTTGTTCTGAAATATTAAGTTTGAAGAAAAATATTATCCTAGCTGTCGAGGTGTATAATTAGTGGAGATCTTTGACTTAGAATATTTCCCGTGTTTTTGGCCAAATTTGCTGTGCGTGTCTCTGTAAGAACGAATCTGGAGTCCGAACTAAGATAGATAGAGTAAATTTGAAATGACCATTCGATAGAACACAATGTAATGAACATATGTGCCTATTTTGGTCCTGAAATATGCAGTTTGAAGAAAAATATAAGGCTAGCTGTCAAGGTGTATAATTAGTGGAGATCTTTGACTTAGAATATTTCCCGTGTTTTTGGCCAAATTAGCTGTGCGTGTCTCTGTAAGAACGAATCTGGAGTCCGAACTAAGATAGATAGAGTAAATTTGAAATGACCATTCGATAGAACACAATGTAATGAACATATGTGCCAATTTTGGTTCTGAAATATTAAGTTTGAAGAAAAATATTATCCTAGCTGTCGAGGTGTATAATTAGTGGAGATCTTTGACTTAGAATATTTCCCGTATTTTTGGCCAAATTAGCTGTGCGTGTCTCTGTAAGAACGAATCTGGAGTCCGAACTAAGATAGATAGAGTAAATTTGAAATGACCATTCGATAGAACACAATGTAATGAACATATGTGCCAATTTTGGTTCTGAAATATTAAGTTTGAAGAAAAATATTATCCTAGCTGTAGAGGTGTATAATTAGTGGAGATCTTTGACTTAGAATATTTCCCGTGATTTTGGCCAAATTGGCTGTGCGTGTCTCTGTAAGAACGAATCTGGAGTCCGAACTAAGATAGATAGAGTAAATTTGAAATGACCATTCGATAGAACACAATGTAATGAACATATGTGCCAATTTTGGTTCTGAAATATTAAGTTTGAAGAAAAATATTATCCTAGCTGTCGAGGTGTATAATTAGTGGAGATCTTTGACTTAGAATATTTCCCTTGTTTTTGGCCAAATTGGCTGTGCGTGTCTCTGTAAGAACGAATCTGGAGTCCGAACTAAGATAGATAGAGTAAATTTGAAATGACCATTCGATAGAACACAATGTAATGAACATCTGTGCAAAATGTGGTTCTGAAATATGCAGTTTGAAGAAAAATATAAGGCTAGCTGTCAAGGTGTATAATTAGTGGAGATCTTTGACTTAGAATATTTCCCGTGTTTTTGGCCAAATTAGCTGTGCGTGTCTCTGTAAGAACGAATCTGGAGTCCGAACTAAGATAGATAGAGTAAATTTGAAATGACCATTCGATAGAACACAATGTAATGAACATATGTGCCAATTTTGGTTCTGAAATATTAAGTTTGAAGAAAAATATTATCCTAGCTGTCGAGGTGTATAATTAGTGGAGATCTTTGACTTAGAATATTTCCCGTGTTTTTGGCCAAATTGGCTGTGCGTGTCTCTGTAAGAACGAATCTGGAGTCCGAACTAAGATAGATAGAGTAAATTTGAAATGACCATTCGATAGAACACAATGTAATGAACATCTGTGCAAAATGTGGTTCTGAAATATGCAGTTTGAAGAAAAATATAAGGCTAGCTGTCAAGGTGTATAATTAGTGGAGATCTTTGACTTAGAATATTTCCCTTGTTTTTGGCCAAATTAGCTGTGCGTGTCTCTGTAAGAACGAATCTGGAGTCCGAACTAAGATGGATAGAGTAAATTTGAAATGACTATTCGATAGAACACAATGTAATGAACATATGTGCCAATTTTGGTTCTGAAATATTAAGTTTGAAGAAAAATATTATCCTAGCTGTCGAGGTGTATAATTAGTGGAGATCTTTGACTTAGAATATTTCCCGTGTTTTTGGCCAAATTAGCTGTGCGTGTCTCTGTAAGAACGAATCTGGAGTCCGAACTAAGATAGATAGAGTAAATTTGAAATGACCATTCGATAGAACACAATGTAATGAACATCTGTGCCAATTTTGGTTCTGAAATATTAAGTTTGAAGAAAAATATTATCCTAGCTGTCGAGGTGTATAATTAGTGGAGATCTTTGACTTAAAATATTTCCCTTGTTTTTGGCCAAATTGGCTGTCCGTGTCTCTGTAAGAACGAATCTGGAGTCCGAACTAAGATAGATAGAGTAAATGTGAAATGACCATTCGATAGAACACAATGTAATGAACATCTGTGCCAATTTTGGTTCTGAAATATTAAGTTTGAAGAAAAATATTATCCTAGCTGTCGAGGTGTATAATTAGTGGAGATCTTTGACTTAGAATATTTCCCGTGTTTTTGGCCAAATTGGCTGTGCGTGTCTCTGTAAGAACGAATCTGGAGTCCGAACTAAGATAGATAGAGTAAATTTGAAATGACCATTCGATAGAACACAATGTAATGAACATATGTGCCAATTTTGGTTCTGAAATATTAAGTTTGAAGAAAAATATTATCCTAGCTGTCGAGGTGTATAATTAGTGGAGATCTTTGACTTAGAATATTTCCCGTGTTTTTGGCCAAATTGGCTGTGCGTGTCTCTGTAAGAACGAATCTGGAGTCCGAACTAAGATAGATAGAGTAAATTTGAAATGACCATTCGATAGAACACAATGTAATGAACATATGTTCCAATTTTGGTTCTGAAATATTAAGTTTGAAGAAAAATTTAAGGCTAGCTGTCGAGGTGTATAATTAGTGGAGATCTTTGACTTAGAATATTTCCCGTATTTTTGGCCAAATTAGCTGTGCGTGTCTCTGTAAGAACGAATCTGGAGTCCGAACTAAGATAGATAGAGTAAATTTGAAATGACCATTCGATAGAACACAATGTAATGAACATATGTGCCAATTTTGGTTCTGAAATATTAAGTTTGAAGAAAAATATTATCCTAGCTGTCGAGGTGTATAATTAGTGGAGATCTTTGACTTAGAATATTTCCCGTGTTTTTGGCCAAATTGGCTGTGCGTGTCTCTGTAAGAACGAATCTGGAGTCCGAACTAAGATGGATAGAGTAAATTTGAAATGACCATTCGATAGAACACAATGTAATGAACATCTGTGCAAAATGTGGTTCTGAAATATGCAGTTTGAAGAAAAATATAAGGCTAGCTGTCAAGGTGTATAATTAGTGGAGATATTTGACTTAGAATATTTCCCGTGTTTTTGGCCAAATTGGCTGTGCGTGTCTCTGTAAGAACGAATCTGGAGTCCGAACTAAGATAGATAGCGTACATTTGGTATGACCATTCGATAGAACACAATGTAATGAACATCTGTGCAAAATGTGGTTCTGAAATATGCAGTTTGAAGAAAAATATAAGGCTAGCTGTCAAGGTGTATAATTAGTGGAGATCTTTGACTTAGAATATTTCCCTTGTTTTTGGCCAAATTAGCTGTGCGTGTCTCTGTAAGAACGAATCTGGAGTCCGAACTAAGATGGATAGAGTAAATTTGAAATGACTATTCGATAGAACACAATGTAATGAACATATGTGCCAATTTTGGTTCTGAAATATTAAGTTTGAAGAAAAATATTATCCTAGCTGTCGAGGTGTATAATTAGTGGAGATCTTTGACTTAGAATATTTCCCGTGTTTTTGGCCAAATTAGCTGTGCGTGTCTCTGTAAGAACGAATCTGGAGTCCGAACTAAGATAGATAGAGTAAATTTGAAATGACCATTCGATAGAACACAATGTAATGAACATATGTGCCAATTTTGGTTCTGAAATATTAAGTTTGAAGAAAAATATTATCCTAGCTGTCGAGGTGTATAATTAGTGGAGATCTTTGACTTAGAATATTTCCCGTGTTTTTGGCCAAATTAGCTGTGCGTGTCTCTGTAAGAACGAATCTGGAGTCCGAACTAAGATAGATAGAGTAAATTTGAAATGACCATTCGATAGAACACAATGTAATGAACATATGTGCCAATTTTGGTTCTGAAATATTAAGTTTGAAGAAAAATATTATCCTAGCTGTCGAGGTGTATAATTAGTGGAGATCTTTGACTTAGAATATTTCCCGTGTTTTTGGCCAAATTGGCTGTGCGTGTCTCTGTAAGAACGAATCTGGAGTCCGAACTAAGATAGATAGAGTAAATTTGAAATGACCATTCGATAGAACACAATGTAATGAACATCTGTGCAAAATGTGGTTCTGAAATATGCAGTTTGAAGAAAAATATAAGGCTAGCTGTCAAGGTGTATAATTAGTGGAGATCTTTGACTTAGAATATTTCCCTTGTTTTTGGCCAAATTAGCTGTGCGTGTCTCTGTAAGAACGAATCTGGAGTCCGAACTAAGATGGATAGAGTAAATTTGAAATGACTATTCGATAGAACACAATGTAATGAACATATGTGCCAATTTTGGTTCTGAAATATTAAGTTTGAAGAAAAATATTATCCTAGCTGTCGAGGTGTATAATTAGTGGAGATCTTTGACTTAGAATATTTCCCGTGTTTTTGGCCAAATTAGCTGTGCGTGTCTCTGTAAGAACGAATCTGGAGTCCGAACTAAGATAGATAGAGTACATTTGAAATAACCATTCGATAGAACACAATGTAATGAACATATGTGCCAATTTTGGTTCTGAAATATTAAGTTTGAAGAAAAATATTATCCTAGCTGTCGAGGTGTATAATTAGTGGAGATCTTTGACTTAGCATATTTCCCGTATTTTTGGCCAAATTAGCTGTGCGTGTCTCTGTAAGAACGAATCTGGAGTCCGAACTAAGATAGATAGAGTAAATTTGAAATGACCATTCGATAGAACACAATGTAATGAACATATGTGCCAATTTTGGTTCTGAAATATTAAGTTTGAAGAAAAATATTATCCTAGCTGTCGAGGTGTATAATTAGTGGAGATCTTTGACTTAGAATATTTCCCGTGTTTTTGGCCAAATTGGCTGTGCGTGTCTCTGTAAGAACGAATCTAGAGTCCGAACTAAGATAGATAGAGTAAATTTGAAATGACCATTCGATAGAACACAATGTAATGAACATATGTGCAAAATGTGGTTCTGAAATATTAAGTTTGAAGAAAAATATTATCCTAGCTGTCGAGGTGTATAATTAGTGGAGATCTTTGACTTAGAATATTTCCCTTGTTTTTGGCCAAATTGGCTGTCCGTGTCTCTGTAAGAACGAATCTGGAGTCCGAACTAAGATGGATAGAGTAAATTTGAAATGACTATTCGATAGAACACAATGTAATGAACATATGTGCCAATTTTGGTTCTGAAATATTAAGTTTGAAGAAAAATATTATCCTAGCTGTCGAGGTGTATAATTAGTGGAGATCTTTGACTTAGAATATTTCCCGTGTTTTTGGCCAAATTGGCTGTGCGTGTCTCTGTAAGAACGAATCTGGAGTCCGAACTAAGATAGATAGAGTAAATTTGAAATGACTATCCGATAGAACACAATGTAATGAACATATGTGCCAATTTTGGTTCTGAAATATTAAGTTTGAAGAAAAATATTATCCTAGCTGTCGAGGTGTATAATTAGTGGAGATCTTTGACTTAGAATATTTCCCTTGTTTTTGGCCAAATTGGCTGTGCGTGTCTCTGTAAGAACGAATCTGGAGTCCGAACTAAGATAGATAGAGTAAATTTGAAATGACCATTCGATAGAACACAATGTAATGGACATATGTGCCAATTTTTGTTCTGAAATATTAAGTTTGAAGAAAAATATTATCCTAGCTGTCGAGGTGTATAATTAGTGGAGATCTTTGACTTAGAATATTTCCCGTGTTTTTGGCCAAATTTGCTGTGCGTGTCTCTGTAAGAACGAATCTGGAGTCCGAACTAAGATAGATAGAGTAAATTTGAAATGACCATTCGATAGAACACAATGTAATGAACATATGTGCCTATTTTGGTCCTGAAATATGCAGTTTGAAGAAAAATATAAGGCTAGCTGTCAAGGTGTATAATTAGTGGAGATCTTTGACTTAGAATATTTCCCGTGTTTTTGGCCAAATTAGCTGTGCGTGTCTCTGTAAGAACGAATCTGGAGTCCGAACTAAGATAGATAGAGTAAATTTGAAATGACCATTCGATAGAACACAATGTAATGAACATATGTGCCAATTTTGGTTCTGAAATATTAAGTTTGAAGAAAAATATTATCCTAGCTGTCGAGGTGTATAATTAGTGGAGATCTTTGACTTAGAATATTTCCCGTATTTTTGGCCAAATTAGCTGTGCGTGTCTCTGTAAGAACGAATCTGGAGTCCGAACTAAGATAGATAGAGTAAATTTGAAATGACCATTCGATAGAACACAATGTAATGAACATATGTGCCAATTTTGGTTCTGAAATATTAAGTTTGAAGAAAAATATTATCCTAGCTGTAGAGGTGTATAATTAGTGGAGATCTTTGACTTAGAATATTTCCCGTGATTTTGGCCAAATTGGCTGTGCGTGTCTCTGTAAGAACGAATCTGGAGTCCGAACTAAGATAGATAGAGTAAATTTGAAATGACCATTCGATAGAACACAATGTAATGAACATATGTGCCAATTTTGGTTCTGAAATATTAAGTTTGAAGAAAAATATTATCCTAGCTGTCGAGGTGTATAATTAGTGGAGATCTTTGACTTAGAATATTTCCCTTGTTTTTGGCCAAATTGGCTGTGCGTGTCTCTGTAAGAACGAATCTGGAGTCCGAACTAAGATAGATAGAGTAAATTTGAAATGACCATTCGATAGAACACAATGTAATGGACATATGTGCCAATTTTGGTTCTGAAATATTAAGTTTGAAGAAAAATATTCTCCTAGCTGTCGAGGTGTATAATTAGTGGAGATCTTTGACTTAGAATATTTCCCGTGTTTTTGGCCAAATTTGCTGTGCGTGTCTCTGTAAGAACGAATCTGGAGTCCGAACTAAGATAGATAGAGTAAATTTGAAATGACCATTCGATAGAACACAATGTAATGAACATATGTGCCAATTTCGGTCCTGAAATATGCAGTTTGAAGAAAAATATAAGGCTAGCTGTCAAGGTGTATAATTAGTGGAGATCTTTGACTTAGAATATTTCCCGTGTTTTTGGCCAAATTGGCTGTGCGTGTCTCTGTAAGAACGAATCTGGAGTCCGAACTAAGATAGATAGAGTAAATTTGAAATGACCATTCGATAGAACACAATGTAATGGACATATGTGCCAATTTTTGTTCTGAAATATTAAGTTTGAAGAAAAATATTATCCTAGCTGTCGAGGTGTATAATTAGTGGAGATCTTTGACTTAGAATATTTCCCGTGTTTTTGGCCAAATTAGCTGTGCGTGTCTCTGTAAGAACGAATCTGGAGTCCGAACTAAGATAGATAGAGTAAATTTGAAATGACCATTCGATAGAACACAATGTAATGAACATATGTGCCAATTTTGGTTCTGAAATATTAAGTTTGAAGAAAAATATTATCCTAGCTGTCGAGGTGTATAATTAGTGGAGATCTTTGACTTAGAATATTTCCCGTATTTTTGGCCAAATTAGCTGTGCGTGTCTCTGTAAGAACGAATCTGGAGTCCGAACTAAGATAGATAGAGTAAATTTGAAATGACCATTCGATAGAACACAATGTAATGAACATATGTGCCAATTTTGGTTCTGAAATATTAAGTTTGAAGAAAAATATTATCCTAGCTGTAGAGGTGTATAATTAGTGGAGATCTTTGACTTAGAATATTTCCCGTGATTTTGGCCAAATTGGCTGTACGTGTCTCTGTAAGAACGAATCTGGAGTCCGAACTAAGATAGATAGAGTAAATTTGAAATGACCATTCGATAGAACACAATGTAATGAACATATGTGCCAATTTTGGTTCTGAAATATTAAGTTTGAAGAAAAATATTATCCTAGCTGTCGAGGTGTATAATTAGTGGAGATCTTTGACTTAGAATATTTCCCTTGTTTTTGGCCAAATTGGCTGTGCGTGTCTCTGTAAGAACGAATCTGGAGTCCGAACTAAGATAGATAGAGTAAATTTGAAATGACCATTCGATAGAACACAATGTAATGGACATATGTGCCAATTTTGGTTCTGAAATATTAAGTTTGAAGAAAAATATTATCCTAGCTGTCGAGGTGTATAATTAGTGGAGATCTTTGACTTAGAATATTTCCCGTGTTTTTGGCCAAATTTGCTGTGCGTGTCTCTGTAAGAACGAATCTGGAGTCCGAACTAAGATAGATAGAGTAAATTTGAAATGACCATTCGATAGAACACAATGTAATGAACATATGTGCCAATTTCGGTCCTGAAATATGCAGTTTGAAGAAAAATATAAGGCTAGCTGTCAAGGTGTATAATTAGTGGAGATCTTTGACTTAGAATATTTCCCGTGTTTTTGGCCAAATTGGCTGTGCGTGTCTCTGTAAGAACGAATCTGGAGTCCGAACTAAGATAGATAGAGTAAATTTGGTATGACCATTCGATAGAACACAATGTAATGAACATATGTGCCAATTTTGGTTCTGAAATATTAAGTTTGAAGAAAAATATTATCCTAGCTGTCGAGGTGTATAATTAGTGGAGATCTTTGACTTAGAATATTTCCCGTATTTTTGGCCAAATTAGCTGTGCGTGTCTCTGTAAGAACGAATCTGGAGTCCGAACTAAGATAGATAGAGTAAATTTGAAATGACCATTCGATAGAACACAATGTAATGAACATATGTGCCAATTTTGGTTCTGAAATATTAAGTTTGAAGAAAAATATTATCCTAGCTGTAGAGGTGTATAATTAGTGGAGATCTTTGACTTAGAATATTTCCCGTGATTTTGGCCAAATTGGCTGTGCGTGTCTCTGTAAGAACGAATCTGGAGTCCGAACTAAGATAGATAGAGTAAATTTGGTATGACCATTCGATAGAACACAATGTAATGAAAATCTGTGCAAAATGTGGTTCTGAAATATGCAGTTTGAAGAAAAATATAAGGCTAGCTGTCAAGGTGTATAATTAGTGGAGATCTTTGACTTAGAATATTTCCCGTGTTTTTGGCCAAATTGGCTGTGCGTGTCTCTGTAAGAACGAATCTGGAGTCCGAACTAAGATAGATAGAGTAAATTTGAAATGACCATTCGATAGAACACAATGTAATGAACATATGTGCCAATTTTGGTTCTGAAATATTAAGTTTGAAGAAAAATATTATCCTAGCTGTCGAGGTGTATAATTAGTGGAGATCTTTGACTTAGAATATTTCCCTTGTTTTTGGCCAAATTGGCTGTGCGTGTCTCTGTAAGAACGAATCTGGAGTCCGAACTAAGATAGATAGAGTAAATTTGAAATGACCATTCGATAGAACACAATGTAATGAACATATGTGCCAATTTTGGTCCTGAAATATGCAGTTTGAAGAAAAATATAAGGCTAGCTGTCAAGGTGTATAATTAGTGGAGATCTTTGACTTAGAATATTTCCCGTGTTTTTGGCCAAATTAGCTGTGCGTGTCTCTGTAAGAACGAATCTAGAGTCCGAACTAAGATAGATAGAGTAAATTTGAAATGACCATTCGATAGAACACAATGTAATGAACATCTGTGCAAAATGTGGTTCTGAAATATTAAGTTTGAAGAAAAATATTATCCTAGCTGTCGAGGTGTATAATTAGTGGAGATCTTTGACTTAGAATATTTCCCTTGTTTTTGGCCAAATTGGCTGTCCGTGTCTCTGTAAGAACGAATCTGGAGTCCGAACTAAGATAGATAGAGTAAATGTGAAATGACCATTCGATAGAACACAATGTAATGAACATCTGTGCCAATTTTGGTTCTGAAATATTAAGTTTGAAGAAAAATATTATCCTAGCTGTCGAGGTGTATAATTAGTGGAGATCTTTGACTTAGAATATTTCCCGTGTTTTTGGCCAAATTGGCTGTGCGTGTCTCTGTAAGAACGAATCTGGAGTCCGAACTAAGATAGATAGAGTAAATTTGAAATGACCATTCGATAGAACACAATGTAATGAACATATGTGCCAATTTTGGTTCTGGAATATTAAGTTTGAAGAAAAATATTATCCTAGCTGTCGAGGTGTATAATTAGTGGAGATCTTTGACTTAGAATATTTCCCTTGTTTTTGGCCAAATTGGCTGTGCGTGTCTCTGTAAGAACGAATCTGGAGTCCGAACTAAGATAGATAGAGTAAATTTGAAATACCCATTCGATAGAACACAATGTAATGGACATATGTGCCAATTTTGGTTCTGAAATATTAAGTTTGAAGAAAAATATTATCCTAGCTGTCGAGGTGTATAATTAGTGGAGATCTTTGACTTAGAATATTTCCCGTGTTTTTGGCCAAATTTGCTGTGCGTGTCTCTGTAAGAACGAATCTGGAGTCCGAACTAAGATAGATAGAGTAAATTTGAAATGACCATTCGATAGAACACAATGTAATGAACATATGTGCCAATTTTGGTCCTGAAATATGCAGTTTGAAGAAAAATATAAGGCTAGCTGTCAAGGTGTATAATTAGTGGAGATCTTTGACTTAGAATATTTCCCGTGTTTTTGGCCAAATTGGCTGTGCGTGTCTCTGTAAGAACGAATCTGGAGTCCGAACTAAGATAGATAGAGTAAATTTGAAATGACCATTCGATAGAACACAATGTAATGAACATCTGTGCAAAATGTGGTTCTGAAATATTAAGTTTGAAGAAAAATATTATCCTAGCTGTCGAGGTGTATAATTAGTGGAGATCTTTGACTTAGAATATTTCCCTTGTTTTTGGCCAAATTGGCTGTGCGTGTCTCTGTAAGAACGAATCTGGAGTCCGAACTAAGATAGATAGAGTAAATTTGAAATGACCATTCGATAGAACACAATGTAATGAACATATGTGCCAATTTTGGTTCTGGAATATTAAGTTTGAAGAAAAATATTATCCTAGCTGTCGAGGTGTATAATTAGTGGAGATCTTTGACTTAGAATATTTCCCTTGTTTTTGGCCAAATTGGCTGTGCGTGTCTCTGTAAGAACGAATCTGGAGTCCGAACTAAGATAGATAGAGTAAATTTGAAATACCCATTCGATAGAACACAATGTAATGAACATATGTGCCAATTTTGGTTCTGAAATATTAAGTTTGAAGAAAAATATTATCCTAGCTGTCGAGGTGTATAATTAGTGGAGATCTTTGACTTAGAATATTTCCCGTGTTTTTGGCCAAATTTGCTGTGCGTGTCTCTGTAAGAACGAATCTGGAGTCCGAACTAAGATAGATAGAGTAAATTTGAAATGACCATTCGATAGAACACAATGTAATGAACATATGTGGCAATTTTGGTCCTGAAATATGCAGTTTGAAGAAAAATATAAGGCTAGCTGTCAAGGTGTATAATTAGTGGAGATCTTTGACTTAGAATATTTCCCGTGTTTTTGGCCAAATTAGCTGTGCGTGTCTCTGTAAGAACGAATCTGGAGTCCGAACTAAGATAGATAGAGTAAATTTGAAATGACCATTCGATAGAACACAATGTAATGAACATATGTGCCAATTTTGGTTCTGAAATATTAAGTTTGAAGAAAAATATTATCCTAGCTGTCGAGGTGTATAATTAGTGGAGATCTTTGACTTAGAATATTTCCCGTATTTTTGGCCAAATTAACTGTGCGTGTCTCTGTAAGAACGAATCTGGAGTCCGAACTAAGATAGATAGAGTAAATTTGAAATGACCATTCGATAGAACACAATGTAATGAACATATGTGCCAATTTTGGTTCTGAAATATTAAGTTTGAAGAAAAATATTATCCTAGCTGTCGAGGTGTATAATTAGTGGAGATCTTTGACTTAGAATATTTCCCGTGATTTTGGCCAAATTGGCTGTGCGTGTCTCTGTAAGAACGAATCTGGAGTCCGAACTAAGATAGATAGAGTAAATTTGAAATGACCATTCGATAGAACACAATGTAATGAACATATGTGCCAATTTTGGTCCTGAAATATGCAGTTTGAAGAAAAATATAAGGCTAGCTGTCAAGGTGTATAATTAGTGGAGATCTTTGACTTAGAATATTTCCCGTGTTTTTGGCCAAATTGGCTGTGCGTGTCTCTGTAAGAACGAATCTGGAGTCCGAACTAAGATAGATAGAGTAAATTTGAAATGACCATTCGATAGAACACAATGTAATGAACATCTGTGCAAAATGTGGTTCTGAAATATTAAGTTTGAAGAAAAATATTATCCTAGCTGTCGAGGTGTATAATTAGTGGAGATCTTTGACTTAGAATATTTCCCTTGTTTTTGGCCAAATTGGCTGTCCGTGTCTCTGTAAGAACGAATCTGGAGTCCGAACTAAGATAGATAGAGTAAATGTGAAATGACCATTCGATAGAACACAATGTAATGAACATCTGTGCCAATTTTGGTTCTGAAATATTAAGTTTGAAGAAAAATATTATCCTAGCTGTCGAGGTGTATAATTAGTGGAGATCTTTGACTTAGAATATTTCCCGTGTTTTTGGCCAAATTGGCTGTGCGTGTCTCTGTAAGAACGAATCTGGAGTCCGAACTAAGATAGATAGAGTAAATTTGAAATGACCATTCGATAGAACACAATGTAATGAACATATGTGGCAATTTTGGTCCTGAAATATGCAGTTTGAAGAAAAATATAAGGCTAGCTGTCAAGGTGTATAATTAGTGGAGATCTTTGACTTAGAATATTTCCCGTGTTTTTGGCCAAATTAGCTGTGCGTGTCTCTGTAAGAACGAATCTGGAGTCCGAACTAAGATAGATAGAGTAAATTTGAAATGACCATTCGATAGAACACAATGTAATGAACATATGTGCCAATTTTGGTTCTGAAATATTAAGTTTGAAGAAAAATATTATCCTAGCTGTCGAGGTGTATAATTAGTGGAGATCTTTGACTTAGAATATTTCCCGTGATTTTGGCCAAATTGGCTGTGCGTGTCTCTGTAAGAACGAATCTGGAGTCCGAACTAAGATAGATAGAGTAAATTTGAAATGACCATTCGATAGAACACAATGTAATGAACATATGTGCCAATTTTGGTTCTGAAATATTAAGTTTGAAGAAAAATATTATCCTAGCTGTCGAGGTGTATAATTAGTGGAGATCTTTGACTTAGAATATTTCCCTTGTTTTTGGCCAAATTGGCTGTGCGTGTCTCTGTAAGAACGAATCTGGAGTCCGAACTAAGATAGATAGAGTAAATTTGAAATGACCATTCGATAGAACACAATGTAATGAACATATGTGCCAATTTTGGTCCTGAAATATGCAGTTTGAAGAAAAATATAAGGCTAGCTGTCAAGGTGTATAATTAGTGGAGATCTTTGACTTAGAATATTTCCCGTATTTTTGGCCAAATTAGCTGTGCGTGTCTCTGTAAGAACGAATCTGGAGTCCGAACTAAGATAGATAGAGTAAATTTGAAATGACCATTCGATAGAACACAATGTAATGAACATATGTGCCAATTTTGTTTCTGAAATATTAAGTTTGAAGAAAAATATTATCCTAGCTGTCGAGGTGTATAATTAGTGGAGATCTTTGACTTAGAATATTTCCCGTGATTTTGGCCAAATTGGCTGTGCGTGTCTCTGTAAGAACGAATCTGGAGTCCGAACTAAGATAGATAGAGTAAATTTGAAATGACCATTCGATAGAACACAATGTAATGAACATATGTGCCAATTTTGGTCCTGAAATATGCAGTTTGAAGAAAAATATAAGGCTAGCTGTCAAGGTGTATAATTAGTGGAGATCTTTGACTTAGAATATTTCCCGTGTTTTTGGCCAAATTGGCTGTGCGTGTCTCTGTAAGAACGAATCTGGAGTCCGAACTAAGATAGATAGAGTAAATTTGAAATGACCATTCGATAGAACACAATGTAATGAACATCTGTGCAAAATGTGGTTCTGAAATATTAAGTTTGAAGAAAAATATTATCCTAGCTGTCGAGGTGTATAATTAGTGGAGATCTTTGACTTAGAATATTTCCCTTGTTTTTGGCCAAATTGGCTGTCCGTGTCTCTGTAAGAACGAATCTGGAGTCCGAACTAAGATAGATAGAGTAAATGTGAAATGACCATTCGATAGAACACAATGTAATGAACATCTGTGCCAATTTTGGTTCTGAAATATTAAGTTTGAAGAAAAATATTATCCTAGCTGTCGAGGTGTATAATTAGTGGAGATCTTTGACTTAGAATATTTCCCGTGTTTTTGGCCAAATTGGCTGTGCGTGTCTCTGTAAGAACGAATCTGGAGTCCGAACTAAGATAGATAGAGTAAATTTGAAATGACCATTCGATAGAACACAATGTAATGAACATATGTGCCAATTTTGGTCCTGAAATATGCAGTTTGAAGAAAAATATAAGGCTAGCTGTCAAGGTGTATAATTAGTGGAGATCTTTGACTTAGAATATTTCCCGTGTTTTTGGCCAAATTAGCTGTGCGTGTCTCTGTAAGAACGAATCTGGAGTCCGAACTAAGATAGATAGAGTAAATTTGAAATGACCATTCGATAGAACACAATGTAATGAACATATGTGCCAATTTTGGTTCTGAAATATTAAGTTTGAAGAAAAATATTATCCTAGCTGTCGAGGTGTATAATTAGTGGAGATCTTTGACTTAGAATATTTCCCGTGATTTTGGCCAAATTGGCTGTGCGTGTCTCTGTAAGAACGAATCTGGAGTCCGAACTAAGATAGATAGAGTAAATTTGAAATGACCATTCGATAGAACACAATGTAATGAACATATGTGCCAATTTTGGTTCTGAAATATTAAGTTTGAAGAAAAATATTATCCTAGCTGTCGAGGTGTATAATTAGTGGAGATCTTTGACTTAGAATATTTCCCTTGTTTTTGGCCAAATTGGCTGTGCGTGTCTCTGTAAGAACGAATCTGGAGTCCGAACTAAGATAGATAGAGTAAATTTGAAATGACCATTCGATAGAACACAATGTAATGAACATATGTGCCAATTTTGGTCCTGAAATATGCAGTTTGAAGAAAAATATAAGGCTAGCTGTCAAGGTGTATAATTAGTGGAGATCTTTGACTTAGAATATTTCCCGTATTTTTGGCCAAATTAGCTGTGCGTGTCTCTGTAAGAACGAATCTGGAGTCCGAACTAAGATAGATAGAGTAAATTTGAAATGACCATTCGATAGAACACAATGTAATGAACATATGTGCCAATTTTGGTTCTGAAATATTAAGTTTGAAGAAAAATATTATCCTAGCTGTCGAGGTGTATAATTAGTGGAGATCTTTGACTTAGAATATTTCCCGTGTTTTTGGCCAAATTGGCTGTGCGTGTCTCTGTAAGAACGAATCTGGAGTCCGAACTAAGATAGATAGAGTAAATGTGAAATGACCATTCGATAGAACACAATGTAATGAACATATGTGCCAATTTTGGTTCTGAAATATTAAGTTTGAAGAAAAATATTATCCTAGCTGTCGAGGTGTATAATTAGTGGAGATCTTTGACTTAGAATATTTCCCTTGTTTTTGGCAAAATTGGCTGTGCGTGTCTCTGTAAGAACGAATCTGGAGTCCGAACTAAGATAGATAGAGTAAATTTGAAATGACCATTCGATAGAACACAATGTAATGGACATATGTGCCAATTTTGGTTCTGAAATATTAAGTTTGAAGAAAAATATTATCCTAGCTGTCGAGGTGTATAATTAGTGGAGATCTTTGACTTAGAATATTTCCCTTGTTTTTGGCCAATTTGGCTGTCCGTGTCTCTGTAAGAACGAATCTGGAGTCCGAACTAAGATAGATAGAGTAAATTTGAAATGACCATTCGATAGAACACAATGTAATGAACATATGTGCCAATTTTGGTTCTGAAATATTAAGTTTGAAGAAAAATATTATCCTAGCTGTCGAGGTGTATAATTAGTGGAGATCTTTGACTTAGAATATTTCCCGTGTTTTTGGCCAAATTGGCTGTGCGTGTCTCTGTAAGAACGAATCTGGAGTCCGAACTAAGATAGATAGAGTAAATGTGAAATGACCATTCGATAGAACACAATGTAATGAACATATGTGCCAATTTTGGTTCTGAAATATTAAGTTTGAAGAAAAATATTATCCTAGCTGTCGAGGTGTATAATTAGTGGAGATCTTTGACTTAGAATATTTCCCTTGTTTTTCGCAAAATTGGCTGTGCGTGTCTCTGTAAGAACGAATCTGGAGTCCGAACTAAGATAGATAGAGTAAATTTGAAATGACCATTCGATAGAACACAATGTAATGGACATATGTGCCAATTTTGGTTCTGAAATATTAAGTTTGAAGAAAAATATTATCCTAGCTGTCGAGGTGTATAATTAGTGGAGATCTTTGACTTAGAATATTTCCCTTGTTTTTGGCCAATTTGGCTGTCCGTGTCTCTGTAAGAACGAATCTGGAGTCCGAACTAAGATAGATAGAGTAAATTTGAAATGACCATTCGATAGAACACAATGTAATGAACATATGTGCCAATTTTGGTTCTGAAATATTAAGTTTGAAGAAAAATATTATCCTAGCTGTCGAGGTGTATAATTAGTGGAGATCTTTGACTTAGAATATTTCCCGTGTTTTTGGCCAAATTGGCTGTGCGTGTCTCTGTAAGAACGAATCTGGAGTCCGAACTAAGATAGATAGAGTAAATGTGAAATGACCATTCGATAGAACACAATGTAATGAACATATGTGCCAATTTTGGTTCTGAAATATTAAGTTTGAAGAAAAATATTATCCTAGCTGTCGAGGTGTATAATTAGTGGAGATCTTTGACTTAGAATATTTCCCTTGTTTTTGGCAAAATTGGCTGTGCGTGTCTCTGTAAGAACGAATCTGGAGTCCGAACTAAGATAGATAGAGTAAATTTGAAATGACCATTCGATAGAACACAATGTAATGGACATATGTGCCAATTTTGGTTCTGAAATATTAAGTTTGAAGAAAAATATTATCCTAGCTGTCGAGGTGTATAATTAGTGGAGATCTTTGACTTAGAATATTTCCCGTGTTTTTGGCCAAATTTGCTGTGCGTGTCTCTGTAAGAACGAATCTTGAGTCCGAACTAAGATAGATAGAGTAAATTTGAAATGACCATTCGATAGAACACAATGTAATGAACATATGTGCCAATTTTGGTCCTGAAATATGCAGTTTGAAGAAAAATATAAGGCTAGCTGTCAAGGTGTATAATTAGTGGAGATCTTTGACTTAGAATATTTCCCGTGTTTTTGGCCAAATTGGCTGTGCGTGTCTCTGTAAGAACGAATCTGGAGTCCGAACTAAGATAGATAGAGTAAATTTGAAATGACCATTCGATAGAACACAATGTAATGGACATATGTGCCAATTTTGGTTCTGAAATATTAAGTTTGAAGAAAAATATTATCCTAGCTGTCGAGGTGTATAATTAGTGGAGATCTTTGACTTAGAATATTTCCCGTGTTTTTGGCCAAATTTGCTGTGCGTGTCTCTGTAAGAACGAATCTTGAGTCCGAACTAAGATAGATAGAGTAAATTTGAAATGACCATTCGATAGAACACAATGTAATGAACATATGTGCCAATTTTGGTCCTGAAATATGCAGTTTGAAGAAAAATATTTGGCTAGCTGTCAAGGTGTATAATTAGTGGAGATCTTTGACTTAGAATATTTCCCGTGTTTTTGTCCAAATTAGCTGTGCGTGTCTCTGTAAGAACGAATCTGGAGTCCGAACTAAGATAGATAGAGTAAATTTGAAATGACCATTCGATAGAACACAATGTAATGGACATATGTGCCAATTTTGGTTCTGAAATATTAAGTTTGAAGAAAAATATTATCCTAGCTGTCGAGGTGTATAATTAGTGGAGATCTTTGACTTAGAATATTTCCCGTGTTTTTGGCCAAATTGGCTGTGCGTGTCTCTGTAAGAACGAATCTAGAGTCCGAACTAAGATAGATAGAGTAAATTTGAAATGACCATTCGATAGAACACAATGTAATGAACATCTGTGCAAAATGTGGTTCTGAAATATTAAGTTTGAAGAAAAATATTATCCTAGCTGTCGAGGTGTATAATTAGTGGAGATCTTTGACTTAGAATATTTCCCGTGTTTTTGGCCAAATTGGCTGTGCGTGTCTCTGTAAGAACGAATCTGGAGTCCGAACTAAGATAGATAGAGTAAATTTGAAATGACCATTCGATAGAACACAATGTAATGAACATATGTGCCAATTTTGGTTCTGAAATATTAAGTTTGAAGAAAAATATTATCCTAGCTGTCGAGGTGTATAATTAGTGGAGATCTTTGACTTAGAATATTTCCCTTGTTTTTGGCAAAATTGGCTGTGCGTGTCTCTGTAAGAACGAATCTGGAGTCCGAACTAAGATAGATAGAGTAAATTTGAAATGACCATTCGATAGAACACAATGTAATGGACATATGTGCCAATTTTGGTTCTGAAATATTAAGTTTGAAGAAAAATATTATCCTAGCTGTCGAGGTGTATAATTAGTGGAGATCTTTGACTTAGAATATTTCCCGTGTTTTTGGCCAAATTTGCTGTGCGTGTCTCTGTAAGAACGAATCTTGAGTCCGAACTAAGATAGATAGAGTAAATGTGAAATGACCATTCGATAGAACACAATGTAATGAACATATGTGCCAATTTTGGTTCTGAAATATTAAGTTTGAAGAAAAATATTATCCTAGCTGTCGAGGTGTATAATTAGTGGAGATCTTTGACTTAGAATATTTCCCGTGTTTTTGGCCAAATTGGCTGTGCGTGTCTCTGTAAGAACGAATCTGGAGTCCGAACTAAGATAGATAGAGTAAATTTGAAATGACCATTCGATAGAACACAATGTAATGAACATATGTGCCAATTTTGGTTCTGAAATATTAAGTTTGAAGAAAAATATTATCCTAGCTGTCGAGGTGTATAATTAGTGGAGATCTTTGACTTAGAATATTTCCCTTGTTTTTGGCAAAATTGGCTGTGCGTGTCTCTGTAAGAACGAATCTGGAGTCCGAACGAAGATAGATAGAGTAAATTTGAAATGACCATTCGATAGAACACAATGTAATGGACATATGTGCCAATTTTGGTTCTGAAATATTAAGTTTGAAGAAAAATATTATCCTAGCTGTCGAGGTGTATAATTAGTGGAGATCTTTGACTTAGAATATTTCCCGTGTTTTTGGCCAAATTTGCTGTGCGTGTCTCTGTAAGAACGAATCTTGAGTCCGAACTAAGATAGATAGAGTAAATTTGAAATGACCATTCGATAGAACACAATGTAATGAACATATGTGCCAATTTTGGTCCTGAAATATGCAGTTTGAAGAAAAATATAAGGCTAGCTGTCAAGGTGTATAATTAGTGGAGATCTTTGACTTAGAATATTTCCCGTGTTTTTGTCCAAATTAGCTGTGCGTGTCTCTGTAAGAACGAATCTGGAGTCCGAACTAAGATAGATAGAGTAAATTTGAAATGACCATTCGATAGAACACAATGTAATGGACATATGTGCCAATTTTGGTTCTGAAATATTAAGTTTGAAGAAAAATATTATCCTAGCTGTCGAGGTGTATAATTAGTGGAGATCTTTGACTTAGAATATTTCCCGTGTTTTTGGCCAAATTGGCTGTGCGTGTCTCTGTAAGAACGAATCTAGAGTCCGAACTAAGATAGATAGAGTAAATTTGAAATGACCATTCGATAGAACACAATGTAATGAACATCTGTGCAAAATGTGGTTCTGAAATATTAAGTTTGAAGAAAAATATTATCCTAGCTGTCGAGGTGTATAATTAGTGGAGATCTTTGACTTAGAATATTTCCCGTGTTTTTGGCCAAATTGGCTGTGCGTGTCTCTGTAAGAACGAATCTGGAGTCCGAACTAAGATAGATAGAGTAAATTTGAAATGACCATTCGATAGAACACAATGTAATGAACATATGTGCCAATTTTGGTTCTGAAATATTAAGTTTGAAGAAAAATATTATCCTAGCTGTCGAGGTGTATAATTAGTGGAGATCTTTGACTTAGAATATTTCCCTTGTTTTTGGCAAAATTGGCTGTGCGTGTCTCTGTAAGAACGAATCTGGAGTCCGAACTAAGATAGATAGAGTAAATTTGAAATGACCATTCGATAGAACACAATGTAATGGACATATGTGCCAATTTTGGTTCTGAAATATTAAGTTTGAAGAAAAATATTATCCTAGCTGTCGAGGTGTATAATTAGTGGAGATCTTTGACTTAGAATATTTCCCGTGTTTTTGGCCAAATTTGCTGTGCGTGTCTCTGTAAGAACGAATCTTGAGTCCGAATTAAGATAGATAGAGTAAATTTGAAATGACCATTCGATAGAACACAATGTAATGAACATATGTGCCAATTTTGGTCCTGAAATATGCAGTTTGAAGAAAAATATAAGGCTAGCTGTCAAGGTGTATAATTAGTGGAGATCTTTGACTTAGAATATTTCCCGTGTTTTTGGCCAAATTAGCTGTGCGTGTCTCTGTAAGAACGAATCTGGAGTCCGAACTAAGATAGATAGAGTAAATTTGAAATGACCATTCGATAGAACACAATGTAATGGACATATGTGCCAATTTTGGTTCTGAAATATTAAGTTTGAAGAAAAATATTATCCTAGCTGTCGAGGTGTATAATTAGTGGAGATCTTTGACTTAGAATATTTCCCGTGTTTTTGGCCAAATTGGCTGTGCGTGTCTCTGTAAGAACGAATCTAGAGTCCGAACTAAGATAGATAGAGTAAATTTGAAATGACCATTCGATAGAACACAATGTAATGAACATATGTGCCAATTTTGGTCCTGAAATATGCAGTTTGAAGAAAAATATAAGGCTAGCTGTCAAGGTGTATAATTAGTGGAGATCTTTGACTTAGAATATTTCCCGTATTTTTGGCCAAATTAGCTGTGCGTGTCTCTGTAAGAACGAATCTGGAGTCCGAACTAAGATAGATAGAGTAAATTTGAAATGACCATTCGATAGAACACAATGTAATGAACATCTGTGCAAAATGTGGTTCTGAAATATTAAGTTTGAAGAAAAATATTATCCTAGCTGTCGAGGTGTATAATTAGTGGAGATCTTTGACTTAGAATATTTCCCTTGTTTTTGGCCAAATTGGCTGTCCGTGTCTCTGTAAGAACGAATCTGGAGTCCGAACTAAGATAGATAGAGTAAATGTGAAATGACCATTCGATAGAACACAATGTAATGAACATCTGTGCCAATTTTGGTTCTGAAATATTAAGTTTGAAGAAAAATATTATCCTAGCTGTCGAGGTGTATAATTAGTGGAGATCTTTGACTTAGAATATTTCCCGTATTTTTGGCCAAATTAGCTGTGCGTGTCTCTGTAAGAACGAATCTGGAGTCCGAACTAAGATAGATAGAGTAAATTTGAAATGACCATTCGATAGAACACAATGTAATGGACATATGTGCCAATTTTGGTTCTGAAATATTAAGTTTGAAGAAAAATATTATCCTAGCTGTCGAGGTGTATAATTAGTGGAGATCTTTGACTTAGAATATTTCCCGTGTTTTTGGCCAAATTGGCTGTGCGTGTCTCTGTAAGAACGAATCTAGAGTCCGAACTAAGATAGATAGAGTAAATTTGAAATGACCATTCGATAGAACACAATGTAATGAACATCTGTGCAAAATGTGGTTCTGAAATATTAAGTTTGAAGAAAAATATTATCCTAGCTGTCGAGGTGTATAATTAGTGGAGATCTTTGACTTAGAATATTTCCCTTGTTTTTGGCCAAATTGGCTGTGCGTGTCTCTGTAAGAACGAATCTGGAGTCCGAACTAAGATAGATAGAGTAAATTTGAAATAACCATTCGATAGAACACAATGTAATGAACATATGTGCCAATTTTGGTCCTGAAATATGCAGTTTGAAGAAAAATATAAGGCTAGCTGTCAAGGTGTATAATTAGTGGAGATCTTTGACTTAGAATATTTCCCTTGTTTTTGGCCAAATTGGCTGTGCGTGTCTCTGTAAGAACGAATCTGGAGTCCGAACTAAGATAGATAGAGTAAATTTGAAATAACCATTCGATAGAACACAATGTAATGGACATATGTGCCAATTTTGGTTCTGAAATATTAAGTTTGAAGAAAAATACTATCCTAGCTGTCGAGGTGTATAATTAGTGGAGATCTTTGACTTAGAATATTTCCCTTGTTTTTGGCCAAATTGGCTGTGCGTGTCTCTGTAAGAACGAATCTGGAGTCCGAACTAAGATAGATAGAGTAAATGTGAAATGACCATTCGATAGAACACAATGTAATGAACATATGTGCCAATTTTGGTCCTGAAATATGCAGTTTGAAGAAAAATATTTGGCTAGCTGTCAAGGTGTATAATTAGTGGAGATCTTTGACTTAGAATATTTCCCGTGTTTTTGGCCAAATTGGCTGTGCGTGTCTCTGTAAGAACGAATCTGGAGTCCGAACTAAGATAGATAGAGTAAATTTGAAATGACCATTCGATAGAACACAATGTAATGAACATCTGTGCAAAATGTGGTTCTGAAATATGCAGTTTGAAGAAAAATATAAGGCTAGCTGTCAAGGTGTATAATTAGTGGAGATCTTTGACTTAGAATATTTCCCGTATTTTTGGCCAAATTGGCTGTGCGTGTCTCTGTAAGAACGAATCTGGAGTCCGAACTAAGATAGATAGAGTAAATTTGAAATGACCATTCGATAGAACACAATGTAATGAACATATGTGCCAATTTTGGTTTTGAAATATTAAGTTTGAAGAAAAATATTATCCTAGCTGTCGAGGTGTATAATTAGTTGAGATCTTTGACTTAGAATATTTCCCGTGTTTTTGGCCAAATTGGCTGTGCGTGTCTCTGTAAGAACGAATCTGGAGTCCGAACTAAGATAGATAGAGTAAATTTGAAATGACCATTCGATAGAACACAATGTAATGAAAATATGTGCCAATTTTGGTTCTGAAATATTAAGTTTGAAGAAAAATATTATCCTAGCTGTCGAGGTGTATAATTAGTGGAGATCTTTGACTTAGAATATTTCCCGTGTTTTTGGCCAAATTGGCTGTGCGTGTCTCTGTAAGAACGAATCTGGAGTCCGAACTAAGATAGATAGAGTAAATTTGAAATGACCATTCGATAGAACACAATGTAATGAACATATGTGCCAATTTTGGTTCTGAAATATTAAGTTTGAAGAAAAATATTATCCTAGCTGTCGAGGTGTATAATTAGTGGAGATCTTTGACTTAGAATATTTCCCGTGTTTTTGGCCAAATTGGCTGTGCGTGTCTCTGTAAGAACGAATCTGGAGTCCGAACTAAGATAGATAGAGTAAATGTGAAATGACCATTCGATAGAACACAATGTAATGAACATATGTGCCAATTTTGGTTCTGAAATATGCAGTTTGAAGAAAAATATAAGGCTAGCTGTCAAGGTGTATAATTAGTGGAGATCTTTGACTTAGAATATTTCCCGTATTTTTGGCTAAATTAGCTGTGCGTGTCTCTGTAAGAACGAATCTGGAGTCCGAACTAAGATGGATAGAGTAAATTTGAAATGACCATTCGATAGAACACAATGTAATGAACATATGTGCCAATTCTGGTTCTGAAATATTAAGTTTGAAGAAAAATATTATCCTAGCTGTCGAGGTGTATAATTAGTGGAGATCTTTGACTTAGAATATTTCCCTTGTTTTTGGCCAAATTGGCTGTCCGTGTCTCTGTAAGAACGAATCTGGAGTCCGAACTAAGATAGATAGAGTAAATGTGAAATGACCATTCGATAGAACACAATGTAATGAACATATGTGCCAATTTTGGTCCTGAAATATGCAGTTTGAAGAAAAATATAAGGCTAGCTGTCAAGGTGTATAATTAGTGGAGATCTTTGACTTAGAATATTTCCCGTATTTTTGGCCAAATTAGCTGTGCGTGTCTCTGTAAGAACGAATCTGGAGTCCGAACTAAGATGGATAGAGTAAATTTGAAATGACCATTCGATAGAACACAATGTAATGAACATATGTGCCAATTTTGGTTCTGAAATATTAAGTTTGAAGAAAAATATTATCCTAGCTGTCGAGGTGTATAATTAGTGGAGATCTTTGACTTAGAATATTTCCCGTGTTTTTGGCCAAATTGGCTGTGCGTGTCTCTGTAAGAACGAATCTGGAGTCCGAACTAAGATAGATAGAGTAAATGTGAAATGACCATTCGATAGAACACAATGTAATGAACATATGTGCCAAGTTTGGTCCTGAAATATGCAGTTTGAAGAAAAATATAAGGCTAGCTGTCAAGGTATATAATTAGTGGAGATCTTTGACTTAGAATATTTCCCGTATTTTTGGCCAAATTAGCTGTGCGTGTCTCTGTAAGAACGAATCTGGAGTCCGAACTAAGATAGATAGAGTAAATTTTAAATGACCATTCGATAGAACACAATGTAATGAACATATGTGCCAATTTTGGTTCTGAAATATTAAGTTTGAAGAAAAATATTATCCTAGCTGTCGAGGTGTATAATTAGTGGAGATCTTTGACTTAGAATATTTCCCGTGTTTTTGGCCAAATTGGCTGTGCGTGTCTCTGTAAGAACGAATCTGGAGTCCGAACTAAGATAGATAGAGTAAATTTGAAATGACCATTCGATAGAACACAATGTAATGAACATATGTTCCAATTTTGGTTCTGAAATATTAAGTTTGAAGAAAAATATTATCCTAGCTGTCGAGGTGTATAATTAGTGGAGATCTTTGACTTAGAATATTTCCCGTATTTTTGGCCAAATTAGCTGTGCGTGTCTCTGTAAGAACGAATCTGGAGTCCGAACTAAGATAGATAGAGTAAATTTGAAATGACCATTCGATAGAACACAATGTAATGAACATCTGTGCCAATTCTGGTTCTGAAATATTAAGTTTGAAGAAAAATATTATCCTAGCTGTCGAGGTGTATAATTAATGGAGATCTTTGACTTAGAATATTTCCCTTGTTTTTGGCCAAATTGGCTGTCCGTGTCTCTGTAAGAACGAATCTGGAGTCCGAACTAAGATAGATAGAGTAAATTTGAAATGACCATTCGATAGAACACAATGTAATGAACATATGTTCCAATTTTGGTTCTGAAATATTAAGTTTGAAGAAAAATATTATCCTAGCTGTCGAGGTGTATAATTAGTGGAGATCTTTGACTTAGAATATTTCCCGTATTTTTGGCCAAATTAGCTGTGCGTGTCTCTGTAAGAACGAATCTGGAGTCCGAACTAAGATAGATAGAGTAAATGTGAAATGACCATTCGATAGAACACAATGTAATGAACATATGTGCCAATTTTGGTCCTGAAATATGCAGTTTGAAGAAAAATATAAGGCTAGCTGTCAAGGTGTATAATTAGTGGAGATCTTTGACTTAGAATATTTCCCGTGTTTTTGGCCAAATTGGCTGTGCGTGTCTCTGTAAGAACGAATCTGGAGTCCGAACTAAGATAGATAGAGTAAATTCGAAATGACCATTCGATAGAACACAATGTAATGAACATCTGTGCCAATTTTGGTTCTGAAATATTAAGTTTGAAGAAAAATATTATCCTAGCTGTCGAGGTGTATAATTAGTGGAGATCTTTGACTTAGAATATTTCCCGTATTTTTGGCCAAATTAGCTGTGCGTGTCTCTGTAAGAACGAATCTGGAGTCCGAACTAAGATGGATAGAGTAAATTTGAAATGACCATTCGATAGAACACAATGTAATGAACATATGTGCCAATTTTGGTTCTGAAATATTAAGTTTGAAGAAAAATATTATCCTAGCTGTCGAGGTGTATAATTAGTGGAGATCTTTGACTTAGAATATTTCCCGTGTTTTTGGCCAAATTGGCTGTGCGTGTCTCTGTAAGAACGAATCTGGAGTCCGAACTAAGATAGATAGAGTAAATGTGAAATGACCATTCGATAGAACACAATGTAATGAACATATGTGCCAAGTTTGGTCCTGAAATATGCAGTTTGAAGAAAAATATAAGGCTAGCTGTCAAGGTGTATAATTAGTGGAGATCTTTGACTTAGAATATTTCCCGTATTTTTGGCCAAATTAGCTGTGCGTGTCTCTGTAAGAACGAATCTGGAGTCCGAACTAAGATAGATAGAGTAAATTTGAAATGACCATTCGATAGAACACAATGTAATGAACATATGTGCCAATTTTGGTTCTGAAATATTAAGTTTGAAGAAAAATATTATCCTAGCTGTCGAGGTGTATAATTAGTGGAGATCTTTGACTTAGAATATTTCCCGTGTTTTTGGCCAAATTGGCTGTGCGTGTCTCTGTAAGAACGAATCTGGAGTCCGAACTAAGATAGATAGAGTAAATTTGAAATGACCATTCGATAGAACACAATGTAATGAACATATGTTCCAATTTTGGTTCTGAAATATTAAGTTTGAAGAAAAATATTATCCTAGCTGTCGAGGTGTATAATTAGTGGAGATCTTTGACTTAGAATATTTCCCGTATTTTTGGCCAAATTAGCTGTGCGTGTCTCTGTAAGAACGAATCTGGAGTCCGAACTAAGATAGATAGAGTAAATTTGAAATGACCATTCGATAGAACACAATGTAATGAACATCTGTGCCAATTCTGGTTCTGAAATATTAAGTTTGAAGAAAAATATTATCCTAGCTGTCGAGGTGTATAATTAATGGAGATCTTTGACTTAGAATATTTCCCTTGTTTTTGGCCAAATTGGCTGTCCGTGTCTCTGTAAGAACGAATCTGGAGTCCGAACTAAGATAGATAGAGTAAATTTGAAATGACCATTCGATAGAACACAATGTAATGAACATATGTTCCAATTTTGGTTCTGAAATATTAAGTTTGAAGAAAAATATTATCCTAGCTGTCGAGGTGTATAATTAGTGGAGATCTTTGACTTAGAATATTTCCCGTATTTTTGGCCAAATTAGCTGTGCGTGTCTCTGTAAGAACGAATCTGGAGTCCGAACTAAGATAGATAGAGTAAATGTGAAATGACCATTCGATAGAACACAATGTAATGAACATATGTGCCAATTTTGGTCCTGAAATATGCAGTTTGAAGAAAAATATAAGGCTAGCTGTCAAGGTGTATAATTAGTGGAGATCTTTGACTTAGAATATTTCCCGTGTTTTTGGCCAAATTGGCTGTGCGTGTCTCTGTAAGAACGAATCTGGAGTCCGAACTAAGATAGATAGAGTAAATTCGAAATGACCATTCGATAGAACACAATGTAATGAACATCTGTGCCAATTTTGGTTCTGAAATATTAAGTTTGAAGAAAAATATTATCCTAGCTGTCGAGGTGTATAATTAGTGGAGATCTTTGACTTAGAATATTTCCCGTGTTTTTGGCCAAATTGGCTGTGCGTGTCTCTGTAAGAACGAATCTGGAGTCCGAACTAAGATGGATAGAGTAAATGTGAAATGACCATTCGATAGAACACAATGTAATGAACATATGTGCCAATTTTGGTCCTGAAATATGCAGTTTGAAGAAAAATATAAGGCTAGCTGTCAAGGTGTATAATTAGTGGAGATCTTTGACTTAGAATATTTCCCGTGTTTTTGGCCAAATTGGCTGTGCGTGTCTCTGTAAGAACGAATCTGGAGTCCGAACTAAGATAGATAGAGTAAATTCGAAATGACCATTCGATAGAACACAATGTAATGAACATCTGTGCCAATTCTGGTTCTGAAATATTAAGTTTGAAGAAAAATATTATCCTAGCTGTCGAGGTGTATAATTAATGGAGATCTTTGACTTAGAATATTTCCCTTGTTTTTGGCCAAATTGGCTGTCCGTGTCTCTGTAAGAACGAATCTGGAGTCCGAACTAAGATAGATAGAGTAAATGTGAAATGACCATTCGATAGAACACAATGTAATGAACATATGTGCCAATTTTGGTCCTGAAATATGCAGTTTGAAGAAAAATATAAGGCTAGCTGTCAAGGTGTATAATTAGTGGAGATCTTTGACTTAGAATATTTCCCGTATTTTTGGCCAAATTAGCTGTGCGTGTCTCTGTAAGAACGAATCTGGAGTCCGAACTAAGATGGATAGAGTAAATTTGAAATGACCATTCGATAGAACACAATGTAATGAACATATGTGCCAATTTTGGTTCTGAAATATTAAGTTTGAAGAAAAATATTATCCTAGCTGTCGAGGTGTATAATTAGTGGAGATCTTTGACTTAGAATATTTCCCGTGTTTTTGGCCAAATTGGCTGTGCGTGTCTCTGTAAGAACGAATCTGGAGTCCGAACTAAGATAGATAGAGTAAATGTGAAATGACCATTCGATAGAACACAATGTAATGAACATATGTGCCAATTTTGGTCCTGAAATATGCAGTTTGAAGAAAAATATAAGGCTAGCTGTCAAGGTGTATAATTAGTGGAGATCTTTGACTTAGAATATTTCCCGTATTTTTGGCCAAATTGGCTGTGCGTGTCTCTGTAAGAACGAATCTGGAGTCCGAACTAAGATAGATAGAGTAAATTTGAAATGACCATTCGATAGAACACAATGTAATGAACATATGTGCCAATTTTGGTTCTGAAATATTAAGTTTGAAGAAAAATATTATCCTAGCTGTCGAGGTGTATAATTAGTGGAGATCTTTGACTTAGAATATTTCCCGTGTTTTTGGCCAAATTGGCTGTGCGTGTCTCTGTAAGAACGAATCTAGAGTCCGAACTAAGATAGATAGAGTAAATTTGAAATGACCATTCGATAGAACACAATGTAATGAACATCTGTGCAAAATGTGGTTCTGAAATATTAAGTTTGAAGAAAAATATTATCCTAGCTGTCGAGGTGTATAATTAGTGGAGATCTTTGACTTAGAATATTTCCCGTGTTTTTGGCCAAATTAGCTGTGCGTGTCTCTGTAAGAACGAATCTGGAGTCCGAACTATGATAGATAGAGTAAATTTGAAATGACCATTCGATAGAACACAATGTAATGAACATATGTGCCAATTTTGGTTCTGAAATATTAAGTTTGAAGAAAAATATTATCCTAGCTGTCGAGGTGTATAATTAGTGGAGATCTTTGACTTAGAATATTTCCCGTGTTTTTGGCCAAATTGGCTGTGCGTGTCTCTGTAAGAACGAATCTAGAGTCCGAACTAAGATAGATAGAGTAAATTTGAAATGACCATTCGATAGAACACAATGTAATGAACATCTGTGCAAAATGTGGTTCTGAAATATTAAGTTTGAAGAAAAATATTATCCTAGCTGTCGAGGTGTATAATTAGTGGAGATCTTTGACTTAGAATATTTCCCGTGTTTTTGGCCAAATTGGCTGTGCGTGTCTCTGTAAGAACGAATCTAGAGTCCGAACTAAGATAGATAGAGTAAATTTGAAATGACCATTCGATAGAACACAATGTAATGAACATCTGTGCAAAATGTGGTTCTGAAATATTAAGTTTGAAGAAAAATATTATCCTAGCTGTCGAGGTGTATAATTAGTGGAGATCTTTGACTTAGAATATTTCCCGTGTTTTTGGCCAAATTAGCTGTGCGTGTCTCTGTAAGAACGAATCTGGAGTCCGAACTATGATAGATAGAGTAAATTTGAAATGACCATTCGATAGAACACAATGTAATGAACATATGTGCCAATTTTGGTCCTGAAATATGCAGTTTGAAGAAAAATATAAGGCTAGCTGTCAAGGTGTATAATTAGTGGAGATCTTTGACTTAGAATATTTCCCGTATTTTTGGCCAAATTAGCTGTGCGTGTCTCTGTAAGAACGAATCTGGAGTCCGAACTAAGATGGATAGAGTAAATTTGAAATGACCATTCGATAGAACACAATGTAATGAACATATGTGCCAATTTTGGTTCTGAAATATTAAGTTTGAAGAAAAATATTATCCTAGCTGTCGAGGTGTATAATTAGTGGAGATCTTTGACTTAGAATATTTCCCGTGTTTTTGGCCAAATTGGCTGTGCGTGTCTCTGTAAGAACGAATCTGGAGTCCGAACTAAGATGGATAGAGTAAATTTGAAATGACCATTCGATAGAACACAATGTAATGAACATATGTGCCAATTTTGGTTCTGAAATATTAAGTTTGAAGAAAAATATTATCCTAGCTGTCGAGGTGTATAATTAGTGGAGATCTTTGACTTAGAATATTTCCCGTGTTTTTGGCCAAATTGGCTGTGCGTGTCTCTGTAAGAACGAATCTGGAGTCCGAACTAAGATAGATAGAGTAAATGTGAAATGACCATTCGATAGAACACAATGTAATGAACATATGTGCCAATTTTGGTCCTGAAATATGCAGTTTGAAGAAAAATATAAGGCTAGCTGTCAAGGTGTATAATTAGTGGAGATCTTTGACTTAGAATATTTCCCGTATTTTTGGCCAAATTGGCTGTGCGTGTCTCTGTAAGAACGAATCTGGAGTCCGAACTAAGATAGATAGAGTAAATTTGAAATGACCATTCGATAGAACACAATGTAATGAACATATGTGCCAATTTTGGTTCTGAAATATTAAGTTTGAAGAAAAATATTATCCTAGCTGTCGAGGTGTATAATTAGTGGAGATCTTTGACTTAGAATATTTCCCGTGTTTTTGGCCAAATTGGCTGTGCGTGTCTCTGTAAGAACGAATCTAGAGTCCGAACTAAGATAGATAGAGTAAATTTGAAATGACCATTCGATAGAACACAATGTAATGAACATCTGTGCAAAATGTGGTTCTGAAATATTAAGTTTGAAGAAAAATATTATCCTAGCTGTCGAGGTGTATAATTAGTGGAGATCTTTGACTTAGAATATTTCCCGTGTTTTTGGCCAAATTAGCTGTGCGTGTCTCTGTAAGAACGAATCTGGAGTCCGAACTATGATAGATAGAGTAAATTTGAAATGACCATTCGATAGAACACAATGTAATGAACATATGTGCCAATTTTGGTTCTGAAATATTAAGTTTGAAGAAAAATATTATCCTAGCTGTCGAGGTGTATAATTAGTGGAGATCTTTGACTTAGAATATTTCCCGTGTTTTTGGCCAAATTGGCTGTGCGTGTCTCTGTAAGAACGAATCTAGAGTCCGAACTAAGATAGATAGAGTAAATTTGAAATGACCATTCGATAGAACACAATGTAATGAACATCTGTGCAAAATGTGGTTCTGAAATATTAAGTTTGAAGAAAAATATTATCCTAGCTGTCGAGGTGTATAATTAGTGGAGATCTTTGACTTAGAATATTTCCCGTGTTTTTGGCCAAATTGGCTGTGCGTGTCTCTGTAAGAACGAATCTAGAGTCCGAACTAAGATAGATAGAGTAAATTTGAAATGACCATTCGATAGAACACAATGTAATGAACATCTGTGCAAAATGTGGTTCTGAAATATTAAGTTTGAAGAAAAATATTATCCTAGCTGTCGAGGTGTATAATTAGTGGAGATCTTTGACTTAGAATATTTCCCGTGTTTTTGGCCAAATTAGCTGTGCGTGTCTCTGTAAGAACGAATCTGGAGTCCGAACTATGATAGATAGAGTAAATTTGAAATGACCATTCGATAGAACACAATGTAATGAACATATGTGCCAATTTTGGTTCTGAAATATTAAGTTTGAAGAAAAATATTATCCTAGCTGTCGAGGTGTATAATTAGTGGAGATCTTTGACTTAGAATATTTCCCGTGTTTTTGGCCAAATTGGCTGTGCGTGTCTCTGTAAGAACGAATCTAGAGTCCGAACTAAGATAGATAGAGTAAATTTGAAATGACCATTCGATAGAACACAATGTAATGAACATCTGTGCAAAATGTGGTTCTGAAATATTAAGTTTGAAGAAAAATATTATCCTAGCTGTCGAGGTGTATAATTAGTGGAGATCTTTGACTTAGAATATTTCCCGTGTTTTTGGCCAAATTAGCTGTGCGTGTCTCTGTAAGAACGAATCTGGAGTCCGAACTATGATAGATAGAGTAAATTTGAAATGACCATTCGATAGAACACAATGTAATGAACATATGTGCCAATTTTGGTTCTGAAATATTAAGTTTGAAGAAAAATATTATCCTAGCTGTCGAGGTGTATAATTAGTGGAGATCTTTGACTTAGAATATTTCCCGTGTTTTTGGCCAAATTGGCTGTGCGTGTCTCTGTAAGAACGAATCTAGAGTCCGAACTAAGATAGATAGAGTAAATTTGAAATGACCATTCGATAGAACACAATGTAATGAACATCTGTGCAAAATGTGGTTCTGAAATATTAAGTTTGAAGAAAAATATTATCCTAGCTGTCGAGGTGTATAATTAGTGGAGATCTTTGACTTAGAATATTTCCCGTGTTTTTGGCCAAATTGGCTGTGCGTGTCTCTGTAAGAACGAATCTAGAGTCCGAACTAAGATAGATAGAGTAAATTTGAAATGACCATTCGATAGAACACAATGTAATGAACATCTGTGCAAAATGTGGTTCTGAAATATTAAGTTTGAAGAAAAATATTATCCTAGCTGTCGAGGTGTATAATTAGTGGAGATCTTTGACTTAGAATATTTCCCGTGTTTTTGGCCAAATTAGCTGTGCGTGTCTCTGTAAGAACGAATCTGGAGTCCGAACTATGATAGATAGAGTAAATTTGAAATGACCATTCGATAGAACACAATGTAATGAACATATGTGCCAATTTTGGTTCTGAAATATTAAGTTTGAAGAAAAATATTATCCTAGCTGTCGAGGTGTATAATTAGTGGAGATCTTTGACTTAGAATATTTCCCGTGTTTTTGGCCAAATTGGCTGTGCGTGTCTCTGTAAGAACGAATCTAGAGTCCGAACTAAGATAGATAGAGTAAATTTGAAATGACCATTCGATAGAACACAATGTAATGAACATCTGTGCAAAATGTGGTTCTGAAATATTAAGTTTGAAGAAAAATATTATCCTAGCTGTCGAGGTGTATAATTAGTGGAGATCTTTGACTTAGAATATTTCCCGTGTTTTTGGCCAAATTGGCTGTGCGTGTCTCTGTAAGAACGAATCTGGAGTCCGATCTAAGATAGATAGAGTAAATTTGAAATGACCATTCGATAGAACACAATGTAATGAACATATGTGCCAATTTTGGTCCTGAAATATGCAGTTTGAAGAAAAATATAAGGCTAGCTGTCAAGGTGTATAATTAGTGGAGATCTTTGACTTAGAATATTTCCCGTGTTTTTGGCCAAATTAGCTGTGCGTGTCTCTGTAAGAACGAATCTGGAGTCCGAACTAAGATAGATAGAGTAAATTTGAAATGACCATTCGATAGAACACAATGTAATGAACATCTGTGCAAAATGTGGTTCTGAAATATTAAGTTTGAAGAAAAATATTATCCTAGCTGTCGAGGTGTTTAATTAGTGGAGATCTTTGACTTAGAATATTTCCCGTGTTTTTGGCCAAATTGGCTGTGCGTGTCTCTGTAAGAACGAATCTGGAGTCCGAACTAAGATAGATAGAGTAAATTTGAAATGACCATTCGATAGAACACAATGTAATGAACATATGTGCCAATTTTGGTTCTGAAATATTAAGTTTGAAGAAAAATATTATCCTAGCTGTCGAGGTGTATAATTAGTGGAGGTCTTTGACTTAGAATATTTCCCGTGTTTTTGGCCAAATTGGCTGCGCGTGTCTCTGTAAGAACGAATCTAGAGTCCGAACTAAGATAGATAGAGTAAATTTGAAATGACCATTCGATAGAACACAATGTAATGAACATCTGTGCAAAATGTGGTTCTGAAATATTAAGTTTGAAGAAAAATATTATCCTAGCTGTCGAGGTGTATAATTAGTGGAGATCTTTGACTTAGAATATTTCCCGTGTTTTTGGCCAAATTAGCTGTGCGTGTCTCTGTAAGAACGAATCTGGAGTTCGAACTAAGATAGATAGAGTAAATTTGAAATGACCATTCGATAGAACACAATGTAATGAACATATGTGCCAATTTTGGTTCTGAAATATTAAGTTTGAAGAAAAATATTATCCTAGCTGTCGAGGTGTATAATTAGTGGAGATCTTTGACTTAGAATATTTCCCGTGTTTTTGGCCAAATTGGCTGTGCGTGTCTCTGTAAGAACGAATCTGGAGTCCGAACTAAGATAGATAGAGTAAATTTGAAATGACCATTCGATAGAACACAATGTAATGAACATATGTGCCAATTTTGGTCCTGAAATATGCAGTTTGAAGAAAAATATAAGGCTAGCTGTCAAGGTGTATAATTAGTGGAGATCTTTGACTTAGAATATTTCCCGTGTTTTTGGCCAAATTAGCTGTGCGTGTCTCTGTAAGAACGAATCTGGAGTCCGAACTAAGATAGATAGAGTAAATTTGAAATGACCATTCGATAGAACACAATGTAATGAACATCTGTGCAAAATGTGGTTCTGAAATATTAAGTTTGAAGAAAAATATTATCCTAGCTGTCGAGGTGTATAATTAGTGGAGATCTTTGACTTAGAATATTTCCCGTGTTTTTGGCCAAATTGGCTGTGCGTGTCTCTGTAAGAACGAATCTGGAGTCCGAACTAAGATAGATAGAGTAAATTTGAAATGACCATTCGATAGAACACAATGTAATGAACATATGTGCCAATTTTGGTCCTGAAATATGCAGTTTGAAGAAAAATATAAGGCTAGCTGTCAAGTTGTATAATTAGTGGAGATCTTTGACTTAGAATATTTCCCGTGTTTTTGGCCAAATTAGCTGTGCGTGTCTCTGTAAGAACGAATCTGGAGTCCGAACTAAGATAGATAGAGTAAATTTGAAATGACCATTCGATAGAACACAATGTAATGAACATCTGTGCCAATTTTGGTTCTGAAATATTAAGTTTGAAGAAAAATATTATCCTAGCTGTTGAGGTGTATAATTAGTGGAGATCTTTGACTTAGAATATTTCCCGTGTTTTTGGCCAAATTGGCTGTGCGTGTCTCTGTAAGAACGAATCTGGAGTCCGAACTAAGATAGATAGAGTAAATTTGAAATGACCATTCGATAGAACACAATGTAATGAACATATGTGCCAATTTTGGTTCTGAAATATTAAGTTTGAAGAAAAATATTATCCTAGCTGTCGAGGTGTATAATTAGTGGAGATCTTTGACTTAGAATATTTCCCGTGTTTTTGGCCAAATTGGCTGTGCGTGTCTCTGTAAGAACGAATCTAGAGTCCGAACTAAGATAGATAGAGTAAATTTGAAATGACCATTCGATAGAACACAATGTAATGAACATCTGTGCAAAATGTGGTTCTGAAATATTAAGTTTGAAGAAAAATATTATCCTAGCTGTCGAGGTGTATAATTAGTGGAGATCTTTGACTTAGAATATTTCCCGTGTTTTTGGCCAAATTGGCTGTGCGTGTCTCTGTAAGAACGAATCTGGAGTCCGAACTAGGATAGATAGAGTAAATTTGAAATGACCATTCGATAGAACACAATGTAATGAACATATGTGCCAATTTTGGTTCTGAAATATTAAGTTTGAAGAAAAATATTATCCTAGCTGTCGAGGTGTATAATTAGTGGAGATCTTTGACTTAGAATATTTCCCGTGTTTTTGGCCAAATTGGCTGTGCGTGTCTCTGTAAGAACGAATCTGGAGTCCGAACTAGGATAGATAGAGTAAATTTGAAATGACCATTCGATAGAACACAATGTAATGAACATCTGTGCCAATTTTGGTTCTGAAATATTAAGTTTGAAGAAAAATATTATCCTAGCTTTTGAGGTGTATAATTAATGGAGATCTTTGACTTAGAATATTTCCCTTGTTTTTGGCCAAATTGGCTGTGCGTGTCTCTGTAAGAACGAATCTGGAGTCCGAACTAAGATAGATAGAGTAAATTTGAAATGACCATTCGATAGAACACAATGTAATGAACATATGTGCCAATTTTGGTCCTGAAATATGCAGTTTGAAGGAACATATTTGGCTAGCTGTCAAGGTGTATAATTAGTGGAGATCTTTGACTTAGAATATTTCCCGTGTTTTTGGCCAAATTGGCTGTGCGTGTCTCTGTAAGAACGAATCTGGAGTCCGAACTAAGATAGATAGAGTAAATTTGAAATGACCATTCGATAGAACACAATGTAATGAACATCTGTGCAAAATGTGGTTCTGAAATATGCAGTTTGAAGAAAAATATAAGGCTAGCTGTCAAGGTGTATAATTAGTGGAGATCTTTGACTTAGAATATTTCCCGTATTTTTGGCCAAATTAGCTGTGCGTGTCTCTGTAAGAACGAATCTGGAGTCCGAACTAAGATAGATAGAGTAAATTTGAAATGACCATTCGATAGAACACAATGTAATGAACATATGTGCCAATTTTGGTTCTGAAATATTAAGTTTGAAGAAAAATATTATCCTAGCTGTCGAGGTGTATAATTAGTGGAGATCTTTGACTTAGAATATTTCCCGTGTTTTTGGCCAAATTGGCTGTGCGTGTCTCTGTAAGAACGAATCTGGAGTCCGAACTAAGATAGATAGAGTAAATTTGAAATGACCATTCGATAGAACACAATGTAATGAACATCTGTGCCAATTCTGGTTCTGAAATATTAAGTTTGAAGAAAAATATTATCCTAGCTGTCGAGGTGTATAATTAATGGAGATCTTTGACTTATAATATTTCCCTTGTTTTTGGCCAAATTGGCTGTCCGTGTCTCTGTAAGAACGAATCTGGAGTCCGAACTAAGATAGATAGAGTAAATGTGAAATGACCATTCGATAGAACACAATGCAATGAACATATGTGCCAATTTTGGTTCTGAAATATTAAGTTTGAAGAAAAATATTATCCTAGCTGTCGAGGTGTATAATTAATGGAGATCTTTGACTTAGAATATTTCCCTTGTTTTTGGCCAAATTGGCTGTCCGTGTCTCTGTAAGAACGAATCTGGAGTCCGAACTAAGATAGATAGAGTAAATGTGAAATGACCATTCGATAGAACACAATGTAATGAACATCTGTGCCAATTCTGGTTCTGAAATATTAAGTTTGAAGAAAAATATTATCCTAGCTGTCGAGGTGTATAATTAGTGGAGATCTTTGACTTAGAATATTTCCCGTGTTTTTGGCCAAATTGGCTGTGCGTGTCTCTGTAAGAACGAATCTAGAGTCCGAACTAAGATAGATAGAGTAAATTTGAAATGACCATTCGATAGAACACAATGTAATGAACATCTGTGCAAAATGTGGTTCTGAAATATTAAGTTTGAAGAAAAATATTATCCTAGCTGTCGAGGTGTATAATTAGTGGAGATCTTTGACTTAGAATATTTCCCGTGTTTTTGGCCAAATTGGCTGTGCGTGTCTCTGTAAGAACGAATCTGGAGTCCGAACTAGGATAGATAGAGTAAATTTGAAATGACCATTCGATAGAACACAATGTAATGAACATCTGTGCCAATTTTGGTTCTGAAATATTAAGTTTGAAGAAAAATATTATCCTAGCTGTCGAGGTGTATAATTAATGGAGATCTTTGACTTAGAATATTTCCCTTGTTTTTGGCCAAATTGGCTGTCCGTGTCTCTGTAAGAACGAATCTGGAGTCCGAACTAAGATAGATAGAGTAAATGTGAAATGACCATTCGATAGAACACAATGTAATGAACATATGTGCCAATTTTGGTTCTGAAATATGCAGTTTGAAGAAAAATATTATCCTAGCTGTCGAGGTGTATAATTAGTGGAGATCTTTGACTTAGAATATTTCCCGTGTTTTTGGCCAAATTGGCTGTGCGTGTCTCTGTAAGAACGAATCTGGAGTCCGAACTAAGATAGATAGAGTAAATGTGAAATGACCATTCGATAGAACACAATGTAATGAACATATGTGCCAATTTTGGTCCTGAAATATGCAGTTTGAAGAAAAATATAAGGCTAGCTGTCAAGGTGTATAATTAGTGGAGATCTTTGACTTAGAATATTTCCCGTGTTTTTGGCCAACTTAGCTGTGCGTGTCTCTGTAAGAACGAATCTGGAGTCCGAACTAAGATAGATAGAGTAAATTTGAAATGACCATTCGATAGAACACAATGTAATGAACATATGTGCCAATTTTGGTTCTGAAATATTAAGTTTGAAGAAAAATATTATCCTAGCTGTCGAGGTGTATAATTAGTGGAGATCTTTGACTTAGAATATTTCCCGTGTTTTTGGCCAAATTGGCTGTGCGTGTCTCTGTAAGAACGAATCTGGAGTCCGAACTAAGATAGATAGAGTAAATGTGAAATGACCATTCGATAGAACACAATGTAATGAACATATGTGCCAATTTTGGTCCTGAAATATGCAGTTTGAAGAAAAATATTATCCTAGCTGTCGAGGTGTATAATTAGTGGAGATCTTTGACTTAGAATATTTCCCGTGTTTTTGGCCAAATTGGCTGTGCGTGTCTCTGTAAGAACGAATCTGTAGTCCGAACTAGGATAGATAGAGTAAATTTGAAATGACCATTCGATAGAACACAATGTAATGAACATCTGTGCCAATTTTGGTTCTGAAATATTAAGTTTGAAGAAAAATATTATCCTAGCTGTTGAGGTGTATAATTAATGGAGATCTTTGACTTAGAATATTTCCCTTGTTTTTGGCCAAATTGGCTGTCCGTGTCTCTGTAAGAACGAATCTGGAGTCCGAACTAAGATGGATAGAGTAAATGTGAAATGACCATTCGATAGAACACAATGTAATGAACATATGTGCCAATTTTGGTCCTGAAATATGCAGTTTGAAGAAAAATATTTGGCTAGCTGTCAAGGTGTATAATTAGTGGAGATCTTTGACTTAGAATATTTCCCGTGTTTTTGGCCAAATTGGCTGTGCGTGTCTCTGTAAGAACGAATCTGGAGTCCGAACTAAGATAGATAGAGTAAATTTGAAATGACCATTCGATAGAACACAATGTAACGAACATCTGTGCAAAATGTGGTTCTGAAATATGCAGTTTGAAGAAAAATATAAGGCTAGCTGTCAAGGTGTATAATTAGTGGAGATCTTTGACTTAGAATATTTCCCGTATTTTTGGCCAAATTAGCTGTGCGTGTCTCTGTAAGAACGAATCTGGAGTCCGAACTAAGATAGATAGAGTAAATTTGAAATGACCATTCGATAGAACACAATGTAATGAACATATGTGCCAATTTTGGTTCTGAAATATTAAGTTTGAAGAAAAATATTATCCTAGCTGTCGAGGTGTATAATTAGTGGAGATCTTTGACTTAGAATATTTCCCGTGTTTTTGGCCAAATTAGCTGTGCGTGTCTCTGTAAGAACGAATCTGGAGTCCGAACTAAGATAGATAGAGTAAATTTGAAATAACCATTCGATAGAACACAATGTAATGAACATATGTGCCAATTTTGGTTCTGAAATATTAAGTTTGAAGAAAAATATTATCCTAGCTGTCGAGGTGTATAATTAGTGGAGATCTTTGACTTAGAATATTTTCCGTGGTTTTGGCCAAATTGGCTGTGCGTGTCTCTGTAAGAACGAATCTGGAGTCCGAACTAAGATAGATAGAGTAAATTTGAAATGACCATTCGATAGAACACAATGTAATGAACATCTGTGCCAATTCTGGTTCTGAAATATTAAGTTTGAAGAAAAATATTATCCTAGCTGTCAAGGTGTATAATTAGTGGAGATCTTTGACTTAGAATATTTCCCGTGTTTTTGGCCAAATTAGCTGTGCGTGTCTCTGTAAGAACGAATCTGGAGTCCGAACTAAGATAGATAGAGTAAATTTGAAATGACCATTCGATAGAACACAATGTAATGAACATATGTGCCAATTTTGGTTCTGAAATATTAAGTTTGAAGAAAAATATTATCCTAGCTGTCGAGGTGTATAATTAGTGGAGATCTTTGACTTAGAATATTTCCCGTGTTTTTGGCCAAATTGGCTGTGCGTGTCTCTGTAAGAACGAATCTGGAGTCCGAACTAAGATAGATAGAGTAAATGTGAAATGACCATTCGATAGAACACAATGTAATGAACATATGTGCCAATTTTGGTTCTGAAATATTAAGTTTGAAGAAAAATATTATCCTAGCTGTCGAGGTGTATAATTAGTGGAGATCTTTGACTTAGAATATTTCCCGTATTTTTGGCCAAATTGGCTGTGCGTGTCACTGTAAGAACGAATCTGGAGTCCGAACTAAGATAGATAGAGTAAATTTGAAATGACCATTCGATAGAACACAATGTAATGGACATATGTGCCAATTTTGGTTCTGAAGTATTAAGTTTGAAGAAAAATATTATCCTAGCTGTCGAGGTGTATAATTAGTGGAGATCTTTGACTTAGAATATTTCCCGTGTTTTTGGCCAAATTAGCTGTGCGTGTCTCTGTAAGAACGAATCTGGAGTCCGAACTAAGATAGATAGAGTAAATTTGAAATGACCATTCGATAGAACACAATGTAATGAACATCTGTGCAAAATGTGGTTCTGAAATATGCAGTTTGAAGAAAAATATAAGGCTAGCTGTCAAGGTGTATAATTAGTGGAGATCTTTGACTTAGAATATTTCCCGTATTTTTGGCCAAATTTGCTGTGCGTGTCTCTGTAAGAACGAATCTGGAGTCCGAACTAAGATAGATAGAGTAAATTTGAAATGACCATTCGATAGAACACAATGTAATGAACATATGTGCCAATTTTGGTTCTGAAATATTAAGTTTGAAGAAAAATATTATCCTAGCTGTCGAGGTGTATAATTAGTGGAGATCTTTGACTTAGAATATTTCCCGTGTTTTTGGCCAAATTGGCTGTGCGTGTCTCTGTAAGAACGAATCTGGAGTCCGAACTAAGATAGATAGAGTAAATTTGAAATGACCATTCGATAGAACACAATGTAATGAACATATGTGCCAATTTTGGTCCTGAAATATGCAGTTTGAAGAAAAATATAAGGCTAGCTGTCAAGGTGTATAATTAGTGGAGATCTTTGACTTAGAATATTTCCCGTATTTTTGGCCAAATTAGCTGTGCGTGTCTCTGTAAGAACGAATCTGGAGTCCGAACTAAGATAGATAGAGTAAATTTGAAATGACCATTCGATAGAACACAATGTAATGAACATCTGTGCCAATTCTGGTTCTGAAATATTAAGTTTGAAGAAAAATATTATCCTAGCTGTCAAGGTGTATAATTAGTGGAGATCTTTGACTTAGAATATTTCCCGTGTTTTTGGCCAAATTGGCTGTGCGTGTCTCTGTAAGAACGAATCTGGAGTCCGAACTAAGATAGATAGAGTAAATTTGAAATGACCATTCGAAAGAACACAATGTAATGAACATCTGTGCAAAATGTGGTTCTGAAATATTAAGTTTGAAGAAAAATATTATCCTAGCTGTCGAGGTGTATAATTAGTGGAGATCTTTGACTTAGAATATTTCCCGTGTTTTTGGCCAAATTGGCTGTGCGTGTCTCTGTAAGAACGAATCTGGAGTCCGAACTAAGATAGATAGAGTAAATTTGAAATGACCATTCGATAGAACACAATGTAATGAACATCTGTGCAAAATGTGGTTCTGAAATATGCAGTTTGAAGAAAAATATAAGGCTAGCTGTCAAGGTGTATAATTAGTGGAGATCTTTGACTTAGAATATTTCCCGTATTTTTGGCCAAATTAGCTGTGCGTGTCTCTGTAAGAACGAATCTGGAGTCCGAACTAAGATAGATAGAGTAAATTTGAAATGACCATTCGATAGAACACAATGTAATGAACATATGTGCCAATTTTGGTTCTGAAATATTAAGTTTGAAGAAAAATATTATCCTAGCTGTCGAGGTGTATAATTAGTGGAGATCTTTGACTTAGAATATTTCCCGTGGTTTTGGCCAAATTGGCTGTGCGTGTCTCTGTAAGAACGAATCTGGAGTCCGAACTAAGATAGATAGAGTAAATTTGAAATGACCATTCGATAGAACACAATGTAATGAACATCTGTGCCAATTCTGGTTCTGAAATATTAAGTTTGAAGAAAAATATTATCCTAGCTGTCGAGGTGTATAATTAGTGGAGATCTTTGACTTAGAATATTTCCCTTGTTTTTGGCCAAATTGGCTGTCCGTGTCTCTGTAAGAACGAATCTGGAGTCCGAACTAAGATAGATAGAGTAAATGTGAAATGACCATTCGATAGAACACAATGTAATGAACATATGTGCCAATTTTGGTCCTGAAATATGCAGTTTGAAGAAAAATATTTGGCTAGCTGTCAAGGTGTATAATTAGTGGAGATCTTTGACTTAGAATATTTCCCTTGTTTTTGGCCAAATTGGCTGTGCGTGTCTCTGTAAGAACGAATCTGGAGTCCGAACTAAGATAGATAGAGTAAATTTGAAATGACCATTCGATAGAACACAATGTAATGAACATCTGTGCAAAATGTGGTTCTGAAATATGCAGTTTGAAGAAAAATATAAGGCTAGCTGTCAAGGTGTATAATTAGTGGAGATCTTTGACTTAGAATATTTCCCGTATTTTTGGCCAAATTAGCTGTGCGTGTCTCTGTAAGAACGAATCTGGAGTCCGAACTAAGATAGATAGAGTAAATTTGAAATGACCATTCGATAGAACACAATGTAATGAACATATGTGCCAATTTTGGTTCTGAAATATTAAGTTTGAAGAAAAATATTATCCTAGCTGTCGAGGTGTATAATTAGTGGAGATCTTTGACTTAGAATATTTCCCGTGGTTTTGGCCAAATTGGCTGTGCGTGTCTCTGTAAGAACGAATCTGGAGTCCGAACTAAGATAGATAGAGTAAATTTGAAATGACCATTCGATAGAACACAATGTAATGAACATCTGTGCCAATTCTGGTTCTGAAATATTAAGTTTGAAGAAAAATATTATCCTAGCTGTCGAGGTGTATAATTAGTGGAGATCTTTGACTTAGAATATTTCCCTTGTTTTTGGCCAAATTGGCTGTCCGTGTCTCTGTAAGAACGAATCTGGAGTCCGAACTAAGATAGATAGAGTAAATGTGAAATGACCATTCGATAGAACACAATGTAATGAACATATGTGCCAATTTTGGTCCTGAAATATGCAGTTTGAAGAAAAATATTTGGCTAGCTGTCAAGGTGTATAATTAGTGGAGATCTTTGACTTAGAATATTTCCCGTGTTTTTGGCCAAATTAGCTGTGCGTGTCTCTGTAAGAACGAATCTGGAGTCCGAACTAAGATAGATAGAGTAAATTTGAAATGACCATTCGATAGAACACAATGTAATGAACATATGTGCCAATTTTGGTTCTGAAATATTAAGTTTGAAGAAAAATATTATCCTAGCTGTCGAGGTGTATAATTAGTGGAGATCTTTGACTTAGAATATTTCCCGTGTTTTTGGCCAAATTGGCTGTGCGTGTCTCTGTAAGAACGAATCTGGAGTCCGAACTAAGATAGATAGAGTAAATGTGAAATGACCATTCGATAGAACACAATGTAATGAACATATGTGCCAATTTTGGTTCTGAAATATTAAGTTTGAAGAAAAATATTATCCTAGCTGTCGAGGTGTATAATTAGTGGAGATCTTTGACTTAGAATATTTCCCGTGTTTTTGGCCAAATTGGCTGTGCGTGTCTCTGTAAGAACGAATCTGGAGTCCGAACTAAGATAGATAGAGTAAATTTGAAATGACCATTCGAAAGAACACAATGTAATGAACATCTGTGCAAAATGTGGTTCTGAAATATGCAGTTTGAAGAAAAATATAAGGCTAGCTGTCAAGGTGTATAATTAGTGGAGATCTTTGACTTAGAATATTTCCCGTATTTTTGGCCAAATTAGCTGTGCGTGTCTCTGTAAGAACGAATCTGGAGTCCGAACTAAGATAGATAGAGTAAATTTGAAATGACCATTCGATAGAACACAATGTAATGAACATATGTGCCAATTTTGGTTCTGAAATATTAAGTTTGAAGAAAAATATTATCCTAGCTGTCGAGGTGTATAATTAGTGGAGATCTTTGACTTAGAATATTTCCCGTGTTTTTGGCCAAATTGGCTGTGCGTGTCTCTGTAAGAACGAATCTGGAGTCCGAACTAAGATAGATAGAGTAAATTTGAAATGACCATTCGATAGAACACAATGTAATGAACATATGTGCCAATTTTGGTCCTGAAATATGCAGTTTGAAGAAAAATATAAGGCTAGCTGTCAAGGTGTATAATTAGTGGAGATCTTTGACTTAGAATATTTCCCGTATTTTTGGCCAAATTAGCTGTGCGTGTCTCTGTAAGAACGAATCTGGAGTCCGAACTAAGATAGATAGAGTAAATTTGAAATGACCATTCGAAAGAACACAATGTAATGAACATCTGTGCAAAATGTGGTTCTGAAATATTAAGTTTGAAGAAAAATATTATCCTAGCTGTCGAGGTGTATAATTAGTGGAGATCTTTGACTTAGAATATTTCCCGTGTTTTTGGCCAAATTGGCTGTGCGTGTCTCTGTAAGAACGAATCTGGAGTCCGAACTAAGATAGATAGAGTAAATTTGAAATGACCATTCGATAGAACACAATGTAATGAACATCTGTGCAAAATGTGGTTCTGAAATATGCAGTTTGAAGAAAAATATAAGGCTAGCTGTCAAGGTGTATAATTAGTGGAGATCTTTGACTTAGAATATTTCCCGTATTTTTGGCCAAATTAGCTGTGCGTGTCTCTGTAAGAACGAATCTGGAGTCCGAACTAAGATAGATAGAGTAAATTTGAAATGACCATTCGATAGAACACAATGTAATGAACATATGTGCCAATTTTGGTTCTGAAATATTAAGTTTGAAGAAAAATATTATCCTAGCTGTCGAGGTGTATAATTAGTGGAGATCTTTGACTTAGAATATTTCCCGTGGTTTTGGCCAAATTGGCTGTGCGTGTCTCTGTAAGAACGAATCTGGAGTCCGAACTAAGATAGATAGAGTAAATTTGAAATGACCATTCGATAGAACACAATGTAATGAACATCTGTGCCAATTCTGGTTCTGAAATATTAAGTTTGAAGAAAAATATTATCCTAGCTGTCGAGGTGTATAATTAGTGGAGATCTTTGACTTAGAATATTTCCCTTGTTTTTGGCCAAATTGGCTGTCCGTGTCTCTGTAAGAACGAATCTGGAGTCCGAACTAAGATAGATAGAGTAAATGTGAAATGACCATTCGATAGAACACAATGTAATGAACATATGTGCCAATTTTGGTCCTGAAATATGCAGTTTGAAGAAAAATATTTGGCTAGCTGTCAAGGTGTATAATTAGTGGAGATCTTTGACTTAGAATATTTCCCGTGTTTTTGGCCAAATTGGCTGTGCGTGTCTCTGTAAGAACGAATCTGGAGTCCGAACTAAGATAGATAGAGTAAATTTGAAATGACCATTCGATAGAACACAATGTAATGAACATATGTGCCAATTTTGGTCCTGAAATATGCAGTTTGAAGAAAAATATAAGGCTAGCTGTCAAGGTGTATAATTAGTGGAGATCTTTGACTTAGAATATTTCCCGTATTTTTGGCCAAATTAGCTGTGCGTGTCTCTGTAAGAACGAATCTGGAGTCCGAACTAAGATAGATAGAGTAAATTTGAAATGACCATTCGAAAGAACACAATGTAATGAACATCTGTGCAAAATGTGGTTCTGAAATATTAAGTTTGAAGAAAAATATTATCCTAGCTGTCTAGGTGTATAATTAGTGGAGATCTTTGACTTAGAATATTTCCCGTGTTTTTGGCCAAATTGGCTGTGCGTGTCTCTGTAAGAACGAATCTGGAGTCCGAACTAAGATAGATAGAGTAAATTTGAAATGACCATTCGATAGAACACAATGTAATGAACATCTGTGCAAAATGTGGTTCTGAAATATGCAGTTTGAAGAAAAATATAAGGCTAGCTGTCAAGGTGTATAATTAGTGGAGATCTTTGACTTAGAATATTTCCCGTATTTTTGGCCAAATTAGCTGTGCGTGTCTCTGTAAGAACGAATCTGGAGTCCGAACTAAGATAGATAGAGTAAATTTGAAATGACCATTCGATAGAACACAATGTAATGAACATATGTGCCAATTTTGGTTCTGAAATATTAAGTTTGAAGAAAAATATTATCCTAGCTGTCGAGGTGTATAATTAGTGGAGATCTTTGACTTAGAATATTTCCCGTGGTTTTGGCCAAATTGGCTGTGCGTGTCTCTGTAAGAACGAATCTGGAGTCCGAACTAAGATAGATAGAGTAAATTTGAAATGACCATTCGATAGAACACAATGTAATGAACATCTGTGCCAATTCTGGTTCTGAAATATTAAGTTTGAAGAAAAATATTATCCTAGCTGTCGAGGTGTATAATTAGTGGAGATCTTTGACTTAGAATATTTCCCTTGTTTTTGGCCAAATTGGCTGTCCGTGTCTCTGTAAGAACGAATCTGGAGTCCGAACTAAGATAGATAGAGTAAATGTGAAATGACCATTCGATAGAACACAATGTAATGAACATATGTGCCAATTTTGGTCCTGAAATATGCAGTTTGAAGAAAAATATTTGGCTAGCTGTCAAGGTGTATAATTAGTGGAGATCTTTGACTTAGAATATTTCCCGTGTTTTTGGCCAAATTGGCTGTGCGTGTCTCTGTAAGAACGAATCTGGAGTCCGAACTAAGATAGATAGAGTAAATTTGAAATGACCATTCGATAGAACACAATGTAATGAACATCTGTGCCAATTCTGGTTCTGAAATATTAAGTTTGAAGAAAAATATTATCCTAGCTGTCGAGGTGTATAATTAGTGGAGATCTTTGACTTAGAATATTTCCCTTGTTTTTGGCCAAATTGGCTGTCCGTGTCTCTGTAAGAACGAATCTGGAGTCCGAACTAAGATAGATAGAGTAAATGTGAAATGACCATTCGATATAACACAATGTAATGAACATATGTGCCAATTTTGGTCCTGAAATATGCAGTTTGAAGAAAAATATTTGGCTAGCTGTCAAGGTGTATAATTAGTGGAGATCTTTGACTTAGAATATTTCCCGTGTTTTTGGCCAAATTAGCTGTGCGTGTCTCTGTAAGAACGAATCTGGAGTCCGAACTAAGATAGATAGAGTAAATTTGAAATGACCATTCGATAGAACACAATGTAATGAATATATGTGCCAATTTTGGTTCTGAAATATTAAGTTTGAAGAAAAATATTATCCTAGCTGTCGAGGTGTATAATTAGTGGAGATCTTTGACTTAGAATATTTCCCGTGTTTTTGGCCAAATTGGCTGTGCGTGTCTCTGTAAGAACGAATCTGGAGTCCGAACTAAGACAGATAGAGTAAATGTGAAATGACCATTCGATAGAACACAATGTAATGAACATATGTGCCAATTTTGGTTCTGAAATATTAAGTTTGAAGAAAAATATTATCCTAGCTGTCGAGGTGTATAATTAGTGGAGATCTTTGACTTAGAATATTTCCCGTATTTTTGGCCAAATTGGCTGTGCGTGTCTCTGTAAGAACGAATCTGGAGTCCGAACTAAGATAGATAGAGTAAATTTGAAATGACCATTCGATAGAACACAATGTAATGGACATATGTGCCAATTTTGGTTCTGAAGTATTAAGTTTGAAGAAAAATATTATCCTAGCTGTCGAGGTGTATAATTAGTGGAGATCTTTGACTTAGAATATTTCCCGTGTTTTTGGCCAAATTGGCTGTGCGTGTCTCTGTAAGAACAAATCTGGAGTCCGAACTAAGATAGATAGAGTAAATTTGAAATGACCATTCGATAGAACACAATGTAATGAACATATGTGCCAATTTTGGTCCTGAAATATGCAGTTGGAAGAAAAATATTTGGCTAGCTGTCAAGGTGTATAATTAGTGGAGATCTTTGACTTAGAATATTTCCCTTGTTTTTGGCCAAATTAGCTGTGCGTGTCTCTGTAAGAACGAATCTGGAGTCCGAACTAAGATGGATAGAGTAAATTTGAAATGACCATTCGAAAGAACACAATGTAATGAACATCTGTGCAAAATGTGGTTCTGAAATATGCAGTTTGAAGAAAAATATAAGGCTAGCTGTCAAGGTGTATAATTAGTGGAGATCTTTGACTTAGAATATTTCCCGTATTTTTGGCCAAATTAGCTGTGCGTGTCTCTGTAAGAACGAATCTGGAGTCCGAACTAAGATAGATAGAGTAAATTTGAAATGACCATTCGATAGAACACAATGTAATGAACATATGTGCCAATTTTGGTTCTGAAATATTAAGTTTGAAGAAAAATATTATCCTAGCTGTCGAGGTGTATAATTAGTGGAGATCTTTGACTTAGAATATTTCCCGTGTTTTTGGCCAAATTGGCTGTGCGTGTCTCTGTAAGAACGAATCTGGAGTCCGAACTAAGATAGATAGAGTAAATTTGAAATGACCATTCGATAGAACACAATGTAATGAACATATGTGCCAATTTTGGTCCTGAAATATGCAGTTTGAAGAAAAATATCAGGCTAGCTGTCAAGGTGTATAATTAGTGGAGATCTTTGACTTAGAATATTTCCCGTATTTTTGGCCAAATTAGCTGTGCGTGTCTCTGTAAGAACGAATCTGGAGTCCGAACTAAGATAGATAGAGTAAATTTGAAATGACCATTCGATAGAACACAATGTAATGAACATCTGTGCCAATTCTGGTTCTGAAATATTAAGTTTGAAGAAAAATATTATCCTAGCTGTCAAGGTGTATAATTAGTGGAGATCTTTGACTTAGAATATTTCCCGTGTTTTTGGCCAAATTGGCTGTGCGTGTCTCTGTAAGAACGAATCTGGAGTCCGAACTAAGATAGATAGAGTAAATTTGAAATGACCATTCGAAAGAACACAATGTAATGAACATCTGTGCAAAATGTGGTTCTGAAATATGCAGTTTGAAGAAAAATATAAGGCTAGCTGTCAAGGTGTATAATTAGTGGAGATCTTTGACTTAGAATATTTCCCGTGTTTTTGGCCAAATTGGCTGTGCGTGTCTCTGTAAGAACGAATCTGGAGTCCGAACTAAGATAGATAGAGTAAATTTGAAATGACCATTCGATAGAACACAATGTAATGAACATATGTGCCAATTTTGGTCCTGAAATATGCAGTTTGAAGAAAAATATCAGGCTAGCTGTCAAGGTGTATAATTAGTGGAGATCTTTGACTTAGAATATTTCCCGTATTTTTGGCCAAATTGGCTGTGCGTGTCTCTGTAAGAACGAATCTGGAGTCCGAACTAAGATAGATAGAGTAAATTTGAAATGACCATTCGATAGAACACAATGTAATGGACATATGTGCCAATTTTGGTTCTGAAGTATTAAGTTTGAAGAAAAATATTATCCTAGCTGTCGAGGTGTATAATTAGTGGAGATCTTTGACTTAGAATATTTCCCGTGTTTTTGGCCAAATTGGCTGTGCGTGTCTCTGTAAGAACAAATCTGGAGTCCGAACTAAGATAGATAGAGTAAATTTGAAATGACCATTCGATAGAACACAATGTAATGAACATATGTGCCAATTTTGGTCCTGAAATATGCAGTTGGAAGAAAAATATTTGGCTAGCTGTCAAGGTGTATAATTAGTGGAGATCTTTGACTTAGAATATTTCCCTTGTTTTTGGCCAAATTAGCTGTGCGTGTCTCTGTAAGAACGAATCTGGAGTCCGAACTAAGATGGATAGAGTAAATTTGAAATGACCATTCGAAAGAACACAATGTAATGAACATCTGTGCAAAATGTGGTTCTGAAATATGCAGTTTGAAGAAAAATATAAGGCTAGCTGTCAAGGTGTATAATTAGTGGAGATCTTTGACTTAGAATATTTCCCGTATTTTTGGCCAAATTAGCTGTGCGTGTCTCTGTAAGAACGAATCTGGAGTCCGAACTAAGATAGATAGAGTAAATTTGAAATGACCATTCGATAGAACACAATGTAATGAACATATGTGCCAATTTTGGTTCTGAAATATTAAGTTTGAAGAAAAATATTATCCTAGCTGTCGAGGTGTATAATTAGTGGAGATCTTTGACTTAGAATATTTCCCGTGTTTTTGGCCAAATTGGCTGTGCGTGTCTCTGTAAGAACGAATCTGGAGTCCGAACTAAGATAGATAGAGTAAATTTGAAATGACCATTCGATAGAACACAATGTAATGAACATATGTGCCAATTTTGGTCCTGAAATATGCAGTTTGAAGAAAAATATCAGGCTAGCTGTCAAGGTGTATAATTAGTGGAGATCTTTGACTTAGAATATTTCCCGTATTTTTGGCCAAATTAGCTGTGCGTGTCTCTGTAAGAACGAATCTGGAGTCCGAACTAAGATAGATAGAGTAAATTTGAAATGACCATTCGATAGAACACAATGTAATGAACATCTGTGCCAATTCTGGTTCTGAAATATTAAGTTTGAAGAAAAATATTATCCTAGCTGTCAAGGTGTATAATTAGTGGAGATCTTTGACTTAGAATATTTCCCGTGTTTTTGGCCAAATTGGCTGTGCGTGTCTCTGTAAGAACGAATCTGGAGTCCGAACTAAGATAGATAGAGTAAATTTGAAATGACCATTCGAAAGAACACAATGTAATGAACATCTGTGCAAAATGTGGTTCTGAAATATGCAGTTTGAAGAAAAATATAAGGCTAGCTGTCAAGGTGTATAATTAGTGGAGATCTTTGACTTAGAATATTTCCCGTATTTTTGGCCAAATTAGCTGTGCGTGTCTCTGTAAGAACGAATCTGGAGTCCGAACTAAGATAGATAGAGTAAATTTGAAATGACCATTCGATAGAACACAATGTAATGAACATATGTGCCAATTTTGGTTCTGAAATATTAAGTTTGAAGAAAAATATTATCCTAGCTGTCGAGGTGTATAATTAGTGGAGATCTTTGACTTAGAATATTTCCCGTGTTTTTGGCCAAATTGGCTGTGCGTGTCTCTGTAAGAACGAATCTGGAGTCCGAACTAAGATAGATAGAGTAAATTTGAAATGACCATTCGATAGAACACAATGTAATGAACATCTGTGCCAATTCTGGTTCTGAAATATTAAGTTTGAAGAAAAATATTATCCTAGCTGTCAAGGTGTATAATTAGTGGAGATCTTTGACTTAGAATATTTCCCGTGTTTTTGGCCAAATTGGCTGTGCGTGTCTCTGTAAGAACGAATCTGGAGTCCGAACTAAGATAGATAGAGTAAATTTGAAATGACCATTCGATAGAACACAATGTAATGAACATCTGTGCCAATTCTGGTTCTGAAATATTAAGTTTGAAGAAAAATATTATCCTAGCTGTCGAGGTGTATAATTAATGGAGATCTTTGACTTAGAATATTTCCCTTGTTTTTGGCCAAATTGGCTGTCCGTGTCTCTGTAAGAACGAATCTGGAGTCCGAACTAAGATAGATAGAGTAAATGTGAAATGACCATTCGATAGAACACAATGTAATGAACATATGTGCCAATTTTGGTTTTGAAATATTAAGTTTGAAGAAAAATATTTGGCTAGCTGTCAAGGTGTATAATTAGTGGAGATCTTTGACTTAGAATATTTCCCGTGTTTTTGGCCAAATTGGCTGTGCGTGTCTCTGTAAGAACGAATCTGGAGTCCGAACTAAGATAGATAGAGTAAATGTGAAATGACCATTCGATAGAACACAATGTAATGAACATATGTGCCAATTTTGGTCCTGAAATATGCAGTTTGAAGAAAAATATAAGGCTAGCTGTCAAGGTGTATAATTAGTGGAGATCTTTGACTTAGAATATTTCCCGTGTTTTTGGCCAAATTAGCTGTGCGTGTCTCTGTAAGAACGAATCTGGAGTCCGAACTATGATAGATAGAGTAAATGTGAAATGACCATTCGATAGAACACAATGTAATGAACATATGTGCAAAATGTGGTTCTGAAATATGCAGTTTGAAGAAAAATATAAGGCTAGCTGTCAAGGTGTATAATTAGTGGAGATCTTTGACTTAGAATAGTTCCCGTATTTTTGGCCAAATTAGCTGTGCGTGTCTCTGTAAGAACGAATCTGGAGTCCGAACTAAGATAGATAGAGTAAATGTGAAATGACCATTCGATAGAACACAATGTAATGAACATATGTGCCAATTTTGGTTCTGAAATATTAAGTTTGAAGAAAAATATTATCCTAGCTGTCGAGGTGTATAATTAATGGAGATCTTTGACTTAGAATATTTCCCGTGTTTTTGGCCAAATTGGCTGTCCGTGTCTCTGTAAGAACGAATCTGGAGTCCGAACTAAGATAGATAGAGTAAATGTGAAATGACCATTCGATAGAACACAATGTAATGAACATATGTGCCAATTTTGGTTTTGAAATATTAAGTTTGAAGAAAAATATTTGGCTAGCTGTCAAGGTGTATAATTAGTGGAGATCTTTGACTTAGAATATTTCCCGTGTTTTTGGCCAAATTGGCTGTGCGTGTCTCTGTAAGAACGAATCTGGAGTCCGAACTAAGATAGATAGAGTAAATTTGAAATGACCATTCGATAGAACACAATGTAATGAACATCTGTGCAAAATGTGGTTCTGAAATATGCAGTTTGAAGAAAAATATTATCCTAGCTGTCGAGGTGTATAATTAGTGGAGATCTTTGACTTAGAATATTTCCCGTGTTTTTGGCCAAATTGGCTGTGCGTGTCTCTGTAAGAACGAATCTGGAGTCCGAACTAAGATAGATAGAGTAAATTTGAAATGACCATTCGATAGAACACAATGTAATGAACATCTGTGCCAATTCTGGTTCTGAAATATTAAGTTTGAAGAAAAATATTATCCTAGCTGTCAAGGTGTATAATTAGTGGAGATCTTTGACTTAGAATATTTCCCGTGTTTTTGGCCAAATTGGCTGTGCGTGTCTCTGTAAGAACGAATCTGGAGTCCGAACTAAGATAGATAGAGTAAATTTGAAATGACCATTCGATAGAACACAATGTAATGAACATCTGTGCCAATTCTGGTTCTGAAATATTAAGTTTGAAGAAAAATATTATCCTAGCTGTCGAGGTGTATAATTAATGGAGATCTTTGACTTAGAATATTTCCCTTGTTTTTGGCCAAATTGGCTGTCCGTGTCTCTGTAAGAACGAATCTGGAGTCCGAACTAAGATAGATAGAGTAAATGTGAAATGACCATTCGATAGAACACAATGTAATGAACATATGTGCCAATTTTGGTTTTGAAATATTAAGTTTGAAGAAAAATATTTGGCTAGCTGTCAAGGTGTATAATTATTGGAGATCTTTGACTTAGAATATTTCCCGTGTTTTTGGCCAAATTGGCTGTGCGTGTCTCTGTAAGAACGAATCTGGAGTCCGAACTAAGATAGATAGAGTAAATTTGAAATGACCATTCGATAGAACACAATGTAATGAACATCTGTGCAAAATGTGGTTCTGAAATATGCAGTTTGAAGAAAAATATAAGGCTAGCTGTCAAGGTGTATAATTAGTGGATATCTTTGACTTAGAATAGTTCCCGTGTTTTTGGCCAAATTGGCTGTGCGTGTCTCTGTAAGAACGAATCTGGAGTCCGAACTAAGATAGATAGAGTAAATTTGAAATGACCATTCGATAGAACACAATTTAATGAACATCTGTGCCAATTCTGGTTCTGAAATATTAAGTTTGAAGAAAAATATTATCCTAGCTGTCGAGGTGTATAATTAATGGAGATCTTTGACTTAGAATATTTCCCTTGTTTTTGGCCAAATTGGCTGTCCGTGTCTCTGTAAGAACGAATCTGGAGTCCGAACTAAGATAGATAGAGTAAATGTGAAATGACCATTCGATAGAACACAATGTAATGAACATATGTGCCAATTTTGGTTTTGAAATATTAAGTTTGAAGAAAAATATTTGGCTAGCTGTCAAGGTGTATAATTAGTGGAGATCTTTGACTTTGAATATTTCCCGTGTTTTTGGCCAAATTGGCTGTGCGTGTCTCTGTAAGAACGAATCTGGAGTCCGAACTAAGATAGATAGAGTAAATTTGAAATGACCATTCGATAGAACACAATGTAATGAACATCTGTGCAAAATGTGGTTCTGAAATATGCAGTTTGAAGAAAAATATAAGGCTAGCTGTCAAGGTGTATAATTAGTGGAGATCTTTGACTTAGAATATTTCCCGTATTTTTGGCCAAATTAGCTGTGCGTGTCTCTGTAAGAACGAATCTGGAGTCCGAACTAAGATAGATAGAGTAAATTTGAAATGACCATTCGATAGAACACAATGTAATGAACATATGTGCCAATTTTGGTTCTGAAATATTAAGTTTGAAGAAAAATATTATCCTAGCTGTCGAGGTGTATAATTAGTGGAGATCTTTGACTTAGAATATTTCCCGTGTTTTTGGCCAAATTGGCTGTGCGTGTCTCTGTAAGAACGAATCTGGAGTCCGAACTAAGATAGATAGAGTAAATTTGAAATGACCATTCGATAGAACACAATGTAATGAACATCTGTGCCCATTTTGGTTCTGAAATATTAAGTTTGAAGAAAAATATTATCCTAGCTGTCGAGGTGTATAATTAGTGGAGATCTTTGACTTAGAATATTTCCCGTATTTTTGGCCAAATTGGCTGTGCGTGTCTCTGTAAGAACGAATCTGGAGTCCGAACTAAGATAGATAGAGTAAATTTGAAATGACCATTCGATAGAACACAATGTAATGAACATATGTGCCAATTTTGGTTCTGAAATATTAAGTTTGAAGAAAAATATTATCCTAGCTGTCGAGGTGTATAATTAGTGGAGATCTTTGACTTAGAATATTTCCCGTGTTTTTGGCCAAATTGGCTGTGCGTGTCTCTGTAAGAACGAATCTGGAGTCCGAACTAAGATAGATAGAGTAAATTTGAAATGACCATTCGATAGAACACAATGTAATGAACATCTGTGCAAAATGTGGTTCTGAAATATTAAGTTTGAAGAAAAATATTATCCTAGCTGTCGAGGTGTATAATTAATGGAGATCTTTGACTTAGAATATTTCCCGTGTTTTTGGCCAAATTGGCTGTCCGTGTCTCTGTAAGAACGAATCTGGAGTCCGAACTAAGATAGATAGAGTAAATGTGAAATGACCATTCGATAGAACACAATGTAATGAACATATGTGCCAATTTTGGTCCTGAAATATGCAGTTTGAAGAAAAATATTTGGCTAGCTGTCAAGGTGTATAATTAGTGGAGATCTTTGACTTAGAATATTTCCCGTGTTTTTGGCCAAATTGGCTGTGCGTGTCTCTGTAAGAACGAATCTGGAGTCCGAACTAAGATAGATAGAGTAAATGTGAAATGACCATTCGATAGAACACAATGTAATGAACATATGTGCCAATTTTGGTCCTGAAATATTCAGTTTGAAGAAAAATATTTGGCTAGCTGTCAAGGTGTATAATTAGTGGAGATCTTTGACTTAGAATATTTCCCGTGTTTTTGGCCAAATTGGCTGTGCGTGTCTCTGTAAGAACGAATCTGGAGTCCGAACTAAGATAGATAGAGTAAATTTGAAATGACCATTCGATAGAACACAATGTAATGAACATATGTGCCAATTTTGGTTCTCAAATATTAAGTTTGAAGAAAAATATTATCCTAGCTGTCGAGGTGTATAATTAGTGGAGATCTTTGACTTAGAATATTTCCCGTGTTTTTGGCCAAATTTGCTGTGCGTGTCTCTGTAAGAACGAATCTGGAGTCCGAACTAAGATAGATAGAGTAAATTTGAAATGACCATTCGATAGAACACAATGTAATGAACATATGTGCCAATTTTGGTCCTGAAATATGCAGTTTGAAGAAAAATATAAGGCTAGCTGTCAAGGTGTATAATTAGTGGAGATCTTTGACTTAGAATATTTCCCGTATTTTTGGCCAAATTAGCTGTGCGTGTCTCTGTAAGAACGAATCTGGAGTCCGAACTAAGATAGATAGAGTAAATTTGAAATGACCATTCGATAGAACACAATGTAATGAACATATGTGCCAATTTTGGTCCTGAAATATGCAGTTTGAAGAAAAATATAAGGCTAGCTGTCAAGGTGTATAATTAGTGGAGATCTTTGACTTAGAATATTTCCCGTATTTTTGGCCAAATTAGCTGGGCGTGTCTCTGTAAGAACGAATCTGGAGTCCGAACTAAGATAGATAGAGTAAATTTGAAATGACCATTCGATAGAACACAATGTAATGAACATATGTGCCAATTTTGGTTCTGAAATATTAAGTTTGAAGAAAAATATTATCCTAGCTGTCGAGGTGTATAATTAGTGGAGATCTTTGACTTAGAATATTTCCCGTGTTTTTGGCCAAATTGGCTGTGCGTGTCTCTGTAAGAACGAATCTGGAGTCCGGACTAAGATAGATAGAGTAAATTTGAAATGACCATTCGATAGAACACAATGTAATGAACATATGTGCCAATTTTGGTTCTGAAATATTAAGTTTGAAGAAAAATATTATCCTACATGTAGCTGTCGAGGTGTATAATTAGTGGAGATCTTTGACTTAGAATATTTCCCGTATTTTTGGCCAAATTAGCTGTGCGTGTCTCTGTAAGAACGAATCTGGAGTCCGAACTAAGATAGATAGAGTAAATTTGAAATGACCATTCGATAGAACACAATGTAATGAACATATGTGCCAATTTTGGTCCTGAAATATGCAGTTTGAAGAAAAATATAAGGCTAGCTGTCAAGGTGTATAATTAGTGGAGATCTTTGACTTAGAATATTTCCCGTATTTTTGGCCAAATTAGCTGTGCGTGTCTCTGTAAGAACGAATCTGGAGTCCGAACTAAGATAGAGAGAGTAAATTTGAAATGACCATTCGATAGAACACAATGTAATGAACATCTGTGCCAATTCTGGTTCTGAAATATTAAGTTTGAAGAAAAATATTATCCTAGCTGTCGAGGTGTATAATTAATGGAGATCTTTGACTTAGAATATTTCCCTTGTTTTTGGCCAAATTGGCTGTCCGTGTCTCTGTAAGAACGAATCTGGAGTCCGAACTAAGATAGATAGAGTAAATGTGAAATGACCATTCGATAGAACACAATGTAATGAACATATGTGCCAATTTTGGTTTTGAAATATTAAGTTTGAAGAAAAATATTTGGCTAGCTGTCAAGGTGTATAATTAGTGGAGATCTTTGACTTAGAATATTTCCCGTGTTTTTGGCCAAATTGGCTGTGCGTGTCTCTGTAAGAACGAATCTGGAGTCCGAACTAAGATAGATAGAGTAAATTTGAAATGACCATTCGATAGAACACAATGTAATGAACATATGTGCCAATTTTGGTCCTGAAATATGCAGTTTGAAGAAAAATATAAGGCTAGCTGTCAAGGTGTATAATTAGTGGAGATCTTTGACTTAGAATATTTCCCGTGTTTTTGGCCAAATTAGCTGTGCGTGTCTCTGTAAGAACGAATCTGGAGTCCGAACTAAGATAGATAGAGTAAATGTGAAATGACCATTCGATAGAACACAATGTAATGAACATATGTGCAAAATGTGGTTCTGAAATATGCAGTTTGAAGAAAAATATAAGGCTAGCTGTCAAGGTGTATAATTAGTGGAGATCTTTGACTTAGAATAGTTCCCGTATTTTTGGCCAAATTAGCTGTGCGTGTCTCTGTAAGAACGAATCTGGAGTCCGAACTAAGATAGATAGAGTAAATGTGAAATGACCATTCGATAGAACACAATGTAATGAACATATGTGCCAATTTTGGTTCTGAAATATTAAGTTTGAAGAAAAATATTATCCTAGCTGTCGAGGTGTATAATTAATGGAGATCTTTGACTTAGAATATTTCCCGTGTTTTTGGCCAAATTAGCTGTGCGTGTCTCTGTAAGAACGAATCTGGAGTCCGAACTAAGATAGATAGAGTAAATGTGAAATGACCATTCGATAGAACACAATGTAATGAACATATGTGCAAAATGTGGTTCTGAAATATGCAGTTTGAAGAAAAATATAAGGCTAGCTGTCAAGGTGTATAATTAGTGGAGATCTTTGACTTAGAATATTTCCCGTATTTTTGGCCAAATTAGCTGTGCGTGTCTCTGTAAGAACGAATCTGGAGTCCGAACTAAGATAGATAGAGTAAATTTGAAATGACCATTCGATAGAACACAATGTAATGAACATATGTGCCAATTTTGGTTCTGAAATATTAAGTTTGAAGAAAAATATTATCCTAGCTGTCGAGGTGTATAATTAGTGGAGATCTTTGACTTAGAATATTTCCCGTTTTTTTGGCCAAATTGGCTGTGCGTGTCTCTGTAAGAACGAATCTGGAGTCCGAACTAAGATAGATAGAGTAAATTTGAAATGACCATTCGATAGAACACAATGTAATGAACATATGTGCCAATTTTGGTTCTGAAATATTAAGTTTGAAGAAAAATATTATCCTACATGTAGCTGTCGAGGTGTATAATTAGTGGAGATCTTTGACTTAGAATATTTCCCGTGTTTTTGGCCAAATTTGCTGTGCGTGTCTCTGTAAGAACGAATCTGGAGTCCGAACTAAGATAGATAGAGTAAATTTGAAATGACCATTCGATAGAACACAATGTAATGAACATATGTGCCAATTTTGGTCCTGAAATATGCAGTTTGAAGAAAAATATAAGGCTAGCTGTCAAGGTGTATAATTAGTGGAGATCTTTGACTTAGAATATTTCCCGTATTTTTGGCCAAATTAGCTGTGCGTGTCTCTGTAAGAACGAATCTGGAGTCCGAACTAAGATAGATAGAGTAAATTTGAAATGACCATTCGATAGAACACAATGTAATGAACATATGTGCCAATTTTGGTTCTGAAATATTAAGTTTGAAGAAAAATATTATCCTAGCTGTCGAGGTGTATAATTAGTGGAGATCTTTGACTTAGAATATTTCCCGTGTTTTTGGCCAAATTGGCTGTGCGTGTCTCTGTAAGAACGAATCTGGAGTCCGAACTAAGATAGATAGAGTAAATTTGAAATGACCATTCGATAGAACACAATGTAATGAACATCTGTGCCAATTCTGGTTCTGAAATATTAAGTTTGAAGAAAAATATTATCCTAGCTGTCGAGGTGTATAATTAGTGGAGATCTTTGACTTAGAATATTTCCCGTGTTTTTGGCCAAATTGGCTGTCCGTGTCTCTGTAAGAACGAATCTGGAGTCCGAACTAAGATAGATAGAGTAAATGTGAAATGACCATTCGATAGAACACAATGTAATGAACATATGTGCCAATTTTGGTTTTGAAATATTAAGTTTGAAGAAAAATATTTGGCTAGCTGTCAAGGTGTATAATTAGTGGAGATCTTTGACTTAGAATATTTCCCGTGTTTTTGGCCAAATTGGCTGTGCGTGTCTCTGTAAGAACGAATCTGGAGTCCGAACTAAGATAGATAGAGTAAATGTGAAATGACCATTCGATAGAACACAATGTAATGAACATATGTGCCAATTTTGGTCCTGAAATATGCAGTTTGAAGAAAAATATAAGGCTAGCTGTCAAGGTGTATAATTAGTGGAGATCTTTGACTTAGAATATTTCCCGTGTTTTTGGCCAAATTAGCTGTGCGTGTCTCTGTAAGAACGAATCTGGAGTCCGAACTAAGATAGATAGAGTAAATGTGAAATGACCATTCGATAGAACACAATGTAATGAACATATGTGCAAAATGTGGTTCTGAAATATGCAGTTTGAAGAAAAATATAAGGCTAGCTGTCAAGGTGTATAATTAGTGGAGATCTTTGACTTAGAATAGTTCCCGTATTTTTGGCCAAATTAGCTGTGCGTGTCTCTGTAAGAACGAATCTGGAGTCCGAACTAAGATAGATAGAGTAAATGTGAAATGACCATTCGATAGAACACAATGTAATGAACATATGTGCCAATTTTGGTTCTGAAATATTAAGTTTGAAGAAAAATATTATCCTAGCTGTCGAGGTGTATAATTAATGGAGATCTTTGACTTAGAATATTTCCCGTGTTTTTGGCCAAATTAGCTGTGCGTGTCTCTGTAAGAACGAATCTGGAGTCCGAACTAAGATAGATAGAGTAAATGTGAAATGACCATTCGATAGAACACAATGTAATGAACATATGTGCAAAATGTGGTTCTGAAATATGCAGTTTGAAGAAAAATATAAGGCTAGCTGTCAAGGTGTATAATTAGTGGAGATCTTTGACTTAGAATATTTCCCGTATTTTTGGCCAAATTAGCTGTGCGTGTCTCTGTAAGAACGAATCTGGAGTCCGAACTAAGATAGATAGAGTAAATTTGAAATGACCATTCGATAGAACACAATGTAATGAACATATGTGCCAATTTTGGTTCTGAAATATTAAGTTTGAAGAAAAATATTATCCTAGCTGTCGAGGTGTATAATTAGTGGAGATCTTTGACTTAGAATATTTCCCGTGTTTTTGGCCAAATTTGCTGTGCGTGTCTCTGTAAGAACGAATCTGGAGTCCGAACTAAGATAGATAGAGTAAATTTGAAATGACCATTCGATAGAACACAATGTAATGAACATATGTGCCAATTTTGGTCCTGAAATATGCAGTTTGAAGAAAAATATAAGGCTAGCTGTCAAGGTGTATAATTAGTGGAGATCTTTGACTTAGAATATTTCCCGTATTTTTGGCCAAATTAGCTGTGCGTGTCTCTGTAAGAACGAATCTGGAGTCCGAACTAAGATAGATAGAGTAAATTTGAAATGACCATTCGATAGAACACAATGTAATGAACATATGTGCCAATTTTGGTTCTGAAATATTAAGTTTGAAGAAAAATATTATCCTAGCTGTCGAGGTGTATAATTAGTGGAGATCTTTGACTTAGAATATTTCCCGTGTTTTTGGCCAAATTGGCTGTGCGTGTCTCTGTAAGAACGAATCTGGAGTCCGAACTAAGATAGATAGAGTAAATTTGAAATGACCATTCGATAGAACACAATGTAATGAACATCTGTGCCAATTCTGGTTCTGAAATATTAAGTTTGAAGAAAAATATTATCCTAGCTGTCGAGGTGTATAATTAGTGGAGATCTTTGACTTAGAATATTTCCCGTGTTTTTGGCCAAATTGGCTGTCCGTGTCTCTGTAAGAACGAATCTGGAGTCCGAACTAAGATAGATAGAGTAAATGTGAAATGACCATTCGATAGAACACAATGTAATGAACATATGTGCCAATTTTGGTCCTGAAATATGCAGTTTGAAGAAAAATATTTGGCTAGCTGTCAAGGTGTATAATTAGTGGAGATCTTTGACTTAGAATATTTCCCGTGTTTTTGGCCAAATTGGCTGTGCGTGTCTCTGTAAGAACGAATCTGGAGTCCGAACTAAGATAGATAGAGTTAATGTGAAATGACCATTCGATAGAACACAATGTAATGAACATATGTGCCAATTTTGGTCCTGAAATATGCAGTTTGAAGAAAAATATAAGGCTAGCTGTCAAGGTGTATAATTAGTGGAGATCTTTGACTTAGAATATTTCCCGTGTTTTTGGCCAAATTGGCTGTGCGTGTCTCTGTAAGAACGAATCTGGAGTCCGAACTAAGATAGATAGAGTAAATTTGAAATGACCATTCGATAGAACACAATGTAATGAACATATGTGCCAATTTTGGTTCTGAAATATTAAGTTTGAAGAAAAATATTATCCTAGCTGTCGAGGTGTATAATTAGTGGAGATCTTTGACTTAGAATATTTCCCGTGTTTTTGGCCAAATTGGCTGTGCGTGTCTCTGTAAGAACGAATCTGGAGTCCGAACTAAGACAGATAGAGTAAATGTGAAATGACCATTCGATAGAACACAATGTAATGAACATATGTGCCAATTTTGGTTCTGAAATATTAAGTTTGAAGAAAAATATTATCCTAGCTGTCGAGGTGTATAATTAGTGGAGATCTTTGACTTAGAATATTTCCCGTATTTTTGGCCAAATTGGCTGTGCGTGTCTCTGTAAGAACGAATCTGGAGTCCGAACTAAGATAGATAGAGTAAATTTGAAATGACCATTCGATAGAACACAATGTAATGGACATATGTGCCAATTTTGGTTCTGAAGTATTAAGTTTGAAGAAAAATATTATCCTAGCTGTCGAGGTGTATAATTAGTGGAGATCTTTGACTTAGAATATTTCCCGTGTTTTTGGCCAAATTGGCTGTGCGTGTCTCTGTAAGAACAAATCTGGAGTCCGAACTAAGATAGATAGAGTAAATTTGAAATGACCATTCGATAGAACACAATGTAATGAACATATGTGCCAATTTTGGTCCTGAAATATGCAGTTGGAAGAAAAATATTTGGCTAGCTGTCAAGGTGTATAATTAGTGGAGATCTTTGACTTAGAATATTTCCCTTGTTTTTGGCCAAATTAGCTGTGCGTGTCTCTGTAAGAACGAATCTGGAGTCCGAACTAAGATGGATAGAGTAAATTTGAAATGACCATTCGAAAGAACACAATGTAATGAACATCTGTGCAAAATGTGGTTCTGAAATATGCAGTTTGAAGAAAAATATAAGGCTAGCTGTCAAGGTGTATAATTAGTGGAGATCTTTGACTTAGAATATTTCCCGTATTTTTGGCCAAATTAGCTGTGCGTGTCTCTGTAAGAACGAATCTGGAGTCCGAACTAAGATAGATAGAGTAAATTTGAAATGACCATTCGATAGAACACAATGTAATGAACATATGTGCCAATTTTGGTTCTGAAATATTAAGTTTGAAGAAAAATATTATCCTAGCTGTCGAGGTGTATAATTAGTGGAGATCTTTGACTTAGAATATTTCCCGTGTTTTTGGCCAAATTGGCTGTGCGTGTCTCTGTAAGAACGAATCTGGAGTCCGAACTAAGATAGATAGAGTAAATTTGAAATGACCATTCGATAGAACACAATGTAATGAACATATGTGCCAATTTTGGTCCTGAAATATGCAGTTTGAAGAAAAATATAAGGCTAGCTGTCAAGGTGTATAATTAGTGGAGATCTTTGACTTAGAATATTTCCCGTATTTTTGGCCAAATTAGCTGTGCGTGTCTCTGTAAGAACGAATCTGGAGTCCGAACTAAGATAGATAGAGTAAATTTGAAATGACCATTCGATAGAACACAATGTAATGAACATCTGTGCCAATTCTGGTTCTGAAATATTAAGTTTGAAGAAAAATATTATCCTAGCTGTCAAGGTGTATAATTAGTGGAGATCTTTGACTTAGAATATTTCCCGTGTTTTTGGCCAAATTGGCTGTGCGTGTCTCTGTAAGAACGAATCTGGAGTCCGAACTAAGATAGATAGAGTAAATTTGAAATGACCATTCGAAAGAACACAATGTAATGAACATCTGTGCAAAATGTGGTTCTGAAATATGCAGTTTGAAGAAAAATATAAGGCTAGCTGTCAAGGTGTATAATTAGTGGAGATCTTTGACTTAGAATATTTCCCGTATTTTTGGCCAAATTAGCTGTGCGTGTCTCTGTAAGAACGAATCTGGAGTCCGAACTAAGATAGATAGAGTAAATTTGAAATGACCATTCGATAGAACACAATGTAATGAACATCTGTGCCAATTCTGGTTCTGAAATATTAAGTTTGAAGAAAAATATTATCCTAGCTGTCAAGGTGTATAATTAGTGGAGATCTTTGACTTAGAATATTTCCCGTGTTTTTGGCCAAATTGGCTGTGCGTGTCTCTGTAAGAACGAATCTGGAGTCCGAACTAAGATAGATAGAGTAAATTTGAAATGACCATTCGATAGAACACAATGTAATGAACATCTGTGCCAATTCTGGTTCTGAAATATTAAGTTTGAAGAAAAATATTATCCTAGCTGTCGAGGTGTATAATTAATGGAGATCTTTGACTTAGAATATTTCCCTTGTTTTTGGCCAAATTGGCTGTCCGTGTCTCTGTAAGAACGAATCTGGAGTCCGAACTAAGATAGATAGAGTAAATGTGAAATGACCATTCGATAGAACACAATGTAATGAACATATGTGCCAATTTTGGTTTTGAAATATTAAGTTTGAAGAAAAATATTTGGCTAGCTGTCAAGGTGTATAATTAGTGGAGATCTTTGACTTAGAATATTTCCCGTGTTTTTGGCCAAATTGGCTGTGCGTGTCTCTGTAAGAACGAATCTGGAGTCCGAACTAAGATAGATAGAGTAAATGTGAAATGACCATTCGATAGAACACAATGTAATGAACATATGTGCCAATTTTGGTCCTGAAATATGCAGTTTGAAGAAAAATATAAGGCTAGGTGTCAAGGTGTATAATTAGTGGAGATCTTTGACTTAGAATATTTCCCGTGTTTTTGGCCAAATTAGCTGTGCGTGTCTCTGTAAGAACGAATCTGGAGTCCGAACTAAGATAGATAGAGTAAATGTGAAATGACCATTCGATAGAACACAATGTAATGAACATATGTGCAAAATGTGGTTCTGAAATATGCAGTTTGAAGAAAAATATAAGGCTAGCTGTCAAGGTGTATAATTAGTGGAGATCTTTGACTTAGAATAGTTCCCGTATTTTTGGCCAAATTAGCTGTGCGTGTCTCTGTAAGAACGAATCTGGAGTCCGAACTAAGATAGATAGAGTAAATGTGAAATGACCATTCGATAGAACACAATGTAATGAACATATGTGCCAATTTTGGTTCTGAAATATTAAGTTTGAAGAAAAATATTATCCTAGCTGTCGAGGTGTATAATTAATGGAGATCTTTGACTTAGAATATTTCCCGTGTTTTTGGCCAAATTGGCTGTCCGTGTCTCTGTAAGAACGAATCTGGAGTCCGAACTAAGATAGATAGAGTAAATGTGAAATGACCATTCGATAGAACACAATGTAATGAACATATGTGCCAATTTTGGTTTTGAAATATTAAGTTTGAAGAAAAATATTTGGCTAGCTGTCAAGGTGTATAATTAGTGGAGATCTTTGACTTAGAATATTTCCCGTGTTTTTGGCCAAATTAGCTGTGCGTGTCTCTGTAAGAACGAATCTGGAGTCCGAACTAAGATAGATAGAGTAAATTTGAAATGACCATTCGATAGAACACAATGTAATGAACATCTGTGCAAAATGTGGTTCTGAAATATGCAGTTTGAAGAAAAATATAAGGCTAGCTGTCAAGGTGTATAATTAGTGGAGATCTTTGACTTAGAATATTTCCCGTATTTTTGGCCAAATTAGCTGTGCGTGTCTCTGTAAGAACGAATCTGGAGTCCGAACTAAGATAGATAGAGTAAATTTGAAATGACCATTCGATAGAACACAATGTAATGAACATATGTGCCAATTTTGGTTCTGAAATATTAAGTTTGAAGAAAAATATTATCCTAGCTGTCGAGGTGTATAATTGATGAGATCTTTGACTTAGAATATTTCCCGTGTTTTTGGCCAAATTGGCTGTGCGTGTCTCTGTAAGAACGAATCTGGAGTCCGAACTAAGATAGATAGAGTAAATTTGAAATGACCATTCGATAGAACACAATGTAATGAACATCTGTGCCAATTTTGGTTCTGAAATATTAAGTTTGAAGAAAAATATTATCCTAGCTGTCGAGGTGTATAATTAGTGGAGATCTTTGACTTAGAATATTTCCCGTGTTTTTGGCCAAATTGGCTGTGCGTGTCTCTGTAAGAACGAATCTGGAGTCCGAACTAAGATAGATAGAGTAAATTTGAAATGACCATTCGATAGAACACAATGTAATGAACATCTGTGCCAATTTTGGTTCTGAAATATTAAGTTTGAAGAAAAATATTATCCTAGCTGTCAAGGTGTATAATTAGTGGAGATCTTTGACTTAGAATATTTCCCGTGTTTTTGGCCAAATTGGCTGTGCGTGTCTCTGTAAGAACGAATCTGGAGTCCGAACTAAGATAGATAGAGTAAATTTGAAATGACCATTCGATAGAACACAATGTAATGAACATCTGTGCCAATTCTGGTTCTGAAATATTAAGTTTGAAGAAAAATATTATCCTAGCTGTCGAGGTGTATAATTAATGGAGATCTTTGACTTAGAATATTTCCCTTGTTTTTGGCCAAATTGGCTGTCCGTGTCTCTGTAAGAACGAATCTGGAGTCCGAACTAAGATAGATAGAGTAAATGTGAAATGACCATTCGATAGAACACAATGTAATGAACATATGTGCCAATTTTGGTTTTGAAATATTAAGTTTGAAGAAAAATATTTGGCTAGCTGTCAAGGTGTATAATTAGTGGAGATCTTTGACTTAGAATATTTCCCGTGTTTTTGGCCAAATTGGCTGTGCGTGTCTCTGTAAGAACGAATCTGGAGTCCGAACTAAGATAGATAGAGTAAATTTGAAATGACCATTCGATAGAACACAATGTAATGAACATCTGTGCAAAATGTGGTTCTGAAATATGCAGTTTGAAGAAAAATATTATCCTAGCTGTCGAGGTGTATAATTAGTGGAGATCTTTGACTTAGAATATTTCCCGTGTTTTTGGCCAAATTGGCTGTGCGTGTCTCTGTAAGAACGAATCTGGAGTCCGAACTAAGATAGATAGAGTAAATTTGAAATGACCATTCGATAGAACACAATGTAATGAACATCTGTGCCAATTTTGGTTCTGAAATATTAAGTTTGAAGAAAAATATTATCCTAGCTGTCGAGGTGTATAATTAGTGGAGATCTTTGACTTAGAATATTTCCCGTGTTTTTGGCCAAATTGGCTGTGCGTGTCTCTGTAAGAACGAATCTGGAGTCCGAACTAAGATAGATAGAGTAAATTTGAAATGACCATTCGATAGAACACAATGTAATGAACATCTGTGCCAATTCTGGTTCTGAAATATTAAGTTTGAAGAAAAATATTATCCTAGCTGTCAAGGTGTATAATTAGTGGAGATCTTTGACTTAGAATATTTCCCGTGTTTTTGGCCAAATTGGCTGTGCGTGTCTCTGTAAGAACGAATCTGGAGTCCGAACTAAGATAGATAGAGTAAATTTGAAATGACCATTCGATAGAACACAATGTAATGAACATCTGTGCCAATTCTGGTTCTGAAATATTAAGTTTGAAGAAAAATATTATCCTAGCTGTCGAGGTGTATAATTAATGGAGATCTTTGACTTAGAATATTTCCCTTGTTTTTGGCCAAATTGGCTGTCCGTGTCTCTGTAAGAACGAATCTGGAGTCCGAACTAAGATAGATAGAGTAAATGTGAAATGACCATTCGATAGAACACAATGTAATGAACATATGTGCCAATTTTGGTTTTGAAATATTAAGTTTGAAGAAAAATATTTGGCTAGCTGTCAAGGTGTATAATTATTGGAGATCTTTGACTTAGAATATTTCCCGTGTTTTTGGCCAAATTGGCTGTGCGTGTCTCTGTAAGAACGAATCTGGAGTCCGAACTAAGATAGATAGAGTAAATTTGAAATGACCATTCGATAGAACACAATGTAATGAACATCTGTGCAAAATGTGGTTCTGAAATATGCAGTTTGAAGAAAAATATAAGGCTAGCTGTCAAGGTGTATAATTAGTGGATATCTTTGACTTAGAATAGTTCCCGTGTTTTTGGCCAAATTGGCTGTGCGTGTCTCTGTAAGAACGAATCTGGAGTCCGAACTAAGATAGATAGAGTAAATTTGAAATGACCATTCGATAGAACACAATTTAATGAACATCTGTGCCAATTCTGGTTCTGAAATATTAAGTTTGAAGAAAAATATTATCCTAGCTGTCGAGGTGTATAATTAATGGAGATCTTTGACTTAGAATATTTCCCTTGTTTTTGGCCAAATTGGCTGTCCGTGTCTCTGTAAGAACGAATCTGGAGTCCGAACTAAGATAGATAGAGTAAATGTGAAATGACCATTCGATAGAACACAATGTAATGAACATATGTGCCAATTTTGGTTTTGAAATATTAAGTTTGAAGAAAAATATTTGGCTAGCTGTCAAGGTGTATAATTAGTGGAGATCTTTGACTTAGAATATTTCCCGTGTTTTTGGCCAAATTGGCTGTGCGTGTCTCTGTAAGAACGAATCTGGAGTCCGAACTAAGATAGATAGAGTAAATTTGAAATGACCATTCGATAGAACACAATGTAATGAACATCTGTGCAAAACATGGTTCTGAAATATGCAGTTTGAAGAAAAATATAAGGCTAGCTGTCAAGGTGTATAATTAGTGGAGATCTTTGACTTAGAATATTTCCCGTATTTTTGGCCAAATTAGCTGTGCGTGTCTCTGTAAGAACGAATCTGGAGTCCGAACTAAGATAGATAGAGTAAATTTGAAATGACCATTCGATAGAACACAATGTAATGAACATATGTGCCAATTTTGGTTCTGAAATATTAAGTTTGAAGAAAAATATTATCCTAGCTGTCGAGGTGTATAATTAGTGGAGATCTTTGACTTAGAATATTTCCCGTGTTTTTGGCCAAATTGGCTGTGCGTGTCTCTGTAAGAACGAATCTGGAGTCCGAACTAAGATAGATAGAGTAAATTTGAAATGACCATTCGATAGAACACAATGTAATGAACATCTGTGCCAATTTTGGTTCTGAAATATTAAGTTTGAAGAAAAATATTATCCTAGCTGTCGAGGTGTATAATTAATGGAGATCTTTGACTTAGAATATTTCCCTTGTTTTTGGCCAAATTGGCTGTCCGTGTCTCTGTAAGAACGAATCTGGAGTCCGAACTAAGATAGATAGAGTAAATGTGAAATGACCATTCGATAGAACACAATGTAATGAACATATGTGCCCATTTTGGTTCTGAAATATTAAGTTTGAAGAAAAATATTATCCTAGCTGTCGAGGTGTATAATTAGTGGAGATCTTTGACTTAGAATATTTCCCGTTTTTTTGGCCAAATTGGCTGTGCGTGTCTCTGTAAGAACGAATCTGGAGTCCGAACTAAGATAGATAGAGTAAATTTGAAATGACCATTCGATAGAACACAATGTAATGAACATATGTGCCAATTTTGGTTCTGAAATATTAAGTTTGAAGAAAAATATTATCCTAGCTGTCGAGGTGTATAATTAGTGGAGATCTTTGACTTAGAATATTTCCCGTATTTTTGGCCAAATTGGCTGTGCGTGTCTCTGTAAGAACGAATCTGGAGTCCGAACTAAGATAGATAGAGTAAATTTGAAATGACCATTCGATAGAACACAATGTAATGAACATATGTGCCAATTCTGGTTCTGAAATATTAAGTTTGAAGAAAAATATTATCCTAGCTGTCAAGGTGTATAATTAGTGGAGATCTTTGACTTAGAATATTTCCCGTGTTTTTGGCCAAATTGGCTGTCCGTGTCTCTGTAAGAACGAATCTGGAGTCCGAACTAAGATAGATAGAGTAAATGTGAAATGACCATTCGATAGAACACAATGTAATGAACATATGTGCCAATTTTGGTCCTGAAATATGCAGTTTGAAGAAAAATATTTTGCTAGCTGTCAAGGTGTATAATTAGTGGAGATCTTTGACTTAGAATATTTCCCGTGTTTTTGGCCAAATTGGCTGTGCGTGTCTCTGTAAGAACGAATCTGGAGTCCGAACTAAGATAGATAGAGTAAATTTGAAATGACCATTCGATAGAACACAATGTAATGAACATATGTGCCAATTTTGGTTCTCAAATATTAAGTTTGAAGAAAAATATTATCCTAGCTGTCGAGGTGTATAATTAGTGGAGATCTTTGACTTAGAATATTTCCCGTGTTTTTGGCCAAATTGGCTGTGCGTGTCTCTGTAAGAACGAATCTGGAGTCCGAACTAAGATAGATAGAGTAAATTTGAAATGACCATTCGATAGAACACAATGTAATGAACATATGTGCCAATTTTGGTTCTGAAATATTAAGTTTGAAGAAAAATATTATCCTAGCTGTCGAGGTGTATAATTAGTGGAGATCTTTGACTTAGAATATTTCCCGTGTTTTTGGCCAAATTGGCTGTGCGTGTCTCTGTAAGAACGAATCTGGAGTCCGAACTAAGATAGATAGAGTAAATTTGAAATGACCATTCGATAGAACACAATGTAATGAACATATGTGCCAATTTTGGTTCTGAAATATTAAGTTTGAAGAAAAATATTATCCTACATGTAGCTGTCGAGGTGTATAATTAGTGGAGATCTTTGACTTAGAATATTTCCCGTGTTTTTGGCCAAATTGGCTGTGCGTGTCTCTGTAAGAACGAATCTGGAGTCCGAACTAAGATAGATAGAGTAAATTTGAAATGACCATTCGATAGAACACAATGTAATGAACATATGTGCCAATTTTGGTCCTGAAATATGCAGTTTGAAGAAAAATATAAGGCTAGCTGTCAAGGTGTATAATTAGTGGAGATCTTTGACTTAGAATATTTCCCGTATTTTTGGCCAAATTAGCTGTGCGTGTCTCTGTAAGAACGAATCTGGAGTCCGAACTAAGATAGATAGAGTAAATTTGAAATGACCATTCGATAGAACACAATGTAATGAACATATGTGCCAATTTTGGTCCTGAAATATGCAGTTTGAAGAAAAATATAAGGCTAGCTGTCAAGGTGTATAATTAGTGGAGATCTTTGACTTAGAATATTTCCCGTATTTTTGGCCAAATTAGCTGTGCGTGTCTCTGTAAGAACGAATCTGGAGTCCGAACTAAGATAGATAGAGTAAATTTGAAATGACCATTCGATAGAACACAATGTAATGAACATATGTGCCAATTTTGGTCCTGAAATATGCAGTTTGAAGAAAAATATAAGGCTAGCTGTCAAGGTGTATAATTAGTGGAGATCTTTGACTTAGAATATTTCCCGTATTTTTGGCCAAATTAGCTGTGCGTGTCTCTGTAAGAACGAATCTGGAGTCCGAACTAAGATAGATAGAGTAAATTTGAAATGACCATTCGATAGAACACAATGTAATGAACATATGTGCCAATTTTGGTTCTGAAATATTAAGTTTGAAGAAAAATATTATCCTAGCTGTCGAGGTGTATAATTAGTGGAGATCTTTGACTTAGAATATTTCCCGTGTTTTTGGCCAAATTGGCTGTGCGTGTCTCTGTAAGAACGAATCTGGAGTCCGAACTAAGATAGATAGAGTAAATTTGAAATGACCATTCGATAGAACACAATGTAATGAACATATGTGCCAATTTTGGTTCTGAAATATTAAGTTTGAAGAAAAATATTATCCTACATGTAGCTGTCGAGGTGTATAATTAGTGGAGATCTTTGACTTAGAATATTTCCCGTATTTTTGGCCAAATTAGCTGTGCGTGTCTCTGTAAGAACGAATCTGGAGTCCGAACTAAGATAGATAGAGTAAATTTGAAATGACCATTCGATAGAACACAATGTAATGAACATATGTGCCAATTTTGGTCCTGAAATATGCAGTTTGAAGAAAAATATAAGGCTAGCTGTCAAGGTGTATAATTAGTGGAGATCTTTGACTTAGAATATTTCCCGTATTTTTGGCCAAATTAGCTGTGCGTGTCTCTGTAAGAACGAATCTGGAGTCCGAACTAAGATAGATAGAGTAAATTTGAAATGACCATTCGATAGAACACAATGTAATGAACATATGTGCCAATTTTGGTTCTGAAATATTAAGTTTGAAGAAAAATATTATCCTAGCTGTCGAGGTGTATAATTAGTGGAGATCTTTGACTTAGAATATTTCCCGTGTTTTTGGCCAAATTGGCTGTGCGTGTCTCTGTAAGAACGAATCTGGAGTCCGAACTAAGATAGATAGAGTAAATTTGAAATGACCATTCGATAGAACACAATGTAATGAACATATGTGCCAATTTTGGTCCTGAAATATGCAGTTTGAAGAAAAATATAAGGCTAGCTGTCAAGGTGTATAATTAGTGGAGATCTTTGACTTAGAATATTTCCCGTATTTTTGGCCAAATTAGCTGTGCGTGTCTCTGTAAGAACGAATCTGGAGTCCGAACTAAGATAGATAGAGTAAATTTGAAATGACCATTCGATAGAACACAATGTAATGAACATATGTGCCAATTTTGGTTCTGAAATATTAAGTTTGAAGAAAAATATTATCCTAGCTGTCGAGGTGTATAATTAGTGGAGATCTTTGACTTAGAATATTTCCCGTGTTTTTGGCCAAATTGGCTGTGCGTGTCTCTGTAAGAACGAATCTGGAGTCCGAACTAAGATAGATAGAGTAAATGTGAAATGACCATTCGATAGAACACAATGTAATGAACATATGTGCCAATTTTGGTCCTGAAATATGCAGTTTGAAGAAAAATATTTGGTTAGCTGTCAAGGTGTATAATTAGTGGAGATCTTTGACTTAGAATATTTCCCGTGTTTTTGGCCAAATTGGCTGTGCGTGTCTCTGTAAGAACGAATCTGGAGTCCGAACTAAGATAGATAGAGTTAATGTGAAATGACCATTCGATAGAACACAATGTAATGAACATATGTGCCAATTTTGGTCCTGAAATATGCAGTTTGAAGAAAAATATAAGGCTAGCTGTCAAGGTGTATAATTAGTGGAGATCTTTGACTTAGAATATTTCCCGTATTTTTGGCCAAATTAGCTGTGCGTGTCTCTGTAAGAACGAATCTGGAGTCCGAACTAAGATAGATAGAGTAAATTTGAAATGACCATTCGATAGAACACAATGTAATGAACATATGTGCCAATTTTGGTTCTGAAATATTAAGTTTGAAGAAAAATATTATCCTAGCTGTCGAGGTGTATAATTAGTGGAGATCTTTGACTTAGAATATTTCCCGTGTTTTTGGCCAAATTGGCTGTGCGTGTCTCTGTAAGAACGAATCTGGAGTCCGAACTAAGATAGATAGAGTAAATTTGAAATGACCATTCGATAGAACACAATGTAATGAACATATGTGCCAATTTTGGTTCTGAAATATTAAGTTTGAAGAAAAATATTATCCTACATGTAGCTGTCGAGGTGTATAATTAGTGGAGATCTTTGACTTAGAATATTTCCCGTGTTTTTGGCCAAATTTGCTGTGCGTGTCTCTGTAAGAACGAATCTGGAGTCCGAACTAAGATAGATAGAGTAAATTTGAAATGACCATTCGATAGAACACAATGTAATGAACATATGTGCCAATTTTGGTCCTGAAATATGCAGTTTGAAGAAAAATATAAGGCTAGCTGTCGAGGTGTATAATTAGTGGAGATCTTTGACTTAGAATATTTCCCGTATTTTTGGCCAAATTAGCTGTGCGTGTCTCTGTAAGAACGAATCTGGAGTCCGAACTAAGATAGATAGAGTAAATTTGAAATGACCATTCGATAGAACACAATGTAATGAACATATGTGCCAATTTTGGTTCTGAAATATTAAGTTTGAAGAAAAATATTATCCTAGCTGTCGAGGTGTATAATTAGTGGAGATCTTTGACTTAGAATATTTCCCGTGTTTTTGGCCAAATTGGCTGTGCGTGTCTCTGTAAGAACGAATCTGGAGTCCGAACTAAGATAGATAGAGTAAATTTGAAATGACCATTCGATAGAACACAATGTAATGAACATCTGTGCCAATTCTGGTTCTGAAATATTAAGTTTGAAGAAAAATATTATCCTAGCTGTCGAGGTGTATAATTAGTGGAGATCTTTGACTTAGAATATTTCCCGTATTTTTGGCCAAATTGGCTGTCCGTGTCTCTGTAAGAACGAATCTGGAGTCCGAACTAAGATAGATAGAGTAAATGTGAAATGACCATTCGATAGAACACAATGTAATGAACATATGTGCCAATTTTGGTCCTGAAATATGCAGTTTGAAGAAAAATATTTGGTTAGCTGTCAAGGTGTATAATTAGTGGAGATCTTTGACTTAGAATATTTCCCGTGTTTTTGGCCAAATTGGCTGTGCGTGTCTCTGTAAGAACGAATCTGGAGTCCGAACTAAGATAGATAGAGTTAATGTGAAATGACCATTCGATAGAACACAATGTAATGAACATATGTGCCAATTTTGGTCCTGAAATATGCAGTTTGAAGAAAAATATAAGGCTAGCTGTCAAGGTGTATAATTAGTGGAGATCTTTGACTTAGAATATTTCCCGTATTTTTGGCCAAATTAGCTGTGCGTGTCTCTGTAAGAACGAATCTGGAGTCCGAACTAAGATAGATAGAGTAAATTTGAAATGACCATTCGATAGAACACAATGTAATGAACATATGTGCCAATTTTGGTTCTGAAATATTAAGTTTGAAGAAAAATATTATCCTAGCTGTCGAGGTGTATAATTAGTGGAGATCTTTGACTTAGAATATTTCCCGTGTTTTTGGCCAAATTGGCTGTGCGTGTCTCTGTAAGAACGAATCTGGAGTCCGAACTAAGATAGATAGAGTAAATTTGAAATGACCATTCGATAGAACACAATGTAATGAACATATGTGCCAATTTTGGTTCTGAAATATTAAGTTTGAAGAAAAATATTATCCTACATGTAGCTGTCGAGGTGTATAATTAGTGGAGATCTTTGACTTAGAATATTTCCCGTGTTTTTGGCCAAATTTGCTGTGCGTGTCTCTGTAAGAACGAATCTGGAGTCCGAACTAAGATAGATAGAGTAAATTTGAAATGACCATTCGATAGAACACAATGTAATGAACATATGTGCCAATTTTGGTCCTGAAATATGCAGTTTGAAGAAAAATATAAGGCTAGCTGTCAAGGTGTATAATTAGTGGAGATCTTTGACTTAGAATATTTCCCGTATTTTTGGCCAAATTAGCTGTGCGTGTCTCTGTAAGAACGAATCTGGAGTCCGAACTAAGATAGATAGAGTAAATTTGAAATGACCATTCGATAGAACACAATGTAATGAACATATGTGCCAATTTTGGTTCTGAAATATTAAGTTTGAAGAAAAATATTATCCTAGCTGTCGAGGTGTATAATTAGTGGAGATCTTTGACTTAGAATATTTCCCGTGTTTTTGGCCAAATTGGCTGTGCGTGTCTCTGTAAGAACGAATCTGGAGTCCGAACTAAGATAGATAGAGTAAATTTGAAATGACCATTCGATAGAACACAATGTAATGAACATCTGTGCCAATTCTGGTTCTGAAATATTAAGTTTGAAGAAAAATATTATCCTAGCTGTCGAGGTGTATAATTAGTGGAGATCTTTGACTTAGAATATTTCCCGTGTTTTTGGCCAAATTGGCTGTCCGTGTATCTGTAAGAACGAATCTGGAGTCCGAACTAAGATAGATAGAGTAAATGTGAAATGACCATTCGATAGAACACAATGTAATGAACATATGTGCCAATTTTGGTTCTGAAATATTAAGTTTGAAGAAAAATATTATCCTACATGTAGCTGTCGAGGTGTATAATTAGTGGAGATCTTTGACTTAGAATATTTCCCGTGTTTTTGGCCAAATTTGCTGTGCGTGTCTCTGTAAGAACGAATCTGGAGTCCGAACTAAGATAGATAGAGTAAATTTGAAATGACCATTCGATAGAACACAATGTAATGAACATATGTGCCAATTTTGGTCCTGAAATATGCAGTTTGAAGAAAAATATAAGGCTAGCTGTCAAGGTGTATAATTAGTGGAGATCTTTGACTTAGAATATTTCCCGTATTTTTGGCCAAATTAGCTGTGCGTGTCTCTGTAAGAACGAATCTGGAGTCCGAACTAAGATAGATAGAGTAAATTTGAAATGACCATTCGATAGAACACAATGTAATGAACATATGTGCCAATTTTGGTTCTGAAATATTAAGTTTGAAGAAAAATATTATCCTAGCTGTCGAGGTGTATAATTAGTGGAGATCTTTGACTTAGAATATTTCCCGTGTTTTTGGCCAAATTGGCTGTGCGTGTCTCTGTAAGAACGAATCTGGAGTCCGAACTAAGATAGATAGAGTAAATTTGAAATGACCATTCGATAGAACACAATGTAATGAACATCTGTGCCAATTCTGGTTCTGAAATATTAAGTTTGAAGAAAAATATTATCCTAGCTGTCGAGGTGTATAATTAGTGGAGATCTTTGACTTAGAATATTTCCCGTGTTTTTGGCCAAATTGGCTGTCCGTGTCTCTGTAAGAACGAATCTGGAGTCCGAACTAAGATAGATAGAGTAAATGTGAAATGACCATTCGATAGAACACAATGTAATGAACATATGTGCCAATTTTGGTCCTGAAATATGCAGTTTGAAGAAAAATATTTGGCTAGCTGTCAAGGTGTATAATTAGTGGAGATCTTTGACTTAGAATATTTCCCGTGTTTTTGGCCAAATTGGCTGTGCGTGTCTCTGTAAGAACGAATCTGGAGTCCGAACTAAGATAGATAGAGTTAATGTGAAATGACCATTCGATAGAACACAATGTAATGAACATATGTGCCAATTTTGGTCCTGAAATATGCAGTTTGAAGAAAAATATAAGGCTAGCTGTCAAGGTGTATAATTAGTGGAGATCTTTGACTTAGAATATTTCCCGTGTTTTTGGCCAAATTGGCTGTGCGTGTCTCTGTAAGAACGAATCTGGAGTCCGAACTAAGATAGAGAGAGTAAATTTGAAATGACCATTCGATAGAACACAATGTAATGAACATATGTGCCAATTTTGGTCCTGAAATATGCAGTTTGAAGAAAAATATAAGGCTAGCTGTCAAGGTGTATAATTAGTGGAGATCTTTGACTTAGAATATTTCCCGTATTTTTGGCCAAATTAGCTGTGCGTGTCTCTGTAAGAACGAATCTGGAGTCCGAACTAAGATAGATAGAGTAAATTTGAAATGACCATTCGATAGAACACAATGTAATGAACATATGTGCCAATTTTGGTTCTGAAATATTAAGTTTGAAGAAAAATATTATCCTAGCTGTCGAGGTGTATAATTAGTGGAGATCTTTGACTTAGAATATTTCCCGTGTTTTTGGCCAAATTGGCTGTGCGTGTCTCTGTAAGAACGAATCTGGAGTCCGAACTAAGATAGATAGAGTAAATTTGAAATGACCATTCGATAGAACACAATGTAATGAACATCTGTGCCAATTCTGGTTCTGAAATATTAAGTTTGAAGAAAAATATTATCCTAGCTGTCGAGGTGTATAATTAGTGGAGATCTTTGACTTAGAATATTTCCCATGTTTTTGGCCAAATTGGCTGTGCGTGTCTCTGTAAGAACGAATCTGGAGTCCGAACTAAGATAGATAGAGTAAATTTGAAATGACCATTCGATAGAACACAATGTAATGAACATATGTGCCAATTTTGGTCCTGAAATATGCAGTTTGAAGAAAAATATTTGGCTAGCTGTCAAGGTGTATAATTAGTGGAGATCTTTGACTTAGAATATTTCCCGTGTTTTTGGCAAAATTTGCTGTGCGTGTCTCTGTAAGAACGAATCTGGAGTCCGAACTAAGATAGATAGAGTAAATTTGAAATGACCATTCGATAGAACACAATGTAATGAACATATGTGCCAATTTTGGTCCTGAAATATGCAGTTTGAAGAAAAATATAAGGCTAGCTGTCAAGGTGTATAATTAGTGGAGATCTTTGACTTAGAATATTTCCCGTGTTTTTGGCCAAATTAGCTGTGCGTGTCTCTGTAAGAACGAATCTGGAGTCCGAACTAAGATAGATAGAGTAAATTTGAAATGACCATTCGATAGAACACAATGTAATAAACATATGTGCCAATTTTGGTTCTGAAATATTAAGTTTGAAGAAAAATATTATCCTAGCTGTCGAGGTGTATAATTAGTGGAGATCTTTGACTTAGAATATTTCCCATGTTTTTGGCCAAATTGGCTGTGCGTGTCTCTGTAAGAACGAATCTGGAGTCCGAACTAAGATAGATAGAGTAAATGTGAAATGACCATTCGATAGAACACAATGTAATGAACATATGTGCCAATTTTGGTCCTGAAATATGCAGTTTGAAGAAAAATATAAGGCTAGCTGTCAAGGTGTATAATTAGTGGAGATCTTTGACTTAGAATATTTCCCGTGTTTTTGGCCAAATTGGCTGTGCGTGTCTCTGTAAGAACGAATCTGGAGTCCGAACTAAGATAGATAGAGTAAATTTGAAATGACCATTCGATAGAACACAATGTAATGAACATATGTGCCAATTTTGGTCCTGAAATATGCAGTTTGAAGAAAAATATAAGGCTAGCTGTCAAGGTGTATAATTAGTGGAGATCTTTGACTTAGAATATTTCCCGTATTTTTGGCCAAATTAGCTGTGCGTGTCTCTGTAAGAACGAATCTGGAGTCCGAACTAAGATAGATAGAGTAAATTTGAAATGACCATTCGATAGAACACAATGTAATGAACATATGTGCCAATTTTGGTTCTGAAATATTAAGTTTGAAGAAAAATATTATCCTAGCTGTCGAGGTGTATAATTAGTGGAGATCTTTGACTTAGAATATTTCCCGTGTTTTTGGCCAAATTGGCTGTGCGTGTCTCTGTAAGAACGAATCTGGAGTCCGAACTAAGATAGATAGAGTAAATTTGAAATGACCATTCGATAGAACACAATGTAATGAACATCTGTGCCAATTCTGGTTCTGAAATATTAAGTTTGAAGAAAAATATTATCCTAGCTGTCGAGGTGTATAATTAGTGGAGATCTTTGACTTAGAATATTTCCCATGTTTTTGGCCAAATTGGCTGTGCGTGTCTCTGTAAGAACGAATCTGGAGTCCGAACTAAGATAGATAGAGTAAATTTGAAATGACCATTCGATAGAACACAATGTAATGAACATATGTGCCAATTTTGGTCCTGAAATATGCAGTTTGAAGAAAAATATTTGGCTAGCTGTCAAGGTGTATAATTAGTGGAGATCTTTGACTTAGAATATTTCCCGTGTTTTTGGCAAAATTTGCTGTGCGTGTCTCTGTAAGAACGAATCTGGAGTCCGAACTAAGATAGATAGAGTAAATTTGAAATGACCATTCGATAGAACACAATGTAATGAACATATGTGCCAATTTTGGTCCTGAAATATGCAGTTTGAAGAAAAATATAAGGCTAGCTGTCAAGGTGTATAATTAGTGGAGATCTTTGACTTAGAATATTTCCCGTGTTTTTGGCCAAATTAGCTGTGCGTGTCTCTGTAAGAACGAATCTGGAGTCCGAACTAAGATAGATAGAGTAAATTTGAAATGACCATTCGATAGAACACAATGTAATAAACATATGTGCCAATTTTGGTTCTGAAATATTAAGTTTGAAGAAAAATATTATCCTAGCTGTCGAGGTGTATAATTAGTGGAGATCTTTGACTTAGAATATTTCCCATGTTTTTGGCCAAATTGGCTGTGCGTGTCTCTGTAAGAACGAATCTGGAGTCCGAACTAAGATAGATAGAGTAAATTTGAAATGACCATTCGATAGAACACAATGTAATGAACATATGTGCCAATTTTGGTCCTGAAATATGCAGTTTGAAGAAAAATATTATCCTAGCTGTCGAGGTGTATAATTAGTGGAGATCTTTGACTTAGAATATTTCCCGTGTTTTTGGCAAACTTAGCTGTGCGTGTCTCTGTAAGAACGAATCTGGAGTCCGAACTAAGATAGATAGAGTAAATTTGAAATGACCATTCGATAGAACACAATGTAATGAACATATGTGCCAATTTTGGTTCTGAAATATTAAGTTTGAAGAAAAATATTATCCTAGCTGTCGAGGTGTATAATTAGTGGAGATCTTTGACTTAGAATATTTCCCGTGTTTTTGGCCAACTTAGCTGTGCGTGTCTCTGTAAGAACGAATCTGGAGTCCGAACTAAGATAGATAGAGTAAATTTGAAATGACCATTCGATAGAACACAATGTAATGAACATATGTGCCAATTTTGGTTCTGAAATATTAAGTTTGAAGAAAAATATTATCCTAGCTGTCAAGGTGTATAATTAGTGGAGATCTTTGACTTAGAATATTTCCCGTATTTTTGGCCAAATTAGCTGTGCGTGTCTCTGTAAGAAGGAATCTGGAGTCCGAACTAAGATAGATAGAGTACATTTGAAATAACCATTCGATAGAACACAATGTAATGAACATATGTGCCAATTTTGGTTCTGAAATATTAAGTTTGAAGAAAAATATTATCCTAGCTGTCGAGGTGTATAATTAGTGGAGATCTTTGACTTAGAATATTTCCCGTGTTTTTGGCCAAATTTGCTGTGCGTGTCTCTGTAAGAACGAATCTGGAGTCCGAACTAAGATAGATAGAGTAAATTTGATATGACCATTCGATAGAACACAATGTAATGAACATCTGTGCAAAATGTGGTTCTGAAATATGCAGTTTGAAGAAAAATATAAGGCTAGCTGTCAAGGTGTATAATTAGTGGAGATCTTTGACTTAGAATATTTCCCGTATTTTTGGCCAAATTAGCTGTGCGTGTCTCTGTAAGAACGAATCTGGAGTCCGAACTAAGATAGATAGAGTAAATTTGAAATGACCATTCGATAGAACACAATGTCATGAACATATGTGCCAATTTTGGTTCTGAAATATTAAGTTTGAAGAAAAATATTATCCTAGCTGTCGAGGTGTATAATTAGTGGAGATCTTTGACTTAGAATATTTCCCGTGTTTTTGGCCAAATTGGCTGTGCGTGTCTCTGTAAGAACGAATCTGGAGTCCGAACTAAGATAGATAGAGTAAATGTGAAATGACCATTCGATAGAACACAATGTAATGAACATATGTGCCAATTTTGGTTCTGAAATATTAAGTTTGAAGAAAAATATTATCCTAGCTGTCGAGGTGTATAATTAGTGGAGATCTTTGACTTAGAATATTTCCCGTGTTTTTGGCCAACTTAGCTGTGCGTGTCTCTGTAAGAACGAATCTGGAGTCCGAACTAAGATAGATAGAGTAAATTTGAAATGACCATTCGATAGAACACAATGTAATGAACATATGTGCCAATTTTGGTTCTGAAATATTAAGTTTGAAGAAAAATATTATCCTAGCTGTCAAGGTGTATAATTAGTGGAGATCTTTGACTTAGAATATTTCCCGTATTTTTGGCCAAATTAGCTGTGCGTGTCTCTGTAAGAAGGAATCTGGAGTCCGAACTAAGATAGATAGAGTACATTTGAAATAACCATTCGATAGAACACAATGTAATGAACATATGTGCCAATTTTGGTTCTGAAATATTAAGTTTGAAGAAAAATATTATCCTAGCTGTCGAGGTGTATAATTAGTGGAGATCTTTGACTTAGAATATTTCCCGTGTTTTTGGCCAAATTTGCTGTGCGTGTCTCTGTAAGAACGAATCTGGAGTCCGAACTAAGATAGATAGAGTAAATTTGAAATGACCATTCGATAGAACACAATGTAATGAACATCTGTGCAAAATGTGGTTCTGAAATATGCAGTTTGAAGAAAAATATAAGGCTAGCTGTCAAGGTGTATAATTAGTGGAGATCTTTGACTTAGAATATTTCCCGTATTTTTGGCCAAATTAGCTGTGCGTGTCTCTGTAAGAACGAATCTGGAGTCCGAACTAAGATAGATAGAGTAAATTTGAAATGACCATTCGATAGAACACAATGTCATGAACATATGTGCCAATTTTGGTTCTGAAATATTAAGTTTGAAGAAAAATATTATCCTAGCTGTCGAGGTGTATAATTAGTGGAGATCTTTGACTTAGAATATTTCCCGTGTTTTTGGCCAAATTGGCTGTGCGTGTCTCTGTAAGAACGAATCTGGAGTCCGAACTAAGATAGATAGAGTAAATGTGAAATGACCATTCGATAGAACACAATGTAATGAACATATGTGCCAATTGTGGTCCTGAAATATGCAGTTTGAAGAAAAATATAAGGCTAGCTGTCAAGGTGTATAATTAGTGGAGATCTTTGACTTAAAATATTTCCCGTGTTTTTGGCCAAATTAGCTGTGCGTGTCTCTGTAAGAACGAATCTGGAGTCCGAACTAAGATAGATAGAGTAAATTTGAAATGACCATTCGATAGAACACAATGTAATGAACATCTGTGCAAAATGTGGTTCTGAAATATGCAGTTTGAAGAAAAATATAAGGCTAGCTGTCAAGGTGTATAATTAGTGGAGATCTTTGACTTAGAATATTTCCCGTATTTTTGGCCAAATTAGCTGTGCGTGTCTCTGTAAGAACGAATCTGGAGTCCGAACTAAGATAGATAGAGTAAATTTGAAATGACCATTCGATAGAACACAATGTCATGAACATATGTGCCAATTTTGGTTCTGAAATATTAAGTTTGAAGAAAAATATTATCCTAGCTGTCGAGGTGTATAATTAGTGGAGATCTTTGACTTAGAATATTTCCCGTGTTTTTGGCCAAATTGGCTGTGCGTGTCTCTGTAAGAACGAATCTGGAGTCCGAACTAAGATAGATAGAGTAAATGTGAAATGACCATTCGATAGAACACAATGTAATGAACATATGTGCCAATTTTGGTCCTGAAATATGCAGTTTGAAGAAAAATATAAGGCTAGCTGTCAAGGTGTATAATTAGTGGAGATCTTTGACTTAAAATATTTCCCGTGTTTTTGGCCAAATTAGCTGTGCGTGTCTCTGTAAGAACGAATCTGGAGTCCGAACTAAGATAGATAGAGTAAATTTGAAATGACCATTCGATAGAACACAATGTATTGAACATATGTGCCAATTTTGGTTCTGAAATATTAAGTTTGAAGAAAAATATTATCCTAGCTGTCGAGGTGTATAATTAGTGGAGATCTTTGACTTAGAATATTTCCCGTGTTTTTGGCCAAATTGGCTGTGCGTGTCTCTGTAAGAACGAATCTGGAGTCCGAACTAAGATAGATAGAGTAAATGTGAAATGACCATTCGATAGAACACAATGTAATGAACATATGTGCCAATTTTGGTCCTGAAATATGCAGTTTGAAGAAAAATATAAGGCTAGCTGTCAAGGTGTATAATTAGTGGAGATCTTTGACTTAGAATATTTCCCGTGTTTTTGGCCAACTTAGCTGTGCGTGTCTCTGTAAGAACGAATCTGGAGTCCGAACTAAGATAGATAGAGTAAATTTGAAATGACCATTCGATAGAACACAATGTCATGAACATATGTGCCAATTTTGGTTCTGAAATATTAAGTTTGAAGAAAAATATTATCCTAGCTGTCGAGGTGTATAATTAGTGGAGATCTTTGACTTAGAATATTTCCCGTGTTTTTGGCCAAATTGGCTGTGCGTGTCTCTGTAAGAACGAATCTGGAGTCCGAACTAAGATAGATAGAGTAAATGTGAAATGACCATTCGATAGAACACAATGTAATGAACATATGTGCCAATTTTGGTTCTGAAATATTAAGTTTGAAGAAAAATATTATCCTAGCTGTCGAGGTGTATAATTAGTGGAGATCTTTGACTTAGAATATTTCCCGTGTTTTTGGCCAACTTAGCTGTGCGTGTCTCTGTAAGAACGAATCTGGAGTCCGAACTAAGATAGATAGAGTAAATTTGAAATGACCATTCGATAGAACACAATGTAATGAACATATGTGCCAATTTTGGTCCTGAAATATTAAGTTTGAAGAAAAATATTATCCTAGCTGTCAAGGTGTATAATTAGTGGAGATCTTTGACTTAGAATATTTCCCGTATTTTTGGCCAAATTAGCTGTGCGTGTCTCTGTAAGAAGGAATCTGGAGTCCGAACTAAGATAGATAGAGTACATTTGAAATAACCATTCGATAGAACACAATGTAATGAACATATGTGCCAATTTTGGTTCTGAAATATTAAGTTTGAAGAAAAATATTATCCTAGCTGTCGAGGTGTATAATTAGTGGAGATCTTTGACTTAGAATATTTCCCGTGTTTTTGGCCAAATTTGCTGTGCGTGTCTCTGTAAGAACGAATCTGGAGTCCGAACTAAGATAGATAGAGTAAATTTGAAATGACCATTCGATAGAACACAATGTAATGAACATCTGTGCAAAATGTGGTTCTGAAATATGCAGTTTGAAGAAAAATATAAGGCTAGCTGTCAAGGTGTATAATTAGTGGAGATCTTTGACTTAGAATATTTCCCGTATTTTTGGCCAAATTAGCTGTGCGTGTCTCTGTAAGAACGAATCTGGAGTCCGAACTAAGATAGATAGAGTAAATTTGAAATGACCATTCGATAGAACACAATGTCATGAACATATGTGCCAATTTTGGTTCTGAAATATTAAGTTTGAAGAAAAATATTATCCTAGCTGTCGAGGTGTATAATTAGTGGAGATCTTTGACTTAGAATATTTCCCGTGTTTTTGGCCAAATTGGCTGTGCGTGTCTCTGTAAGAACGAATCTGGAGTCCGAACTAAGATAGATAGAGTAAATGTGAAATGACCATTCGATAGAACACAATGTAATGAACATATGTGCCAATTGTGGTCCTGAAATATGCAGTTTGAAGAAAAATATAAGGCTAGCTGTCAAGGTGTATAATTAGTGGAGATCTTTGACTTAAAATATTTCCCGTGTTTTTGGCCAAATTAGCTGTGCGTGTCTCTGTAAGAACGAATCTGGAGTCCGAACTAAGATAGATAGAGTAAATTTGAAATGACCATTCGATAGAACACAATGTAATGAACATCTGTGCAAAATGTGGTTCTGAAATATGCAGTTTGAAGAAAAATATAAGGCTAGCTGTCAAGGTGTATAATTAGTGGAGATCTTTGACTTAGAATATTTCCCGTATTTTTGGCCAAATTAGCTGTGCGTGTCTCTGTAAGAACGAATCTGGAGTCCGAACTAAGATAGATAGAGTAAATTTGAAATGACCATTCGATAGAACACAATGTCATGAACATATGTGCCATTTTTGGTTCTGAAATATTAAGTTTGAAGAAAAATATTATCCTAGCTGTCGAGGTGTATAATTAGTGGAGATCTTTGACTTAGAATATTTCCCGTGTTTTTGGCCAAATTTGCTGTGCGTGTCTCTGTAAGAACGAATCTGGAGTCCGAACTAAGATAGATAGAGTAAATGTGAAATGACCATTCGATAGAACACAATGTAATGAACATATGTGCCAATTTTGGTCCTGAAATATGCAGTTTGAAGAAAAATATAAGGCTAGCTGTCAAGGTGTATAATTAGTGGAGATCTTTGACTTAAAATATTTCCCGTGTTTTTGGCCAAATTGGCTGTGCGTGTCTCTGTAAGAACGAATCTGGAGTCCGAACTAAGATAGATAGAGTAAATTTGAAATGACCATTCGATAGAACACAATGTATTGAACATATGTGCCAATTTTGGTTCTGAAATATTAAGTTTGAAGAAAAATATTATCCTAGCTGTCGAGGTGTATAATTAGTGGAGATCTTTGACTTAGAATATTTCCCGTGTTTTTGGCCAAATTGGCTGTGCGTGTCTCTGTAAGAACGAATCTGGAGTCCGAACTAAGATAGATAGAGTAAATTTGAAATGACCATTCGATAGAACACAATGTAATGAACATATGTGCCAATTTTGGTCCTGAAATATGCAGTTTGAAGAAAAATATAAGGCTAGCTGTCAAGGTGTATAATTAGTGGAGATCTTTGACTTAGAATATTTCCCGTGTTTTTGGCCAACTTAGCTGTGCGTGTCTCTGTAAGAACGAATCTGGAGTCCGAACTAAGATAGATAGAGTAAATTTGAAATGACCATTCGATAGAACACAATGTAATGAACATATGTGCCAATTTTGGTTCTGAAATATTAAGTTTGAAGAAAAATATTATCCTAGCTGTCGAGGTGTATAATTAGTGGAGATCTTTGACTTAAAATATTTCCCGTGTTTTTGGCCAAATTGGCTGTGCGTGTCTCTGTAAGAACGAATCTGGAGTCCGAACTAAGATAGATAGAGTAAATTTGAAATGACCATTCGATAGAACACAATGTAATGAACATATGTGCCAATGTTGGTCCTGAAATATGCAGTTTGAAGAAAAATATAAGGCTAGCTGTCAAGGTGTATAATTAGTGGAGATCTTTGACTTAGAATATTTCCCGTGTTTTTGGCCAAATTGGCTGTGCGTGTCTCTGTAAGAACGAATCTGGAGTCCGAACTAAGATAGATAGAGTAAATTTGAAATGACCATTCGATAGAACACAATGTAATGAACATATGTGCCAATGTTGGTCCTGAAATATGCAGTTTGAAGAAAAATATAAGGCTAGCTGTCAAGGTGTATAATTAGTGGAGATCTTTGACTTAGAATATTTCCCGTGTTTTTGGCCAAATTTGCTGTGCGTGTCCCTGTAAGAACGAATCTGGAGTCCGAACTAAGATAGATAGAGTAAATTTGAAATGACCATTCGATAGAACACAATGTAATGAACATATGTGCCAATTTTGGTCCTGAAATATGCAGTTTGAAGAAAAATATAAGGCTAGCTGTCAAGGTGTATAATTAGTGGAGATCTTTGACTTAGAATATTTCCCGTGTTTTTGGCCAAATTTGCTGTGCGTGTCTCTGTAAGAACGAATCTGGAGTCCGAACTAAGATAGATAGAGTAAATTTGAAATGACCATTCGATAGAACACAATGTAATAAACATATGTGCCAATTTTGGTTCTGAAATATTAAGTTTGAAGAAAAATATTATCCTAGCTGTCGAGGTGTATAATTAGTGGAGATCTTTGACTTAGAATATTTCCCATGTTTTTGGCCAAATTGGCTGTGCGTGTCTCTGTAAGAACGAATCTGGAGTCCGAACTAAGATAGATAGAGTAAATGTGAAATGACCATTCGATAGAACACAATGTAATGAACATATGTGCCAATTTTGGTCCTGAAATATGCAGTTTGAAGAAAAATATTATCCTAGCTATCGAGGTGTATAATTAGTGGAGATCTTTGACTTAGAATATTTCCCGTGTTTTTGGCCAACTTAGCTGTGCGTGTCTCTGTAAGAACGAATCTGGAGTCCGAACTAAGATAGATAGAGTAAATTTGAAATGACCATTCGATAGAACACAATGTAATGAACATATGTGCCAATGTTGGTCCTGAAATATGCAGTTTGAAGAAAAATATAAGGCTAGCTGTCAAGGTGTATAATTAGTGGAGATCTTTGACTTAGAATATTTCCCGTGTTTTTGGCCAAATTTGCTGTGCGTGTCCCTGTAAGAACGAATCTGGAGTCCGAACTAAGATAGATAGAGTAAATTTGAAATGACCATTCGATAGAACACAATGTAATGAACATATGTGCCAATTTTGGTCCTGAAATATGCAGTTTGAAGAAAAATATAAGGCTAGCTGTCAAGGTGTATAATTAGTGGAGATCTTTGACTTAGAATATTTCCCGTGTTTTTGGCCAACTTAGCTGTGCGTGTCTCTGTAAGAACGAATCTGGAGTTCGAACTAAGATAGATAGAGTAAATTTGAAATGACCATTCGATAGAACACAATGTAATAAACATATGTGCCAATTTTGGTTCTGAAATATTAAGTTTGAAGAAAAATATTATCCTAGCTGTCGAGGTGTATAATTAGTGGAGATCTTTGACTTAGAATATTTCCCATGTTTTTGGCCAATTGGCTGTGCGTGTCTCTGTAAGAACGAATCTGGAGTCCGAACTAAGATAGATAGAGGAAATGTGAAATGACCATTCGATAGAACACAATGTAATGAACATATGTGCCAATTTTGGTCCTGAAATATGCAGTTTGAAGAAAAATATTATCCTAGCTGTCGAGGTGTATAATTAGTGGAGATCTTTGACTTAGAATATTTCCCGTGTTTTTGGCCAACTTAGCTGTGCGTGTCTCTGTAAGAACGAATCTGGAGTCCGAACTAAGATAGATAGAGTAAATTTGAAATGACCATTCGATAGAACACAATGTAATGAACATATGTGCCAATTTTGGTTCTGAAATATTAAGTTTGAAGAAAAATATTATCCTAGCTGTCGAGGTGTATAATTAGTGGAGATCTTTGACTTAGAATATTTCCCGTGTTTTTGGCCAAATTAGCTGTGCGTGTCTCTGTAAGAACGAATCTGGAGTCCGAACTAAGATAGATAGAGTAAATTTGAAATGACCATTCGATAGAACACAATGTAATAAACATATGTGCCAATTTTGGTTCTGAAATATTAAGTTTGAAGAAAAATATTATCCTAGCTGTCGAGGTGTATAATTAGTGGAGATCTTTGACTTAGAATATTTCCCATGTTTTTGGCCAAATTTGCTGTGCGTGTCCCTGTAAGAACGAATCTGGAGTCCGAACTAAGATAGATAGAGTAAATTTGAAATGACCATTCGATAGAACACAATGTAATGAACATATGTGCCAATTTTGGTCCTGAAATATGCAGTTTGAAGAAAAATATAAGGCTAGCTGTCAAGGTGTATAATTAGTGGAGATCTTTGACTTAGAATATTTCCCGTGTTTTTGGCCAAATTTGCTGTGCGTGTCCCTGTAAGAACGAATCTGGAGTCCGAACTAAGATAGATAGAGTAAATTTGAAATGACCATTCTATAGAACACAATGTAATGAACATATGTGCCAATGTTGGTCCTGAAATATGCAGTTTGAAGAAAAATATAAGGCTAGCTGTCAAGGTGTATAATTAGTGGAGATCTTTGACTTAGAATATTTCCCGTGTTTTTGGCCAACTTAGCTGTGCGTGTCTCTGTAAGAACGAATCTGGAGTTCGAACTAAGATAGATAGAGTAAATTTGAAATGACCATTCGATAGAACACAATGTAATAAACATATGTGCCAATTTTGGTTCTGAAATATTAAGTTTGAAGAAAAATATTATCCTAGCTGTCGAGGTGTATAATTAGTGGAGATCTTTGACTTAGAATATTTCCCATGTTTTTGGCCAATTGGCTGTGCGTGTCTCTGTAAGAACGAATCTGGAGTCCGAACTAAGATAGATAGAGGAAATGTGAAATGACCATTCGATAGAACACAATGTAATGAACATATGTGCCAATTTTGGTCCTGAAATATGCAGTTTGAAGAAAAATATTATCCTAGCTGTCGAGGTGTATAATTAGTGGAGATCTTTGACTTAGAATATTTCCCGTGTTTTTGGCCAACTTAGCTGTGCGTGTCTCTGTAAGAACGAATCTGGAGTCCGAACTAAGATAGATAGAGTAAATTTGAAATGACCATTCGATAGAACACAATGTAATGAACATATGTGCCAATTTTGGTTCTGAAATATTAAGTTTGAAGAAAAATATTATCCTAGCTGTCGAGGTGTATAATTAGTGGAGATCTTTGACTTAGAATATTTCCCGTGTTTTTGGCCAAATTAGCTGTGCGTGTCTCTGTAAGAACGAATCTGGAGTCCGAACTAAGATAGATAGAGTAAATTTGAAATGACCATTCGATAGAACACAATGTAATAAACATATGTGCCAATTTTGGTTCTGAAATATTAAGTTTGAAGAAAAATATTATCCTAGCTGTCGAGGTGTATAATTAGTGGAGATCTTTGACTTAGAATATTTCCCATGTTTTTGGCCAAATTTGCTGTGCGTGTCCCTGTAAGAACGAATCTGGAGTCCGAACTAAGATAGATAGAGTAAATTTGAAATGACCATTCGATAGAACACAATGTAATGAACATATGTGCCAATTTTGGTCCTGAAATATGCAGTTTGAAGAAAAATATAAGGCTAGCTGTCAAGGTGTATAATTAGTGGAGATCTTTGACTTAGAATATTTCCCGTGTTTTTGGCCAAATTTGCTGTGCGTGTCCCTGTAAGAACGAATCTGGAGTCCGAACTAAGATAGATAGAGTAAATTTGAAATGACCATTCTATAGAACACAATGTAATGAACATATGTGCCAATTTTGGTCCTGAAATATGCAGTTTGAAGAAAAATATAAGGCTAGCTGTCAAGGTGTATAATTAGTGGAGATCTTTGACTTAGAATATTTCCCGTGTTTTTGGCCAAATTAGCTGTGCGTGTCTCTGTAAGAACGAATCTGGAGTCCGAACTAAGATAGATAGAGTAAATTTGAAATGACCATTCGATAGAACACAATGTAATAAACATATGTGCCAATTTTGGTTCTGAAATATTAAGTTTGAAGAAAAATATTATCCTAGCTGTCGAGGTGTATAATTAGTGGAGATCTTTGACTTAGAATATTTCCCATGTTTTTGGCCAAATTGGCTGTGCGTGTCTCTGTAAGAACGAATCTGGAGTCCGAACTAAGATAGATAGAGTAAATGTGAAATGACCATTCGATAGAACACAATGTAATGAACATATGTGCCAATTTTGGTCCTGAAATATGCAGTTTGAAGAAAAATATTATCCTAGCTGTCGAGGTGTATAATTAGTGGAGATCTTTGACTTAGAATATTTCCCGTGTTTTTGGCCAACTTAGCTGTGCGTGTCTCTGTAAGAACGAATCTGGAGTCCGAACTAAGATAGATAGAGTAAATTTGAAATGACCATTCGATAGAACACAATGTAATGAACATATGTGCCAATTTTGGTTCTGAAATATTAAGTTTGAAGAAAAATATTATCCTAGCTGTCGAGGTGTATAATTAGTGGAGATCTTTGACTTAGAATATTTCCCGTGTTTTTGGCCAAATTTGCTGTGCGTGTCTCTGTAAGAACGAATCTGGAGTCCGAACTAAGATAGATAGAGTAAATTTGAAATGACCATTCGATAGAACACAATGTAATGAACATCTGTGCGAAATGTGGTTCTGAAATATGCAGTTTGAAGAAAAATATAAGGCTAGCTGTCAAGGTGTATAATTAGTGGAGATCTTTGACTTAGAATATTTCCCGTATTTTTGGCCAAATTAGCTGTGCGTGTCTCTGTAAGAAGGAATCTGGAGTCCGAACTAAGATAGATAGAGTACATTTGAAATAACCATTCGATAGAACACAATGTAATGAACATATGTGCCAATTTTGGTTCTGAAATATTAAGTTTGAAGAAAAATATTATCCTAGCTGTCGAGGTGTATAATTAGTGGAGATCTTTGACTTAGAATATTTCCCGTGTTTTTGGCAAAATTTGCTGTGCGTGTCTCTGTAAGAACGAATCTGGAGTCCGAACTAAGATAGATAGAGTAAATTTGAAATGACCATTCGATAGAACACAATGTAATGAACATATGTGCCAATTTTGGTCCTGAAATATGCAGTTTGAAGAAAAATATAAGGCTAGCTGTCAAGGTGTATAATTAGTGGAGATCTTTGACTTAGAATATTTCCCGTGTTTTTGGCCAAATTAGCTGTGCGTGTCTCTGTAAGAACGAATCTGGAGTCCGAACTAAGATAGATAGAGTAAATTTGAAATGACCATTCGATAGAACACAATGTAATAAACATATGTGCCAATTTTGGTTCTGAAATATTAAGTTTGAAGAAAAATATTATCCTAGCTGTCGAGGTGTATAATTAGTGGAGATCTTTGACTTAGAATATTTCCCATGTTTTTGGCCAAATTGGCTGTGCGTGTCTCTGTAAGAACGAACCTGGAGTCCGAACTAAGATAGATAGAGTAAATGTGAAATGACCATTCGATAGAACACAATGTAATGAACATATGTGCCAATTTTGGTCCTGAAATATGCAGTTTGAAGAAAAATATTATCCTAGCTGTCGAGGTGTATAATTAGTTGAGATCTTTGACTTAGAATATTTCCCGTGTTTTTGGCCAACTTAGCTGTGCGTGTCTCTGTAAGAACGAATCTGGAGTCCGAACTAAGATAGATAGAGTAAATTTGAAATGACCATTCGATAGAACACAATGTAATGAACATATGTGTCAATTTTGGTTCTGAAATATTAAGTTTGAAGAAAAATATTATCCTAGCTGTCGAGGTGTATAATTAGTGGAGATCTTTGACTTAGAATATTTCCCGTGTTTTTGGCCAAATTTGCTGTGCGTGTCTCTGTAAGAACGAATCTGGAGTCCGAACTAAGATAGATAGAGTAAATTTGAAATGACCATTCGATAGAACACAATGTAATGAACATCTGTGCGAAATGTGGTTCTGAAATATGCAGTTTGAAGAAAAATATAAGGCTAGCTGTCAAGGTGTATAATTAGTGGAGATCTTTGACTTAGAATATTTCCCCTGTTTTTGGCCAAATTAGCTGTGCGTGTCTCTGTAAGAAGGAATCTGGAGTCCGAACTAAGATAGATAGAGTACATTTGAAATAACCATTCGATAGAACACAATGTAATGAACATATGTGCCAATTTTGGTTCTGAAATATTAAGTTTGAAGAAAAATATTATCCTAGCTGTCGAGGTGTATAATTAGTGGAGATCTTTGACTTAGAATATTTCCCGTGTTTTTGGCCAAATTTGCTGTGCGTGTCTCTGTAAGAACGAATCTGGAGTCCGAACTAAGATAGATAGAGTAAATTTGAAATGACCATTCGATAGAACACAATGTAATGAACATCTGTGCAAAATGTGGTTCTGAAATATGCAGTTTGAAGAAAAATATAAGGCTAGCTGTCAAGGTGTATAATTAGTGGAGATCTTTGACTTAGAATATTTCCCGTATTTTTGGCCAAATTAGCTGTGCGTGTCTCTGTAAGAACGAATCTGGAGTCCGAACTAAGATAGATAGAGTAAATTTGAAATGACCATTCGATAGAACACAATGTCATGAACATATGTGCCAATTTTGGTTCTGAAATATTAAGTTTGAAGAAAAATATTATCCTAGCTGTCGAGGTGTATAATTAGTGGAGATCTTTGACTTAGAATATTTCCCGTGTTTTTGGCCAACTTAGCTGTGCGTGTCTCTGTAAGAACGAATCTGGAGTCCGAACTAAGATAGATAGAGTAAATGTGAAATGACCATTCGATAGAACACAATGTAATGAACATATGTGCCAATTTTGGTTCTGAAATATTAAGTTTGAAGAAAAATATTATCCTAGCTGTCGAGGTGTATAATTAGTGGAGATCTTTGACTTAGAATATTTCCCGTATTTTTGGCCAAATTGGCTGTGCGTGTCTCTGTAAGAACGAATCTGGAGTCCGAACTAAGATAGATAGAGTAAATGTGAAATGACCATTCGATAGAACACAATGTAATGAACATATGTGCCAATTTTGGTTCTGAAATATTAAGTTTGAAGAAAAATATAAGGCTAGCTGTCAAGGTGTATAATTAGTGGAGATCTTTGACTTAGAATATTTCCCGTGTTTTTGGCCAACTTAGCTGTGCGTGTCTCTGTAAGAACGAATCTGGAGTCCGAACTAAGATAGATAGAGTAAATGTGAAATGACCATTCGATAGAACACAATGTAATGAACATATGTGCCAATTTTGGTTCTGAAATATTAAGTTTGAAGAAAAATATTATCCTAGCTGTCGAGGTGTATAATTAGTGGAGATCTTTGACTTAGAATATTTCCCGTATTTTTGGCCAAATTAGCTGTGCGTGTCTCTGTAAGAAGGAATCTGGAGTCCGAACTAAGATAGATAGAGTACATTTGAAATAACCATTCGATAGAACACAATGTAATGAACATATGTGCCAATTTTGGTTCTGAAATATTAAGTTTGAAGAAAAATATTATCCTAGCTGTCGAGGTGTATAATTAGTGGAGATCTTTGACTTAGAATATTTCCCGTGTTTTTGGCAAAATTTGCTGTGCGTGTCTCTGTAAGAACGAATCTGGAGTCCGAACTAAGATAGATAGAGTAAATTTGAAATGACCATTCGATAGAACACAATGTAATGAACATATGTGCCAATTTTGGTCCTGAAATATGCAGTTTGAAGAAAAATATAAGGCTAGCTGTCAAGGTGTATAATTAGTGGAGATCTTTGACTTAGAATATTTCCCGTGTTTTTGGCCAAATTAGCTGTGCGTGTCTCTGTAAGAACGAATCTGGAGTCCGAACTAAGATAGATAGAGTAAATTTGAAATGACCATTCGATAGAACACAATGTAATAAACATATGTGCCAATTTTGGTTCTGAAATATTAAGTTTGAAGAAAAATATTATCCTAGCTGTCGAGGTGTATAATTAGTGGAGATCTTTGACTTAGAATATTTCCCATGTTTTTGGCCAAATTGGCTGTGCGTGTCTCTGTAAGAACGAACCTGGAGTCCGAACTAAGATAGATAGAGTAAATGTGAAATGACCATTCGATAGAACACAATGTAATGAACATATGTGCCAATTTTGGTCCTGAAATATGCAGTTTGAAGAAAAATATTATCCTAGCTGTCGAGGTGTATAATTAGTTGAGATCTTTGACTTAGAATATTTCCCGTGTTTTTGGCCAACTTAGCTGTGCGTGTCTCTGTAAGAACGAATCTGGAGTCCGAACTAAGATAGATAGAGTAAATTTGAAATGACCATTCGATAGAACACAATGTAATGAACATATGTGTCAATTTTGGTTCTGAAATATTAAGTTTGAAGAAAAATATTATCCTAGCTGTCGAGGTGTATAATTAGTGGAGATCTTTGACTTAGAATATTTCCCGTGTTTTTGGCCAAATTTGCTGTGCGTGTCTCTGTAAGAACGAATCTGGAGTCCGAACTAAGATAGATAGAGTAAATTTGAAATGACCATTCGATAGAACACAATGTAATGAACATCTGTGCGAAATGTGGTTCTGAAATATGCAGTTTGAAGAAAAATATAAGGCTAGCTGTCAAGGTGTATAATTAGTGGAGATCTTTGACTTAGAATATTTCCCCTGTTTTTGGCCAAATTAGCTGTGCGTGTCTCTGTAAGAAGGAATCTGGAGTCCGAACTAAGATAGATAGAGTACATTTGAAATAACCATTCGATAGAACACAATGTAATGAACATATGTGCCAATTTTGGTTCTGAAATATTAAGTTTGAAGAAAAATATTATCCTAGCTGTCGAGGTGTATAATTAGTGGAGATCTTTGACTTAGAATATTTCCCGTGTTTTTGGCCAAATTTGCTGTGCGTGTCTCTGTAAGAACGAATCTGGAGTCCGAACTAAGATAGATAGAGTAAATTTGAAATGACCATTCGATAGAACACAATGTAATGAACATCTGTGCAAAATGTGGTTCTGAAATATGCAGTTTGAAGAAAAATATAAGGCTAGCTGTCAAGGTGTATAATTAGTGGAGATCTTTGACTTAGAATATTTCCCGTATTTTTGGCCAAATTAGCTGTGCGTGTCTCTGTAAGAACGAATCTGGAGTCCGAACTAAGATAGATAGAGTAAATTTGAAATGACCATTCGATAGAACACAATGTCATGAACATATGTGCCAATTTTGGTTCTGAAATATTAAGTTTGAAGAAAAATATTATCCTAGCTGTCGAGGTGTATAATTAGTGGAGATCTTTGACTTAGAATATTTCCCGTGTTTTTGGCCAACTTAGCTGTGCGTGTCTCTGTAAGAACGAATCTGGAGTCCGAACTAAGATAGATAGAGTAAATGTGAAATGACCATTCGATAGAACACAATGTAATGAACATATGTGCCAATTTTGGTTCTGAAATATTAAGTTTGAAGAAAAATATTATCCTAGCTGTCGAGGTGTATAATTAGTGGAGATCTTTGACTTAGAATATTTCCCGTATTTTTGGCCAAATTGGCTGTGCGTGTCTCTGTAAGAACGAATCTGGAGTCCGAACTAAGATAGATAGAGTAAATGTGAAATGACCATTCGATAGAACACAATGTAATGAACATATGTGCCAATTTTGGTTCTGAAATATTAAGTTTGAAGAAAAATATAAGGCTAGCTGTCAAGGTGTATAATTAGTGGAGATCTTTGACTTAGAATATTTCCCGTGTTTTTGGCCAACTTAGCTGTGCGTGTCTCTGTAAGAACGAATCTGGAGTCCGAACTAAGATAGATAGAGTAAATGTGAAATGACCATTCGATAGAACACAATGTAATGAACATATGTGCCAATTTTGGTTCTGAAATATTAAGTTTGAAGAAAAATATTATCCTAGCTGTCGAGGTGTATAATTAGTGGAGATCTTTGACTTAGAATATTTCCCGTATTTTTGGCCAAATTAGCTGTGCGTGTCTCTGTAAGAAGGAATCTGGAGTCCGAACTAAGATAGATAGAGTACATTTGAAATAACCATTCGATAGAACACAATGTAATGAACATATGTGCCAATTTTGGTTCTGAAATATTAAGTTTGAAGAAAAATATTATCCTAGCTGTCGAGGTGTATAATTAGTGGAGATCTTTGACTTAGAATATTTCCCGTGTTTTTGGCCAAATTGGCTGTGCGTGTCTCTGTAAGAACGAATCTGGAGTCCGAACTAAGATAGATAGAGTAAATTTAAAATGACCATTCGATAGAACACAATGTAATGAACATATGTGCCAATTTTGGTTCTGAAATATTAAGTTTGAAGAAAAATATTATCCTAGCTGTCTAGGTGTATAATTAGTGGAGATCTTTGACTTAGAATATTTCCCGTGTTTTTGGCCAAATTGGCTGTGCGTGTCTCTGTAAGAACGAATCTGGAGTCCGAACTAAGATAGATAGAGTAAATGTGAAATGACCATTCGATAGAACCCAATGTAATGAACATCTGTGCAAAATGTGGTTCTGAAATATGCAGTTTGAAGAAAAATATAAGGCTAGCTGTCAAGGTGTATAATTAGTGGAGATCTTTGACTTAGAATATTTCCCGTATTTTTGGCCAAATTAGCTGTGCGTGTCTCTGTAAGAACGAATCTGGAGTCCGAACTAAGATAGATAGAGTAAATTTGAAATGACCATTCGATAGAACACAATGTCATGAACATATGTGCCAATTTTGGTTCTGAAATATTAAGTTTGAAGAAAAATATTATCCTAGCTGTCGAGGTGTATAATTAGTGGAGATCTTTGACTTAGAATATTTCCCGTGTTTTTGGCCAACTTAGCTGTGCGTGTCTCTGTAAGAACGAATCTGGAGTCCGAACTAAGATAGATAGAGTAAATGTGAAATGACCATTCGATAGAACACAATGTAATGAACATATGTGCCAATTTTGGTTCTGAAATATTAAGTTTGAAGAAAAATATTATCCTAGCTGTCGAGGTGTATAATTAGTGGAGATCTTTGACTTAGAATATTTCCCGTATTTTTGGCCAAATTGGCTGTGCGTGTCTCTGTAAGAACGAATCTGGAGTCCGAACTAAGATAGATAGAGTAAATGTGAAATGACCATTCGATAGAACACAATGTAATGAACATATGTGCCAATTTTGGTTCTGAAATATTAAGTTTGAAGAAAAATATAAGGCTAGCTGTCAAGGTGTATAATTAGTGGAGATCTTTGACTTAGAATATTTCCCGTGTTTTTGGCCAACTTAGCTGTGCGTGTCTCTGTAAGAACGAATCTGGAGTCCGAACTAAGATAGATAGAGTAAATTTGAAATGACCATTCGATAGAACACAATGTAATGAACATATGTGCCAATTTTGGTTCTGAAATATTAAGTTTGAAGAAAAATATTATCCTAGCTGTCGAGGTGTATAATTAGTGGAGATCTTTGACTTAGAATATTTCCCGTATTTTTGGCCAAATTAGCTGTGCGTGTCTCTGTAAGAAGGAATCTGGAGTCCGAACTAAGATAGATAGAGTACATTTGAAATAACCATTCGATAGAACACAATGTAATGAACATATGTGCCAATTTTGGTTCTGAAATATTAAGTTTGAAGAAAAATATTATCCTAGCTGTCGAGGTGTATAATTAGTGGAGATCTTTGACTTAGAATATTTCCCGTGTTTTTGGCCAAATTTGCTGTGCGTGTCTCTGTAAGAACGAATCTGGAGTCCGAACTAAGATAGATAGAGTAAATTTGAAATGACCATTCGATAGAACACAATGTAATGAACATCTGTGCAAAATGTGGTTCTGAAATATGCAGTTTGAAGAAAAATATAAGGCTAGCTGTCAAGGTGTATAATTAGTGGAGATCTTTGACTTAGAATATTTCCCGTATTTTTGGCCAAATTAGCTGTGCGTGTCTCTGTAAGAACGAATCTGGAGTCCGAACTAAGATAGATAGAGTAAATTTGAAATGACCATTCGATAGAACACAATGTCATGAACATATGTGCCAATTTTGGTTCTGAAATATTAAGTTTGAAGAAAAATATTATCCTAGCTGTCGAGGTGTATAATTAGTGGAGATCTTTGACTTAGAATATTTCCCGTGTTTTTGGCCAAATTGGCTGTGCGTGTCTCTGTAAGAACGAATCTGGAGTCCGAACTAAGATAGATAGAGTAAATGTGAAATGACCATTCGATAGAACACAATGTAATGAACATATGTGCCAATTTTGGTCCTGAAATATGCAGTTTGAAGAAAAATATAAGGCTAGCTGTCAAGGTGTATAATTAGTGGAGATCTTTGACTTAGAATATTTCCCGTGTTTTTGGCCAACTTAGCTGTGCGTGTCTCTGTAAGAACGAATCTGGAGTCCGAACTAAGATAGATAGAGTAAATTTGAAATGACCATTCGATAGAACACAATGTAATGAACATATGTGCCAATTTTGTTTCTGAAATATTAAGTTTGAAGAAAAATATTATCCTAGCTGTCGAGGTGTATAATTAGTGGAGATCTTTGACTTAGAATATTTCCCGTGTTTTTGGCCAAATTGGCTGTGCGTGTCTCTGTAAGAACGAATCTGGAGTCCGAACTAAGATAGATAGAGTAAATTTGAAATGACCATTCGATAGAACACAATGTAATGAACATATGTGCCAATGTTGGTCCTGAAATATGCAGTTTGAAGAAAAATATAAGGCTAGCTGTCAAGGTGTATAATTAGTGGAGATCTTTGACTTAGAATATTTCCCGTGTTTTTGGCCAAATTAGCTGTGCGTGTCTCTGTAAGAACGAATCTGGAGTCCGAACTAAGATAGATAGAGTAAATTTGAAATGACCATTCGATAGAACACAATGTAATGAACATATGTGCCAATGTTGGTCCTGAAATATGCAGTTTGAAGAAAAATATAAGGCTAGCTGTCAAGGTGTATAATTAGTGGAGATCTTTGACTTAGAATATTTCCCGTGTTTTTGGCCAAATTAGCTGTGCGTGTCTCTGTAAGAACGAATCTGGAGTCCGAACTAAGATAGATAGAGTAAATTTGAAATGACCATTCGATAGAACACAATGTAATGAACATATGTGCCAATGTTGGTCCTGAAATATGCAGTTTGAAGAAAAATATAAGGCTAGCTGTCAAGGTGTATAATTAGTGGAGATCTTTGACTTAGAATATTTCCCGTGTTTTTGGCCAAATTAGCTGTGCGTGTCTCTGTAAGAACGAATCTGGAGTCCGAACTAAGATAGATAGAGTAAATTTGAAATGACCATTCGATAGAACACAATGTAATTGACATATGTGCCAATTTTGGTTCTGAAATATTAAGTTTGAAGAAAAATATTATCCTTGCTGTCGAGGTGTATAATTAGTAGAGATCTTTGACTTAGAATATTTCCCGTGTTTTTGGCCAAATTGGCTGTGCGTGTCTCTGTAAGAACGAATCTGGAGTCCGAACTAAGATAGATAGAGTAAATTTGAAATGACCATTCGATAGAACACAATGTAATGAACATATGTGCCAATTTTGGTTCTGAAATATTAAGTTTGAAGAAAAATATTATCCTAGCTGTCGAGGTGTATAATTAGTGGAGATCTTTGACTTAGAATATTTCCCGTATTTTTTGCCAAATTAGCTGTGCGTGTCTCTGTAAGAACGAATCTGGAGTCCGAACTAAGATAGATAGAGTAAATTTGAAATGATCATTCGATAGAACACAATGTAATGAACATATGTGCCAATTTTGGTTCTGAAATATGCAGTTTGAAGAAAAATATTATCCTAGCTGTCGAGGTGTATAATTAGTGGAGATCTTTGACTTAGAATATTTCCCGTGTTTTTGGCCAAATTGGCTGTGCGTGTCTCTGTAAGAACGAATCTAGAGTCCGAACTAAGATAGATAGAGTAAATTTGAAATGACCATTCGATAGAACACAATGTAATGAACATCTGTGCAAAATGTGGTTCTGAAATATTAAGTTTGAAGAAAAATATTATCCTAGCTGTCGAGGTGTATAATTAGTGGAGATCTTTGACTTAGAATATTTCCCGTGTTTTTGGCCAAATTGGCTGTGCGTGTCTCTGTAAGAACGAATCTGGAGTCCGAACTAAGATAGATAGAGTAAATTTGAAATGACCATTCGATAGAACACAATGTCATGAACATATGTGCCAATTTTGGTTCTGAAATATGCAGTTTGAAGAAAAATATTATCCTAGCTGTCGAGGTGTATAATTAGTGGAGATCTTTGACTTAGAATATTTCCCGTGTTTTTGGCCAAATTAGCTGTGCGTGTCTCTGTAAGAACGAATCTGGAGTCCGAACTAAGATAGATAGAGTACATTTGAAATGACCATTCGATAGAACACAATGTAATGAACATATGTGCCAATTTTGGTTCTGAAATATTAAGTTTGAAGAAAAATATTATCCTAGCTGTCGAGGTGTATAATTAGTGGAGATCTTTGACTTAGAATATTTCCCGTGTTTTTGGCCAAATTTGCTGGTCGTGTCTCTGTAAGAACGAATCTGGAGTCCGAACTAAGATAGATAGAGTAAATTTGAAATGACCATTCGATAGAACACAATGTAATGAACATCTGTGCAAAATGTGGTTCTGAAATATGCAGTTTGAAGAAAAATATAAGGCTAGCTGTCAAGGTGTATAATTAGTGGAGATCTTTGACTTAGAATATTTCCCGTGTTTTTGGCCAAATTAGCTGTGCGTGTCTCTGTAAGAACGAATCTGGAGTCCGAACTAAGATAGATAGAGTAAATTTGAAATGACCATTCGATAGAACACAATGTCATGAACATATGTGCCAATTTTGGTTCTGAAATATTAAGTTTGAAGAAAAATATTATCCTAGCTGTCGAGGTGTATAATTAGTGGAGATCTTTGACTTAGAATATTTCCCGTGTTTTTGGCCAAATTGGCTGTGCGTGTCTCTGTAAGAACGAATCTGGAGTCCGAACTAAGATAGATAGAGTAAATTTGAAATGACCATTCGATAGAACACAATGTAATGAACATATGTGCCAATGTTGGTCCTGAAATATGCAGTTTGAAGAAAAATATAAGGCTAGCTGTCAAGGTGTATAATTAGTGGAGATCTTTGACTTAGAATATTTCCCGTGTTTTTGGCCAAATTAGCTGTGCGTGTCTCTGTAAGAACGAATCTGGAGTCCGAACTAAGATAGATAGAGTAAATTTGAAATGACCATTCGATAGAACACAATGTAATGAACATATGTGCCAATTTTGGTTCTGAAATATTAAGTTTGAAGAAAAATATTATCCTAGCTGTCTAGGTGTATAATTAGTGGAGATCTTTGACTTAGAATATTTCCCGTGTTTTTGGCCAAATTAGCTGTGCGTGTCTCTGTAAGAACGAATCTGGAGTCCGAACTAAGATAGATAGAGTAAATTTGAAATGACCATTCGATAGAACACAATGTAATGAACATATGTGCCAATTTTGGTTCTGAAATATTAAGTTTGAAGAAAAATATTATCCTAGCTGTCGAGGTGTATAATTAGTAGAGATCTTTGACTTAGAATATTTCCCGTGTTTTTGGCCAAATTGGCTGTGCGTGTCTCTGTAAGAACGAATCTGGAGTCCGAACTAAGATAGATAGAGTAAATTTGAAATGACCATTCGATAGAACACAATGTAATGAACATATGTGCCAATTTTGGTTCTGAAATATTAAGTTTGAAGAAAAATATTATCCTAGCTGTCGAGGTGTATAATTAGTGGAGATCTTTGACTTAGAATATTTCCCGTGTTTTTGGCCAAATTGGCTGTGCGTGTCTCTGTAAGAACGAATCTGGAGTCCGAACTAAGATAGATAGAGTAAATGTGAAATGACCATTCGATAGAACACAATGTCATGAACATATGTGCCAATTTTGGTTCTGAAATATGCAGTTTGAAGAAAAATATTATCCTAGCTGTCGAGGTGTATAATTAGTGGAGATCTTTGACTTAGAATATTTCCCGTGTTTTTGGCCAAATTAGCTGTGCGTGTCTCTGTAAGAACGAATCTGGAGTCCGAACTAAGATAGATAGAGTAAATTTGAAATGACCATTCGATAGAACACAATGTAATGAACATCTGTGCAAAATGTGGTTCTGAAATATTAAGTTTGAAGAAAAATATTATCCTAGCTGTCGAGGTGTATAATTAGTGGAGATCTTTGACTTAGAATATTTCCCGTGTTTTTGGCCAAATTGGCTGTGCGTGTCTCTGTAAGAACGAATCTGGAGTCCGAACTAAGATAGATAGAGTAAATTTGAAATGACCATTCGATAGAACACAATGTAATGAACATATGTGCCAATGTTGGTCCTGAAATATGCAGTTTGAAGAAAAATATAAGGCTAGCTGTCAAGGTGTATAATTAGTGGAGATCTTTGACTTAGAATATTTCCCGTGTTTTTGGCCAAATTAGCTGTGCGTGTCTCTGTAAGAACGAATCTGGAGTCCGAACTAAGATAGATAGAGTAAATTTGAAATGACCATTCGATAGAACACAATGTAATGAACATATGTGCCAATGTTGGTCCTGAAATATGCAGTTTGAAGAAAAATATAAGGCTAGCTGTCAAGGTGTATAATTAGTGGAGATCTTTGACTTAGAATATTTCCCGTGTTTTTGGCCAAATTAGCTGTGCGTGTCTCTGTAAGAACGAATCTGGAGTCCGAACTAAGATAGATAGAGTAAATTTGAAATGACCATTCGATAGAACACAATGTAATGAACATATGTGCCAATGTTGGTCCTGAAATATGCAGTTTGAAGAAAAATATAAGGCTAGCTGTCAAGGTGTATAATTAGTGGAGATCTTTGACTTAGAATATTTCCCGTGTTTTTGGCCAAATTAGCTGTGCGTGTCTCTGTAAGAACGAATCTGGAGTCCGAACTAAGATAGATAGAGTAAATTTGAAATGACCATTCGATAGAACACAATGTAATTGACATATGTGCCAATTTTGGTTCTGAAATATTAAGTTTGAAGAAAAATATTATCCTTGCTGTCGAGGTGTATAATTAGTAGAGATCTTTGACTTAGAATATTTCCCGTGTTTTTGGCCAAATTGGCTGTGCGTGTCTCTGTAAGAACGAATCTGGAGTCCGAACTAAGATAGATAGAGTAAATTTGAAATGACCATTCGATAGAACACAATGTAATGAACATATGTGCCAATTTTGGTTCTGAAATATTAAGTTTGAAGAAAAATATTATCCTAGCTGTCGAGGTGTATAATTAGTGGAGATCTTTGACTTAGAATATTTCCCGTATTTTTTGCCAAATTAGCTGTGCGTGTCTCTGTAAGAACGAATCTGGAGTCCGAACTAAGATAGATAGAGTAAATTTGAAATGATCATTCGATAGAACACAATGTAATGAACATATGTGCCAATTTTGGTTCTGAAATATGCAGTTTGAAGAAAAATATTATCCTAGCTGTCGAGGTGTATAATTAGTGGAGATCTTTGACTTAGAATATTTCCCGTGTTTTTGGCCAAATTGGCTGTGCGTGTCTCTGTAAGAACGAATCTAGAGTCCGAACTAAGATAGATAGAGTAAATTTGAAATGACCATTCGATAGAACTCAATGTAATGAACATCTGTGCAAAATGTGGTTCTGAAATATTAAGTTTGAAGAAAAATATTATCCTAGCTGTCGAGGTGTATAATTAGTGGAGATCTTTGACTTAGAATATTTCCCGTGTTTTTGGCCAAATTGGCTGTGCGTGTCTCTGTAAGAACGAATCTGGAGTCCGAACTAAGATAGATAGAGTAAATTTGAAATGACCATTCGATAGAACACAATGTCATGAACATATGTGCCAATTTTGGTTCTGAAATATGCAGTTTGAAGAAAAATATTATCCTAGCTGTCGAGGTGTATAATTAGTGGAGATCTTTGACTTAGAATATTTCCCGTGTTTTTGGCCAAATTAGCTGTGCGTGTCTCTGTAAGAACGAATCTGGAGTCCGAACTAAGATAGATAGAGTAAATTTGAAATGACCATTCGATAGAACACAATGTAATGAACATCTGTGCAAAATGTGGTTCTGAAATATGCAGTTTGAAGAAAAATATAAGGCTAGCTGTCGAGGTGTATAATTAGTGGAGATCTTTGACTTAGAATATTTCCCGTGTTTTTGGCCAAATTTGCTGTGCGTGTCTCTGTAAGAACGAATCTGGAGTCCGAACTAAGATAGATAGAGTACATTTGAAATGACCATTCGATAGAACACAATGTAATGAACATATGTGCCAATTTTGGTTCTGAAATATTAAGTTTGAAGAAAAATATTATCCTAGCTGTCGAGGTGTATAATTAGTGGAGATCTTTGACTTAGAATATTTCCCGTGTTTTTGGCCAAATTTGCTGGTCGTGTCTCTGTAAGAACGAATCTGGAGTCCGAACTAAGATAGATAGAGTAAATTTGAAATGACCATTCGATAGAACACAATGTAATGAACATCTGTGCAAAATGTGGTTCTGAAATATGCAGTTTGAAGAAAAATATAAGGCTAGCTGTCAAGGTGTATAATTAGTGGAGATCTTTGACTTAGAATATTTCCCGTGTTTTTGGCCAAATTAGCTGTGCGTGTCTCTGTAAGAACGAATCTGGAGTCCGAACTAAGATAGATAGAGTAAATTTGAAATGACCATTCGATAGAACACAATGTCATGAACATATGTGCCAATTTTGGTTCTGAAATATTAAGTTTGAAGAAAAATATTATCCTAGCTGTCGAGGTGTATAATTAGTGGAGATCTTTGACTTAGAATATTTCCCGTATTTTTGGCCAAATTAGCTGTGCGTGTCTCTGTAAGAACGAATCTGGAGTCCGAACTAAGATAGATAGAGTAAATTTGAAATGACCATTCGATAGAACACAATGTAATGAACATATGTGCCAATTTTGGTTCTGAAATATTAAGTTTGAAGAAAAATATTATCCTAGGTGTCGAGGTGTATAATTAGTGGAGATCTTTGACTTAAAATATTTCCCGTGTTTTTGACCAAATTGGCTGTGCGTGTCTCTGTAAGAACGAATCTAGAGTCCGAACTAAGATAGATAGAATAAATTTGAAATGACCATTCGATAGAACACAATGTAATGAACATCTGTGCAAAATGTGGTTCTGAAATATTAAGTTTGAAGAAAAATATTATCCTAGATGTCGAGGTGTATAATTAGTGGAGATCTTTGACTTAGAATATTTCCCGTATTTTTGGCCAAATTAGCTGTGCGTGTCTCTGTAAGAACGAATCTGGAGTCCGAACTAAGATAGATAGAGTAAATTTGAAATGACCATTCGATAGAACACAATGTAATGAACATCTGTGCCATTTCTGGTCCTGAAATATGCAGTTTGAAGAAAAATATGAGGATAGCTGTCAAGGTGTATAATTAGTGGAGATCTTTGACTTAGAATATTTCCCGTGTTTTTGGCCAAATTAGCTGTGCGTGTCTCTGTAAGAACGAATCTGGAGTCCGAACTAAGATAGATAGAGTAAATTTGAAATGACCATTCGATAGAACACAATGTAATGAACATATGTGCCAATTTTGGTCCTGAAATATGCAGTTTGAAGAAAAATATAAGGCTAGCTGTCAAGGTGTATAATTAGTGGAGATCTTTGACTTAGAATATTTCCCGTGTTTTTGGCCAAATTAGCTGTGCGTGTCTCTGTAAGAACGAATCTGGAGTCCGAACTAAGATAGATAGAGTAAATTTGAAATGACCATTCGATAGAACACAATGTAATGAACATATGTGCCAATTTTGGTTCTGAAATATTAAGTTTGAAGAAAAATATTATCCTAGCTGTCGAGGTGTATAATTAGTAGAGATCTTTGACTTAGAATATTTCCCGTGTTTTTGGCCAAATTGGCTGTGCGTGTCTCTGTAAGAACGAATCTGGAGTCCGAACTAAGATAGATAGAGTAAATTTGAAATGACCATTCGATAGAACACAATGTAATGAACATATGTGCCAATTTTGGTTCTGAAATATTAAGTTTGAAGAAAAATATTATCCTAGCTGTCGAGGTGTATAATTAGTGGAGATCTTTGACTTAGAATATTTCCCGTGTTTTTGGCCAAATTGGCTGTGCGTGTCTCTGTAAGAACGAATCTGGAGTCCGAACTAAGATAGATAGAGTAAATGTGAAATGACCATTCGATAGAACACAATGTCATGAACATATGTGCCAATTTTGGTTCTGAAATATGCAGTTTGAAGAAAAATATTATCCTAGCTGTCGAGGTGTATAATTAGTGGAGATCTTTGACTTAGAATATTTCCCGTGTTTTTGGCCAAATTAGCTGTGCGTGTCTCTGTAAGAACGAATCTGGAGTCCGAACTAAGATAGATAGAGTAAATTTGAAATGACCATTCGATAGAACACAATGTAATGAACATCTGTGCAAAATGTGGTTCTGAAATATGCAGTTTGAAGAAAAATATAAGGCTAGCTGTCGAGGTGTATAATTAGTGGAGATCTTTGACTTAGAATATTTCCCGTGTTTTTGGCCAAATTTGCTGTGCGTGTCTCTGTAAGAACGAATCTGGAGTCCGAACTAAGATAGATAGAGTACATTTGAAATGACCATTCGATAGAACACAATGTAATGAACATATGTGCCAATTTTGGTTCTGAAATATTAAGTTTGAAGAAAAATATTATCCTAGCTGTCGAGGTGTATAATTAGTGGAGATCTTTGACTTAGAATATTTCCCGTGTTTTTGGCCAAATTTGCTGTGCGTGTCTCTGTAAGAACGAATCTGGAGTCCGAACTAAGATAGATAGAGTAAATTTGAAATGACCATTCGATAGAACACAATGTAATGAACATCTGTGCAAAATGTGGTTCTGAAATATGCAGTTTGAAGAAAAATATAAGGCTAGCTGTCAAGGTGTATAATTAGTGGAGATCTTTGACTTAGAATATTTCCCGTGTTTTTGGCCAAATTAGCTGTGCGTGTCTCTGTAAGAACGAATCTGGAGTCCGAACTAAGATAGATAGAGTAAATTTGAAATGACCATTCGATAGAACACAATGTCATGAACATATGTGCCAATTTTGGTTCTGAAATATTAAGTTTGAAGAAAAATATTATCCTAGCTGTCGAGGTGTATAATTAGTGGAGATCTTTGACTTAGAATATTTCCCGTGTTTTTGGCCAAATTGGCTGTGCGTGTCTCTGTAAGAACGAATCTGGAGTCCGAACTAAGATAGATAGAGTAAATTTGAAATGACCATTCGATAGAACACAATGTAATGAACATATGTGCCAATGTTGGTCCTGAAATATGCAGTTTGAAGAAAAATATAAGGCTAGCTGTCAAGGTGTATAATTAGTGGAGATCTTTGACTTAGAATATTTCCCGTGTTTTTGGCCAAATTAGCTGTGCGTGTCTCTGTAAGAACGAATCTGGAGTCCGAACTAAGATAGATAGAGTAAATTTGAAATGACCATTCGATAGAACACAATGTAATGAACATATGTGCCAATTTTGGTTCTGAAATATTAAGTTTGAAGAAAAATATTATCCTAGCTGTCGAGGTGTATAATTAGTAGAGATCTTTGACTTAGAATATTTCCCGTGTTTTTGGCCAAATTGGCTGTGCGTGTCTCTGTAAGAACGAATCTGGAGTCCGAACTAAGATAGATAGAGTAAATTTGAAATGACCATTCGATAGAACACAATGTAATGAACATATGTGCCAATTTTGGTTCTGAAATATTAAGTTTGAAGAAAAATATTATCCTAGCTGTCGAGGTGTATAATTAGTGGAGATCTTTGACTTAGAATATTTCCCGTGTTTTTGGCCAAATTGGCTGTCCGTGTCTCTGTAAGAACGAATCTGGAGTCCGAACTAAGATAGATAGAGTAAATGTGAAATGACCATTCGATAGAACACAATGTAATGAACATCTGTGCCAATTTTGGTCCTGAAATATGCAGTTTGAAGAAAAATATTATCCTAGCTGTCGAGGTGTATAATTAGTAGAGATCTTTGACTTAGAATATTTCCCGTGTTTTTGGCCAAATTGGCTGTGCGTGTCTCTGTAAGAACGAATCTGGAGTCCGAACTAAGATAGATAGAGTAAATTTGAAATGACCATTCGATAGAACACAATGTAATAAACATATGTGCCAATTTTGGTTCTGAAATATTAAGTTTGAAGAAAAATATTATCCTAGCTGTCGAGGTGTATAATTAGTGGAGATCTTTGACTTAGAATATTTCCCGTATTTTTTGACAAATTAGCTGTGCGTGTCTCTGTAAGAACGAATCTGGAGTCCGAACTAAGATAGATAGAGTAAATTTGAAATGACCATTCGATAGAACACAATGTCATGAACATATGTGCCAATTTTGGTTCTGAAATATTAAGTTTGAAGAAAAATATTATCCTAGCTGTCGAGGTGTATAATTAGTGGAGATCTTTGACTTAGAATATTTCCCGTGTTTTTGGCCAAATTGGCTGTCCGTGTCTCTGTAAGAACGAATCTGGAGTCCGAACTAAGATAGATAGAGTAAATGTGAAATGACCATTCGATAGAACACAATGTAATGAACATATGTGCCAATTTTGGTCCTGAAATATGCAGTTTGAAGAAAAATATAAGGCTAGCTGTCAAGGTGTATAATTAGTGGAGATCTTTGACTTAGAATATTTCCCGTGTTTTTGGCCAAATTAGCTGTGCGTGTCTCTGTAAGAACGAATCTGGAGTCCGAACTAAGATAGATAGAGTAAATTTGAAATGACCATTCGATAGAACACAATGTCATGAACATATGTGCCAATTTTGGTTCTGAAATATTAAGTTTGAAGAAAAATATTATCCTAGCTGTCGAGGTGTATAATTAGTGGAGATCTTTGACTTAGAATATTTCCCGTGTTTTTGGCCAAATTGGCTGTGCGTGTCTCTGTAAGAACGAATCTGGAGTCCGAACTAAGATAGATAGAGTAAATTTGAAATGACCATTCGATAGAACACAATGTAATGAACATATGTGCCAATTTTGGTTCTGAAATATGCAGTTTGAAGAAAAATATTATCCTAGCTGTCGAGGTGTATAATTAGTGGAGATCTTTGACTTAGAATATTTCCCGTGTTTTTGGCCAAATTGGCTGTGCGTGTCTCTGTAAGAACGAATCTAGAGTCCGAACTAAGATAGATAGAGTAAATTTGAAATGACCATTCGATAGAACACAATGTAATGAACATCTGTGCAAAATGTGGTTCTGAAATATTAAGTTTGAAGAAAAATATTATCCTAGCTGTCGAGGTGTATAATTAGTGGAGATCTTTGACTTAGAATATTTCCCGTGTTTTTGGCCAAATTGGCTGTGCGTGTCTCTGTAAGAACGAATCTGGAGTCCGAACTAAGATAGATAGAGTAAATTTGAAATGACCATTCGATAGAACACAATGTAATGAACATCTGTGCAAAATGTGGTTCTGAAATATGCAGTTTGAAGAAAAATATAAGGCTAGCTGTCAAGGTGTATAATTAGTGGAGATCTTTGACTTAGAATATTTCCCGTATTTTTGGCCAAATTAGCTGTGCGTGTCTCTGTAAGAACGAATCTGGAGTCCGAACTAAGATAGATAGAGTAAATTTGAAATGACCATTCGATAGAACACAATGTAATGAACATCTGTGCAAAATGTGGTTCTGAAATATTAAGTTTGAAGAAAAATATTATCCTAGCTGTCGAGGTGTATAATTAGTGGAGATCTTTGACTTAGAATATTTCCCGTGTTTTTGGCCAAATTGGCTGTGCGTGTCTCTGTAAGAACGAATCTGGAGTCCGAACTAAGATAGATAGAGTAAATTTGAAATGACCATTCGATAGAACACAATGTAATGAACATCTGTGCAAAATGTGGTTCTGAAATATGCAGTTTGAAGAAAAATATAAGGCTAGCTGTCAAGGTGTATAATTAGTGGAGATCTTTGACTTAGAATATTTCCCGTGTTTTTGGCCAAATTTGCTGTGCGTGTCTCTGTAAGAACGAATCTGGAGTCCGAACTAAGATAGATAGAGTAAATTTGAAATGACCATTCGATAGAACACAATGTAATGAACATATGTGCCAATTTTGGTTCTGAAATATTAAGTTTGAAGAAAAATATTATCCTAGCTGTCGAGGTGTATAATTAGTGGAGATCTTTGACTTAGAATATTTCCCGTGTTTTTGGCCAAATTGGCTGTGCGTGTCTCTGTAAGAACGAATCTGGAGTCCGAACTAAGATAGATAGAGTAAATGTGAAATGACCATTCGATAGAACACAATGTAATGAACATATGTGCCAATGTTGGTCCTGAAATATGCAGTTTGAAGAAAAATATAAGGCTAGCTGTCAAGGTGTATAATTAGTGGAGATCTTTGACTTAGAATATTTCCCGTTTTTTTGGCCAAATTAGCTGTGCGTGTCTCTGTAAGAACGAATCTGGAGTCCGAACTAAGATAGATAGAGTAAATTTGAAATGACCATTCGATAGAACACAATGTAATGAACATATGTGCCAATTTTGGTTCTGAAATATTAAGTTTGAAGAAAAATATTATCCTAGCTGTCGAGGTGTATAATTAGTGGAGATCTTTGACTTAGAATATTTCCCGTGTTTTTGGCCAAATTGGCTGTGCGTGTCTCTGTAAGAACGAATCTGGAGTCCGAACTAAGATAGATAGAGTAAATGTGAAATGACCATTCGATAGAACACAATGTAATGAACATATGTGCCAATTTTGGTCCTGAAATATGCAGTTTGAAGAAAAATATAAGGCTAGCTGTCAAGGTGTATAATTAGTGGAGATCTTTGACTTAGAATATTTCCCGTGTTTTTGGCCAAATTAGCTGTGCGTGTCTCTGTAAGAACGAATCTGGAGTCCGAACTAAGATAGATAGAGTAAATTTGAAATGACCATTCGATAGAACACAATGTAATGAACATATGTGCCAATTTTGGTTCTGAAATATTAAGTTTGAAGAAAAATATTATCCTAGCTGTCGAGGTGTATAATTAGTGGAGATCTTTGACTTAGAATATTTCCCGTGTTTTTGGCCAAATTGGCTGTGCGTGTCTCTGTAAGAACGAATCTGGAGTCCGAACTAAGATAGATAGAGTAAATGTGAAATGACCATTCGATAGAACACAATGTAATGAACATATGTGCCAATTTTGGTTCTGAAATATTAAGTTTGAAGAAAAATATTATCCAACTGTCGAGGTGTATAATTAGTGGAGATCTTTGACTTAGAATATTTCCCGTGTTTTTGGCCAAATTGGCTGTGCGTGTCTCTGTAAGAACGAATCTGGAGTCCGAACTAAGATAGATAGAGTAAATGTGAAATGACCATTCGATAGAACACAATGTAATGAACATATGTGCCAATTTTGGTCCTGAAATATGCAGTTTGAAGAAAAATATAAGGCTAGCTGTCAAGGTGTATAATTAGTGGAGATCTTTGACTTAGAATATTTCCCGTGTTTTTGGCCAAATTGGCTGTGCGTGTCTCTGTAAGAACGAATCTGGAGTCCGAACTAAGATAGATAGAGTAAATTTGAAATGACCATTCGATAGAACACAATGTAATGAACATATGTGCCAATTTTGGTTCTGAAATATTAAGTTTGAAGAAAAATATTATCCTAGCTGTCGAGGTGTATAATTAGTGGAGATCTTTGACTTAGAATATTTCCCGTGTTTTTGGCCAAATTGGCTGTGCGTGTCTCTGTAAGAACGAATCTGGAGTCCGAACTAAGATAGATAGAGTAAATGTGAAATGACCATTCGATAGAACACAATGTAATGAACATATGTGCCAATTTTGGTCCTGAAATATTAAGTTTGAAGAAAAATATTATCCAACTGTCGAGGTGTATAATTAGTGGAGATCTTTGACTTAGAATATTTCCCGTGTTTTTGGCCAAATTGGCTGTGCGTGTCTCTGTAAGAACGAATCTGGAGTCCGAACTAAGATAGATAGAGTAAATGTGAAATGACCATTCGATAGAACACAATGTAATGAACATATGTGCCAATTTTGGTCCTGAAATATGCAGTTTGAAGAAAAATATAAGGCTAGCTGTCAAGGTGTATAATTAGTGGAGATCTTTGACTTAGAATATTTCCCGTGTTTTTGGCCAAATTGGCTGTGCGTGTCTCTGTAAGAACGAATCTGGAGTCCGAACTAAGATAGATAGAGTAAATTTGAAATGACCATTCGATAGAACACAATGTAATGAACATATGTGCCAATTTTGGTTCTGAAATATTAAGTTTGAAGAAAAATATTATCCTAGCTGTCGAGGTGTATAATTAGTGGAGATCTTTGACTTAGAATATTTCCCGTGTTTTTGGCCAAATTGGCTGTGCGTGTCTCTGTAAGAACGAATCTGGAGTCCGAACTAAGATAGATAGAGTAAATTTGAAATGACCATTCGATAGAACACAATGTAATGAACATATGTGCTATTTTGGTTCTGAAATATTAAGTTTGAAGAAAAATATTATCCTAGCTGTCAAGGTGTATAATTAGTGGAGATCTTTGACTTAGAATATTTCCCGTGTTTTTGGCCAAATTGGCTGTGCGTGTCTCTGTAAGAACGAATCTAGAGTCCGAACTAAGATAGATAGAGTAAATTTGAAATGACCATTCGATAGAACACAATGTAATGAACATCTGTGCAAAATGTGGTTCTGAAATATTAAGTTTGAAGAAAAATATTATCCTAGCTGTCGAGGTGTATAATTAGTGGAGATCTTTGACTTAGAATATTTCCCGTGTTTTTGGCCAAATTGGCTGTGCGTGTCTCTGTAAGAACGAATCTGGAGTCCGAACTAAGATAGATAGAGTAAATGTGAAATGACCATTCGATAGAACACAATATAATGAACATATGTGCCAATTTTGGTTCTGAAATATTAAGTTTGAAGAAAAATATTATCCAACTGTCGAGGTGTATAATTAGTGGAGATCTTTGACTTAGAATATTTCCCGTGTTTTTGGCCAAATTGGCTGTGCGTGTCTCTGTAAGAACGAATCTGGAGTCCGAACTAAGATAGATAGAGTAAATGTGAAATGACCATTCGATAGAACACAATGTAATGAACATATGTGCCAATTTTGGTCCTGAAATATGCAGTTTGAAGAAAAATATAAGGCTAGCTGTCAAGGTGTATAATTAGTGGAGATCTTTGACTTAGAATATTTCCCGTGTTTTTGGCCAAATTGGCTGTGCGTGTCTCTGTAAGAACGAATCTGGAGTCCGAACTAAGATAGATAGAGTAAATTTGAAATGACCATTCGATAGAACACAATGTAATGAACATATGTGCCAATTTTGGTTCTGAAATATTAAGTTTGAAGAAAAATATTATCCTAGCTGTCGAGGTGTATAATTAGTGGAGATCTTTGACTTAGAATATTTCCCGTGTTTTTGGCCAAATTGGCTGTGCGTGTCTCTGTAAGAACGAATCTGGAGTCCGAACTAAGATAGATAGAGTAAATGTGAAATGACCATTCGATAGAACACAATGTAATGAACATATGTGCCAATTTTGGTTCTGAAATATTAAGTTTGAAGAAAAATATTATCCAACTGTCGAGGTGTATAATTAGTGGAGATCTTTGACTTAGAATATTTCCCGTGTTTTTGGCCAAATTGGCTGTGCGTGTCTCTGTAAGAACGAATCTGGAGTCCGAACTAAGATAGATAGAGTAAATGTGAAATGACCATTCGATAGAACACAATGTAATGAACATATGTGCCAATTTTGGTCCTGAAATATGCAGTTTGAAGAAAAATATAAGGCTAGCTGTCAAGGTGTATAATTAGTGGAGATCTTTGACTTAGAATATTTCCCGTGTTTTTGGCCAAATTGGCTGTGCGTGTCTCTGTAAGAACGAATCTGGAGTCCGAACTAAGATAGATAGAGTAAATTTGAAATGACCATTCGATAGAACACAATGTAATGAACATATGTGCCAATTTTGGTTCTGAAATATTAAGTTTGAAGAAAAATATTATCCTAGCTGTCGAGGTGTATAATTAGTGGAGATCTTTGACTTAGAATATTTCCCGTGTTTTTGGCCAAATTGGCTGTGCGTGTCTCTGTAAGAACGAATCTGGAGTCCGAACTAAGATAGATAGAGTAAATTTGAAATGACCATTCGATAGAACACAATGTAATGAACATATGTGCCAATTTTGGTTCTGAAATATTAAGTTTGAAGAAAAATATTATCCTAGCTGTCAAGGTGTATAATTAGTGGAGATCTTTGACTTAGAATATTTCCCGTGTTTTTGGCCAAATTGGCTGTGCGTGTCTCTGTAAGAACGAATCTAGAGTCCGAACTAAGATAGATAGAGTAAATTTGAAATGACCATTCGATAGAACACAATGTAATGAACATCTGTGCAAAATGTGGTTCTGAAATATTAAGTTTGAAGAAAAATATTATCCTAGCTGTCGAGGTGTATAATTAGTGGAGATCTTTGACTTAGAATATTTCCCGTGTTTTTGGCCAAATTGGCTGTGCGTGTCTCTGTAAGAACGAATCTGGAGTCCGAACTAAGATAGATAGAGTAAATGTGAAATGACCATTCGATAGAACACAATGTAATGAACATATGTGCCAATTTTGGTTCTGAAATATTAAGTTTGAAGAAAAATATTATCCAACTGTCGAGGTGTATAATTAGTGGAGATCTTTGACTTAGAATATTTCCCGTGTTTTTGGCCAAATTGGCTGTGCGTGTCTCTGTAAGAACGAATCTGGAGTCCGAACTAAGATAGATCGAGTAAATTTGAAATGACCATTCGATAGAACACAATGTAATGATCATATGTGCCAATTTTGGTTCTGAAATATTAAGTTTGAAGAAAAATATTATCCTAGCTGTCGAGGTGTATAATTAGTGGAGATCTTTGACTTAGAATATTTCCCGTGTTTTTGGCCAAATTGGCTGTGCGTGTCTCTGTAAGAACGAATCTGGAGTCCGAACTAAGATAGATAGAGTAAATGTGAAATGACCATTCGATAGAACACAATGTAATGAACATATGTGCCAATTTTGGTTCTGAAATATTAAGTTTGAAGAAAAATATTATCCTAGCTGTCAAGGTGTATAATTAGTGGAGATCTTTGACTTAGAATATTTCCCGTGTTTTTGGCCAAATTGGCTGTGCGTGTCTCTGTAAGAACGAATCTAGAGTCCGAACTAAGATAGATAGAGTAAATTTGAAATGACCATTCGATAGAACACAATGTAATGAACATCTGTGCAAAATGTGGTTCTGAAATATTAAGTTTGAAGAAAAATATTATCCTAGCTGTCGAGGTGTATAATTAGTGGAGATCTTTGACTTAGAATATTTCCCTTGTTTTTGGCCAAATTGGCTGTCCGTGTCTCTGTAAGAACGAATCTGGAGTCCGAACTAAGATAGATAGAGTAAATGTGAAATGACCATTCGATAGAACACAATGTAATGAACATCTGTGCCAATTTTGGTTCTGAAATATTAAGTTTGAAGAAAAATATTATCCTAGCTGTCGAGGTGTATAATTAGTGGAGATCTTTGACTTAGAATATTTCCCGTATTTTTGGCCAAATTAGCTGTGCGTGTCTCTGTAAGAACGAATCTGGAGTCCGAACTAAGATAGATAGTGTAAATGTGAAATGACCATTCGATAGAACACAATGTAATGAACATATGTGCCAATTTTGGTTCTGAAATATTAAGTTTGAAGAAAAATATTATCCTAGCTGTCGAGGTGTATAATTAGTGGAGATCTTTGACTTAGAATATTTCCCGTGTTTTTGGCCAAATTGGCTGTGCGTGTCTCTGTAAGAACGAATCTGGAGTCCGAACTAAGATAGATAGAGTAAATTTGAAATGACCATTCGATAGAACACAATGTAATGAACATATGTGCCAATTTTGGTTCTGAAATATTAAGTTTGAAGAAAAATATTATCCTAGCTGTCGAGGTGTATAATTAGTGGAGATCTTTGACTTAGAATATTTCCCGTGTTTTTGGCCAAATTGGCTGTGCGTGTCTCTGTAAGAACGAATCTGGAGTCCGAACTAAGATAGATAGAGTAAATTTGAAATGACCATTCGATAGAACACAATGTAATGAACATCTGTGCCAATTCTGGTTCTGAAATATTAAGTTTGAAGAAAAATATTATCCTAGCTGTCGAGGTGTATAATTAGTGGAGATCTTTGACTTAGAATATTTCCCGTGTTTTTGGCCAAATTGGCTGTGCGTGTCTCTGTAAGAACGAATCTAGAGTCCGAACTAAGATAGATAGAGTAAATTTGAAATGACCATTCGATAGAACACAATGTAATGAACATCTGTGCAAAATGTGGTTCTGAAATATTAAGTTTGAAGAAAAATATTATCCTAGCTGTCGAGGTGTATAATTAGTGGAGATCTTTGACTTAGAATATTTCCCTTGTTTTTGGCCAAATTGGCTGTCCGTGTCTCTGTAAGAACGAATCTGGAGTCCGAACTAAGATAGATAGAGTAAATGTGAAATGACCATTCGATAGAACACAATGTAATGAACATCTGTGCCAATTTTGGTTCTGAAATATTAAGTTTGAAGAAAAATATTATCCTAGCTGTCGAGGTGTATAATTAGTGGAGATCTTTGACTTAGAATATTTCCCGTGTTTTTGGCCAAATTGGCTGTGCGTGTCTCTGTAAGAACGAATCTGTAGTCCGAACTAAGATAGATAGAGTTAATTTGAAATGACCATTCGATAGAACACAATGTAATGAACATCTGTGCAAAATGTGGTTCTGAAATATGCAGTTTGAAGAAAAATATAAGGCTAGCTGACAAGGTGTATAATTAGTGGAGATCTTTGACTTAGAATATTTCCCGTATTTTTGGCCAAATTAGCTGTGCGTGTCTCTGTAAGAACGAATCTGGAGTCCGAACTAAGATAGATAGAGTAAATGTGAAATGACCATTCGATAGAACACAATGTAATGAACATATGTGCCAATTTTGGTCCTGAAATATGCAGTTTGAAGAAAAATATAAGGCTAGCTGTCAAGGTGTATAATTAGTGGAGATCTTTGACTTAGAATATTTCCCGTGTTTTTGGCCAAATTAGCTGTGCGTGTCTCTGTAAGAACGAATCTGGAGTCCGAACTAAGATAGATAGAGTAAATTTGAAATGACCATTCGATAGAACACAATGTAATGAACATATGTGCCAATTTTGGTTCTGAAATATTAAGTTTGAAGAAAAATATTATCCTAGCTGTCGAGGTGTATAATTAGTGGAGATCTTTGACTTAGAATATTTCCCGTGTTTTTGGCCAAATTGGCTGTGCGTGTCTCTGTAAGAACGAATCTGGAGTCCGAACTAAGATAGATAGAGTAAATGTGAAATGACCATTCGATAGAACACAATGTAATGAACATATGTGCCAATTTTGGTTCTGAAATATTAAGTTTGAAGAAAAATATTATCCAACTGTCGAGGTGTATAATTAGTGGAGATCTTTGACTTAGAATATTTCCCGTGTTTTTGGCCAAATTGGCTGTGCGTGTCTCTGTAAGAACGAATCTGGAGTCCGAACTAAGATAGATAGAGTAAATGTGAAATGACCATTCGATAGAACACAATGTAATGAACATATGTGCCAATTTTGGTCCTGAAATATGCAGTTTGAAGAAAAATATAAGGCTAGCTGTCAAGGTGTATAATTAGTGGAGATCTTTGACTTAGAATATTTCCCGTGTTTTTGGCCAAATTGGCTGTGCGTGTCTCTGTAAGAACGAATCTGGAGTCCGAACTAAGATAGATAGAGTAAATTTGAAATGACCATTCGATAGAACACAATGTAATGAACATATGTGCCAATTTTGGTTCTGAAATATTAAGTTTGAAGAAAAATATTATCCTAGCTGTCGAGGTGTATAATTAGTGGAGATCTTTGACTTAGAATATTTCCCGTGTTTTTGGCCAAATTGGCTGTGCGTGTCTCTGTAAGAACGAATCTGGAGTCCGAACTAAGATAGATAGAGTAAATGTGAAATGACCATTCGATAGAACACAATGTAATGAACATATGTGCCAATTTTGGTTCTGAAATATTAAGTTTGAAGAAAAATATTATCCAACTGTCGAGGTGTATAATTAGTGGAGATCTTTGACTTAGAATATTTCCCGTGTTTTTGGCCAAATTGGCTGTGCGTGTCTCTGTAAGAACGAATCTGGAGTCCGAACTAAGATAGATAGAGTAAATGTGAAATGACCATTCGATAGAACACAATGTAATGAACATATGTGCCAATTTTGGTCCTGAAATATGCAGTTTGAAGAAAAATATAAGGCTAGCTGTCAAGGTGTATAATTAGTGGAGATCTTTGACTTAGAATATTTCCCGTGTTTTTGGCCAAATTGGCTGTGCGTGTCTCTGTAAGAACGAATCTGGAGTCCGAACTAAGATAGATAGAGTAAATTTGAAATGACCATTCGATAGAACACAATGTAATGAACATATGTGCCAATTTTGGTTCTGAAATATTAAGTTTGAAGAAAAATATTATCCTAGCTGTCGAGGTGTATAATTAGTGGAGATCTTTGACTTAGAATATTTCCCGTGTTTTTGGCCAAATTGGCTGTGCGTGTCTCTGTAAGAACGAATCTGGAGTCCGAACTAAGATAGATAGAGTAAATTTGAAATGACCATTCGATAGAACACAATGTAATGAACATATGTGCCAATTTTGGTTCTGAAATATTAAGTTTGAAGAAAAATATTATCCTAGCTGTCAAGGTGTATAATTAGTGGAGATCTTTGACTTAGAATATTTCCCGTGTTTTTGGCCAAATTGGCTGTGCGTGTCTCTGTAAGAACGAATCTAGAGTCCGAACTAAGATAGATAGAGTAAATTTGAAATGACCATTCGATAGAACACAATGTAATGAACATCTGTGCAAAATGTGGTTCTGAAATATTAAGTTTGAAGAAAAATATTATCCTAGCTGTCGAGGTGTATAATTAGTGGAGATCTTTGACTTAGAATATTTCCCTTGTTTTTGGCCAAATTGGCTGTGCGTGTCTCTGTAAGAACGAATCTGGAGTCCGAACTAAGATAGATAGTGTAAATGTGAAATGACCATTCGATAGAACACAATGTAATGAACATATGTGCCAATTTTGGTTCTGAAATATTAAGTTTGAAGAAAAATATTATCCTAGCTGTCGAGGTGTATAATTAGTGGAGATCTTTGACTTAGAATATTTCCCGTGTTTTTGGCCAAATTGGCTGTGCGTGTCTCTGTAAGAACGAATCTGGAGTCCGAACTAAGATAGATAGAGTAAATGTGAAATGACCATTCGATAGAACACAATGTAATGAACATATGTGCCAATTTTGGTTCTGAAATATTAAGTTTGAAGAAAAATATTATCCAACTGTCGAGGTGTATAATTAGTGGAGATCTTTGACTTAGAATATTTCCCGTGTTTTTGGCCAAATTGGCTGTGCGTGTCTCTGTAAGAACGAATCTGGAGTCCGAACTAAGATAGATAGAGTAAATGTGAAATGACCATTCGATAGAACACAATGTAATGAACATATGTGCCAATTTTGGTCCTGAAATATGCAGTTTGAAGAAAAATATAAGGCTAGCTGTCAAGGTGTATAATTAGTGGAGATCTTTGACTTAGAATATTTCCCGTGTTTTTGGCCAAATTGGCTGTGCGTGTCTCTGTAAGAACGAATCTGGAGTCCGAACTAAGATAGATAGAGTAAATTTGAAATGACCATTCGATAGAACACAATGTAATGAACATATGTGCCAATTTTGGTTCTGAAATATTAAGTTTGAAGAAAAATATTATCCTAGCTGTCGAGGTGTATAATTAGTGGAGATCTTTGACTTAGAATATTTCCCGTGTTTTTGGCCAAATTGGCTGTGCGTGTCTCTGTAAGAACGAATCTGGAGTCCGAACTAAGATAGATAGAGTAAATTTGAAATGACCATTCGATAGAACACAATGTAATGAACATATGTGCCAATTTTGGTTCTGAAATATTAAGTTTGAAGAAAAATATTATCCTAGCTGTCAAGGTGTATAATTAGTGGAGATCTTTGACTTAGAATATTTCCCGTGTTTTTGGCCAAATTGGCTGTGCGTGTCTCTGTAAGAACGAATCTAGAGTCCGAACTAAGATAGATAGAGTAAATTTGAAATGACCATTCGATAGAACACAATGTAATGAACATCTGTGCAAAATGTGGTTCTGAAATATTAAGTTTGAAGAAAAATATTATCCTAGCTGTCGAGGTGTATAATTAGTGGAGATCTTTGACTTAGAATATTTCCCTTGTTTTTGGCCAAATTGGCTGTCCGTGTCTCTGTAAGAACGAATCTGGAGTCCGAACTAAGATAGATAGAGTAAATGTGAAATGACCATTCGATAGAACACAATGTAATGAACATCTGTGCCAATTTTGGTTCTGAAATATTAAGTTTGAAGAAAAATATTATCCTAGCTGTCGAGGTGTATAATTAGTGGAGATCTTTGACTTAGAATATTTCCCGTATTTTTGGCCAAATTAGCTGTGCGTGTCTCTGTAAGAACGAATCTGGAGTCCGAACTAAGATAGATAGAGTAAATTTGAAATGACCATTCGATAGAACACAATGTAATGAACATATGTGCCAATTTTGGTTCTGAAATATGCAGTTTGAAGAAAAATATTATCCTAGCTGTCGAGGTGTATAATTAGTGGAGATCTTTGACTTAGAATATTTCCCGTGTTTTTGGCCAAATTGGCTGTGCGTGTCTCTGTAAGAACGAATCTTGAGTCCGAACTAAGATAGATAGAGTAAATGTGAAATGACCATTCGATAGAACACAATGTAATGAACATATGTGCCAATTTTGGTTCTGAAATATTAAGTTTGAAGAAAAATATTATCCTAGCTGTCGAGGTGTATAATTAGTGGAGATCTTTGACTTAGAATATTTCCCGTATTTTTGGCCAAATTAGCTGTGCGTGTCTCTGTAAGAACGAATCTGGAGTCCGAACTAAGATAGATAGTGTAAATGTGAAATGACCATTCGATAGAACACAATGTAATGAACATATGTGCCAATTTTGGTTCTGAAATATTAAGTTTGAAGAAAAATATTTTCCTAGCTGTCGAGGTGTATAATTAGTGGAGATCTTTGACTTAGAATATTTCCCGTGTTTTTGGCCAAATTGGCTGTGCGTGTCTCTGTAAGAACGAATCTGGAGTCCGAAATAAGATAGATAGAGTAAATTTGAAATGACCATTCGATAGAACACAATGTAATGAACATCTGTGCCAATTCTGGTTCTGAAATATCAAGTTTGAAGAAAAATATTATCCTAGCTGTCGAGGTGTATAATTAGTGGAGATCTTTGACTTAGAATATTTCCCGTGTTTTTGGCCAAATTGGCTGTGCGTGTCTCTGTAAGAACGAATCTAGAGTCCGAACTAAGATAGATAGAGTAAATTTGAAATGACCATTCGATAGAACACAATGTAATGAACATCTGTGCAAAATGTGGTTCTGAAATATTAAGTTTGAAGAAAAATATTATCCTAGCTGTCGAGGTGTATAATTAGTGGAGATCTTTGACTTAGAATATTTCCCTTGTTTTTGGCCAAATTGGCTGTCCGTGTCTCTGTAAGAACGAATCTGGAGTCCGAACTAAGATAGATAGAGTAAATGTGAAATGACCATTCGATAGAACACAATGTAATGAACATCTGTGCCAATTTTGGTTCTGAAATATTAAGTTTGAAGAAAAATATTATCCTAGCTGTCGAGGTGTATAATTAGTGGAGATCTTTGACTTAGAATATTTCCCGTGTTTTTGGCCAAATTGGCTGTGCGTGTCTCTGTAAGAACGAATCTGGAGTCCGAACTAAGATAGATAGAGTAAATTTGAAATGACCATTCGATAGAACACAATGTAATGAACATCTGTGCAAAATGTGGTTCTGAAATATTAAGTTTGAAGAAAAATATTATCCTAGCTGTCGAGGTGTATAATTAGTGGAGATCTTTGACTTAGAATATTTCCCGTATTTTTGGCCAAATTAGCTGTGCGTGTCTCTGTAAGAACGAATCTGGAGTCCGAACTAAGATAGATAGTGTAAATGTGAAATGACCATTCGATAGAACACAATGTAATGAACATATGTGCCAATTTTGGTTCTGAAATATTAAGTTTGAAGAAAAATATTATCCAACTGTCGAGGTGTATAATTAGTGGAGATCTTTGACTTAGAATATTTCCCGTGTTTTTGGCCAAATTGGCTGTGCGTGTCTCTGTAAGAACGAATCTGGAGTCCGAACTAAGATAGATAGAGTAAATGTGAAATGACCATTCGATAGAACACAATGTAATGAACATATGTGCCAATTTTGGTTCTGAAATATTAAGTTTGAAGAAAAATATTATCCAACTGTCGAGGTGTATAATTAGTGGAGATCTTTGACTTAGAATATTTCCCGTGTTTTTGGCCAAATTGGCTGTGCGTGTCTCTGTAAGAACGAATCTAGAGTCCGAACTAAGATAGATAGAGTAAATTTGAAATGACCATTCGATAGAACACAATGTAATGAACATCTGTGCAAAATGTGGTTCTGAAATATTAAGTTTGAAGAAAAATATTATCCTAGCTGTCGAGGTGTATAATTAGTGGAGATCTTTGACTTAGAATATTTCCCGTATTTTTGGCCAAATTAGCTGTGCGTGTCTCTGTAAGAACGAATCTGGAGTCCGAACTAAGATAGATAGTGTAAATGTGAAATGACCATTCGATAGAACACAATGTAATGAACATATGTGCCAATTTTGGTTCTGAAATATTAAGTTTGAAGAAAAATATTATCCAACTGTCGAGGTGTATAATTAGTGGAGATCTTTGACTTAGAATATTTCCCGTGTTTTTGGCCAAATTGGCTGTGCGTGTCTCTGTAAGAACGAATCTGGAGTCCGAACTAAGATAGATAGAGTAAATTTGAAATGACCATTCGATAGAACACAATGTAATGAACATATGTGCCAATTTTGGTTCTGAAATATTAAGTTTGAAGAAAAATATTATCCAACTGTCGAGGTGTATAATTAGTGGAGATCTTTGACTTAGAATATTTCCCGTGTTTTTGGCCAAATTGGCTGTGCGTGTCTCTGTAAGAACGAATCTGGAGTCCGAACTAAGATAGATAGAGTAAATGTGAAATGACCATTCGATAGAACACAATGTAATGAACATATGTGCCAATTTTGGTTCTGAAATATTAAGTTTGAAGAAAAATATTATCCAACTGTCGAGGTGTATAATTAGTGGAGATCTTTGACTTAGAATATTTCCCGTGTTTTTGGCCAAATTGGCTGTGCGTGTCTCTGTAAGAACGAATCTAGAGTCCGAACTAAGATAGATAGAGTAAATTTGAAATGACCATTCGATAGAACACAATGTAATGAACATCTGTGCAAAATGTGGTTCTGAAATATTAAGTTTGAAGAAAAATATTATCCTAGCTGTCGAGGTGTATAATTAGTGGAGATCTTTGACTTAGAATATTTCCCGTATTTTTGGCCAAATTAGCTGTGCGTGTCTCTGTAAGAACGAATCTGGAGTCCGAACTAAGATAGATAGTGTAAATGTGAAATGACCATTCGATAGAACACAATGTAATGAACATATGTGCCAATTTTGGTTCTGAAATATTAAGTTTGAAGAAAAATATTATCCAACTGTCGAGGTGTATAATTAGTGGAGATCTTTGACTTAGAATATTTCCCGTGTTTTTGGCCAAATTGGCTGTGCGTGTCTCTGTAAGAACGAATCTGGAGTCCGAACTAAGATAGATAGAGTAAATTTGAAATGACCATTCGATAGAACACAATGTAATGAACATCTGTGCAAAATGTGGTTCTGAAATATTAAGTTTGAAGAAAAATATTATCCTAGCTGTCGAGGTGTATAATTAGTGGAGATCTTTGACTTAGAATATTTCCCGTATTTTTGGCCAAATTAGCTGTGCGTGTCTCTGTAAGAACGAATCTGGAGTCCGAACTAAGATAGATAGTGTAAATGTGAAATGACCATTCGATAGAACACAATGTAATGAATATATGTGCCAATTTTGGTTCTGAAATATTAAGTTTGAAGAAAAATATTATCCAACTGTCGAGGTGTATAATTAGTGGAGATCTTTGACTTAGAATATTTCCCGTGTTTTTGGCCAAATTGGCTGTGCGTGTCTCTGTAAGAACGAATCTGGAGTCCGAACTAAGATAGATAGAGTAAATGTGAAATGACCATTCGATAGAACACAATGTAATGAACATATGTGCCAATTTTGGTCCTGAAATATGCAGTTTGAAGAAAAATATAAGGCTAGCTGTCAAGGTGTATAATTAGTGGAGATCTTTGACTTAGAATATTTCCCGTGTTTTTGGCCAAATTGGCTGTGCGTGTCTCTGTAAGAACGAATCTGGAGTCCGAACTAAGATAGATAGAGTAAATTTGAAATGACCATTCGATAGAACACAATGTAATGAACATATGTGCCAATTTTGGTTCTGAAATATTAAGTTTGAAGAAAAATATTATCCTAGCTGTCGAGGTGTATAATTAGTGGAGATCTTTGACTTAGAATATTTCCCGTGTTTTTGGCCAAATTGGCTGTGCGTGTCTCTGTAAGAACGAATCTGGAGTCCGAACTAAGATAGATAGAGTAAATTTGAAATGACCATTCGATAGAACACAATGTAATGAACATATGTGCCAATTTTGGTTCTGAAATATTAAGTTTGAAGAAAAATATTATCCTAGCTGTCAAGGTGTATAATTAGTGGAGATCTTTGACTTAGAATATTTCCCGTGTTTTTGGCCAAATTGGCTGTGCGTGTCTCTGTAAGAACGAATCTGGAGTCCGAACTAAGATAGATAGAGTAAATGTGAAATGACCATTCGATAGAACACAATGTAATGAACATATGTGCCAATTTTGGTCCTGAAATATGCAGTTTGAAGAAAAATATAAGGCTAGCTGTCAAGGTGTATAATTAGTGGAGATCTTTGACTTAGAATATTTCCCGTGTTTTTGGCCAAATTAGCTGTGCGTGTCTCTGTAAGAACGAATCTGGAGTCCGAACTAAGATAGATAGAGTAAATTTGAAATGACCATTCGATAGAACACAATGTAATGAACATCTGTGCAAAATGTGGTTCTGAAATATTAAGTTTGAAGAAAAATATTATCCTAGCTGTCGAGGTGTATAATTAGTGGAGATCTTTGACTTAGAATATTTCCCTTGTTTTTGGCCAAATTGGCTGTCCGTGTCTCTGTAAGAACGAATCTGGAGTCCGAACTAAGATAGATAGAGTAAATGTGAAATGACCATTCGATAGAACACAATGTAATGAACATCTGTGCCAATTTTGGTTCTGAAATATTAAGTTTGAAGAAAAATATTATCCTAGCTGTCGAGGTGTATAATTAGTGGAGATCTTTGACTTAGAATATTTCCCGTATTTTTGGCCAAATTAGCTGTGCGTGTCTCTGTAAGAACGAATCTGGAGTCCGAACTAAGATAGATAGAGTAAATTTGAAATGACCATTCGATAGAACACAATGTAATGAACATATGTGCCAATTCTGGTTCTGAAATATTAAGTTTGAAGAAAAATATTATCCTAGCTGTCGAGGTGTATAATTAGTGGAGATCTTTGACTTAGAATATTTCTCGTGTTTTTGGCCAAATTAGCTGTGCGTGTCTCTGTAAGAACGAATCTGGAGTCCGAACTAAGATAGATAGTGTAAATGTGAAATGACCATTCGATAGAACACAATGTAATGAACATATGTGCCAATTTTGGTTCTGAAATATTAAGTTTGAAGAAAAATATTATCCTAGCTGTCGAGGTGTATAATTAGTGGAGATCTTTGACTTAGAATATTTCCCGTGTTTTTGGCCAAATTGGCTGTGCGTGTCTCTGTAAGAACGAATCTGGAGTCCGAACTAAGATAGATAGAGTAAATTTGAAATGACCATTCGATAGAACACAATGTAATGAACATCTGTGCCAATTCTGGTTCTGAAATATTAAGTTTGAAGAAAAATATTATCCTAGCTGTCGAGGTGTATAATTAGTGGAGATCTTTGACTTAGAATATTTCCCGTGTTTTTGGCCAAATTGGCTGTGCGTGTCTCTGTAAGAACGAATCTAGAGTCCGAACTAAGATAGATAGAGTAAATTTGAAATGACCATTCGATAGAACACAATGTAATGAACATCTGTGCAAAATGTGGTTCTGAAATATTAAGTTTGAAGAAAAATATTATCCTAGCTGTCGAGGTGTATAATTAGTGGAGATCTTTGACTTAGAATATTTCCCTTGTTTTTGGCCAAATTGGCTGTCCGTGTCTCTGTAAGAACGAATCTGGAGTCCGAACTAAGATAGATAGAGTAAATGTGAAATGACCATTCGATAGAACACAATGTAATGAACATCTGTGCCAATTTTGGTTCTGAAATATTAAGTTTGAAGAAAAATATTATCCTAGCTGTCGAGGTGTATAATTAGTGGAGATCTTTGACTTAGAATATTTCCCGTGTTTTTGGCCAAATTGGCTGTGCGTGTCTCTGTAAGAACGAATCTGGAGTCCGAACTAAGATAGATAGAGTAAATGTGAAATGACCATTCGATAGAACACAATGTAATGAACATATGTGCAAAATGTAGTTCTGAAATATTAAGTTTGAAGAAAAATATTATCCTAGCTGTCGAGGTGTATAATTAGTGGAGATCTTTGACTTAGAATATTTCCCTTGTTTTTGGCCAAATTGGCTGTGCGTGTCTCTGTAAGAACGAATCTAGAGTCCGAACTAAGATAGATAGAGTAAATGTGAAATGACCATTCGATAGAACACAATGTAATGAACATATGTGCCAATTTTAGTTCTGAAATATGCAGTTTGAAGAAAAATATTATCCTAGCTGTCGAGGTGTATAATTAGTGGAGATCTTTGACTTAGAATATTTCCCGTGTTTTTGGCCAAATTGGCTGTGCGTGTCTCTGTAAGAACGAATCTGGAGTCCGAACTAAGATAGATAGAGTAAATGTGAAATGACCATTCGATAGAACACAATGTAATGAACATATGTGCCAATTTTGGTTCTGAAATATTAAGTTTGAAGAAAAATATTATCCTAGCTGTCGAGGTGTATAATTAGTGGAGATCTTTGACTTAGAATATTTCCCGTATTTTTGGCCAAATTAGCTGTGCGTGTCTCTGTAAGAACGAATCTGGAGTCCGAACTAAGATAGATAGAGTAAATGTGAAATGACCATTCGATAGAACACAATGTAATGAACATATGTGCCAATTTTGGTTCTGAAATATTAAGTTTGAAGAAAAATATTATCCTAGCTGTCGAGGTGTATAATTAGTGGAGATCTTTGACTTAGAATATTTCCCGTGTTTTTGGCCAAATTGGCTGTGCGTGTCTCTGTAAGAACGAATCTGGAGTCCGAACTAAGATAGATAGAGTAAATTTGAAATGACCATTCGATAGAACACAATGTAATGAACATATGTGCCAATTTTGGTTCTGAAATATTAAGTTTGAAGAAAAATATTATCCTAGCTGTCGAGGTGTATAATTAGTGGAGATCTTTGACTTAGAATATTTCCCGTGTTTTTGGCCAAATTGGCTGTGCGTGTCTCTGTAAGAACGAATCTAGAGTCCGAACTAAGATAGATAGAGTAAATTTGAAATGACCATTCGATAGAACACAATGTAATGAACATCTGTGCAAAATGTGGTTCTGAAATATTAAGTTTGAAGAAAAATATTATCCTAGCTGTCGAGGTGTATAATTAGTGGAGATCTTTGACTTAGAATATTTCCCTTGTTTTTGGCCAAATTGGCTGTCCGTGTCTCTGTAAGAACGAATCTGGAGTCCGAACTAAGATAGATAGAGTAAATGTGAAATGACCATTCGATAGAACACAATGTAATGAACATCTGTGCCAATTTTGGTTCTGAAATATTAAGTTTGAAGAAAAATATTATCCTAGCTGTCGAGGTGTATAATTAGTGGAGATCTTTGACTTAGAATATTTCCCGTGTTTTTGGCCAAATTGGCTGTGCGTGTCTCTGTAAGAACGAATCTGGAGTCCGAACTAAGATAGATAGAGTAAATGTGAAATGACCATTCGATAGAACACAATGTAATGAACATATGTGCAAAATGTAGTTCTGAAATATTAAGTTTGAAGAAAAATATTATCCTAGCTGTCGAGGTGTATAATTAGTGGAGATCTTTGACTTAGAATATTTCCCTTGTTTTTGGCCAAATTGGCTGTGCGTGTCTCTGTAAGAACGAATCTAGAGTCCGAACTAAGATAGATAGAGTAAATGTGAAATGACCATTCGATAGAACACAATGTAATGAACATATGTGCCAATTTTGGTTCTGAAATATTAAGTTTGAAGAAAAATATTATCCTAGCTGTCGAGGTGTATAATTAGTGGAGATCTTTGACTTAGAATATTTCCCGTGTTTTTGGCCAAATTGGCTGTGCGTGTCTCTGTAAGAACGAATCTGGAGTCCGAACTAAGATAGATAGAGTAAATGTGAAATGACCATTCGATAGAACACAATGTAATGAACATATGTGCCAATTTTAGTTCTGAAATATGCAGTTTGAAGAAAAATATTATCCTAGCTGTCGAGGTGTATAATTAGTGGAGATCTTTGACTTAGAATATTTCCCGTGTTTTTGGCCAAATTGGCTGTGCGTGTCTCTGTAAGAACGAATCTGGAGTCCGAACTAAGATAGATAGAGTAAATGTGAAATGACCATTCGATAGAACACAATGTAATGAACATATGTGCCAATTTTGGTTCTGAAATATTAAGTTTGAAGAAAAATATTATCCTAGCTGTCGAGGTGTATAATTAGTGGAGATCTTTGACTTAGAATATTTCCCGTATTTTTGGCCAAATTAGCTGTGCGTGTCTCTGTAAGAACGAATCTGGAGTCCGAACTAAGATAGATAGAGTAAATGTTAAATGACCATTCGATAGAACACAATGTAATGAACATATGTGCCAATTTTGGTTCTGAAATATTAAGTTTGAAGAAAAATATTATCCTAGCTGTCGAGGTGTATAATTAGTGGAGATCTTTGACTTAGAATATTTCCCGTGTTTTTGGCCAAATTGGCTGTGCGTGTCTCTGTAAGAACGAATCTGGAGTCCGAACTAAGATAGATAGAGTAAATTTGAAATGACCATTCGATAGAACACAATGTAATGAACATATGTGCCAATTATGGTTCTGAAATATTTAGTTTGAAGAAAAATATTATCCTAGCTGTCGAGGTGTATAATTAGTGGAGATCTTTGACTTAGAATATTTCCCGTGTTTTTGGCCAAATTGGCTGTGCGTGTCTCTGTAAGAACGAATCTGGAGTCCGAACTAAGATAGATAGAGTAAATTTGAAATGACCATTCGATAGAACACAATGTAATGAACATATGTGCCAATTTTGGTTCTGAAATATTAAGTTTGAAGAAAAATATTATCCTAGCTGTCGAGGTGTATAATTAGTGGAGATCTTTGACTTAGAATATTTCCCGTGTTTTTGGCCAAATTGGCTGTGCGTGTCTCTGTAAGAACGAATCTAGAGTCCGAACTAAGATAGATAGAGTAAATTTGAAATGACCATTCGATAGAACACAATGTAATGAACATATGTGCCAATTTTGGTCCTGAAATATGCAGTTTGAAGACAAATATTTGGCTAGCTGTCAAGGTGTATAATTAGTGGAGATCTTTGACTTAGAATATTTCCCGTGTTTTTGGCCAAATTGGCTGTGCGTGTCTCTGTAAGAACGAATCTGGAGTCCGAACTAAGATAGATAGAGTAAATTTGAAATGACCATTCGATAGAACACAATGTAATGAACATATGTGCCAATTTTGGTTCTGAAATATTAAGTTTGAAGAAAAATATTATCCTAGCTGTCGAGGTGTATAATTAGTGGAGATCTTTGACTTAGAATATTTCCCGTGTTTTTGGCCAAATTGGCTGTGCGTGTCTCTGTAAGAACGAATCTGGAGTCCGAACTAAGATAGATAGAGTAAATGTGAAATGACCATTCGATAGAACACAATGTAATGAACATATGTGCCAATTTTGGTTCTGAAATATTAAGTTTGAAGAAAAATATTATCCAACTGTCGAGGTGTATAATTAGTGGAGATCTTTGACTTAGAATATTTCCCGTGTTTTTGGCCAAATTGGCTGTGCGTGTCTCTGTAAGAACGAATCTGGAGTCCGAACTAAGATAGATAGAGTAAATGTGAAATGACCATTCGATAGAACACAATGTAATGAACATATGTGCCAATTTTGGTTCTGAAATATTAAGTTTGAAGAAAAATATTATCCTAGCTGTCGAGGTGTATAATTAGTGGAGATCTTTGACTTAAAATATTTCCCGTGTTTTTGGCCAAATTGGCTGTGCGTGTCTCTGTAAGAACGAATCTGGAGTCCGAACTAAGATAGATAGAGTTAATTTGAAATGACCATTCGATAGAACACAATGTAATGAACATCTGTGCAAAATGTGGTTCTGAAATATGCAGTTTGAAGAAAAATATAAGGCTAGCTGACAAGGTGTATAATTAGTGGAGATCTTTGACTTAGAATATTTCCCGTATTTTTGGCCAAATTAGCTGTGCGTGTCTCTGTAAGAACGAATCTGGAGTCCGAACTAAGATAGATAGAGTAAATTTGAAATGACCATTCGATAGAACACAATGTAATGAACATCTGTGCAAAATGTGGTTCTGAAATATGCAGTTTGAAGAAAAATATAAGGCTAGCTGACAAGGTGTATAATTAGTGGAGATCTTTGACTTAGAATATTTCCCGTATTTTTGGCCAAATTAGCTGTGCGTGTCTCTGTAAGAACGAATCTGGAGTCCGAACTAAGATAGATAGAGTAAATTTGAAATGACCATTCGATAGAACACAATGTAATGAACATATGTGCCAATTTTGGTTCTGAAATATTAAGTTTGAAGAAAAATATTATCCTAGCTGTCGAGGTGTATAATTAGTGGAGATCTTTGACTTAGAATATTTCCGGTATTTTTGGCCAAATTAGCTGTGCGTGTCTCTGTAAGAACGAATCTGGAGTCCGAACTAAGATAGATAGAGTAAATTTGAAATGACCATTCGATAGAACACAATGTAATGAACATATGTGCCAATTTTGGTTCTGAAATATTAAGTTTGAAGAAAAATATTATCCTAGCTGTCGAGGTGTATAATTAGTGGAGATCTTTGACTTAGAATATTTCCCGTGTTTTTGGCCAAATTGGCTGTGCGTGTCTCTGTAAGAACGAATCTGGAGTCCGAACTAAGATAGATAGAGTAAATGTGAAATGACCATTCGATAGAACACAATGTAATGAACATATGTGCCAATTTTGGTTCTGAAATATGCAGTTTGAAGAAAAATATTATCCTAGCTGTCGAGGTGTATAATTAGTGGAGATCTTTGACTTAGAATATTTCCCGTATTTTTGGCCAAATTAGCTGTGCGTGTCTCTGTAAGAACGAATCTGGAGTCCGAACTAAGATAGATAGAGTAAATGTGAAATGACCATTCGATAGAACACAATGTAATGAACATCTGTGCCAATTTTGGTTCTGAAATATGCAGTTTGAAGAAAAATATTATCCTAGCTGTCGAGGTGTATAATTAGTGGAGATCTTTGACTTAGAATATTTCCCGTGTTTTTGGCCAAATTGGCTGTGCGTGTCTCTGTAAGAACGGATCTTGAGTCCGAACTAAGATAGATAGAGTAAATGTGAAATGACCATTCGATAGAACACAATGTAATGAACATATGTGCCAATTTTGGTTCTGAAATATTAAGTTTGAAGAAAAATATTATCCTAGCTGTCGAGGTGTATAATTAGTGGAGATCTTTGACTTAGAATATTTCCCGTATTTTTGGCCAAATTAGCTGTGCGTGTCTCTGTAAGAACGAATCTGGAGTCCGAACTAAGATAGATAGTGTAAATGTGAAATGACCATTCGATAGAACACAATGTAATGAACATATGTGCCAATTTTGGTTCTGAAATATTAAGTTTGAAGAAAAATATTATCCTAGCTGTCGAGGTGTATAATTAGTGGAGATCTTTGACTTAGAATATTTCCCGTGTTTTTGGCCAAATTGGCTGTGCGTGTCTCTGTAAGAACGAATCTAGAGTCCGAACTAAGATAGATAGAGTAAATTTGAAATGACCATTCGATAGAACACAATGTAATGAACATCTGTGCAAAATGTGGTTCTGAAATATTAAGTTTGAAGAAAAATATTATCCTAGCTGTCGAGGTGTATAATTAGTGGAGATCTTTGACTTAGAATATTTCCCTTGTTTTTGGCCAAATTGGCTGTCCGTGTCTCTGTAAGAACGAATCTGGAGTCCGAACTAAGATAGATAGAGTAAATGTGAAATGACCATTCGATAGAACACAATGTAATGAACATATGTGCCAATTTTGGTCCTGAAATATGCAGTTTGAAGAAAAATATTTGGCTAGCTGTCAAGGTGTATAATTAGTGGAGATCTTTGACTTAGAATATTTCCCGTGTTTTTGGCCAAATTGGCTGTGCGTGTCTCTGTAAGAACGAATCTGGAGTCCGAACTAAGATAGATAGAGTAAATGTGAAATGACCATTCGATAGAACACAATGTAATGAACATATGTGCAAAATGTAGTTCTGAAATATTAAGTTTGAAGAAAAATATTATCCTAGCTGTCGAGGTGTATAATTAGTGGAGATCTTTGACTTAGAATATTTCCCGTATTTTTGGCCAAATTAGCTGTGCGTGTCTCTGTAAGAACGAATCTGGAGTCCGAACTAAGATAGATAGAGTAAATTTGAAATGACCATTCGATAGAACACAATGTAATGAACATCTGTGCAAAATGTGGTTCTGAAATATGCAGTTTGAAGAAAAATATAAGGCTAGCTGACAAGGTGTATAATTAGTGGAGATCTTTGACTTAGAATATTTCCCGTATTTTTGGCCAAATTAGCTGTGCGTGTCTCTGTAAGAACGAATCTGGAGTCCGAACTAAGATAGATAGAGTAAATTTGAAATGACCATTCGATAGAACACAATGTAATGAACATCTGTGCAAAATGTGGTTCTGAAATATGCAGTTTGAAGAAAAATATAAGGCTAGCTGACAAGGTGTATAATTAGTGGAGATCTTTGACTTAGAATATTTCCCGTATTTTTGGCCAAATTAGCTGTGCGTGTCTCTGTAAGAACGAATCTGGAGTCCGAACTAAGATAGATAGAGTAAATTTGAAATGACCATTCGATAGAACACAATGTAATGAACATATGTGCCAATTTTGGTTCTGAAATATTAAGTTTGAAGAAAAATATTATCCTAGCTGTCGAGGTGTATAATTAGTGGAGATCTTTGACTTAGAATATTTCCGGTATTTTTGGCCAAATTAGCTGTGCGTGTCTCTGTAAGAACGAATCTGGAGTCCGAACTAAGATAGATAGAGTAAATTTGAAATGACCATTCGATAGAACACAATGTAATGAACATATGTGCCAATTTTGGTTCTGAAATATTAAGTTTGAAGAAAAATATTATCCTAGCTGTCGAGGTGTATAATTAGTGGAGATCTTTGACTTAGAATATTTCCCGTGTTTTTGGCCAAATTGGCTGTGCGTGTCTCTGTAAGAACGAATCTGGAGTCCGAACTAAGATAGATAGAGTAAATGTGAAATGACCATTCGATAGAACACAATGTAATGAACATATGTGCCAATTTTAGTTCTGAAATATGCAGTTTGAAGAAAAATATTATCCTAGCTGTCGAGGTGTATAATTAGTGGAGATCTTTGACTTAGAATATTTCCCGTATTTTTGGCCAAATTAGCTGTGCGTGTCTCTGTAAGAACGAATCTGGAGTCCGAACTAAGATAGATAGAGTAAATGTGAAATGACCATTCGATAGAACACAATGTAATGAACATCTGTGCCAATTTTGGTTCTGAAATATGCAGTTTGAAGAAAAATATTATCCTAGCTGTCGAGGTGTATAATTAGTGGAGATCTTTGACTTAGAATATTTCCCGTGTTTTTGGCCAAATTGGCTGTGCGTGTCTCTGTAAGAACGGATCTTGAGTCCGAACTAAGATAGATAGAGTAAATGTGAAATGACCATTCGATAGAACACAATGTAGTGAACATATGTGCCAATTTTGGTTCTGAAATATTAAGTTTGAAGAAAAATATTATCCTAGCTGTCGAGGTGTATAATTAGTGGAGATCTTTGACTTAGAATATTTCCCGTATTTTTGGCCAAATTAGCTGTGCGTGTCTCTGTAAGAACGAATCTGGAGTCCGAACTAAGATAGATAGTGTAAATGTGAAATGACCATTCGATAGAACACAATGTAATGAACATATGTGCCAATTTTGGTTCTGAAATATTAAGTTTGAAGAAAAATATTATCCTAGCTGTCGAGGTGTATAATTAGTGGAGATCTTTGACTTAGAATATTTCCCGTGTTTTTGGCCAAATTGGCTGTGCGTGTCTCTGTAAGAACGAATCTAGAGTCCGAACTAAGATAGATAGAGTAAATTTGAAATGACCATTCGATAGAACACAATGTAATGAACATCTGTGCAAAATGTGGTTCTGAAATATTAAGTTTGAAGAAAAATATTATCCTAGCTGTCGAGGTGTATAATTAGTGGAGATCTTTGACTTAGAATATTTCCCTTGTTTTTGGCCAAATTGGCTGTCCGTGTCTCTGTAAGAACGAATCTGGAGTCCGAACTAAGATAGATAGAGTAAATGTGAAATGACCATTCGATAGAACACAATGTAATGAACATATGTGCCAATTTTGGTCCTGAAATATGCAGTTTGAAGAAAAATATTTGGCTAGCTGTCAAGGTGTATAATTAGTGGAGATCTTTGACTTAGAATATTTCCCGTGTTTTTGGCCAAATTGGCTGTGCGTGTCTCTGTAAGAACGAATCTGGAGTCCGAACTAAGATAGATAGAGTAAATGTGAAATGACCATTCGATAGAACACAATGTAATGAACATATGTGCAAAATGTAGTTCTGAAATATTAAGTTTGAAGAAAAATATTATCCTAGCTGTCGAGGTGTATAATTAGTGGAGATCTTTGACTTAGAATATTTCCCTTGTTTTTGGCCAAATTGGCTGTGCGTGTCTCTGTAAGAACGAATCTAGAGTCCGAACTAAGATAGATAGAGTAAATGTGAAATGACCATTCGATAGAACACAATGTAATGAACATATGTGCCAATTTTGGTCCTGAAATATGCAGTTTGAAGAAAAATATTTGGCTAGCTGTCAAGGTGTATAATTAGTGGAGATCTTTGACTTAGAATATTTCCCGTGTTTTTGGCCAAATTGGCTGTGCGTGTCTCTGTAAGAACGAATCTGGAGTCCGAACTAAGATAGATAGAGTAAATTTGAAATGACCATTCGATAGAACACAATGTAATGAACATATGTGCCAATTTTGGTTCTGAAATATTAAGTTTGAAGAAAAATATTATCCTAGCTGTCGAGGTGTATAATTAGTGGAGATCTTTGACTTAGAATATTTCCCGTGTTTTTGGCCAAATTGGCTGTGCGTGTCTCTGTAAGAACGAATCTGGAGTCCGAACTAAGATAGATAGAGTAAATGTGAAATGACCATTCGATAGAACACAATGTAATGAACATATGTGCCAATTTTGGTTCTGAAATATTAAGTTTGAAGAAAAATATTATCCAACTGTCGAGGTGTATAATTAGTGGAGATCTTTGACTTAGAATATTTCCCGTGTTTTTGGCCAAATTGGCTGTGCGTGTCTCTGTAAGAACGAATCTGGAGTCCGAACTAAGATAGATAGAGTAAATGTGAAATGACCATTCGATAGAACACAATGTAATGAACATATGTGCCAATTTTGGTCCTGAAATATGCAGTTTGAAGAAAAATATAAGGCTAGCTGTCAAGGTGTATAATTAGTGGAGATCTTTGACTTAGAATATTTCCCGTGTTTTTGGCCAAATTGGCTGTGCGTGTCTCTGTAAGAACGAATCTGGAGTCCGAACTAAGATAGATAGAGTAAATTTGAAATGACCATTCGATAGAACACAATGTAATGAACATATGTGCCAATTTTGGTTCTGAAATATTAAGTTTGAAGAAAAATATTATCCTAGCTGTCGAGGTGTATAATTAGTGGAGATCTTTGACTTAGAATATTTCCCGTGTTTTTGGCCAAATTGGCTGTGCGTGTCTCTGTAAGAACGAATCTGGAGTCCGAACTAAGATAGATAGAGTAAATTTGAAATGACCATTCGATAGAACACAATGTAATGAACATATGTGCCAATTTTGGTTCTGAAATATTAAGTTTGAAGAAAAATATTATCCTAGCTGTCAAGGTGTATAATTAGTGGAGATCTTTGACTTAGAATATTTCCCGTATTTTTGGCCAAATTAGCTGTGCGTGTCTCTGTAAGAACGAATCTGGAGTCCGAACTAAGATAGATAGAGTAAATTTGAAATGACCATTCGATAGAACACAATGTAATGAACATATGTGCCAATTTTGGTTCTGAAATATGCAGTTTGAAGAAAAATATTATCCTAGCTGTCGAGGTGTATAATTAGTGGAGATCTTTGACTTAGAATATTTCCCGTGTTTTTGGCCAAATTGGCTGTGCGTGTCTCTGTAAGAACGAATCTGGAGTCCGAACTAAGATAGATAGAGTAAATTTGAAATGACCATTCGATAGAACACAATGTAATGAACATATGTGCCAATTTTGGTTCTGAAATATTAAGTTTGAAGAAAAATATTATCCTAGCTGTCAAGGTGTATAATTAGTGGAGATCTTTGACTTAGAATATTTCCCGTGTTTTTGGCCAAATTGGCTGTGCGTGTCTCTGTAAGAACGAATCTGGAGTCCGAACTAAGATAGATAGAGTAAATGTGAAATGACCATTCGATAGAACACAATGTAATGAACATATGTGCCAATTTTGGTTCTGAAATATTAAGTTTGAAGAAAAATATTATCCAACTGTCGAGGTGTATAATTAGTGGAGATCTTTGACTTAGAATATTTCCCGTGTTTTTGGCCAAATTGGCTGTGCGTGTCTCTGTAAGAACGAATCTGGAGTCCGAACTAAGATAGATAGAGTAAATGTGAAATGACCATTCGATAGAACACAATGTAATGAACATATGTGCCAATTTTGGTTCTGAAATATTAAGTTTGAAGAAAAATATTATCCTAGCTGTCGAGGTGTATAATTAGTGGAGATCTTTGACTTAGAATATTTCCCGTGTTTTTGGCCAAATTGGCTGTGCGTGTCTCTGTAAGAACGAATCTGGAGTCCGAACTAAGATAGATAGAGTTAATTTGAAATGACCATTCGATAGAACACAATGTAATGAACATCTGTGCAAAATGTGGTTCTGAAATATGCAGTTTGAAGAAAAATATAAGGCTAGCTGACAAGGTGTATAATTAGTGGAGATCTTTGACTTAGAATATTTCCCGTATTTTTGGCCAAATTAGCTGTGCGTGTCTCTGTAAGAACGAATCTGGAGTCCGAACTAAGATAGATAGAGTAAATTTGAAATGACCATTCGATAGAACACAATGTAATGAACATCTGTGCAAAATGTGGTTCTGAAATATGCAGTTTGAAGAAAAATATAAGGCTAGCTGACAAGGTGTATAATTAGTGGAGATCTTTGACTTAGAATATTTCCGGTATTTTTGGCCAAATTAGCTGTGCGTGTCTCTGTAAGAACGAATCTGGAGTCCGAACTAAGATAGATAGAGTAAATTTGAAATGACCATTCGATAGAACACAATGTAATGAACATATGTGCCAATTTTGGTTCTGAAATATTAAGTTTGAAGAAAAATATTATCCTAGCTGTCGAGGTGTATAATTAGTGGAGATCTTTGACTTAGAATATTTCCCGTGTTTTTGGCCAAATTGGCTGTGCGTGTCTCTGTAAGAACGAATCTGGAGTCCGAACTAAGATAGATAGAGTAAATGTGAAATGACCATTCGATAGAACACAATGTAATGAACATATGTGCCAATTTTAGTTCTGAAATATGCAGTTTGAAGAAAAATATTATCCTAGCTGTCGAGGTGTATAATTAGTGGAGATCTTTGACTTAGAATATTTCCCGTTTTTTTGGCCAAATTGGCTGTGCGTGTCTCTGTAAGAACGAATCTGGAGTCCGAACTAAGATAGATAGAGTAAATGTGAAATGACCATTCGATAGAACACAATGTAATGAACATATGTGCCAATTTTGGTTCTGAAATATTAAGTTTGAAGAAAAATATTATCCTAGCTGTCGAGGTGTATAATTAGTGGAGATCTTTGACTTAGAATATTTCCCGTATTTTTGGCCAAATTAGCTGTGCGTGTCTCTGTAAGAACGAATCTGGAGTCCGAACTAAGATAGATAGAGTAAATGTGAAATGACCATTCGATAGAACACAATGTAATGAACATATGTGCCAATTTTGGTTCTGAAATATTAAGTTTGAAGAAAAATATTATCCTAGCTGTCGAGGTGTATAATTAGTGGAGATCTTTGACTTAGAATATTTCCCGTATTTTTGGCCAAATTGGCTGTGCGTGTCTCTGTAAGAACGAATCTGGAGTCCGAACTAAGATAGATAGAGTAAATTTGAAATGACCATTCGATAGAACACAATGTAATGAACATATGTGCCAATTATGGTTCTGAAATATTTAGTTTGAAGAAAAATATTATCCTAGCTGTCGAGGTGTATAATTAGTGGAGATCTTTGACTTAGAATATTTCCCGTGTTTTTGGCCAAATTGGCTGTGCGTGTCTCTGTAAGAACGAATCTGGAGTCCGAACTAAGATAGATAGAGTAAATTTGAAATGACCATTCGATAGAACACAATGTAATGAACATATGTGCCAATTATGGTTCTGAAATATTTAGTTTGAAGAAAAATATTATCCTAGCTGTCGAGGTGTATAATTAGTGGAGATCTTTGACTTAGAATATTTCCCGTGTTTTTGGCCAAATTGGCTGTGCGTGTCTCTGTAAGAACGAATCTGGAGTCCGAACTAAGATAGATAGAGTAAATTTGAAATGACCATTCGATAGAACACAATGTAATGAACATATGTGCCAATTTTGGTTCTGAAATATTAAGTTTGAAGAAAAATATTATCCTAGCTGTCGAGGTGTATAATTAGTGGAGATCTTTGACTTAGAATATTTCCCGTGTTTTTGGCCAAATTGGCTGTGCGTGTCTCTGTAAGAACGAATCTGGAGTCCGAACTAAGATAGATAGAGTAAATTTGAAATGACCATTCGATAGAACACAATGTAATGAACATATGTGCCAATTATGGTTCTGAAATATTTAGTTTGAAGAAAAATATTATCCTAGCTGTCGAGGTGTATAATTAGTGGAGATCTTTGACTTAGAATATTTCCCGTGTTTTTGGCCAAATTGGCTGTGCGTGTCTCTGTAAGAACGAATCTGGAGTCCGAACTAAGATAGATAGAGTAAATTTGAAATGACCATTCGATAGAACACAATGTAATGAACATATGTGCCAATTTTGGTTCTGAAATATTAAGTTTGAAGAAAAATATTATCCTAGCTGTCGAGGTGTATAATTAGTGGAGATCTTTGACTTAGAATATTTCCCGTATTTTTGGCCAAATTGGCTGTGCGTGTCTCTGTAAGAACGAATCTGGAGTCCGAACTAAGATAGATAGAGTAAATTTGAAATGACCATTCGATAGAACACAATGTAATGAACATATGTGCCAATTATGGTTCTGAAATATTTAGTTTGAAGAAAAATATTATCCTAGCTGTCGAGGTGTATAATTAGTGGAGATCTTTGACTTAGAATATTTCCCGTGTTTTTGGCCAAATTGGCTGTGCGTGTCTCTGTAAGAACGAATCTGGAGTCCGAACTAAGATAGATAGAGTAAATTTGAAATGACCATTCGATAGAACACAATGTAATGAACATATGTGCCAATTATGGTTCTGAAATATTTAGTTTGAAGAAAAATATTTTCCTAGCTGTCGAGGTGTATAATTAGTGGAGATCTTTGACTTAGAATATTTCCCGTGTTTTTGGCCAAATTGGCTGTGCGTGTCTCTGTAAGAACGAATCTGGAGTCCGAACTAAGATAGATAGAGTAAATTTGAAATGACCATTCGATAGAACACAATGTAATGAACATATGTGCCAATTTTGGTTCTGAAATATTAAGTTTGAAGAAAAATATTATCCTAGCTGTCGAGGTGTATAATTAGTGGAGATCTTTGACTTAGAATATTTCCCGTGTTTTTGGCCAAATTGGCTGTGCGTGTCTCTGTAAGAACGAATCTGGAGTCCGAACTAAGATAGATAGAGTAAATTTGAAATGACCATTCGATAGAACACAATGTAATGAACATATGTGCCAATTATGGTTCTGAAATATTTAGTTTGAAGAAAAATATTATCCTAGCTGTCGAGGTGTATAATTAGTGGAGATCTTTGACTTAGAATATTTCCCGTGTTTTTGGCCAAATTGGCTGTGCGTGTCTCTGTAAGAACGAATCTGGAGTCCGAACTAAGATAGATAGAGTAAATTTGAAATGACCATTCGATAGAACACAATGTAATGAACATATGTGCCAATTTTGGTTCTGAAATATTAAGTTTGAAGACAAATATTTGGCTAGCTGTCAAGGTGTATAATTAGTGGAGATCTTTGACTTAGAATATTTCCCGTGTTTTTGGCCAAATTGGCTGTGCGTGTCTCTGTAAGAACGAATCTAGAGTCCGAACTAAGATAGATAGAGTAAATTTGAAATGACCATTCGATAGAACACAATGTAATGAACATATGTGCCAATTTTGGTCCTGAAATATGCAGTTTGAAGACAAATATTTGGCTAGCTGTCAAGGTGTATAATTAGTGGAGATCTTTGACTTAGAATATTTCCCGTGTTTTTGGCCAAATTGGCTGTGCGTGTCTCTGTAAGAACGAATCTGGAGTCCGAACTAAGATAGATAGAGTAAATTTGAAATGACCATTCGATAGAACACAATGTAATGAACATATGTGCCAATTTTGGTTCTGAAATATTAAGTTTGAAGAAAAATATTTTGCTAGCTGTCTAGGTGTATAATTAGTGGAGATCTTTGACTTAGAATATTTCCCGTGTTTTTGGCCAAATTGGCTGTGCGTGTCTCTGTAAGAACGAATCTGGAGTCCGAACTAAGATAGATAGAGTAAATGTGAAATGACCATTCGATAGAACACAATGTAATGAACATATGTGCCAATTTTGGTTCTGAAATATTAAGTTTGAAGAAAAATATTATCCAACTGTCGAGGTGTATAATTAGTGGAGATCTTTGACTTAGAATATTTCCCGTGTTTTTGGCCAAATTGGCTGTGCGTGTCTCTGTAAGAACGAATCTGGAGTCCGAACTAAGATAGATAGAGTAAATGTGAAATGACCATTCGATAGAACACAATGTAATGAACATATGTGCCAATTTTGGTCCTGAAATATGCAGTTTGAAGAAAAATATAAGGCTAGCTGTCAAGGTGTATAATTAGTGGAGATCTTTGACTTAGAATATTTCCCGTGTTTTTGGCCAAATTGGCTGTGCGTGTCTCTGTAAGAACGAATCTGGAGTCCGAACTAAGATAGATAGAGTAAATTTGAAATGACCATTCGATAGAACACAATGTAATGAACATATGTGCCAATTTTGGTTCTGAAATATTAAGTTTGAAGAAAAATATTATCCTAGCTGTCAAGGTGTATAATTAGTGGAGATCTTTGACTTAGAATATTTCCCGTGTTTTTGGCCAAATTGGCTGTGCGTGTCTCTGTAAGAACGAATCTGGAGTCCGAACTAAGATAGATAGAGTAAATGTGAAATGACCATTCGATAGACCACAATGTAATGAACATATGTGCCAATTTTGGTTCTGAAATATGCAGTTTGAAGAAAAATATTATCCTAGCTGTCGAGGTGTATAATTAGTGGAGATCTTTGACTTAGAATATTTCCCGTGTTTTTGGCCAAATTGGCTGTGCGTGTCTCTGTAAGAACGAATCTGGAGTCCGAACTAAGATAGATAGAGTAAATTTGAAATGACCATTCGATAGAACACAATGTAATGAACATATGTGCCAATTTTGGTTCTGAAATATTAAGTTTGAAGAAAAATATTATCCTAGCTGTCAAGGTGTATAATTAGTGGAGATCTTTGACTTAGAATATTTCCCGTGTTTTTGGCCAAATTGGCTGTGCGTGTCTCTGTAAGAACGAATCTGGAGTCCGAACTAAGATAGATAGAGTAAATGTGAAATGACCATTCGATAGAACACAATGTAATGAACATCTGTGCCAATTTTGGTTCTGAAATATTAAGTTTGAAGAAAAATATTATCCTAGCTGTCGAGGTGTATAATTAGTGGAGATCTTTGACTTAGAATATTTCCCGTATTTTTGGCCAAATTAGCTGTGCGTGTCTCTGTAAGAACGAATCTGGAGTCCGAACTAAGATAGATAGAGTAAATTTGAAATGACCATTCGATAGAACACAATGTAATGAACATATGTGCCAATTTTGGTTCTGAAATATGCAGTTTGAAGAAAAATATTATCCTAGCTGTCGAGGTGTATAATTAGTGGAGATCTTTGACTTAGAATATTTCCCGTGTTTTTGGCCAAATTGGCTGTGCGTGTCTCTGTAAGAACGGATCTTGAGTCCGAACTAAGATAGATAGAGTAAATGTGAAATGACCATTCGATAGAACACAATGTAATGAACATATGTGCCAATTTTGGTTCTGAAATATTAAGTTTGAAGAAAAATATTATCCTAGCTGTCGAGGTGTATAATTAGTGGAGATCTTTGACTTAGAATATTTCCCGTATTTTTGGCCAAATTAGCTGTGCGTGTCTCTGTAAGAAAGAATCTGGAGTCCGAACTAAGATAGATAGTGTAAATGTGAAATGACCATTCGATAGAACACAATGTAATGAACATATGTGCCAATTTTGGTTCTGAAATATTAAGTTTGAAGAAAAATATTATCCTAGCTGTCGAGGTGTATAATTAGTGGAGATCTTTGACTTAGAATATTTCCCGTGTTTTTGGCCAAATTGGCTGTGCGTGTCTCTGTAAGAACGAATCTAGAGTCCGAACTAAGATAGATAGAGTAAATTTGAAATGACCATTCGATAGAACACAATGTAATGAACATCTGTGCAAAATGTGGTTCTGAAATATTAAGTTTGAAGAAAAATATTATCCTAGCTGTCGAGGTGTATAATTAGTGGAGATCTTTGACTTAGAATATTTCCCTTGTTTTTGGCCAAATTGGCTGTCCGTGTCTCTGTAAGAACGAATCTGGAGTCCGAACTAAGATAGATAGAGTAAATGTGAAATGACCATTCGATAGAACACAATGTAATGAACATATGTGCCAATTTTGGTCCTGAAATATGCAGTTTGAAGAAAAATATTTGGCTAGCTGTCAAGGTGTATAATTAGTGGAGATCTTTGACTTAGAATATTTCCCGTGTTTTTGGCCAAATTGGCTGTGCGTGTCTCTGTAAGAACGAATCTGGAGTCCGAACTAAGATAGATAGAGTAAATGTGAAATGACCATTCGATAGAACACAATGTAATGAACATATGTGCAAAATGTAGTTCTGAAATATTAAGTTTGAAGAAAAATATTATCCTAGCTGTCGAGGTGTATAATTAGTGGAGATCTTTGACTTAGAATATTTCCCTTGTTTTTGGCCAAATTGGCTGTGCGTGTCTCTGTAAGAACGAATCTAGAGTCCGAACTAAGATAGATAGAGTAAATGTGAAATGACCATTCGATAGAACACAATGTAATGAACATATGTGCCAATTTTGGTCCTGAAATATGCAGTTTGAAGAAAAATATTTGGCTAGCTGTCAAGGTGTATAATTAGTGGAGATCTTTGACTTAGAATATTTCCCGTGTTTTTGGCCAAATTGGCTGTGCGTGTCTCTGTAAGAACGAATCTGGAGTCCGAACTAAGATAGATAGAGTTAATTTGAAATGACCATTCGATAGAACACAATGTAATGAACATCTGTGCAAAATGTGGTTCTGAAATATGCAGTTTGAAGAAAAATATAAGGCTAGCTGACAAGGTGTAAAATTAGTGGAGATCTTTGACTTAGAATATTTCCCGTATTTTTGGCCAAATTAGCTGTGCGTGTCTCTGTAAGAACGAATCTGGAGTCCGAACTAAGATAGATAGAGTAAATTTGAAATGACCATTCGATAGAACACAATGTAATGAACATATGTGCCAATTTTGGTTCTGAAATATTAAGTTTGAAGAAAAATATTATCCTAGCTGTCGAGGTGTATAATTAGTGGAGATCTTTGACTTAGAATATTTCCCGTGTTTTTGGCCAAATTGGCTGTGCGTGTCTCTGTAAGAACGAATCTGGAGTCCGAACTAAGATAGATAGAGTAAATGTGAAATGACCATTCGATAGAACACAATGTAATGAACATATGTGCCAATTTTGGTTCTGAAATATTAAGTTTGAAGAAAAATATTATCCAACTGTCGAGGTGTATAATTAGTGGAGATCTTTGACTTAGAATATTTCCCGTGTTTTTGGCCAAATTGGCTGTGCGTGTCTCTGTAAGAACGAATCTGGAGTCCGAACTAAGATAGATAGAGTAAATGTGAAATGACCATTCGATAGAACACAATGTAATGAACATATGTGCCAATTTTGGTTCTGAAATATTAAGTTTGAAGAAAAATATTATCCAACTGTCGAGGTGTATAATTAGTGGAGATCTTTGACTTAGAATATTTCCCGTGTTTTTGGCCAAATTGGCTGTGCGTGTCTCTGTAAGAACGAATCTGGAGTCCGAACTAAGATAGATAGAGTAAATGTGAAATGACCATTCGATAGAACACAATGTAATGAACATATGTGCCAATTTTGGTTCTGAAATATGCAGTTTGAAGAAAAATATAAGGCTAGCTGTCAAGGTGTATAATTAGTGGAGATCTTTGACTTAGAATATTTCCCGTGTTTTTGGCCAAATTGGCTGTGCGTGTCTCTGTAAGAACGAATCTGGAGTCCGAACTAAGATAGATAGAGTAAATGTGAAATGACCATTCGATAGAACACAATGTAATGAACATCTGTGCCAATTTTGGTTCTGAAATATTAAGTTTGAAGAAAAATATTATCCTAGCTGTCGAGGTGTATAATTAGTGGAGATCTTTGACTTAGAATATTTCCCGTATTTTTGGCCAAATTAGCTGTGCGTGTCTCTGTAAGAACGAATCTGGAGTCCGAACTAAGATAGATAGAGTAAATTTGAAATGACCATTCGATAGAACACAATGTAATGAACATATGTGCCAATTTTGGTTCTGAAATATGCAGTTTGAAGAAAAATATTATCCTAGCTGTCGAGGTGTATAATTAGTGGAGATCTTTGACTTAGAATATTTCCCGTGTTTTTGGCCAAATTGGCTGTGCGTGTCTCTGTAAGAACGGATCTTGAGTCCGAACTAAGATAGATAGAGTAAATGTGAAATGACCATTCGATAGAACACAATGTAATGAACATATGTGCCAATTTTGGTTCTGAAATATTAAGTTTGAAGAAAAATATTATCCTAGCTGTCGAGGTGTATAATTAGTGGAGATCTTTGACTTAGAATATTTCCCGTATTTTTGGCCAAATTAGCTGTGCGTGTCTCTGTAAGAACGAATCTGGAGTCCGAACTAAGATAGATAGTGTAAATGTGAAATGACCATTCGATAGAACACAATGTAATGAACATATGTGCCAATTTTGGTTCTGAAATATTAAGTTTGAAGAAAAATATTATCCTAGCTGTCGAGGTGTATAATTAGTGGAGATCTTTGACTTAGAATATTTCCCGTGTTTTTGGCCAAATTGGCTGTGCGTGTCTCTGTAAGAACGAATCTGGAGTCCGAACTAAGATAGATAGAGTAAATTTGAAATGACCATTCGATAGAACACAATGTAATGAACATCTGTGCCCATTCTGGTTCTGAAATATTAAGTTTGAAGAAAAATATTATCCTAGCTGTCGAGGTGTATAATTAGTGGAGATCTTTGACTTAGAATATTTCCCGTGTTTTTGGCCAAATTGGCTGTGCGTGTCTCTGTAAGAACGAATCTAGAGTCCGAACTAAGATAGATAGAGTAAATTTGAAATGACCATTCGATAGAACACAATGTAATGAACATCTGTGCAAAATGTGGTTCTGAAATATTAAGTTTGAAGAAAAATATTATCCTAGCTGTCGAGGTGTATAATTAGTGGAGATCTTTGACTTAGAATATTTCCCTTGTTTTTGGCCAAATTGGCTGTCCGTGTCTCTGTAAGAACGAATCTGGAGTCCGAACTAAGATAGATAGAGTAAATGTGAAATGACCATTCGATAGAACACAATGTAATGAACATATGTGCCAATTTTGGTCCTGAAATATGCAGTTTGAAGAAAAATATTTGGCTAGCTGTCAAGGTGTATAATTAGTGGAGATCTTTGACTTAGAATATTTCCCGTGTTTTTGGCCAAATTGGCTGTGCGTGTCTCTGTAAGAACGAATCTGGAGTCCGAACTAAGATAGATAGAGTAAATGTGAAATGACCATTCGATAGAACACAATGTAATGAACATATGTGCAAAATGTAGTTCTGAAATATTAAGTTTGAAGAAAAATATTATCCTAGCTGTCGAGGTGTATAATTAGTGGAGATCTTTGACTTAGAATATTTCCCGTGTTTTTGGCCAAATTGGCTGTGCGTGTCTCTGTAAGAACGAATCTGGAGTCCGAACTAAGATAGATAGAGTAAATTTGAAATGACCATTCGATAGAACACAATGTAATGAACATCTGTGCCCATTCTGGTTCTGAAATATTAAGTTTGAAGAAAAATATTATCCTAGCTGTCGAGGTGTATAATTAGTGGAGATCTTTGACTTAGAATATTTCCCGTGTTTTTGGCCAAATTGGCTGTGCGTGTCTCTGTAAGAACGAATCTAGAGTCCGAACTAAGATAGATAGAGTAAATTTGAAATGACCATTCGATAGAACACAATGTAATGAACATCTGTGCAAAATGTGGTTCTGAAATATTAAGTTTGAAGAAAAATATTATCCTAGCTGTCGAGGTGTATAATTAGTGGAGATCTTTGACTTAGAATATTTCCCTTGTTTTTGGCCAAATTGGCTGTCCGTGTCTCTGTAAGAACGAATCTGGAGTCCGAACTAAGATAGATAGAGTAAATTTGAAATGACCATTCGATAGAACACAATGTAATGAACATATGTGCCAATTTTGGTCCTGAAATATGCAGTTTGAAGAAAAATATTATCCTAGCTGTCAAGGTGTATAATTAGTGGAGATCTTTGACTTAGAATATTTCCCGTGTTTTTGGCCAAATTGGCTGTGCGTGTCTCTGTAAGAACGAATCTGGAGTCCGAACTAAGATAGATAGAGTAAATTTGAAATGACCATTCGATAGAACACAATGTAATGAACATATGTGCCAATTATGGTTCTGAAATATGCAGTTTGAAGAAAAATATTATCCTAGCTGTCGAGGTGTATAATTAGTGGAGATCTTTGACTTAGAATATTTCCCGTGTTTTTGGCCAAATTGGCTGTGCGTGTCTCTGTAAGAACGAATCTGGAGTCCGAACTAAGATAGATAGAGTAAATTTGAAATGACCATTCGATAGAACACAATGTAATGAACATCTGTGCAAAATGTGGTTCTGAAATATGCAGTTTGAAGAAAAATATGAGGCTAGCTGTCAAGGTGTATAATTAGTGGAGATCTTTGACTTAGAATATTTCCCGTATTTTTGGCCAAATTAGCTGTGCGTGTCTCTGTAAGAACGAATCTGGAGTCCGAACTAAGATAGATAGAGTAAATTTGAAATGACCATTCGATAGAACACAATGTAATGAACATATGTGCCAATTTTGGTTCTGAAATATTAAGTTTGAAGAAAAATATTATCCTAGCTGTCGAGGTGTATAATTAGTGGAGATCTTTGACTTAGAATACTTCCCGTGTTTTTGGCCAAATTGGCTGTGCGTGTCTCTGTAAGAACGAATCTGGAGTCCGAACTAAGATAGATAGAGTAAATTTGAAATGACCATTCGATAGAACACAATGTAATGAACATATGTGCCAATTTTGGTTCTGAAATATTAAGTTTGAAGAAAAATATTATCCTAGCTGTCGAGGTGTATAATTAGTGGAGATCTTTGACTTAGAATATTTCCCGTGTTTTTGGCCAAATTGGCTGTGCGTGTCTCTGTAAGAACGAATCTAGAGTCCGAACTAAGATAGATAGAGTAAATTTGAAATGACCATTCGATAGAACACAATGTAATGAACATATGTGCCAATTTTGGTCCTGAAATATGCAGTTTGAAGACAAATATTTGGCTAGCTGTCAAGGTGTATAATTAGTGGAGATCTTTGACTTAGAATATTTCCCGTGTTTTTGGCCAAATTGGCTGTGCGTGTCTCTGTAAGAACGAATCTGGAGTCCGAACTAAGATAGATAGAGTAAATTTGAAATGACCATTCGATAGAACACAATGTAATGAACATCTGTGCAAAATGTGGTTCTGAAATATGCAGTTTGAAGAAAAATATGAGGCTAGCTGTCAAGGTGTATAATTAGTGGAGATCTTTGACTTAGAATACTTCCCGTGTTTTTGGCCAAATTGGCTGTGCGTGTCTCTGTAAGAACGAATCTGGAGTCCGAACTAAGATAGATAGAGTAAATTTGAAATGACCATTCGATAGAACACAATGTAATGAACATATGTGCCAATTTTGGTTCTGAAATATTAAGTTTGAAGAAAAATATTATCCTAGCTGTCGAGGTGTATAATTAGTGGAGATCTTTGACTTAGAATATTTCCCGTGTTTTTGGCCAAATTGGCTGTGCGTGTCTCTGTAAGAACGAATCTAGAGTCCGAACTAAGATAGATAGAGTAAATTTGAAATGACCATTCGATAGAACACAATGTAATGAACATATGTGCCAATTTTGGTCCTGAAATATGCAGTTTGAAGACAAATATTTGGCTAGCTGTCAAGGTGTATAATTAGTGGAGATCTTTGACTTAGAATATTTCCCGTGTTTTTGGCCAAATTGGCTGTGCGTGTCTCTGTAAGAACGAATCTGGAGTCCGAACTAAGATAGATAGAGTAAATTTGAAATGACCATTCGATAGAACACAATGTAATGAACATCTGTGCAAAATGTGGTTCTGAAATATGCAGTTTGAAGAAAAATATGAGGCTAGCTGTCAAGGTGTATAATTAGTGGAGATCTTTGACTTAGAATATTTCCCGTATTTTTGGCCAAATTAGCTGTGCGTGTCTCTGTAAGAACGAATCTGGAGTCCGAACTAAGATAGATAGAGTAAATTTGAAATGACCATTCGATAGAACACAATGTAATGAACATATGTGCCAATTTTGGTTCTGAAATATTAAGTTTGAAGAAAAATATTATCCTAGCTGTCGAGGTGTATAATTAGTGGAGATCTTTGACTTAGAATACTTCCCGTGTTTTTGGCCAAATTGGCTGTGCGTGTCTCTGTAAGAACGAATCTGGAGTCCGAACTAAGATAGATAGAGTAAATTTGAAATGACCATTCGATAGAACACAATGTAATGAACATATGTGCCAATTTTGGTTCTGAAATATTAAGTTTGAAGAAAAATATTATCCTAGCTGTCGAGGTGTATAATTAGTGGAGATCTTTGACTTAGAATATTTCCCGTATTTTTGGCCAAATTAGCTGTGCGTGTCTCTGTAAGAACGAATCTGGAGTCCGAACTAAGATAGATAGAGTAAATGTGAAATGACCATTCGATAGAACACAATGTCATGAACATATGTGCCAATTTTGGTCCTGAAATATGCAGTTTGAAGAAAAATATAAGGCTAGCTGTCAAGGTGTATAATTAGTGGAGATCTTTGACTTAGAATATTTCCCGTATTTTTGGCCAAATTAGCTGTGCGTGTCTCTGTAAGAACGAATCTGGAGTCCGAACTAAGATAGATAGAGTAAATTTGAAATGACCATTCGATAGAACACAATGTAATGAACATCTGTGCCAATTCTGGTTCTGAAATATTAAGTTTGAAGAAAAATATTATCCTAGCTGTCGAGGTGTATAATTAGTGGAGATCTTTGACTTAGAATATTTCCCGTGTTTTTGGCCAAATTGGCTGTGCGTGTCTCTGTAAGAACGAATCTGGAGTCCGAACTAAGATAGATAGAGTAAATTTGAAATGACCATTCGATAGAACACAATGTAATGAACATCTGTGCAAAATGTGATTCTGAAATATTAAGTTTGAAGAAAAATATTATCCTAGATGTCGAGGTGTATAATTAGTGGAGATCTTTGACTTAGAATATTTCCCGTGTTTTTGGCCAAATTGGCTGTGCGTGTCTCTGTAAGAACGAATCTGGAGTCCGAACTAAGATAGATAGAGTAAATGTGAAATGACCATTCGATAGAACACAATGTAATGAACATATGTGCCAATTTTGGTCCTGAAATATGCAGTTTGAAGAAAAATATAAGATTAGCTGTCAAGGTGTATAATTAGTGGAGATCTTTGACTTAGAATATTTCCCGTGTTTTTGGCCAAATTGGCTGTGCGTGTCTCTGTAAGAACGAATCTGGAGTCCGAACTAAGATAGATAGAGTAAATGTGAAATGACCATTCGATAGAACACAATGTAATGAACATATGTGCCAATTTTGGTTCTGAAATATTAAGTTTGAAGAAAAATATTATCCTAGGTGTCGAGGTGTATAATTAGTGGAGATCTTTGACTTAGAATATTTCCCGTGTTTTTGGCCAAATTGGCTGTGCGTGTCTCTGTAAGAACGAATCTAGAGTCCGAACTAAGATAGATAGAGTAAATTTGAAATGACCATTCGATAGAACACAATGTAATGAACATATGTGCAAAATGTGGTTCTGAAATATTAAGTTTGAAGAAAAATATTATCCTAGATGTCGAGGTGTATAATTAGTGGAGATCTTTGACTAAGAATATTTCCCGTGTTTTTGGCCAAATTGGCTGTGCGTGTCTCTGTAAGAACGAATCTGGAGTCCGAACTAAGATAGATAGAGTAAATGTGAAATGACCATTCGATAGAACACAATGTAATGAACATATGTGCCAATTTTGGTCCTGAAATATGCAGTTTGAAGAAAAATATAAGGCTAGCTGTCAAGGTGTATAATTAGTGGAGATCTTTGACTTAGAATATTTCCCGTATTTTTGGCCAAATTAGCTGTGCGTGTCTCTGTAAGAACGAATCTGGAGTCCGAACTAAGATAGATAGAGTAAATTTGAAATGACCATTCGATAGAACACAATGTAATGAACATATGTGCCAATTTTGGTTCTGAAATATTAAGTTTGAAGAAAAATATTATCCTAGGTGTCGAGGTGTATAATTAGTGGAGATCTTTGACTTAGAATATTTCCCGTGTTTTTGACCAAATTGGCTGTGCGTGTCTCTGTAAGAACGAATCTAGAGTCCGAACTAAGATAGATAGAGTAAATTTGAAATGACCATTCGATAGAACACAATGTAATGAACATCTGTGCAAAATGTGGTTCTGAAATATTAAGTTTGAAGAAAAATATTATCCTAGATGTCGAGGTGTATAATTAGTGGAGATCTTTGACTTAGAATATTTCCCGTATTTTTGGCCAAATTAGCTGTGCGTGTCTCTGTAAGAACGAATCTGGAGTCCGAACTAAGATAGATAGAGTAAATTTGAAATGACCATTCGATAGAACACAATGTAATGAACATATGTGCCAATTTTGGTTTTGAAATATTAAGTTTGAAGAAAAATATTATCCTAGCTGTCGAGGTGTATAATTAGTGGAGATCTTTGACTTAGAATATTTCCCGTGTTTTTGGCCAAATTGGCTGTGCGTGTCTCTGTAAGAACGAATCTAGAGTCCGAACTAAGATAGATAGAGTAAATTTGAAATGACCATTCGATAGAACACAATGTAATGAACATCTGTGCAAAATGTGGTTCTGAAATATTAAGTTTGAAGAAAAATATTATCCTAGCTGTCGAGGTGTATAATTAGTGGAGATCTTTGACTTAGAATATTTCCCGTGTTTTTGGCCAAATTAGCTGTGCGTGTCTCTGTAAGAACGAATCTGGAGTCCGAACTAAGATAGATAGAGTAAATTTGAAATGACCATTCGATAGAACACAATGTAATGAACATCTGTGCCAATTTTGGTCCTGAAATATGCAGTTTGAAGAAAAATATAAGGCTAGCTGTCAAGGTGTATAATTAGTGGAGATCTTTGACTTAGAATATTTCCCGTATTTTTGGCCAAATTAGCTGTGCGTGTCTCTGTAAGAACGAATCTGGAGTCCGAACTAAGATAGATAGAGTAAATTTGAAATGACCATTCGATAGAACACAATGTAATGAACATATGTGCCAATTTTGGTTCTGAAATATTAAGTTTGAAGAAAAATATTATCCTAGGTGTCGAGGTGTATAATTAGTGGAGATCTTTGACTTAGAATATTTCCCGTGTTTTTGGCCAAATTGGCTGTGCGTGTCTCTGTAAGAACGAATCTGGAGTCCGAACTAAGATAGATAGAGTATATGTGAAATGACCATTCGATAGAACACAATGTAATGAACATATGTGCCAATTTTGGTCCTGAAATATGCAGTTTGAAGAAAAATATAAGGCTAGCTGTCAAGGTGTATAATTACTGGAGATCTTTGACTTAGAATATTTCCCGTATTTTTGGCCAAATTAGCTGTGCGTGTCTCTGTAAGAACGAATCTGGAGTCCGAACTAAGATAGATAGAGTAAATTTGAAATGACCATTCGATAGAACACAATGTAATGAACATCTGTGCCAATTCTGGTTCTGAAATATTAAGTTTGAAGAAAAATATTATCCTAGCTGTCGAGGTGTATAATTAATGGAGATCTTTGACTTAGAATATTTCCCGTATTTTTGGCCAAATTAGCTGTGCGTGTCTCTGTAAGAACGAATATGGAGTCCGAACTAAGATAGATAGAGTAAATTTGAAATGACCATTCGATAGAACACAATGTAATGAACATATGTGCCAATTTTGGTTTTGAAATATTAAGTTTGAAGAAAAATATTATCCTAGCTGTCGAGGTGTATAATTAGTGGAGATCTTTGACTTAGAATATTTCCCGTGTTTTTGGCCAAATTGGCTGTGCGTGTCTCTGTAAGAACGAATCTAGAGTCCGAACTAAGATAGATAGAGTAAATTTGAAATGACCATTCGATAGAACACAATGTAATGAACATCTGTGCAAAATGTGGTTCTGAAATATTAAGTTTGAAGAAAAATATTATCCTAGCTGTCGAGGTGTATAATTAGTGGAGATCTTTGACTTAGAATATTTCCCGTGTTTTTGGCCAAATTAGCTGTGCGTGTCTCTGTAAGAACGAATCTGGAGTCCGAACTAAGATAGATAGAGTAAATTTGAAATGACCATTCGATAGAACACAATGTAATGAACATCTGTGCCAATTCTGGTTCTGAAATATTAAGTTTGAAGAAAAATATTATCCTAGCTGTCGAGGTGTATAATTAATGGAGATCTTTGACTTAGAATATTTCCCGTATTTTTGGCCAAATTAGCTGTGCGTGTCTCTGTAAGAACGAATCTGGAGTCCGAACTAAGATAGATAGAGTAAATTTGAAATGACCATTCGATAGAACACAATGTAATGAACATATGTGCCAATTTTGGTTTTGAAATATTAAGTTTGAAGAAAAATATTATCCTAGCTGTCGAGGTGTATAATTAGTGGAGATCTTTGACTTAGAATATTTCCCGTGTTTTTGGCCAAATTGGCTGTGCGTGTCTCTGTAAGAACGAATCTAGAGTCCGAACTAAGATAGATAGAGTAAATTTGAAATGACCATTCGATAGAACACAATGTAATGAACATCTGTGCAAAATGTGGTTCTGAAATATTAAGTTTGAAGAAAAATATTATCCTAGCTGTCGAGGTGTATAATTAGTGGAGATCTTTGACTTAGAATATTTCCCGTGTTTTTGGCCAAATTAGCTGTGCGTGTCTCTGTAAGAACGAATCTGGAGTCCGAACTAAGATAGATAGAGTAAATTTGAAATGACCATTCGATAGAACACAATGTAATGAACATCTGTGCCAATTTTGGTCCTGAAATATGCAGTTTGAAGAAAAATATAAGGCTAGCTGTCAAGGTGTATAATTAGTGGAGATCTTTGACTTAGAATATTTCCCGTATTTTTGGCCAAATTAGCTGTGCGTGTCTCTGTAAGAACGAATCTGGAGTCCGAACTAAGATAGATAGAGTAAATGTGAAATGACCATTCGATAGAACACAATGTAATGAACATATGTGCCAATTTTGGTCCTGAAATATGCAGTTTGAAGAAAAATATAAGGCTAGCTGTCAAGGTGTATAATTAGTGGAGATCTTTGACTTAGAATATTTCCCGTATTTTTGGCCAAATTAGCTGTGCGTGTCTCTGTAAGAACGAATCTGGAGTCCGAACTAAGATAGATAGAGTAAATTTGAAATGACCATTCGATAGAACACAATGTAATGAACATATGTGCCAATTTTGGTTCTGAAATATTAAGTTTGAAGAAAAATATTATCCTAGGTGTCGAGGTGTATAATTAGTGGAGATCTTTGACTTAGAATATTTCCCGTGTTTTTGACCAAATTGGCTGTGCGTGTCTCTGTAAGAACGAATCTAGAGTCCGAACTAAGATAGATAGAGTAAATTTGAAATGACCATTCGATAGAACACAATGTAATGAACATCTGTGCAAAATGTGGTTCTGAAATATTAAGTTTGAAGAAAAATATTATCCTAGATGTCGAGGTGTATAATTAGTGGAGATCTTTGACTTAGAATATTTCCCGTATTTTTGGCCAAATTAGCTGTGCGTGTCTCTGTAAGAACGAATCTGGAGTCCGAACTAAGATAGATAGAGTAAATTTGAAATGACCATTCGATAGAACACAATGTAATGAACATATGTGCCAATTTTGGTCCTGAAATATGCAGTTTGAAGAAAAATATAAGGCTAGCTGTCAAGGTGTATAATTAGTGGAGATCTTTGACTTAGAATATTTCCCGTATTTTTGGCCAAATTAGCTGTGCGTGTCTCTGTAAGAACGAATCTGGAGTCCGAACTAAGATAGATAGAGTAAATGTGAAATGACCATTCGATAGAACACAATGTAATGAACATATGTGCCAATTTTGGTCCTGAAATATGCAGTTTGAAGAAAAATATAAGGCTAGCTGTCAAGGTGTATAATTAGTGGAGATCTTTGACTTAGAATATTTCCCGTGTTTTTGGCCAAATTAGCTGTGCGTGTCTCTGTAAGAACGAATCTGGAGTCCGAACTAAGATAGATAGAGTAAATTTGAAATGACCATTCGATAGAACACAATGTAATGAACATCTGTGCCAATTTTGGTCCTGAAATATGCAGTTTGAAGAAAAATATAAGGCTAGCTGTCAAGGTGTATAATTAGTGGAGATCTTTGACTTAGAATATTTCCCGTATTTTTGGCCAAATTAGCTGTGCGTGTCTCTGTAAGAACGAATCTGGAGTCCGAACTAAGATAGATAGAGTAAATTTGAAATGACCATTCGATAGAACACAATGTAATGAACATATGTGCCAATTTTGGTTCTGAAATATTAAGTTTGAAGAAAAATATTATCCTAGGTGTCGAGGTGTATAATTAGTGGAGATCTTTGACTTAGAATATTTCCCTTGTTTTTGGCCAAATTGGCTGTGCGTGTCTCTGTAAGAACGAATCTAGAGTCCGAACTAAGATAGATAGAGTAAATTTGAAATGACCATTCGATAGAACACAATGTAATGAACATCTGTGCAAAATGTGGTTCTGAAATATTAAGTTTGAAGAAAAATATTATCCTAGATGTCGAGGTGTATAATTAGTGGAGATCTTTGACTAAGAATATTTCCCGTGTTTTTGGCCAAATTGGCTGTGCGTGTCTCTGTAAGAACGAATCTGGAGTCCGAACTAAGATAGATAGAGTAAATGTGAAATGACCATTCGATAGAACACAATGTAATGAACATATGTGCCAATTTTGGTCCTGAAATATGCAGTTTGAAGAAAAATATAAGGCTAGCTGTCAAGGTGTATAATTAGTGGAGATCTTTGACTTAGAATATTTCCCGTTTTTTTGGCCAAATTAGCTGTGCGTGTCTCTGTAAGAACGAATCTGGAGTCCGAACTAAGATAGATAGAGTAAATGTGAAATGACCATTCGATAGAACACAATGTAATGAACATATGTGCCAATTTTGGTCCTGAAATATGCAGTTTGAAGAAAAATATAAGGCTAGCTGTCAAGGTGTATAATTAGTGGAGATCTTTGACTTAGAATATTTCCCGTGTTTTTGGCCAAATTAGCTGTGCGTGTCTCTGTAAGAACGAATCTGGAGTCCGAACTAAGATAGATAGAGTAAATTTGAAATGACCATTCGATAGAACACAATGTAATGAACATCTGTGCCAATTTTGGTCCTGAAATATGCAGTTTGAAGAAAAATATAAGGCTAGCTGTCAAGGTGTATAATTAGTGGAGATCTTTGACTTAGAATATTTCCCGTATTTTTGGCCAAATTAGCTGTGCGTGTCTCTGTAAGAACGAATCTGGAGTCCGAACTAAGATAGATAGAGTAAATTTGAAATGACCATTCGATAGAACACAATGTAATGAACATATGTGCCAATTTTGGTTCTGAAATATTAAGTTTGAAGAAAAATATTATCCTAGGTGTCGAGGTGTATAATTAGTGGAGATCTTTGACTTAGAATATTTCCCTTGTTTTTGGCCAAATTGGCTGTGCGTGTCTCTGTAAGAACGAATCTAGAGTCCGAACTAAGATAGATAGAGTAAATTTGAAATGACCATTCGATAGAACACAATGTAATGAACATCTGTGCAAAATGTGGTTCTGAAATATTAAGTTTGAAGAAAAATATTATCCTAGATGTCGAGGTGTATAATTAGTGGAGATCTTTGACTTAGAATATTTCCCGTGTTTTTGGCCAAATTGGCTGTGCGTGTCTCTGTAAGAACGAATCTGGAGTCCGAACTAAGATAGATAGAGTAAATGTGAAATGACCATTCGATAGAACACAATGTAATGAACATATGTGCCAATTTTGGTCCTGAAATATGCAGTTTGAAGAAAAATATAAGGCTAGCTGTCAAGGTGTATAATTAGTGGAGATCTTTGACTTAGAATATTTCCCGTATTTTTGGCCAAATTAGCTGTGCGTGTCTCTGTAAGAACGAATCTGGAGTCCGAACTAAGATAGATAGAGTAAATGTGAAATGACCATTCGATAGAACACAATGTAATGAACATATGTGCCAATTTTGGTCCTGACATATGCAGTTTGAAGAAAAATATAAGGCTAGCTGTCAAGGTGTATAATTAGTGGAGATCTTTGACTTAGAATATTTCCCGTATTTTTGGCCAAATTAGCTGTGCGTGTCTCTGTAAGAACGAATCTGGAGTCCGAACTAAGATAGATAGAGTAAATTTGAAATGACCATTCGATAGAACACAATGTAATGAACATATGTGCCAATTTTGGTTCTGAAATATTAAGTTTGAAGAAAAATATTATCCTAGGTGTCGAGGTGTATAATTAGTGGAGATCTTTGACTTAGAATATTTCCCGTGTTTTTGACCAAATTGGCTGTGCGTGTCTCTGTAAGAACGAATCTAGAGTCCGAACTAAGATAGATAGAGTAAATTTGAAATGACCATTCGATAGAACACAATGTAATGAACATCTGTGCAAAATGTGGTTCTGAAATATTAAGTTTGAAGAAAAATATTATCCTAGATGTCGAGGTGTATAATTAGTGGAGATCTTTGACTTAGAATATTTCCCGTGTTTTTGGCCAAATTGGCTGTGCGTGTCTCTGTAAGAACGAATCTGGAGTCCGAACTAAGATAGATAGAGTAAATGTGAAATGACCATTCGATAGAACACAATGTAATGAACATATGTGCCAATTTTGGTCCTGAAATATGCAGTTTGAAGAAAAATATAAGGCTAGCTGTCAAGGTGTATAATTAGTGGAGATCTTTGACTTAGAATATTTCCCGTATTTTTGGCCAAATTAGCTGTGCGTGTCTCTGTAAGAACGAATCTGGAGTCCGAACTAAGATAGATAGAGTAAATGTGAAATGACCATTCGATAGAACACAATGTAATGAACATATGTGCCAATTTTGGTCCTGAAATATGCAGTTTGAAGAAAAATATAAGGCTAGCTGTCAAGGTGTATAATTAGTGGAGATCTTTGACTTAGAATATTTCCCGTATTTTTGGCCAAATTAGCTGTGCATGTCTCTGTAAGAACGAATCTGGAGTCCGAACTAAGATAGATAGAGTAAATTTGAAATGACCATTCGATAGAACACAATGTAATGAACATATGTGCCAATTTTGGTTCTGAAATATTAAGTTTGAAGAAAAATATTATCCTAGGTGTCGAGGTGTATAATTAGTGGAGATCTTTGACTTAGAATATTTCCCGTGTTTTTGACCAAATTGGCTGTGCGTGTCTCTGTAAGAACGAATCTAGAGTCCGAACTAAGATAGATAGAGTAAATTTGAAATGACCATTCGATAGAACACAATGTAATGAACATCTGTGCAAAATGTGGTTCTGAAATATTAAGTTTGAAGAAAAATATTATCCTAGATGTCGAGGTGTATAATTAGTGGAGATCTTTGACTTAGAATATTTCCCGTGTTTTTGGCCAAATTGGCTGTGCGTGTCTCTGTAAGAACGAATCTGGAGTCCGAACTAAGATAGATAGAGTAAATGTGAAATGACCATTCGATAGAACACAATGTAATGAACATATGTGCCAATTTTGGTCCTGAAATATGCAGTTTGAAGAAAAATATAAGGCTAGCTGTCAAGGTGTATAATTAGTGGAGATCTTTGACTTAGAATATTTCCCGTATTTTTGGCCAAATTAGCTGTGCGTGTCTCTGTAAGAACGAATCTGGAGTCCGAACTAAGATAGATAGAGTAAATTTGAAATGACCATTCGATAGAACACAATGTAATGAACATCTGTGCCATTTCTGGTCCTGAAATATGCAGTTTGAAGAAAAATATGAGGATAGCTGTCAAGGTGTATAATTAGTGGAGATCTTTGACTTAGAATATTTCCCGTGTTTTTGGCCAAATTAGCTGTGCGTGTCTCTGTAAGAACGAATCTGGAGTCCGAACTAAGATAGATAGAGTAAATTTGAAATGACCATTCGATAGAACACAATGTAATGGACATATGTGCCAATTTTGGTTCTGAAATATTAAGTTTGAAGAAAAATATTATCCTAGCTGTCGAGGTGTATAATTAGTGGAGATCTTTGACTTAGAATATTTCCCGTGTTTGTGACCAAATTGGCTGTGCGTGTCTCTGTAAGAACGAATCTAGAGTCCGAACTAAGATAGATAGAGTAAATGTGAAATGACCATTCGATAGAACACAATGTAATGAACATATGTGCCAATTTTGGTCCTGAAATATGCAGTTTGAAGAAAAATATAAGGCTAGCTGTCAAGGTGTATAATTAGTGGAGATCTTTGACTTAGAATATTTCCCGTATTTTTGGCCAAATTAGCTGTGCGTGTCTCTGTAAGAACGAATCTGGAGTCCGAACTAAGATAGATAGAGTAAATTTGAAATGACCATTCGATAGAACACAATGTAATGAACATATGTGCCAATTTTGGTCCTGAAATATGCAGTTTGAAGAAAAATATAAGGCTAGCTGTCAAGGTGTATAATTAGTGGAGATCTTTGACTTAGAATATTTCCCGTATTTTTGGCCAAATTAGCTGTGCGTGTCTCTGTAAGAACGAATCTGGAGTCCGAACTAAGATAGATAGAGTAAATTTGAAATGACCATTCGATAGAACACAATGTAATGAACATCTGTGCCATTTCTGGTCCTGAAATATGCAGTTTGAAGAAAAATATAAGGCTAGCTGTCAAGGTGTATAATTAGTGGAGATCTTTGACTTAGAATATTTCCCGTGTTTTTGGCCAAATTAGCTGTGCGTGTCTCTGTAAGAACGAATCTGGAGTCCGAACTAAGATAGATAGAGTAAATTTGAAATGACCATTCGATAGAACACAATGTAATGAACATATGTGCCAATTTTGGTTCTGAAATATTAAGTTTGAAGAAAAATATTATCCTAGATGTCGAGGTGTATAATTAGTGGAGATCTTTGACTTAGAATATTTCCCGTGTTTGTGACCAAATTGGCTGTGCGTGTCTCTGTAAGAACGAATCTAGAGTCCGAACTAAGATAGATAGAGTAAATGTGAAATGACCATTCGATAGAACACAATGTAATGAACATATGTGCCAATTTTGGTCCTGAAATATGCAGTTTGAAGAAAAATATAAGGCTAGCTGTCAAGGTGTATAATTAGTGGAGATCTTTGACTTAGAATATTTCCCGTATTTTTGGCCAAATTAGCTGTGCGTGTCTCTGTAAGAACGAATCTGGAGTCCGAACTAAGATAGATAGAGTAAATTTGAAATGACCATTCGATAGAACACAATGTAATGAACATATGTGCCAATTTTGGTTCTGAAATATTAAGTTTGAAGAAAAATATTATCCTAGGTGTCGAGGTGTATAATTAGTGGAGATCTTTGACTTAGAATATTTCCCGTGTTTTTGACCAAATTGGCTGTGCGTGTCTCTGTAAGAACGAATCTAGAGTCCGAACTAAGATAGATAGAGTAAATTTGAAATGACCATTCGATAGAACACAATGTAATGAACATCTGTGCAAAATGTGGTTCTGAAATATTAAGTTTGAAGAAAAATATTATCCTAGATGTCGAGGTGTATAATTAGTGGAGATCTTTGACTTAGAATATTTCCCGTGTTTGTGACCAAATTGGCTGTGCGTGTCTCTGTAAGAACGAATCTAGAGTCCGAACTAAGATAGATAGAGTAAATGTGAAATGACCATTCGATAGAACACAATGTAATGAACATATGTGCCAATTTTGGTCCTGAAATATGCAGTTTGAAGAAAAATATAAGGCTAGCTGTCAAGGTGTATAATTAGTGGAGATCTTTGACTTAGAATATTTCCCGTATTTTTGGCCAAATTAGCTGTGCGTGTCTCTGTAAGAACGAATCTGGAGTCCGAACTAAGATAGATAGAGTAAATTTGAAATGACCATTCGATAGAACACAATGTAATGAACATATGTGCCAATTTTGGTTCTGAAATATTAAGTTTGAAGAAAAATATTATCCTAGGTGTCGAGGTGTATAATTAGTGGAGATCTTTGACTTAGAATATTTCCCGTGTTTTTGACCAAATTGGCTGTGCGTGTCTCTGTAAGAACGAATCTAGAGTCCGAACTAAGATAGATAGAGTAAATTTGAAATGACCATTCGATAGAACACAATGTAATGAACATCTGTGCAAAATGTGGTTCTGAAATATTAAGTTTGAAGAAAAATATTATCCTAGATGTCGAGGTGTATAATTAGTGGAGATCTTTGACTTAGAATATTTCCCGTGTTTTTGGCCAAATTGGCTGTGCGTGTCTCTGTAAGAACGAATCTGGAGTCCGAACTAAGATAGATAGAGTAAATGTGAAATGACCATTCGATAGAACACAATGTAATGAACATATGTGCCAATTTTGGTCCTGAAATATGCAGTTTGAAGAAAAATATAAGGCTAGCTGTCAAGGTGTATAATTAGTGGAGATCTTTGACTTAGAATATTTCCCGTATTTTTGGCCAAATTAGCTGTGCGTGTCTCTGTAAGAACGAATCTGGAGTCCGAACTAAGATAGATAGAGTAAATTTGAAATGACCATTCGATAGAACACAATGTAATGAACATCTGTGCCATTTCTGGTCCTGAAATATGCAGTTTGAAGAAAAATATGAGGATTGCTGTCAAGGTGTATAATTAGTGGAGATCTTTGACTTAGAATATTTCCCGTGTTTTTGGCCAAATTAGCTGTGCGTGTCTCTGTAAGAACGAATCTGGAGTCCGAACTAAGATAGATAGAGTAAATTTGAAATGACCATTCGATAGAACACAATGTAATGAACATATGTGCCAATTTTGGTTCTGAAATATTAAGTTTGAAGAAAAATATTATCCTAGGTGTCGAGGTGTATAATTAGTGGAGATCTTTGACTTAGAATATTTCCCGTGTTTTTTACCAAATTGGCTGTGCGTGTCTCTGTAAGAACGAATCTAGAGTCCGAACTAAGATAGATAGAGTAAATTTGAAATGACCATTCGATAGAACACAATGTAATGAACATCTGTGCAAAATGTGGTTCTGAAATATTAAGTTTGAAGAAAAATATTATCCTAGATGTCGAGGTGTATAATTAGTGGAGATCTTTGACTTAGAATATTTCCCGTGTTTTTGGCCAAATTGGCTGTGCGTGTCTCTGTAAGAACGAATCTGGAGTCCGAACTAAGATAGATAGAGTAAATTTGAAATGACCATTTGATAGAACACAATGTAATGAACATCTGTGCCATTTCTGGTCCTGAAATATGCAGTTTGAAGAAAAATATGAGGATAGCTGTCAAGGTGTATAATTAGTGGAGATCTTTGACTTAGAATATTTCCCGTGTTTTTGGCCAAATTAGCTGTGCGTGTCTCTGTAAGAACGAATCTGGAGTCCGAACTAAGATAGATAGAGTAAATTTGAAATGACCATTCGATAGAACACAATGTAATGAACATCTGTGCCAATTCTGGTTCTGAAATATTAAGTTTGAAGAAAAATATTATCCTAGCTGTCGAGGTGTATAATTAATGGAGATCTTTGACTTAGAATATTTCCCGTATTTTTGGCCAAATTAGCTGTGCGTGTCTCTGTAAGAACGAATCTGGAGTCCGAACTAAGATAGATAGAGTAAATTTGAAATGACCATTCGATAGAACACAATGTAATGAACATATGTGCCAATTTTGGTGTTGAAATATTAAGTTTGAAGAAAAATATTATCCTAGCTGTCGAGGTGTATAATTAGTGGAGATCTTTGACTTAGAATATTTCCCGTGTTTTTGGCCAAATTGGCTGTGCGTGTCTCTGTAAGAACGAATCTAGAGTCCGAACTAAGATAGATAGAGTAAATTTGAAATGACCATTCGATAGAACACAATGTAATGAACATCTGTGCCAATTCTGGTTCTGAAATATTAAGTTTGAAGAAAAATATTATCCTAGCTGTCGAGGTGTATAATTAGTGGAGATCTTTGACTTAGAATATTTCCCGTGTTTTTGGCCAAATTAGCTGTGCGTGTCTCTGTAAGAACGAATCTGGAGTCCGAACTAAGATAGATAGAGTAAATTTGAAATGACCATTCGATAGAACACAATGTAATGAACATCTGTGCCAATTTTGGTTCTGAAATATTAAGTTTGAAGAAAAATATTATCCTAGCTGTCGAGGTGTATAATTAATGGAGATCTTTGACTTAGAATATTTCCCTTGTTTTTGGCCAAATTGGCTGTCCGTGTCTCTGTAAGAACGAATCTGGAGTCCGAACTAAGATAGATAGAGTAAATGTGAAATGACCATTCGATAGAACACAATGTAATGAACATATGTGCCAATTTTGGTCCTGAAATATGCAGTTTGAAGAAAAATATTTGGCTAGCTGTCAAGGTGTATAATTAGTGGAGATCTTTGACTTAGAATATTTCCCGTGTTTTTGGCCAAATTGGCTGTGCGTGTCTCTGTAAGAACGAATCTAGAGTCCGAACTAAGATTGATAGAGTAAATTTGAAATGACCATTCGATAGAACACAATGTAATGAACATCTGTGCAAAATGTGGTTCTGAAATATTAAGTTTGAAGAAAAATATTATCCTAGCTGTCGAGGTGTATAATTAGTGGAGATCTTTGACTTAGAATATTTCCCGTGTTTTTGGCCAAATTAGCTGTGCGTGTCTCTGTAAGAACGAATCTGGAGTCCGAACTAAGATAGATAGAGTAAATTTGAAATGACCATTCGATAGAACACAATGTAATGAACATCTGTGCCACTTTTGGTTCTGAAATATTAAGTTTGAAGAAAAATATTATCCTAGCTGTCGAGGTGTATAATTAATGGAGATCTTTGACTTAGAATATTTCCCTTGTTTTTGGCCAAATTGGCTGTCCGTGTCTCTGTAAGAACGAATCTGGAGTCCGAACTAAGATAGATAGAGTAAATGTGAAATGACCATTCGATAGAACACAATGTAATGAACATATGTGCCAATTTGGGTCCTGAAATATGCAGTTTGAAGAAAAATATTTGGCTAGCTGTCAAGGTGTATAATTAGTGGAGATCTTTGACTTAGAATATTTCCCGTGTTTTTGGCCAAATTGGCTGTGCGTGTCTCTGTAAGAACGAATCTAGAGTCCGAACTAAGATTGATAGAGTAAATTTGAAATGACCATTCGATAGAACACAATGTAATGAACATCTGTGCAAAATGTGGTTCTGAAATATTAAGTTTGAAGAAAAATATTATCCTAGCTGTCGAGGTGTATAATTAGTGGAGATCTTTGACTTAGAATATTTCCCGTGTTTTTGGCCAAATTAGCTGTTCGTGTCTCTGTAAGAACGAATCTGGAGTCCGAACTAAGATAGATAGAGTAAATTTGAAATGACCATTCGATAGAACACAATGTAATGAACATATGTGCCAATTTTGGTTCTGAAATATTAAGTTTGAAGAAAAATATTATCCTAGCTGTCGAGGTGTATAATTAGTGGAGATCTTTGACTTAGAATATTTCCCGTGTTTTTGGCCAAATTGGCTGTGCGTGTCTCTGTAAGAACGAATCTGGAGTCCGAACTAAGATAGATAGAGTAAATTTGAAATGACCATTCGATAGAACACAATGTAATGAACATCTGTGCAAAATGTGGTTCTGAAATATTAAGTTTGAAGAAAAATATTATCCTAGCTGTCGAGGTGTATAATTAGTGGAGATCTTTGACTTAGAATATTTCCCGTGTTTTTGGCCAAATTAGCTGTTCGTGTCTCTGTAAGAACGAATCTGGAGTCCGAACTAAGATAGATAGAGTAAATTTGAAATGACCATTCGATAGAACACAATGTAATGAACATATGTGCCAATTTTGGTTCTGAAATATTAAGTTTGAAGAAAAATATTATCCTAGCTGTCGAGGTGTATAATTAGTGGAGATCTTTGACTTAGAATATGTCCCGTGTTTTTGGCCAAATTGGCTGTGCGTGTCTCTGTAAGAACGAATCTGGAGTCCGAACTAAGATAGATAGAGTAAATGTGAAATGACCATTCGATAGAACACAATGTAATGAACATCTGTGCCAATTCTGGTTCTGAAATATTAAGTTTGAAGAAAAATATTATCCTAGCTGTCGAGGTGTATAATTAATGGAGATCTTTGACTTAGAATATTTCCCGTGTTTTTGGCCAAATTGGCTGTGCGTGTCTCTGTAAGAACGAATCTGGAGTCCGAACTAAGATAGATAGAGTAAATTTGAAATGACCATTCGATAGAACACAATGTAATGAACATATGTGCCAATTTTGGTTCTGAAATATTAAGTTTGAAGAAAAATATTATCCTAGCTGTCGAGGTGTATAATTAGTGGAGATCTTTGACTTAGAATATTTCCCGTGTTTTTGGCCAAATTGGCTGTGCGTGTCTCTGTAAGAACGAATCTGGAGTCCGAACTAAGATAGATAGAGTAAATTTGAAATGACCATTCGATAGAACACAATGTAATGAACATCTGTGCAAAATGTGGTTCTGAAATATTAAGTTTGAAGAAAAATATTATCCTAGCTGTCGAGGTGTATAATTAGTGGAGATCTTTGACTTAGAATATTTCCCGTGTTTTTGGCCAAATTAGCTGTTCGTGTCTCTGTAAGAACGAATCTGGAGTCCGAACTAAGATAGATAGAGTAAATTTGAAATGACCATTCGATAGAACACAATGTAATGAACATATGTGCCAATTTTGGTTCTGAAATATTAAGTTTGAAGAAAAATATTATCCTAGCTGTCGAGGTGTATAATTAGTGGAGATCTTTGACTTAGAATATTTCCCGTGTTTTTGGCCAAATTGGCTGTGCGTGTCTCTGTAAGAACGAATCTGGAGTCCGAACTAAGATAGATAGAGTAAATGTGAAATGACCATTCGATAGAACACAATGTAATGAACATCTGTGCCAATTCTGGTTCTGAAATATTAAGTTTGAAGAAAAATATTATCCTAGCTGTCGAGGTGTATAATTAATGGAGATCTTTGACTTAGAATTTTTCCCTTGTTTTTGGCCAAATTGGCTGTCCGTGTCTCTGTAAGAACGAATCTGGAGTCCGAACTAAGATAGATAGAGTAAATGTGAAATGACCATTCGATAGAACACAATGTAATGAACATATGTGCCAATTTTGGTCCTGAAATATGCAGTTTGAAGAAAAATATTTGGCTAGCTGTCAAGGTGTATAATTAGTGGAGATCTTTGACTTATAATATTTCCCGTGTTTTTGGCCAAATTGGCTGTGCGTGTCTCTGTAAGAACGAATCTAGAGTCCGAACTAAGATAGATAGAGTAAATTTGAAATGACCATTCGATAGAACACAATGTAATGAACATCTGTGCAAAATGTGGTTCTGAAATATTAAGTTTGAAGAAAAATATTATCCTAGCTGTCGAGGTGTATAATTAGTGGAGATCTTTGACTTAGAATATTTCCCGTGTTTTTGGCCAAATTAGCTGTGCGTGTCTCTGTAAGAACGAATCTGGAGTCCGAACTAAGATAGATAGAGTAAATTTGAAATGACCATTCGATAGAACACAATGTAATGAACATATGTGCCAATTTTGGTTTTGAAATATTAAGTTTGAAGAAAAATATTATCCTAGCTGTCGAGGTGTATAATTAGTGGAGATCTTTGACTTAAAATATTTCCCGTGTTTTTGGCCAAATTGGCTGTGCGTGTCTCTGTAAGAACGAATCTAGAGTCCGAACTAAGATAGATAGAGTAAATTTGAAATGACCATTCGATAGAACACAATGTATTGAACATCTGTGCAAAATGTGGTTCTGAAATATTAAGTTTGAAGAAAAATATTATCCTAGCTGTCGAGGTGTATAATTAGTGGAGATCTTTGACTTAGAATATTTCCCGTGTTTTTGGCCAAATTAGCTGTGCGTGTCTCTGTAAGAACGAATCTGGAGTCCGAACTAAGATAGATAGAGTAAATTTGAAATGACCATTCGATAGAACACAATGTAATGGACATATGTGCCAATTTTGGTTCTGAAATATTAAGTTTGAAGAAAAATATTATCCTAGCTGTCGAGGTGTATAATTAGTGGAGATCTTTGACTTAGAATATTTCCCGTGTTTTTGGCCAAATTGGCTGTGCGTGTCTCTGCAAGAACGAATCTGGAGTCCGAACTAAGATAGATAGAGTAAATGTGAAATGACCATTCGATAGAACACAATGTAATGAACATCTGTGCAAAATGTGGTTCTGAAATATTAAGTTTGAAGAAAAATATTATCCTAGATGTCGAGGTGTATAATTAGTGGAGATCTTTGACTTAGAATATTTCCCGTGTTTTTGGCCAAATTGGCTGTGCGTGTCTCTGTAAGAACGAATCTGGAGTCCGAACTAAGATAGATAGAGTAAATGTGAAATGACCATTCGATAGAACACAATGTAATGAACATCTGTGCCAATTCTGGTTCTGAAATATTAAGTTTGAAGAAAAATATTATCATAGCTGTCGAGGTGTATAATTAATGGAGATCTTTGACTTAGAATATTTCCCGTATTTTTGGCCAAATTAGCTGTGCGTGTCTCTGTAAGAACGAATCTGGAGTCCGAACTAAGATAGATAGAGTAAATGTGAAATGACCATTCGATAGAACACAATGTAATGAACATATGTGCCAATTTTGGTTCTGAAATATTAAGTTTGAAGAAAAATATTATCCTAGCTGTCGAGGTGTATAATTAGTGGAGATCTTTGACTTAGAATATTTCCCGTGTTTTTGGCCAAATTGGCTGTGCGTGTCTCTGTAAGAACGAATCTGGAGTCCGAACTAAGATAGATAGAGTAAATTTGAAATGACCATTCGATAGAACACAATGTAATGAACATCTGTGCAAAATGTGGTTCTGAAATATGCAGTTTGAAGAAAAATATAAGGCTAGCTGTCAAGGTGTATAATTAGTGGAGATCTTTGACTTAGAATATTTCCCGTGTTTTTGGCCAAATTAGCTGTGCGTGTCTCTGTAAGAACGAATCTGGAGTCCGAACTAAGATAGATAGAGTAAATTTGAAATGACCATTCGATAGAACACAATGTAATGAACATCTGTGCCATTTCTGGTCCTGAAATATGCAGTTTGAAGAAAAATATGAGGATAGCTGTCAAGGTGTATAATTAGTGGAGATCTTTGACTTAGAATATTTCCCGTGTTTTTGGCCAAATTAGCTGTGCGTGTCTCTGTAAGAACGAATCTGGAGTCCGAACTAAGATAGATAGAGTAAATTTGAAATGACCATTCGATAGAACACAATGTAATGAACATCTGTGCCAATTCTGGTTCTGAAATATTAAGTTTGAAGAAAAATATTATCCTAGCTGTCGAGGTGTATAATTAATGGAGATCTTTGACTTAGAATATTTCCCGTATTTTTGGCCAAATTAGCTGTGCGTGTCTCTGTAAGAACGAATCTGGAGTCCGAACTAAGATAGATAGAGTAAATTTGAAATGACCATTCGATAGAACACAATGTAATGGACATATGTGCCAATTTTGGTTCTGAAATATTAAGTTTGAAGAAAAATATTATCCTAGCTGTCGAGGTGTATAATTAGTGGAGATCTTTGACTTAGAATATTTCCCGTGTTTTTGGCCAAATTGGCTGTGCGTGTCTCTGTAAGAACGAATCTGGAGTCCGAACTAAGATAGATAGAGTAAATTTGAAATGACCATTCGATAGAACACAATGTAATGAACATCTGTGCCAATTCTGGTTCTGAAATATTAAGTTTGAAGAAAAATATTATCATAGCTGTCGAGGTGTATAATTAATGGAGATCTTTGACTTAGAATATTTCCCGTATTTTTGGCCAAATTAGCTGTGCGTGTCTCTGTAAGAACGAATCTGGAGTAAGAACTAAGATAGATAGAGTAAATGTGAAATGACCATTCGATAGAACACAATGTAATGAACATATGTGCCAATTTTGGTTCTGAAATATTAAGTTTGAAGAAAAATATTATCCTAGCTGTCGAGGTGTATAATTAGTGGAGATCTTTGACTTAGAATATTTCCCGTGTTTTTGGCCAAATTGGCTGTGCGTGTCTCTGTAAGAACGAATCTGGAGTCCGAACTAAGATAGATAGAGTAAATTTGAAATGACCATTCGATAGAACACAATGTAATGAACATCTGTGCAAAATGTGGTTCTGAAATATGCAGTTTGAAGAAAAATATAAGGCTAGCTGTCAAGGTGTATAATTAGTGGAGATCTTTGACTTATAATATTTCCCGTATTTTTGGCCAAATTAGCTGTGCGTGTCTCTGTAAGAACGAATCTGGAGTCCGAACTAAGATAGATAGAGTAAATTTGAAATGACCATTCGATAGAACACAATGTAATGAACATATGTGCCAATTTTGGTTCTGAAATATTAAGTTTGAAGAAAAATATTATCCTAGCTGTCGAGGTGTATAATTAGTGGAGATCTTTGACTTAGAATATTTCCCGTGTTTTGGGCTAAATTGGCTGTGCGTGTCTCTGTAAGAACGAATCTAGAGTCCGAACTAAGACAGATAGAGTAAATTTGAAATGACCATTCGATAGAACACAATGTAATGAACATCTGTGCAAAATGTGGTTCTGAAATATTAAGTTTGAAGAAAAATATTATCCTAGCTGTCGAGGTGTATAATTAGTGGAGATCTTTGACTTAGAATATTTCCCGTGTTTTTGGCAAAATTAGCTGTGCGTGTCTCTGTAAGAACGAATCTGGAGTCCGAACTAAGATAGATAGAGTAAATTTGAAATGACCATTCGATAGAACACAATGTAATGAACATATGTGCCAATTTTGGTTCTGAAATATTAAGTTTGAAGAAAAATATTATCCTAGCTGTCGAGGTGTATAATTAGTGGAGATCTTTGACTTAGAATATTTCCCTTGTTTTTGGCCAAATTGGCTGTGCGTGTCTCTGTAAGAACGAATCTGGAGTCCGAACTAAGTTAGATAGAGTAAATTTGAAATGACCTTTCGATGGAACACAATGTAATGAACATCTGTGCCATGTCTGGTCCTGAGATATGCAGTTTGAAGAAAAATATGAGGATAGCTGTCAAGGTGTATAATTAGTGGAGATCTTTGACTTAGAATATTTCCCGTGTTTTTGGCCAAATTAGCTGTGCGTGTCTCTGTAAGAACGAATCTGGAGTCCGAACTAAGATAGATAGAGTAAATTTGAAATGACCATTCGATAGAACACAATGTAATGAACATCTGTGCCAATTCTGGTTCTGAAATATTAAGTTTGAAGAAAAATATTATCCTAGCTGTCGAGGTGTATAATTAATGGAGATCTTTGACTTAGAATATTTCCCGTATTTTTGGCCAAATTAGCTGTGCGTGTCTCTGTAAGAACGAATCTGGAGTCCGAACTAAGATAGATAGAGTAAATTTGAAATGACCATTCGATAGAACACAATGTAATGGACATATGTGCCAATTTTGGTTCTGAAATATTAAGTTTGAAGAAAAATATTATCCTAGCTGTCGAGGTGTATAATTAGTGGAGATCTTTGACTTAGAATATTTCCCGTGTTTTTGGCCAAATTGGCTGTGCGTGTCTCTGTAAGAACGAATCTGGAGTCCGAACTAAGATAGATAGAGTAAATTTGAAATGACCATTCGATAGAACACAATGTAATGAACATCTGTGCCAATTCTGGTTCTGAAATATTAAGTTTGAAGAAAAATATTATCATAGCTGTCGAGGTGTATAATTAATGGAGATCTTTGACTTAGAATATTTCCCGTATTTTTGGCCAAATTAGCTGTGCGTGTCTCTGTAAGAACGAATCTGGAGTAAGAACTAAGATAGATAGAGTAAATGTGAAATGACCATTCGATAGAACACAATGTAATGAACATATGTGCCAATTTTGGTTCTGAAATATTAAGTTTGAAGAAAAATATTATCCTAGCTGTCGAGGTGTATAATTAGTGGAGATCTTTGACTTAGAATATTTCCCGTGTTTTTGGCCAAATTGGCTGTGCGTGTCTCTGTAAGAACGAATCTGGAGTCCGAACTAAGATAGATAGAGTAAATTTGAAATGACCATTCGATAGAACACAATGTAATGAACATCTGTGCAAAATGTGGTTCTGAAATATGCAGTTTGAAGAAAAATATAAGGCTAGCTGTCAAGGTGTATAATTAGTGGAGATCTTTGACTTATAATATTTCCCGTATTTTTGGCCAAATTAGCTGTGCGTGTCTCTGTAAGAACGAATCTGGAGTCCGAACTAAGATAGATAGAGTAAATTTGAAATGACCATTCGATAGAACACAATGTAATGAACATATGTGCCAATTTTGGTTCTGAAATATTAAGTTTGAAGAAAAATATTATCCTAGCTGTCGAGGTGTATAATTAGTGGAGATCTTTGACTTAGAATATTTCCCGTGTTTTGGGCTAAATTGGCTGTGCGTGTCTCTGTAAGAACGAATCTAGAGTCCGAACTAAGACAGATAGAGTAAATTTGAAATGACCATTCGATAGAACACAATGTAATGAACATCTGTGCAAAATGTGGTTCTGAAATATTAAGTTTGAAGAAAAATATTATCCTAGCTGTCGAGGTGTATAATTAGTGGAGATCTTTGACTTAGAATATTTCCCGTGTTTTTGGCAAAATTAGCTGTGCGTGTCTCTGTAAGAACGAATCTGGAGTCCGAACTAAGATAGATAGAGTAAATTTGAAATGACCATTCGATAGAACACAATGTAATGAACATATGTGCCAATTTTGGTTCTGAAATATTAAGTTTGAAGAAAAATATTATCCTAGCTGTCGAGGTGTATAATTAGTGGAGATCTTTGACTTAGAATATTTCCCTTGTTTTTGGCCAAATTGGCTGTGCGTGTCTCTGTAAGAACGAATCTGGAGTCCGAACTAAGTTAGATAGAGTAAATTTGAAATGACCTTTCGATGGAACACAATGTAATGAACATCTGTGCCATGTCTGGTCCTGAGATATGCAGTTTGAAGAAAAATATGAGGATAGCTGTCAAGGTGTATAATTAGTGGAGATCTTTGACTTAGAATATTTCCCGTGTTTTTGGCCAAATTAGCTGTGCGTGTCTCTGTAAGAACGAATCTGGAGTCCGAACTAAGATAGATAGAGTAAATTTGAAATGACCATTCGATAGAACACAATGTAATGAACATCTGTGCCAATTCTGGTTCTGAAATATTAAGTTTGAAGAAAAATATTATCCTAGCTGTCGAGGTGTATAATTAATGGAGATCTTTGACTTAGAATATTTCCCGTATTTTTGGCCAAATTAGCTGTGCGTGTCTCTGTAAGAACGAATCTGGAGTCCGAACTAAGATAGATAGAGTAAATTTGAAATGACCATTCGATAGAACACAATGTAATGAACATATGTGCCAATTTTGGTTTTGAAATATTAAGTTTGAAGAAAAATATTATCCTAGCTGTCGAGGTGTATAATTAGTGGAGATCTTTGACTTAGAATATTTCCCGTGTTTTTGGCCAAATTGGCTGTGCGTGTCTCTGTAAGAACGAATCTAGAGTCCGAACTAAGATAGATAGAGTAAATTTGAAATGACCATTCGATAGAACACAATGTAATGAATATCTGTGCAAAATGTGGTTCTGAAATATGCAGTTTGAAGAAAAATATAAGGCTAGCTGTCGAGGTGTATAATTAGTGGAGATCTTTGACTTAGAATATTTCCCGTGTTTTTGGCCAAATTGGCTGTGCGTGTCTCTGTAAGAACGAATCTGGAGTCCGAAATAAGATAGATAGAGTAAATTTGAAATGACCATTCGATAGAACACAATGTAATGAACATCTGTGCCATGTCTGGTCCTGAAATATGCAGTTTGAAGAAAAATATGAGGATAGCTGTCAAGGTGTATAATTAGTGGAGATCTTTGACTTAGAATATTTCCCGTGTTTTTGGCCAAATTAGCTGTGCGTGTCTCTGTAAGAACGAATCTGGAGTCCGAACTAAGATAGATAGAGTAAATTTGAAATGACCATTCGATAGAACACAATGTAATGAACATCTGTGCCAATTCTGGTTCTGAAATATTAAGTTTGAAGAAAAATATTATCCTAGCTGTCGAGGTGTATAATTAATGGAGATCTTTGACTTAGAATATTTCCCGTATTTTTGGCCAAATTAGCTGTGCGTGTCTCTGTAAGAACGAATCTGGAGTCCGAACTAAGATAGATAGAGTAAATTTGAAATGACCATTCGATAGAACACAATGTAATGAACATATGTGCCAATTTTGGTTTTGAAATATTAAGTTTGAAGAAAAATATTATCCTAGCTGTCGAGGTGTATAATTAGTGGAGATCTTTGACTTAGAATATTTCCCGTGTTTTTGGCCAAATTGGCTGTGCGTGTCTCTGTAAGAACGAATCTAGAGTCCGAACTAAGATAGATAGAGTAAATTTGAAATGACCATTCGATAGAACACAATGTAATGAATATCTGTGCAAAATGTGGTTCTGAAATATTAAGTTTGAAGAAAAATATTATCCTAGCTGTCGAGGTGTATAATTAGTGGAGATCTTTGACTTAGAATATTTCTCGTGTTTTTGGACAAATTGGCTGTGCGTGTCTCTGTAAGAACGAATCTGGAGTCCGAACTAAGATAGATAGAGTAAATGTGAAATGACCATTCGATAGAACACAATGTAATGAACATATGTGCCAATTTTGGTCCTGAAATATGCAGTTTGAAGAAAAATATAAGGCTAGCTGTCAAGGTGTATAATTAGTGGAGATCTTTGACTTAGAATATTTCCCGTGTTTTTGGCCAAATTAGCTGTGCGTGTCTCTGTAAGAACGAATCTGGAGTCCGAACTAAGATAGATAGAGTAAATTTGAAATGACCATTCGATAGAACACAATGTAATGGACATATGTGCCAATTTTGGTTCTGAAATATTAAGTTTGAAGAAAAATATTATCCTAGCTGTCGAGGTGTATAATTAGTGGAGATCTTTGACTTAGAATATTTCCCGTGTTTTTGGCCAAATTGGCTGTGCGTGTCTCTGTAAGAACGAATCTGGAGTCCGAACTAAGACAGATAGAGTAAATGTGAAATGACCATTCGATAGAACACAATGTAATGAACATATGTGCCAATTTTGGTTCTGAAATATTAAGTTTGAAGAAAAATATTATCCTAGCTGTCGAGGTGTATAATTAGTGGAGATCTTTGACTTAGAATATTTCCCGTGTGTTTGGCCAAATTGGCTGTGCGTGTCTCTGTAAGAACGAATCTAGAGTCCGAACTAAGACAGATAGAGTAAATTGGAAATGACCTTTCGATAGAACACAATGTAATGAACATCTGTGCCATTTCTGGTCCTGAAATATGCAGTTTGAAGAAAAATATGAGGATAGCTGTCAAGGTGTATAATTAGTGGAGATCTTTGACTTAGAATATTTCCCGTGTTTTTGGCCAAATTGGCTGTGCGTGTCTCTGTAAGAACGAATCTAGAGTCCGAACTAAGATAGATAGAGTAAATTTGAAATGACCATTCGATAGAACACAATGTAATGAACATCTGTGCAAAATGTGGTTCTGAAATATGCAGTTTGAAGAAAAATATAAGGCTAGCTGTCAAGGTGTATAATTAGTGGAGATCTTTGACTTAGAATATTTCCCGTGTTTTTGGCCAAATTAGCTGTGCGTGTCTCTGTAAGAACGAATCTGGAGTCCGAACTAAGATAGATAGAGTAAATTTGAAATGACCATTCGATAGAACACAATGTAATGAACATATGTGCCAATTTTGGTTCTGAAATATTAAGTTTGAAGAAAAATATTATCCTAGCTGTCGAGGTGTATAATTAGTGGAGATCTTTGACTTAGAATATTTCCCGTGTTTTTGGCCAAATTAGCTGTGCGTGTCTCTGTAAGAACGAATCTGGAGTCCGAACTAAGATAGATAGAGTAAATTTGAAATGACCATTCGATAGAACACAATGTAATGAACATATGTGCCAATTCTGGTTCTGAAATATTAAGTTTGAAGAAAAATATTATCCTAGCTGTCGAGGTGTATAATTAGTGGAGATCTTTGACTTAGAATATTTCCCGTGTTTTTGGCCTAATTGGCTGTGCGTGTCTCTGTAAGAACGAATCTGGAGTCCGAACTAAGATAGATAGAGTACATTTGAAATGACCATTCGATAGAACACAATGTAATGAACATCTGTGCAAAATGTGGTTCTGAAATATGCAGTTTGAAGAAAAATATAAGGCTAGCTGTCAAGGTGTATAATTAGTGGAGATCTTTGACTTAGAATATTTCCCGTGTTTTTGGCCAAATTGGCTGTGCGTGTCTCTGTAATAACGAATCTGGAGTCCGAACTAAGATAGATAGAGTAAATTGGAATTGACCATTCGATAGAACACAATGTAATGAACATCTGTGCCAATTTTGGTCCTGAAATATGCAATTTGTAGAAAAATATGAGGCTAGCTGTCAAGGTGTATAATTAGTCGAGATCTTTGACTTAAAATATTTCCCATGTTTTTGGCCAAATTGGCTGTGCGTGTCTCTGTAAGAACGAATCTGGAGTCCGAACTAAGACAGATAGAGTAAATTAGAAATGACCATTCGATAGAACAGAATGTAATGAACAGCTGTGCCAATTGTGGTCCTGAAATATGCAGTTTGTAGAAAAATATGAGGCTAGCTGTCAAGGTGTATAATTAGTGGAGATCTTTGACTTAGAATATTTCCCGTGTTTTTAGCCAAATTGGCTGTGCTTGAAGAACGAACCTGGATTCCGAATTGAGATATATAGAGTAAATTGGAATTGACCATTCGATAGAACACAATGTAATGAACATCTGTGCCAATTTTGGTCCTGAAATATGCAATTTGTAGAAAAATATGAGGCTAGCTGTCAAGGTGTAAAATTAGTCGAGATCTTTGACTTAAAATATTTCCCATGTTTTTGGCCAAATTGGCTGTGCGTGTCTCTGTAAGAACGAATCTGGAGTCCGAACTAAGACAGATAGAGTAAATTAGAAATGACCATTCGATAGAACAGAATGTAATGAACAGCTGTGCCAATTGTGGTCCTGAAATATGCAGTTTGAAGAAAAATATGAGGCTGGCTGTCAAGGTGTATAATTAGTGGAGATCTTTGACTTAGAATATTTCCCGTGTTTTTGGCCAAATTGGCTCTGCGTGTCTCTGTAAGAACGAATTTGGAGTACTAAGTAAGATAGATAGAATAAATTTGAAATGACCATTCGATAGAACACAATGCAATGAACATCTGTGCCATTATTGGTTCTTAAATATTAAGTTTGAAGAAAAATTTGAGGCTAGCTGTCAAGGTGTATAATTAGTGGAGATCTTTGACTTAGAATATTTCCCGTGTTTTTGGCCAAATTGGCTGTGCGTATCTCTGTAAGAACGAATCTAGAGTCCGAACTAAGACAGATAGAGTAAATTTGAAATGACCATTCGATAGAACACAATATAATGTACATCTGTGCCAATTTTGGTCCTGAAATATGCAGTTTGTAGAAAAATATGAGGCTAGCTGTCAAGGTGTAAAATTAGTCGAGATCTTTGACTTAAAATATTTCCCGTGTTTTTGGCCAAATTGGCTCTGCGTGTCTCTGTAAGAACGAATTTGGAGTACTAAGTAAGATAGATAGAATAAATTTTAAATGACCATTCGATAGAACACAATGCAATGAACATCTGTGCCATTATTGGTTCTTAAATATTAAGTTTGAAGAAAAATTTGAGGCTAGCTGTCAAGGTGTATAGTTAGTGGAGATCTTTGACTTAGAATATTTCCCGTGTTTTTGGCCAAATTGGCTGTGCGTATCTCTGTAAGAACGAATCTAGAGTCCGAACTAAGACAGATAGAGTAAATTTGAAATGACCATTCGATAGAACACAATATAATGTACATCTGTGCCAAATTTGGTCCTGAAATATGCAGTTTGTAGAAAAATATGAGGCTAGCTGTCAAGGTGTATAATTAGTGGAGATCTTTGACTTAGAATATTTCCCGTGTTTTTAGCCAAATTAGCTGTGCTTGAAGAACGAACCTGGATTCCGAATTGAGATATATAGATTAAATCCACGTGGGGTTCTACCATTACATATATACAAGTTGTGGGAAATACAAACATCCAATAATTTCCTCCAAAATGTATTTACAGTAGGGTCACAGGAGTTTCTGTGGTCTATGAGGATACTCTGTTCCTCCGGAAAAGCTGCTCTATCCCCACTTTGATCATCCACTGTCTCAGGTTGTTGCCACATCCAACACGTGCATTCAAGTCCCCGCATGTCATTGTCTTAAAGCTGTGGTCGGTGTTGTGTGTTTGCCACTGGTCAAGTTCTTCTGTTCCGGAAACACGTTCTCCTGATTTATTAAAGGTACAGCCCGACGGAGGAATATAATAAGAGAACATATTTATCCCCTTCTATATTGGTTTTATTTATCTTAATGCCAACTGCTTTTTCGATATTCACGTGTATATGTTAGCAGCGTTTAGCCATTGACGTGTGTATTTAAGAAATAGATTTAATAATGACATTGTGTTTGTTCACTGGCTTATAAACGGTTTGAAAGGTGCAAATTAAACTGGTATAAATGCCGAGCTTGTCGACAGCAATTTATACTACAGTTTAACTTGAACTTTCAAACCATTTAAAAGCCAGTGAACAAACACATTATTAAATATATTTCTTATCAATTCAAACTTTGCAATGTTAGTGATTTCTAATCAGTAAATAAACTTTGGAAATTAAACAATCTCTGAAAAAAATGTTTTTAATGTTTAGTATTGCTAAGCTCCGCCAACAATAACACCGCATCACTTATGTGTCACCACACGCAAAACATAGCTTACAAGAAATTACATTTCTGGTTCTAATATGCTGTTCTAAACAAACTTTCAAAAACTAATCAAACTACAATTAGAATTCACGTTGTAAGGTTTTCACAACGTTCAATCAAGAAAAAGAGCATGTGATAGCAGTGTTAAAATTGCGCATTGATACAGTGATGAAGTAGTACCGCGGGTTATTTTATGTAAACGTCAGATTATGAAGGTTGTCCTTTCAGCTGTTAATCATGTGTTTATGAGAATATATACCGGTCATATAACCTTGTTTAATCCAATCAGCAGAGATTTTCAGGGGACGTGGTTTGGTCTCTCGTACTATGCGATGCGCTCGTACAATCTCACTGCGCTCCCACGTTTTTGTTGGAACATGCCTTGCAAGTAATTCTACAGTTATATTTTTTCAGTCGTCGAAAGATTCATGTTCACTTTCGCTTACGCCATACAAGACGACATTGTCTCGCCGGCTAAAAGACTCAAGTTTATGTATTTCATTGTCATGTGACGCTATATAGTTATAGTTCTTGTGATATTTCATCGATATCTTTCCGGATATCCGTAACAGAATGTTCTAGAGTAGCACAATTATCTGATAGGTCACTCAGTTGAGATTTGAATGATGATATGTCAGTACCCATGAGCTGTTTGAACTCTTTCATCTCATTCACAATGTCACACCTGACAGAGCCTAGATCCTTCATTGTTACATGTGCTGAGCCTTGGTTAGTTTCTACATCATCCGATAGAATAATCTGGAGTTAAGTCACACTAACCGAAGTTAAAGAGCCTCTCAGAGCGTCCATATCGCAAATATGAAGTGCTTCGTTCCGTTGGGTGTTAGACGTCACCGATGTAACCACAACTTTTTCATTTAAGTATATCAACGAATTTGTTGTAGAGTCAGTATCTATGGAGTGTAGACATCGTATAGCAGTAGCGGACAGTAGGAGGTGTAGAGTGAGAACTATGAGTTTAACTACTAAGCATACCGATGTCCGGAGCGGGATGTCCGAGGCAGATGTGTAAGGTGTGTAGTTCACGTCAATGGCGACATGGCCTACCTGTCTCGCTCCGGGTGGGTGCACGAAACCGCCGATCCTGGCCCTGTTACTCTGCAGATCGATGAGTTTACGATCCCTGGTGGCTTTTTACACTCGATAGTTCTTCATCTATCGAAACTAAAGGTAAAACCTTGAGGCGGTCTCGATTTTATGTTTTGTTAAAAGAATGTGACGAGCTGTGAACACTCTAAACGGAGATATAGTAAATAAATCAAATAAATCAAATAATAACCCAGTCTGATTGAAATCGACAGTTTTTCTAGAAATGAAAGTTGCAAAATAGTACATCTACTGGGATACTAACTCATATTGTTCTTTGGGACCGGTGTTAATATAAGCAGGGACATTATATACAGGGACTAGCAACTTCTACATGTACTCGTTACATGATCATTTCTACTGAGCGATCCAATTAGACCTCTCCTCGTCGCGCTTCAACGCACAAGCGACTTGTTGCTTGCGTTAGCGCTTGTTTGTTATCGCACTGTATTGTTGTAACCAGTTGGTGTTTCCGAGTCTTGCCGACTCGCCCGTGCGTCAATCGGCAATCTTCGTAAAGTCAAGAAACATAAAAGTAACTCCCTTTGAAACTGTAACAACATCGGAAGCAGATGAATGATTACGTGAATCAAATGAAATAGAATTGGTAATAAAGAAATTATTATACTCAAAGGTGTGCTATATATGATTGTTACAAAATTACGAAAATGCACATTTATTTTGTAAATGTGATATGACATAGAATATATATACAATGTTAGGTTACCTAGTGCTTTGGAATACTTGATGTTATACACATGTATTATTCTATTATTTTTTAAGTTGATTACCGTACTGTTTATTGATCTTAAGAAAAAATTAAATAAAACATGAACTTATATAAAAAAAAGAAGTAATTATTTATTATTTATGCTGATGCTACAACATGACAGAAAGGCCATTCATCAAGGAGTTCGTTTCAAATTTATTTTCCCCTTCGAACCGGTACATTCTACATGAATGTAGGAAAGACAGTACAAGGGGAACAGAAACATATCCTCCATGTTCTGTGTAGACAAGATGGCGAACTGACTCGCTATTTTAACTACAAAGTACGAGCGTATTACATGCTGACTACTTTCCCCTAAAATAACAGTTTGACACAAACGCATAAAAAAAACCATTCATCTTTCGCAAAATTGATATTTTAGAATTTATCCCCTTAGGTAAAAGTAAAAGTTTTCATTTTTCCTCGAACCATTCTAAATATCATATCTCATCTGTTCAGACAAGATGGCGGACTGACTCGCCATTTTAACTGCAAAGTACGAGCGTATTACAAGCTGGCTTCTTTCCCCTAAAATACCAGCTTGACGCAGATACATCAGAAAACTATTCATCTTTCGATAACTTAATATTTTAGAATTTATTGTCTTAGGTAAAAGTAAAAGTTTTGGACTCCCCTCGAACCATTACACATATCATTGACGCTCCTTACAGACAAGATGGCGGACTGACTCGCTATTTTAAACTGCAAAGTACGAGCGTATTACATGCTGGCTTCTTTCCCCTAAAATACCAGCTTGACGCAGATACATCCGAAAACTATTCATCTTTCGCTAACTTAATATTTCAGAATTTATTGTCTTAGGTAAAAGTAAAAGTTTTGGACTCCCCTTGAACCATTACCAATATCATTGACGCTCCTTACAGACAAGATGGCGGACTGACTCGCTGTTTTAACTGCAAAGTACGAGCGTATTACATGCTGGCTTCTTTCCCCTAAAATACCAGCTTGACGCAGTTACATCCGAAAACTATTCATCTTTCGCTAACTTAATATTTTAGAATTTATTGTCTTAGGTAAAAGTACAAGTTTTGGATTCCGCTTGTCTTGAACTGTCAACTGTCACTATTGTTTATATAGTGATTAACTGGATATACTAGTGTGCTACGCCAGTTATTAGCGCAATGCAGGCGCCAAGTCAAGATGTGCGTTGGACCATGACGAGGTGAGCTCCGCGAGCTAATTGCTTAGTTGCTAGTCCCTCTATATAAGGTCCCTGATATAAGCTATACAGCTTGTTCACCAATCCCGAATTCATTTCATGAATCAACAAATGTCTAAACCATATTGTTTAGAGGCTTCCTCGACAAACTGTCTGATAACAGCCTGTAGGCTCGCATATTCTGATGCTATTAAGGTAGCCAATCCAACAAAAGCTTTCGGTACGAGAATCTAGGGGTACGTAATTAACTACCAACATCCATACTTTCGTCAGGTTCTGTTACACTACTGAACGCGCGCCTTTACGGAGTGTTCTCAGGCCGTGTAGAGAGTAATCTAAAGAAACTGTTCCTATCCCGGGAGATACATTATTTTGCAAGTTTTATTCCTAGGAGCAAGGTCGATTTTAATCAGACTGAACAGTAACCTAACATAAGTGGTAGTCTGGTGAACAATACACGCTTCAACTTACAGTGTACTTAACATTATTTCAGGTATATAACGAAAACACATGGGAAAGAACTGATTCAAAAGTACAAATCAAATTTAAATACGTAGGTTGTATTCTCAAGCACTCTCATATCAATAAGACAGAATTTATGTTTCTTATACCAAAGTCAATGTACACATGCGTGTAGACTGATAACGTATCGAAATATACATGTCATCAATACAGTATATTCTTTCAGAGAAATACACTCACCCAAAAGAGAAACGCAAACCCTGAAATTAGAAAGTGTTAATATCAAGAATGTTTAACATGTTATTACACATGACATACATGTAGTATTACCCATGATACAAACAGTTTTGTTGCTGCTACTCATTTTCTTACGTCTGTGGCAATATGGGCTCTTTCTTGTGTGAGATCGTCATTTATGTTTACTGGCTCTGTTGGTCCCTCAATTTCTTAAGATTCTTCATTAGCTCCACAGATCAGATCAGACAATGAATTGAACAAGTATTGGTCTCGGTCAACCGCCCGGATATCTAGCAGGGTTGCCAGTCCTGTGACTTCGTTCAATGTCCTGAAAATCAAGTTTCACCCCAATTGAACCTGCTAATCATAATTTCATCAGTATTTTCACCAGCTTCTTCATTTATTCCGAAGATACGAACGTTATTTCTGCGGCTGTACAGATACATGTAGATACATCCAGTTGAATCTAGTCAATAATTAACCTTGAATATAAGTGTATTATCTGACGACATTGTAATGCTTTTTTAAAACTATTTATCCTAGCGTCGGAATTTATTTTTTAAAATGTTTACTGTGTAACCATGTTGAATTTTTGTGTTGCCTCACGGAAATCGAGAGCATTCTATTTCTTCTATTGAAAAGATAGACTACTGAGAATTTAAGAATATTTCTAAATACTTTAAACTTCAAACCTCGGAATTAAAAAAATGAATGTCAGTTTAATGTGTGTTTGCAATTAAAAATGAACGAAGTCATGCTTCATTCAAACTCCATGTGTGGATTGGCTCGCTATATTTCGCTCCGTTCACACGTTATGATGTGGAGTGGAATTCGTTCATTTTCTATTGTAAACACACGTCTGACATTCAATTCGTAAGTGTCTATTGGCATTCTCTCTTAATATTTTCTTAACGTTCCAAACGGTTTTTAAAATATTCTTTTAGAAGAGAGCGTTTCTAATGACACATGTAGATCATTCCACTCACCAATGGCATGTTTACACAATTCCTTTGTATATTATTTAATGCACGGCTAACATTGTTCGAAATGCTGGTGGATCTAATGACGATATTATAATCTTTTGTCAATTTAAATTCATTTTGTAGATTGGAAAAATTATGTGACATTGTCGCCCAAAGGCTAAGTAAATGTTGTAAATGCTACGAGCAACTTTACTGACTTTCAAAACCAACTTCCCACTTTAAAAACTGGTTATTGCATTGCAATTGAAATCTCTTTGGACCCCAGCTATCTTCAAAAAATCATTTATTGATTATTCGTTGTGCGATGTGATGGTCGAATGAGAAATGAAATATTCCAGTCCACTGATTCCAATAACGAGTTACGTACTGTATCAGAGTTTGTGTTTTTTTGTAAGGTTTCAAAATGAGTCGGAAGATTCGTTTGAACGAATAAATGAAACGTATTCATTTGTGACATGTTTTCGGGTATGTACGGTTTATGGCAGTTACCCGACAAGCCTGGGAAAGCGACAACAATACGGGGACGTTGGGCCCTATATGTATGCTTTCGGCTTTACTTATGTACATTCAAGGCTATAAAGTCGAGTGTTAGTGTCTGTTACAACAGGTAGAATCGTCTCTTTCCAGGTAGCAAGATGGCTGCAGCAAACAAGATTCTAGTTTGTGTTGATGGAAGTCAGATTAGTGAAAATGCATTTAAATGTAAGTATGAATAATGTTTAATATCAATATGTTTTGCGTATAATGTTTACACTATACACGGTTCAGCGTATTTTGAAAACTAATTCTATTGTGTAAATCGATTGGTGTAAACATGTTATGTTTTGTGCGCTTTGCACTCATTTGGACATCATTGAGGACTTTGTTCTAAATATGATTAATGTTTGGTGATTTTGTCAGAAAAATATCGTGGAATAATTTCTGTCGTGTCTCAGTTATGATAAACATTCGTCTCAACGAATTCTGCTTATCAAGCATAAATTAATTGTCGTCAATGAAACAGTTTTATAAACAACGTTTATCACTAAACTTATTATTTTGGGTCGAGTGTAGCACAAACAAACGTTTGAGAGTTTGTGACAACGCCCCTTCGCATTCATTGAAGCGAGACGCTTGGTTGGTCAACCTCTGTTTGCTGTCAGTGTTAACCTGTTTGCTTCATGATTCTATTTTTAACCTAGGACTGACATACATTCATACACTGTCACATACACATGTTTGTTTGTGCATGCTGTGTTACACTCTGCTCGGACTGTCAGTGAACTTGGAACAACAAATAAACTACAAAATGAAAATAAATGAAGAACGTATGGAAGATCAAAAATGACAAAGTGCCAGGAAACTATCTATTCTATTCCATCTCGAGATATTAGTGATAACATTTAGCGATTGTAGTTGATTGTAGTTTTATCAATTAATTTATGATAACCAAAATTCATTTCTAAAAAGGAATCGGTATCTTACGTGGCGACATGAATTCGTCAAGAAGTAGCAACATTTGTTCATTCGTGTACATTGTATATCGACATCCAATGATTTAGAGTTACCATAACGGCACTGAACAGCGGTGTTAGTGGATATTACGTAAGTTAAACAAAAACACCCAATATTATCATCATCGACAAAAATTTAAACCCATTTATGTTAAATCTTATGGCAATAGCAGGTTAGTTTAGGTTATGTTATCCTTCTTTGATTTACAATTAAGATGTTTTAATACAGAAACACCATCAACTTACACAGTATTTATATTGCAGGGTATCTGAGAGTGTTCCACAACCCGTCCAACAAGGTAGTTCTGTGCCATGTCCCGGAGTTCTGGCAGTACGAGCGGATGATGAGTAAGCAACGGAAACTTGATTAATTTACTCTCTGATAGCGGATATCGCTTGAAATCTTAACGTTTTCATTAACAATAAGTCGAAAGAATCTAACCCATGATTGGGTTGCAACCACGATTTAAGGTATGTGAGACCTGAAATATTCAGATCTTAATGAACTTCCAATTATAAGGGGGAGAATAAGTGCCGAACATATTCTGTATTTACGCCTCCTATTGTTCTGAACAATCTTCCCATAAGGATTCAAATTGCAGTGTTGATCTTAAAATCAAACCAACTGAATTTGAATAATCACATAACTAATATTTCATATGTCTACAAATATCAATATATATATATATATATGTATATATATATATATATATATATATATATATATATATATATATATATATATATATATATATATATATATATATATATTAAACACGTACTTTAGATTAAGAGAACACATCTGTTTCCTGTTCATAACCGTACATGAGTGTGGTAATGATATTTGAGTATAACAGTCAGACTAGTTAATGACATTTAAGTACGGGTCTATGGTGCGATTCGAATCCATATCCTGAGAGTCAGGCACCTATCGTCAGCAATGACTCTCCAAACATTATAACCAAAGCGACTAGTAGTTTAGATGATGTTTCATTAAGTTACCCTCTGGTGTAAGTACCCAAAGGAATATGATCTGATATCCTGAGAGTCAGGCACCTATCGTCAGCAATGACTCTCCAAACATTATAACCAAAGCGACTAGTAGTTTAGATGATGTTTCATTAAGTTACCCTCTGGTGTAAGTACCCAAAGGAATGTGATCCACAATCACAATCACAATTTTCGTTACACTTTAAAAGGACATTGTTTTCAAAAGATACATATTTTTTCCAATTTGTCATTTACTTTTAATCAATTTACATATGTTCCTGCCACATGCAGTCATTTTCCTTTTTGACATCAAGTTTTACTGTAACAAGACAAAAAGTATCAAATAACGCATGTAATAACCTCCCTTTCGTCTTTTTAAATTGTAGCACGTTAATCGGGAGCGGCTCACCTTTGTTTCTGCACATCCTCAGTTGTCAGTTGTTGTTGTTTGGTTGGGGTTTATCGTTTGCTTCCACACGTAAGATGATTGTGCACACGTTTACAGTTGTCAGTTTCTTTGCATGTGCATGGCCTTGATTTGTGTCCATGAATTAAAGGCACTGTAGAACCTTTTTTTAATATGTTTAAATAATGATTAAATGTCTGTGGGGAACTTGTTCACAAGACTCTGGAGACTTGCTGTTTTTGGGCTTAATTAGATTCAAGATACATTTTTCTAAATAATAATAATATACATAGCAAAAAACGTTATGCGCCCTCCTACATTCATATCGAAAATGTGATGCTGTGGCAATTTTAGGATATATGTATTGAATTAAACACTAAAGACATAAAGATAGGATACTTAATGACTAATGTATTCGAAGAAACATATTCATGTTGACTGAATTTGCAATGGTGCTGTTTTTTTACCCAAATAACTATTGTTCCTGTGCCGAAACTATGCGATAAACATTAGGTCGAAGGACGAAAACAAACATGTTGTTACCAACTTGACATTCACGCATCACAACATCTTTTTTCAAGCAAAATATGGAAAGAACTGGTTCTTAAAATTCCATCCCCTTTTTCAAAAGTTTTTACAACTAGTGATAAAAAGGTCATAATCATACGATTTTGGAAATTATTCTGAGATCTGTATGAGTTCGAGACGTTAATCAAACACATCTCTGTGATTTAGAGGTGTCATTACAGTAATACAGACCGAATATCGTCAGTAAGCAACTTTGTTCAAATTAGTCTTTTTCCAAACAATGTGACTTTGAAGGTTCATACTGCTTTAACGAGTGACGCTTGGTTAAAAGTAAGTTACTAAAGTTTCATCAGTTCACTTGAAAGAATGGAACTGCTTACATATAAGAACAACCAATGCTGACAATTTTCAGTGTAACAATACTTGTTCCTGGACACCAATATAGCAGAATGTTATGAATGCAAATATCACAAAGTTGTGAAACATTATCTGAATGAAATTTGCTTCGTTAAACTGGTAGATAATGCTTCTGTCATATCATAAAGGTGATTGTCCTGAAACATTGTCAACATTCTTATCAGACAACTTTAACTGGTGAAATAACTTGGATGTGGAACACTATTTTTGCTATGTATAGTACCAAATTTAGCAATTTCTTGAAAGATTATTATATATACTCTTAATAGCTTAACACACTGGTTTAATACAGGTCCCGCAAGAGTAAAGCAGCTTATCGAAGAAGCCAACGTCAACACTCAGACCTTACAAAGAAACTATGACACGATGTGTAAGGAAATGACGGTAAGTGTTTTGCCCCATTGACTCTTTCACACATTTTGACTCCGCCACGGTACGCATTGATGCGTACGACGGCGAAATCATCTTGCCCCATTGACGCAATCACGCAATCATGGTGCGCTGTGGTATACATATGCGCAAGTGCGTACCTACGCGATAAAATTCTGCCATCGCGGGATTTATGCACAATGGTGGACATGGGTGCTCACAGTTTGCGCACACGTTGTGCACAGTTCACGGAAATGGTACGCACTGGTACGCACTATATATGCGTGACATAAAATTGGAAATTTCAGAGATTTTAGGTCGACAATGTCCCGCAATGGCCAGCAAAGGTACGCATGTCAAGCATACTTTGCGCAAATGTCAAGCGATGGTACGCACAGGTCTGGAAATGGTACGCACAGGTCCGGCGATGGTATACCACAGCGTTCCATGAATGCGTGAATGTATCAATGAGGCATTATTCGTAAACCTAAAAAATCATCATGGCAAAGAAAACATATTTGAGACCGAACTTAACTGATGTGTAAAATCGGCATGTGAATATACACAAATATGCTCATTCAGTGAAACAGTTATACAACTCTTTGCTTGCAGCTTGACGCGGAGTTCCAAGTACTCGAGGGGAGGGATGTTTGGCATGAGGTATGCAAATACGCAGAAAGTATCGACGCTAAAGCTATCGTCGTTGGGACAAGAGGCATGGGCAAGCTGAAGCGCGCTGTCCTAGGGAGTGTGAGCTCGTCGATTCTGCACCACAGCACCAGCCCCGTGCTGATCTACAGGGACCAATAGATGCAATCCCATAACGTACTTTGTGGATACATATCATTGATATAGTTTTATAGGTGCCTATGAAAATACGTTCATATTCGGTAATAGTTAGTGTCTGTGTCGTAGATTTCATGTGTAATCAGAGATAATTCCTGCGTCGTATATTTTTAAATCGTTTCATTTTAGATTCAATTTAGATACTTATATGTGCAACCGATCTACATATAAGTGTGTTCAAAATAGCACTTGTATTAATCCATTACACGTATATGTATCTTACGTTAACTACTCAATTCCACCGTCATGTTGTGAGTCCGACACGGACTAGAACAGAGTTTTCTGCCACTCCCACGAAAAGCACCTGCACGTGCGTTGAAAGATGTCTGTCACATGTTTAGTAATCAATTTCATCATCGTGTTGTGAGTCGGACACGGACTGAGCGTGCTGAAAAGACTTTTCTGCCATTTCCACGAGGAAAACCTTCACGTGCATGGGAGGAGTAGTCTACATAGTGCATATATGCTATTGCAAAGAAAAAAGTTTTATGAATTTTATATTTTCTTTTGTTTCTTAAAATTTTATTTTTAAATTCACATCTTGTTTTTATGCATGTTTTGTTAAATATGTTCCAGGGTATACTTCCCAGGCGTATTTTTGCTTTTTAATTGCTTCTCGTTTCTAATAAAAGTTAGTGAAAGCTATTTTCTATTAGATTTATTTTGACAAAGTTGAAGGCAGTGTATAGTGACATTTATTCTAACATCCAAATTACTAAATAATACCTTGAAAATACTACCAGTGTTTGAATATTTAATTTTGAAATATAAATTATTGTTCCATATTCATTTTTTCCCGCTGAAGGTAGATCCAAAGATAACCACGCGAGATTACCCCTTTGCCCCAAATTAACTACATAAAATAATTTAGGTATAAGGGATATTCGTAATGGATATTTTATCAATGTGCCAATGAATAAACATATCATCAATTATAATTTCAAAAGTATATCCCTGTTGATGCAAGTAAATTACCCAGTCTGATTAAAATCGACCTTGTTCCGAGGAATAAAATTTGCAAAATAATATATCTACCGGGATGCGAACAGGTTCTGTAGATTCCACGCACGGCGTGGAAATCTCCGAACGATATGAGTTCGTATCCCGGTAGATGCACTATTTTGCACATTTTTTTCCGCGGAATACCGTCGGTTTTAATCAGACTGGTAAATTACCCGATGAAGACCCAGTGATTTACTATAAGGGAGACAACTCTTGGTTGTACACTGCAATTTGTCCTTGACTGGAAAAACACGCAAAATTCGACGATGAAAGCGGGGCGATGAAGTCAACCTCACTCGCGACTAGGCCATTATGATTGAATGCATACAAGCATATTTTAGAGAAGGGTTTATGTCTCATGTATGTCATGATTGTTTTAACAGCTGTACAGAAAATGTTTAACACTTCCTAAGCAATGGAATGTCAAAGAGATACGGACGATCGAGAAGACCTCAAAGAGAGACAATTAAAGACGTTAAAGGGGCAGTAGCACGTTGTCTTTAATTTTATTTTTTCAAATTTCCCATTTATAAGGATAGTTTATGTCATTTATATTTACTTTCCCCTGGCTTTACCGAATCATGAACACTTATTATTAACTTGATTTTCCGAAGAGTGAAGGGTGTTTTACTAATGGTGACAATAATATTCAAATACATTTCATCAACTTATTTGAGCGAAAAAACGTGCTACTGTCCCTTTAAAATGAAATAACCAAAATCGTAAATCCATTCTTGGAGACAATTTGATGTATGGTGACGTCCAATCAGCCCTTTGAAATTGTACAAATTACGGGCAAATATATATATATGCTTATAATTTGTGTATGTTCTATTTTGCTTTTGCATTTTAATATGCACGTAGGTAATTTAATTGTTTGTCTAAACGTCTTAATTTAATTCATCTACCTACCTAGATAAAATTGATTTTAGCTGACATTTTTACAGTTTCCGAAGGAGAATCGAACACTGTTTATACCATACAAAAATACAAATTCATAAATGACCTGAAAGCTAAAGAAGCAATCCCTTTAGTGTAAAACATTAGTGTCGGTTCGAAACTCAGTGTCTTGTAATAATGGGATGCGACGTGTTTATGTGACCTGATTCATCTCCACAAAAAAACTCTGCATAACTGGTGTATAAATATTTATGTCAACATACATGTACTTTATCCAAAGTACCCCCCCCCCCCCCCCCCCCCCCCCCCCCCCCCCCCCACCGCGTGGCTGATCACCTATTCTGATAGTTTATTATCGTGTCAATAGACTGTAACTTGGTCTGCAAAACCATAAATAACACCAACAACTACAGTTCAATCGTCGACTATTATAATTAGCTGTGGCCTGTGTCTAGCACTTAAAATCTTAAATATGTATCTATACTGAAAATATAATAACTTTATTAAATATTGCAAATGATCCTCTGTTTTATCCATTTCTAGTTGTCTTCAATATTTAATAAAATGGTGATATTTACGAATACATTAACAGTTTTGTGTAAGTCTATCTAGCTGTAGCCTTGAGCAGTTATTCAATAACGATTTAATGAACTCTGACTCTGGAAAAAAATATTGAAAAGTCCACCATGACTAAATATTATTATGGAGCCCTTATACAGTCTATAATTATCATTTAAGTCTTGAGCTGTCTGTAAGCATATATGAAATTGCAAGCTAAAGATATTAAAACAATTAAGAGACATTTTTTATTGACTAAATAATAGTTCATATTAGGCCTACCCTGTAAATGTTCAGAAATAAAGACGATCAAAAGTATACGGATGCAATATTCATTTTAGTAAGCCAAATGTCTATTACATATGTATTAAGAATGCTAGAATTACTAAGGGTTTTCTAGACTGTAAAGAGTCATTAAATTTGAATACAAAGCCATGCTGCAAGTCTAGCAACCAGTCAGCGAGTCGCATTATGCATCCGGGAGATGTCAGCGCAGAGCGAGGATGGAAAATCACACAATGACTGCTCCCTTGACCTCTTGACCTAGGAGAGGACAAATAACCCGAAACCCGTTACACAGGTGAAGTGTGAGATTCAGTACAGTTCTCGGACAAACGTTCACGACGAAAGATGGCAGCGCAGCAGTTAGAGCAAGCCTCCACAGGCGCTGAGGCAAATGTTCTCATTGCCATGGATAGCAGTACCATCAGCGAGAATGCGTTCAAATGTAAGTATCGTTTTTAGGTCAACACGTGGAAATGCTGAAAGTCGTGCGAGGGAGAGTTTAGTTGCGCTGTGTTTCGATGCGTTTAATTACTATTGTATTACATTACTGTTACGTGGCCTATTGTCAGCGATGTGTTACCAAATTTGTTATGCAATCATGCTAGATAGGTTATTTTAATATGCTTTCGGTACAATGGCTGTCACAGGACGGGGATTTAAAGATTTTGACTCGGCGTACAACCAAACAGCCACGGCGTGTGACCAAGTTGCACCGGAGATTTCTAGACTTACGCCCAGTCTATAAAAGTATATAATTTTTCTTCGTCTCGGGCCAATACAACGGACCTCGGACCTGTAACTGGGCCACTACGAACATTCTTAATTAATACCATTATAAAACATCCACGAAATACGGATTTTAAATATCGTATGCATCTAGACTTGCTTCAAGAGTGTTTTCGTTGAGGGGGTGGGTAATATTAATATTAAGGGGCATGTGAGACAGTCTAAGGCTAGCTTGGGTACTGACTTAATAAGTAGCGTGAGGCAATGCGACGATAACATTGACACACATGTACATAGCCCAGTATATCTACTATTCGGAGCTCAATATTGATACCGGTTGGTTGGTATAGACCTTATCTTCTGTTTACATGTTTTTTCTTCACGTAGGCCGTATATGAGTCTCAATATTATTTAAATAATATCGAAAACATAATTTATTACCATATAACCCATTTAACATAAAGAAAACGATAAACATTTAGATATAGAATCAACACAAAAAACTAAGGGAACTCAACCCCAAAAATGATGATTGAAACTGTGTAAACTCTGATCCCAAATATTATAATGTTATCTATTAAGTATTTCCGTATTGGCCCAGTTACAGGTCCGAGGTCCGTTGTTGGGCCGAGACGAAGTCGAGGGTCAAAACGACGGACCGAGGGCCTGTAATTCGGCCAATACGGAAATACATAATTAATGACAATTTTATCAATTAATCTCTTTTCATTCTATGTGCACAACACTATAAACCTCATTTATATTGAAATAATACTTATAAACAAGATTGGCGTGCAGATATCATGGGTCAAAGTTGTGAAGCGACCGCCTAGGCTTTCATCAATTGTGCGAATGCGCATGCTCCGACTCATATTGGCCCAGTTTATGCTGTATTGGCCCAGTTGTCGAATCATATGGTCTTGGCCGTAAATACCGTATATTACCCATATGGTTGAAAATAACCAAATTTATTATTATTGAGTTGAGCACATGTGCACATATCACGTTTGCCTAGCAACGATTGTTCGTGAACCGATTGTTCGTGACGTCGCTGTTGCTTGCCATCGCAAGAGAAGTGGGCCACTTTCTGACTTATTTTTACGCGAATCACATTGAACATTCTCTTCCCACAGAGGTTATAATTAGTCCCTACAGTTTTCCGGTTCTCCCCTATGTTACTTTACGCTTGAAATCGGGGGCGAAAAGGGAATGTCCTGATTGGTTGCAATTGAAACTACTTGTGCTATCAGCGACGCCGTTGTAAAAGTGACATTTGCCAATGACACGTCATAATGATAAAATAAACGTAAGGCCAACGTTTTCTCGTTTTCCTGTGTTTTCTGTGTTTTCCTCGAACTATGCTATTTGATTTTGTGAAAACTATTGATCATAAACATAATTATAAATAAAGAAGACCAAATCAGAGACAAATACCAAAAACAGTTTATTTGCGTTATTTACATCAGACATATTCGAATGACATATGCTAATGAGCAAGACCCTTCAGAGTAAATTAAAATGCCTCGATCTTTGAAGTTACCCTGTCGACAGGCCAATTAAAGATGAGTTTTCATTGGTGAAGAACCAGGGATACTGTATGAGATTTCTCTTTCCACCGCTAGGGGACACAGGGGGTATTCGACTGTACAGGGAAACCGGATGTTGCACGCCTGCAACAACCAATTTCCCGCTGTACAGTTTTTACGAAGTACCCCTGTCTTCACGCTCACGGTAATTATAGAACATATTTTCTTTAAAATGGACTCAAACTTTATATGTCGACAGATGAAGCTTTCTTGTACCCTAAACTACCCTCCTTATGATGTGACAGTCGTTCAATCTCTTTATCGGGACGATTTACTGTCGTCTTTCATATCACGTTAGCATGCCCTACGAAAATATGTCTAAATGTGTCTATTACAGCAATATAGATTAATTATTTCCTTCAATTACACAGTTTCTATGTAAAGCGAATGCAGATTGTATTATATGATTTTGAAAGCACGTAATTCGGACTGTTTCAAGCCCCTATGTTGCCTAAAACTAAACTGTACCATAAATGGTTGTTGCTGCTGTCTCGGGCAGTGACTGTACAGGTTGTTGCGCATTTACAGAGTGACAGCCGTCCGATTGGTAACGGAAAAATAGAATATCACAAAATATGTGCATGTTAATTCTGCGTATTACAATTAATTTGCATTATTTGTAAACCTGTTCATGTGTTATTGAGGTCGGATTCGACAAAAATGGTTAACCTAACATTCAGGTATCCGACAAAATAGTCTTTCACTAAAACTAACATGCAGTTTTATGTGGAATGAAAACATAATGTTCTGAACTACTTGATTCTTTCAGAAATGAGTCTTGTATTTCGTTAAATTCTTCACTTGTCACAAGAGAAACGTGGGTTGACTCAGAGCTGACAGGTTCATCATACATATTTTCTTGTGACCACTGATGTAATGAATTCTACTATTTTCACTGTGAGCATTTCCCTATCAGAAATGCATGTCTTATTATTATCCCCCGCCGCGCGTTTAGCGCGAAGCGTGAGATATAATATTCGGCTGCGTCCGTCCGTCTGAAATACGTCCTTACGAAATGGAATAACTCAAATACTATTCACTGGATTCTTTGCATATGGGTTCATCATAGGGAGAGTGATGATCCTACAGAGGTTTATGACCTTGACCTTCATTTCAAGGTCACAACAAGACTTTTTCATTTTACCCTTGTCAATGGGATATCTAAAGAACCATTAACTGGATTCTCTTCATATCTTACACATGGCTTCTCCAAGGAAAGACAAAGGCTGATTACAATTTGGTGACCTTGACTTTATTCTCATTCGGCTTGCAAATTCATCCCGGATCACCAAATATATCATAATTACTAGTTTTCAATTAAAATAGAGCAACATTATAATGCATGTGCAGAAACCGAAACTACACGTCCCATTTACCTGCACAGTAGTTATATGACCTATTAAATATGATCAACCCAAATTTATCAGTTTGTCTGTTATAAATAAGATTCCAAAATTACGTTTGACTCATTGGCGCGCTCCACACGCAGTACATTGTCCGGTTTTCGATTAGAAATCACTACATTTACCTTCATAGCGTCAATATACTAAGTCGACTAAGATCAAAATGTTAATTTTCAGCGACAGTCAGTACTTTCCAATAACATAGCACAATTTATAACGTTTAGCATACCGGTATGTGACCCGAAAAAACACAATGGATGTACCTTTAGGCTTGTCAGGGAATCGATATCACAAGAACTGTTCATTAGATACTAATCATTATCTTACACCAGTGGTGAAAATTCAGGGCCCAGTCGATTTTGCTGATCTTGACATTATTTTTCAATTTTGAAGTATTAATTTGCGGCGGGGGATCATGTCACCTTAGTGACAACTACTTGTCTTTAATTAATTTGGCAGGTACAATGTTTTGAAAGTTCTTGGTCTGTAGTTTTAATTTACCAGTACTGCAATCTAAGATGCGATGGCGGACCTTTAACACATTTGTTGGATGAGCATCTACAGAATGGTTAATGACAGTCTCAAAGGTCGACGAAAAAGTGCAATACTAGCAATGGAAAGCCGCCATAATTGAAACGATATACGCTGATATATATAGCCTGAAAAACTAAATGAAGTTGAACACGAATGGTATTATATATCATGCATCATAGAATCATTACAACTCCCTGTACAGTCAAAAACACATTAACTGCAACTCCCTGTACAGTGCTGGTGCAACAACCATAAGAGCGTACAGTCACTATTTTGCCTTGTTTTTCTTCAAATATAAAGAGAAGAGCATTGAAAAGTCACAGAAGTCTTCGAATAAGAATTGTTTTACTATATAATGTTATAAAAGTACTGTATGATCACCACGTGCGTAATAACATGACTTCAACACGCTTTTTCGCGATCGTTACGCTAGCTTCAATCGGCCTGCCACTTGGAACAGGCATTTATGATAATAATAGAAACATTATCGTTATTGTGAGATTGCAGATATGAGGAGAAAAGCTTGAACAACTTAAATTTATAGCATTTCTATAGGTAAAGGAGGAGAATAACTCAAACTAACCGTGAACGTGAAGACAGGGGTACTTCGTAAAAACTGTACAGCGGGAAATTGGTTGTTGCAGGCGTGCAACATCCGGTTTCCCTGTACAGTCGAATACCCTTTGTGGGGGACTTTGGTTCTGCTCTCGGTTTCAAGCGAAAAACAACAGAGGGTAGAACCGGAAAACTGTAGGGACTAACCTCTTTGGAAAGAGAATGCACATGGAATAGAACGGGTAATAAATTAATTAAAAAGTGTGTCATATGACTTTTACGAAATTCGTGCGAATTTGTCTATAGCCCTCGCTCTCGCTCGGTCAATACAAAAAATCACACTCGTTTCGTAAAAGTCATATGACACACTCCCTCGGGTAATAATCTCTATATACGCGTCATAACATTGACAGTGAATTAAAAAAAACAATGTTTTTTGCTGCAATCAAAATGTGTTTCTCGTCAGTCTGACTACGTTTCATGGACCAACCTTTGTAGGCCCAGTGTCGATGATAATACTCCACCAAGGCAAGACATACAAGATATAATGTAAACAAGACGGAATACATTACGGAATACCTCTCAACATGTGACGTGTCATAGGTCACACATTAACCTATTTGAAACATTCGGAAGGCCACGCAGCTGTTTAATAAATGAAGAGAAAGGTGGAACTGCTGTACATGACCTTGTTTTGGGATGACGGCTTAAATTAAATGTGTACCCATTGTGTTGTTGGGGATAACATAAATGTATGACAAATTAACTTCATAAATAGTGGGTTATTTTATCGAGAAATAGTGACTGTTGCGAAATTTACCATTTTGATTATAGTCGACTCAGTACATGACGATATGAATATTAAAGTAGTGATTTCTGATCGAAAATAGGACAATGCACCGCGATTGACGCGCGTCAAATAGTCAAACGTAATTTTTGAAAGTTAATTACAAAGACAAAAGGACAAATAGGCTGATAATGTTTGATGTGTCAGAACTATGCATGCAAATGGGACGTGTAGATTTTGTTTCGACACTCGTATAATGATGATGCTCGATTTTCATTGAAAACTAGGAATTAAGATATAATTTGGGAATGCATATGCAAGTTGAGGGAAATTATATGTACTGAATTCAGCACATAAGGTACATGTATGTTGACACTTATTAAAATCAAATAAAATATGAAACTGAAAGGATGCATCTTTATCAAGTCACCAATTTATAAACAGTATTGTTATTCGTCCCTTATCCAACCTGTAACTTCATTGTTAATCTATCCATCCATTCAACAATATTTCATTCATCCATCCATCAACTATTCCTTTAATCCTGTTTATATCAAGTTAATTATGGTTTGCGTAATTGATGATAACTTTGAAGCTATCGATTCTATCATACATGTATGTATATCCGTGCAAGCCTTTACTAATGTAGATAACCAAACATATGAATACATTCCACCGTCTAAAAACTTAAACTAAAGGAGTTAAATTAAAGTTTCAAACCATCATTTAATTTGGCGTAATCCAACTGAAATAACAACATTGTTTGTAGGTTATTGAACAGATGTTGCTGAACGTAATGAATGAAATGGAGCACGAACTATTTCTTTTTTAGTTTTGATGGGTTTATCGAAATAATCTGTAAATCAATTTGATGTAAATAATTAAATGTGCTATGGTTCTTTGTGATCTCGGTAAGGATTGTTAAACATCGTTTTGGGGCAAATTAATTCACATTCACTTGTCAGCTAAAGTAACGATTACACATATATACTTTATCTTTGCACGCACGTATTAGTTTTGGATATGAACCATAAACTACTATTGTTGAAGGTCCGGGTGTGATTTATATGAGCAATGGTTAGCGTGTTCGACTTCGGGTCAAGAGGTCCGAGATAAAAGCTTATAGGTAGAAATGATCATGAAATACTTTTGAAAATGGCATAAAAACTCCAGATCGACATACATCATGTCTTCTCCTCATGCATTTCTCACTGGAATAAATTTCTGATTAAAATAGTGCATGTTCTTAATGGATATTTCAAATCGATGATGTAACTCGTGTTATGAACTGTAACAATGAATCGTCTCTGTCGTCGAAGATGTATGGTGAATCACAGGCCAAGTTTAGCGCAAATATGTTGCGCGACAGAAAAGAAATTACCAGTTTTCTTTATGTACAAACGTGGTGAGGTAAGTTTATCTCTGTTGCGCAACATGTTTGGAATTGTTTGAACTTAAAACTTGACCTTAGGGTGTTTATATTGACAATAAAATGTATGCTTATATATAAACTTAATTACGTCTACAAACATTAAAGCGTACATAAAATAGCATTGCTTTGTGGAATGATCATTGAAATAAATGGTGTTATTTTACGGTATAATGTCAATCTCTTTAAAACGTAGACTAATTCTTACCAACACATAATCTACATGTGGTAAAGTGATGAAGATATTTACGTATTAGCTTAAATATTTTGGATATTTTATCCAAAACTGGTTCTTTCAAGTGAATTTCAGCTTTGACCAGGCTATAATACCTTTCTAATGGAAATAAAACGATCTCACAAAACGCAAAACAATCCTCCTCAATCAATAAATACAGTTATTAAAACGAATGCATGGTTCGGTTTAACGTAACGCGGATCCATTTCCCATCTTCGAATTATTAAAAGGTGTTCACATTAAAATGGCCGCTAACAGTTATCGTTTTATACGTGACACCGTTTTATACGACTACGTATTTGGATAATCGTGTCATGTCATGGGATGTTTTACTCTCTTAAATAGATCTATACTGCATGAACTTATATTATAAATGGTAAAAGAAAATGCATAAAACGTTCTACAGTGGCTTTAACGTTAACCTTACAAATGGCGTGAACACTTGCAGTGTTCATATACATGTATATATATGTATGAGTGTGTATGTCATACTATGTTGACGACACGAGTGCCTGAATATTAGTATTTCCCGAGCGAGAGCGAGGGATATACCGATATTCAGGCACGAGTGTCGTAAACATCGTATGGCATAGACAGGAATATAATATTCTGTTTATTACCGAAGTCCTGCAATTAATGAAAATACGGTAAAAGTCACTTTAATCACAGGCTGGCGACCCGCCGCCGCAGCATTTAGAACGCAACGTTATAGACGAAACGTGACGTCATAGCAGTGTGTATGACGTCACGTCACCATGATAAAGTGATATTTTGGCCTAGGGCATCATATGAGAAAAGTGAACCCCAATATGATTGCCCTCGTAGGTTATAAATTGGTTTAATATCCTCGCAACTCACGTCATCCACGCTTCACATCGGTCAAAGAATTGCCTTTCTACATGTATAGAGATATTTATAGTCCGTTTTGAGATAGGCCTACTCTAATTCGGTTCAAGCATGTTGTTCCAATACCATTATTCACTGTCGGTGCTCATGTGAAAGACGTGTCATGCAAAATCAAAAACGGAATGTGGTTCATGGACATCCTGAGTGATCATGGAACAGAGTTTCTCTATTGATTGAATTACTTAACAGTGTGCGTTATTGACATGTGTTTATCTACTGAAATAATTATGGTGTACGTTTTTTGTATTGATCCCTCGGTTGTGATAATAGGAGGAATTTAAATTATAAAAGTAGTTATTTCCATATGTCGATATTTAAGTGACAAATCATGTAAGCTTTAAAATCTCAAAACTAATAAGTTTAAGGAACATTTCGAACATCGATTGGGGTATGTTTTATGTCAACGAAATTGGAGGAAGTATTCCTGTTTTACAGTAATGCTGGTGATGCTTATTATAGTACTTCGATATTTGATAAATAAGGCTAGTGTTTCCATAATTCATTTGCAATATATAAATGCACACAAATAAACTCAGTTGGAATATTGTTTCCAAAAAACCCTTCCCAATGTGTCCCTCAGATGAAATGTTTTCTGATGTAAAGATAACAAACCCTACAGAGCTTGTGAGTTTAGAAAATATGTTTAATTAGAAAATGAAATGTTTGCAAGCTGTCGTATTCTCCTAACACATTGATGCACCTAAATGCAAATGATCTCAGTTATTCATTATTCGTTAAATACAATATTAATGTCATTGAACATACTTACGCAAGATATGATGAATAACGTGATCACATGGTCTCATGCAACGTATTAAGACTGACACACTGCGTAGCTCTGCTCATATGCTTAACGCTCAGAAAGGGCAAAAGTTCGTAACCTCTGTCCTTAATCCATAATACAAACCATGATTACAAGCTGAGCAATACGAGCAATCCACATATAACAGTGGATCAATAGTAACTGTAACACGTAAAAAGATTCTAATCATTGCTATTTGTGTGTTATTCCATAGATATACGAGTATGTAAAGATAGATTTAAGCAAATGCCTATTAAATAGATTCATGTATGCGTTGTCTTTGAGGAATTATACATTTGCTGTCTTGTTGTGAACAACATGCCTTTAATCACAGTAAGAACTTAAAGGCACTTTGCACGTTTTCAAATGGAAAGAAGGAGATCTTACAAAATAGAAAAGAAATGTTAAACATTGCCACCCTCAATCAATAACAAAGAGTTCGAAAACGAATGGTTGTGTTTCGGTTAGCCAACAGGGATTCATTTCCCATTCTTGAATGATTATTATGTGTTCACACTAATATGGCCTCTAGCCGTTTTTGTTTTACACGAGACACCATTTTTTATACGATTATGGAAAATCGGGTCGTGTGATGAGGCTGTTTTAGCCTCTTTAGTAAAGATATACTGTACAAACGTTTATTGTAAATGACAAATTGCAAATAACGTCCCACATAAGGAAGGCTATTGCATAAACTATTTAACGCGCTGAACATGTATAGGTGAAGCGTAAAATACTATTACTGAACTCGAAAGGTTACCGGAAATATGTTGACATGCATGCATTATACCTTAATTAAAGTTCCATAAACTAGTAAAACTGTGGTCTTCGTTATATATTTAATTATCCCCCGCCGCGCGTTTAGCGCGAAACTGGGGATATAGTATTAGTCTGCGTCCGTCCGTACGTACGTCTGTACGAAATGGAATAACTCAAATACTATTCACTGGATTCTTTACATATTTAGCATATGGGTTCATCATAGGAAGAGTAATGTTCCTACAGGGGTTTGTGACCTTGACCTTCATTTCAAGATCACAAAGGGGCTTTGTCATTTTACCTTTGTCAGCGGGATATCTCAAGAACCGTTGGCTGGATTCTCTTCATATTTTACACAAAGCACCTCCTAGGAAAGACAAAGGGCTGATTAGATTTTGGTGACCTGGCATTATGTTCAAGGTAACAACGGAACTTTGAATTTTTCGACATGATAATGTACATGTAAATCTTGTCAGCGAGATATCTCAAGAACCATTTACCGGAATTCCATCATATCTTACACGTGACTAAGCACCTCCTAGGGAAGCCAAAGGGCTGATTAGATGTTGGTGACCTTGACATCATTCTCAAGGTCACAGTGGAACTTTGAATTTTTCGACATGTTTGACAGTCGATTTTGCTGATTTTGACATTATTTTTTTAATTTTGAAGTATTAATTTGCGGCGGGGGATCATGTCACCTTAGTGACAACTACTTGGTTTTTTTCAAATTGAATTTGTTTATATTAAAGGATCTAGCTCTGTTGTGGATTCTGAATATAAGAGTTTGTTTGAGATATGATAAATTTAAATGAATTTGATTCAAGAACGGTTACATTGACCGTATGTATTTTTTATGTATGCCACACCATTCCCTTCGTTCAACCTATTTCAACTGTCCCAGTTTCACAAAGTTCCATGTGATTGTTTCTCGCTTGGTTGTGGCAAGGGGATGTCACATGATGGGGACCTGGCTAGCATCTGCTTATTTTTACAGTTCGTTTTATGACACCGATGCGTGTGTCATCAGTTGAATTTCAAATTGATTATTTGTGGAAAACAGTAAAAGTTGCATAAACTGAAACAGATGTCCAGTGGAAATTTACCCACCTTTTTGGCTAGGTTCCCTTAAAATTAGGAGAAGTAGGATACCTTTACCATTGCAAAGGGTCCCATCGGTTCAGAATTGGCAAATTGCCCCCTCAACAGATCACCTAGGAACAACACTGGATGTCACTGTAGCTTATATGAAGGATCTGACAAAACACTTCCAGTTGATATTCTCGTCGTCAGATCTTAACATAATGATTACGTCAGAAGAAAGTACATGTATTAAAGCTCAATACAGAGTATACAATGTGACTTCGATGGAGTTCTGTTATAATTATTGAATTTGATCGGATTTCGGAGATCACATCTCTAGCTTCAAGCAAGGATTCAATATCTAAACCACTGCTACAAGCAGTGTCTATGTAAAATCTGCCTCGGCACACGATTCAAAAGTCATATATCAATAGTGACATTCATTTTATGCAAACAACAATTCCTGAGAAATATGTATCGAAACAGTAAGATTTTCTACGTTGTGAGATCACATTGCGAATATGCATGTTACCAGCTGAAATATTACCGATTCGAGATATTTCTGTTGGAAACGAATCCTCACAGGACCCCAACCCAACCCCATCAAATTGGGCGAATCCGGCAGAATCCGGAAGGAGGATTCCACCCCATTGGTCCTGTGGCAGTAAGTGGTTCAAACTGATACTTCAACCCTAACCACTGGGCGTTTTGGTTTCCAATCCAGATCGTAAAAATTTCACAGTATGGGCTGGGCTTACCGTCATCAACAGTCTTGTCACGTACAGTATTCATAGATTATATATTTAGTAACATGTCTTGCATATACATGTATGCAAATCTGCAAGTTATGTGGTTAAAGTAAACATGCATGTATAACGAAGAGAATAATTTATTTCAGCCAGTATTCCGTATCTTCATATATTATATGGATTCTGGGGCCAGTCCCCTTAGGTATTTTAAACGAAAGTTGGTAGAAAATTATGCTACACGTTCATTTCGTGTCTTTGAATCTGGTTTAAGTAGCATCCGTCGTGCCCGTTTAAAGGCGCTGTAGCTCGTTTTTTACATAGTATTTTTTCTCAACTTTGTCAAATATTATTAAAGTTTATACTATATATTGTTACAATAGAGGGTAACAAATATCATTACAAGACCCGATAAGCCGTATATATAGAAAACGATTTTCAGTATTGGTATAGAAAATGGTGCGATGTATAAAGCGACAATTGTCAGTGTGAGAGGTAGATTTGTAGGTCATATGCGATTTAGAGAGTTCAGACAGCAAGATGGTTGAACATTTATCATTGTACCATATTTAAAACTCTACATTGAGTGTTGAGGTACCGTTATATCAGTCAGATCACTTGAACACATTAAAATGGCCGCTCGATAGGAAATGGACTCTCATGGCTTTCCTGAACCATGCATATTGGTTTTAGAACTCTCTTTATTGAATCAGAAGTATTATTTAGTCATTGGTAACACTTATTTACCTTTTTGTAAGAGCACTGTATTTCATTACGCAGAACGTGCTACAGCGCCTTTAAAGTAGCTGCCAATGATCAAACAAGGGCGGAGAGCTGAGGAAGGTGTTCACCATATAAACTATTAAAAAGCATGTGGAAAATACGTTAAAATCAGACGTTTTGTAACCAATGTTTATTAACGTACTGACAATTATGAGATCTCAATTAACAAATTAGCAATGACCTGTTTACAACACACACTGAAACAAAGCGCAAAATGGCTAAACCATCTACTCAACCATATATACAATGTATGATACCTTATATGCTATTGATTATGTTCGCGCTATTCCTCCTTAAAAAGATACTGCCATCATGTGATAGCATTATCGTCAAGGGTTTTAATAAGGAATTGTCAGAACGATAACGGTATCTATGGCCAACAAGTAATGGTTAAGACGTCGGCTTACACTTAATCTCTAAAAGATGCTTTACGATTACAGAAAAAAATGGAGACCTTTTTCGTGGAGATTTTCTTATTTCGATTTACCCAAGTTGAATCAAGGTGATTGAAATCGAGAGACTTTGTAATATACAAGTTATGGTTTGCAATAAACAACATTCGTTGGTGTTTTGATTGATCAATAAGGCAGGAAGCCTGTCAGGAGTTTGATTGATGGCGGTGTATATGACTTGTCTCTTTGTGATATCCACGACAGGGAAATCGACACGTAATCATACAGGAATTTCACGAATGCTCCAAAACTCTGATGAAACGGGTTTCTTTTCTCATCGGGCGAGTTCATGTTTAGATTATCTAAAAAATACTTGAATGTAGTTGGAATTGTTTCAGAATGGAAAATTTGAATTCAATATATATTACGTGTCGCATTTTGAGTTATTGCTTGGGGCGCATACGCCCCAAGCAGTAATAAGGTGAATTTCTCCCTTTATACTGTTGGAATTTTCAAATAGAACCTTCAGCCAATGGTGTGCGTTGTCTTAGTATCATTGAAATTCTATTGACCAATGACCAAAGCTGTAGCAAATTATGAACCACGTGACATTGTGGGTAATCCGAAATAATTGGCACAAACAAATGTGGATTTTGATTATCAATATTTGTCATATAGATAGAATTGTTCTTCAATGTTTCATTAGAATCAATGATAAACTTGTAATCTGCAATTCAAATCAATATCACAAGTAACAAAGCGCTTTTCTATAAGTTAAGTACATTATTTGACATTCCAGAATCGGAAACTACGTTCCGTTTGGTTAACAGTTTTACTGGTTACGATTGATTCGGAACCCGCCCCAACACCCGGCATACGCCGCCGAAAATGGTGAAACCGGCGTACGCTTCGGTTTGAAATGACAGGCGATGGTGGCGTATAATGGCTTACAAATGCTATCCATGCGACATTTAATAACTATATTTTCTTTGACTTTGCATTTGACAACTAGATACTTTGACGAAGTGATTTATTTAAGAATAATACTGGTTCTTTAAAACAATGCCTAACACGCTAATAAAATGTCAATTCATGTTTGGAAGTAATTTTTTAAAATGTTTTCTCATTTAAATGACATGTTAATTTAAGCTAGTTTGAGGGATGATGACGTAATTCTGTTTGTACGCCGATACACTTGTTAACTTTAAGCCTGGCTTCAGAACGGTGCATGTACTCCGGTCACTTGGTCGGTGTATATGCCGATGAAACGAATCAAACATAGCCACTGACCTACTTTTCCAAAATGTTGCTGATGTCGAGTTAGCGAAGGCGATGTACTAGAGTTGGTCTTCATAGATTAAAATCTAAAAATTAAAAGAATAATCGCCACACGGTAAATTGACATATTTGTTTGAGAGCTTTACATTGATATGATACCACACTGTGTTGTGTTGTGCGTTGGTTGCTGTCTCGGAACTCCCGTTTCATTTTGTCCTTAGGGTTAGAACAAGTCCGAATCCTTTCGGTGATACTTTTTTGGAATAATACATCCGATCGAGGTCTTTGTGATAATTGACTGTAAACATGTGATATTGCATTATTTATACAAAGCGTAAGATACAAAGGGTAATTCTAAGGAGAGAAAATAAATCATTAACAAATTTAAAAAGTTTTAAAACAATTAAAATGCCAGTCTATAAATTTCTAACAAATAACACTTGATCTAGACATTAAGACAAATATATATAACATTCAAATCCTATGTTAATAGTTAATTAGGCTCTAATTTGTTACAGGACATTCTTCAAAATAAGATATATTGACATGTTATGATGTTTGGAGAGGACCATCGGACAACACCAATCAGGACTTTTTTGCAGACTTTCGAATTTTGTAAAATGAATATATTTACTTGTGCACTGACTTTCATTGAGAATGAGTGAGTAAAACTTATCTCAGGTAATACATGTGTATGCTAGCTTACGTCACCTGTTAGATGTTACACGAGTAGGTCTTACGCCAACCTTTGTAATGTCAAAAATAACTCAAAATGTAACGATATAGTTATGCGAGGAACTCTTATTAATGACAATATGAAATTAAATTTGCATATGTTACTTGAAGTGAAATTATTAAGATAAGGTTTCATACAGTTGTTGAAGGTTCCGATACAAATCTAGCTAAACCGAAATATAGAATAGAATATAGAATTACTCCTTCAGCTTTTCCTCACGTAATACTTCCTTCCTTAATTGTATGTTTTTCCCCAACCCTTTCATCAGACATTGTCGGACATCCATCCAGTCCATATCCGCCTCACGTTCCACACACTACATCTACCCAGGTGCCCCAAGCTTGCCTTTTTAAAGGCTTTTCTTGTTTAGATACACGTGTCCAGGTCCGTAATTAGTATTCGTTATCTTATACTTGTGACGTGATGTTATGGTTTTCCGTCCCATAACTTATATAATTAACTCGTTTAGCACTGGATTGATGCAAATGCAATCTTTGATATGATTTGAAATCTGTATGTTTATATTTTGAGATCATAAGATTAGCAATAGTGTAAGTTAAGTAGGTCAATATCCTCGTAACTATCCATTCCTAAAGAATTCGGTCCCACGGGTTCAGTTATCTTTGAAGAAAGCAAGACTCGAAAATTAACCTGCGTGCCTGTTGTGAAGGAAAATCAGGGGAGCATAATGACATGACGACAGTGTTAAGTTTCGATATACCGTATATCCTATAATAGACGCTGAATCTTGAATAAATTCCTGGGGTATGACCGTTTGAAAGAAATAGACGCCGGGACTCAAATTTCGGTACGGTAAGGTTAAGCTACAGAGCAACCGAGTGTCCGGATGGTCAGAATTTCTTACACGGGTAAAACGTGGCATTAAGTCGTAAGGGTGATTCAAGGCCACTGAACTGAAACTGAGGTCAACCTCCGTATGGTTTGTTGTACTCGTAGGCTACAAGTTCAGAGTCACTGAAGTGACCCATCCACCATGAATCCATTTACATGACAAAGAGGCTGAACCACTTTAGGAGGATCCAGTTCGAGAAGGGTATAAAGTTGTACATGTCACCACTTCATATATTACCACCAAGCTGCCCTTTTCTGAGATGATATTAGATATTCATGTCCATGCTAAATAGTAAAAAACTATTAACTCGATTGATTATAGAGATGTAAGTTTTGTATAAGACGTTTAATAACAACTCGGATTTGTTTTCAAACTATTATATAACCTTCAGTCATAACACCGATTTATTTACTTGTGTCCCCCGCCGCAACGCGGAACGGGGGACTATGTATTCAGCGGCGTCCGTCCGTCCGTCCGTACGTACGTCACATTTCTTGTTTACGCGATATCTCATGAAGCGTTGCATCCAAAGTCTTCAAATTTGGTTTCTGCCTACATTGTGGGAAGACGCAGACACCAGTCACTTTTGGTGACCTTGGCCTTATTTTCAAGGTCACCACGACACTTTGACCACTTTTTTTACTCTTGTTTACGCGATATCTCATGAAGCGTTGCATCCAAAGTCTTCAAATTTGGTTTCTGCCTACATTGTGGGAAGACGCAGACACCAGTCACTTTTGGTGACCTTGGCCTTATTTTCAATGTCACCACGACACTTTGACCACTTTTTGAACTCTTGTTTACGCGATATCGCATGAAGCGTTGCATCCAAAGTCTTCAAATTTGGTTTCTGCCTACATTGTGGGAAGACGCAGACACCAGTCACTTTTGGTGACCTTGGCCTTATTTTCAAGGTCACCACGACACTTTGACCACTTTTTTAACTCTTGTTTACGCGATATCTCATGAAGCGTTGCATCCAAAGTCTTCAAATTAGTTGTCAGCCTACATTGGGGAAAGACATAGACACCAGTTTATTTTGGTGACCTTGACCTTATTTTCAAGGTCACCACAACACTTTGAGCACTTTTCTAACTCTTGTTAACGCGATATATATCTTTACCAGTTGGACTCAAAGTCTTCAAATTTGGTGTCAGTCTACACTTGGGGATGACGCAGATACAAGGGGATGTTGGTGACCTTGACCTGATTTTCAAAGTCACTACAACACTTTGACCACTTTTCGAACTCTTGTTATCACCATTTATTATGACCGGTTGGACCAAATGTTTTCAAATTTTGTGTCAGTCTACATTGGGGATGACGCGGACGCCAGTCGATTTGGTGACCTTGACCTTATTTTCAAGGTCACCACAACACTTTGACCACTTTTAGAACTCTTATTAACACGATATATCATGAACCCAAGTAGCTCCAATGATGTATCTTACTAGCTCAATGTCACCGGCGGGGGACATTGCCATGTTAGTGGCAAGCACTTGTTAATGTTTGGATTTAGTTTCATGAATTTCGTGTTTATAATAAAGAAGACAACAACGAAAAGTTCAAAACCACATTCAGTATTGAAAGAAAAGACTCTTATCCGGGATCTCTTATTACTTATAGCCCATGTCGAATGTCCATCTCAAGTACTTGTTCAGTGTTGCGTGCAAACAGAAAATTGCCCAGCAACAAGTTGAGTGAATGGAGCGTCGTTCATTTTCCAAAATCCTGAACGCAGCATTTCAAAGCGTTACTTTCCTTGGTTGTTTCCCGTGATTCTCTGTTTCATTTTGACGTGTGCTTGCGTGTTTCACATAGATGAGTATAAAGAAGTCCAGACCTGTGGCGATGCATGACTTACGTTGAGTCAGCGTTATTGTAGACAAGGATAACATCTCTGCCCTTGCTTTTTGAGCACATCGTTAATATTGCCTGAGGGGTGGGATAATGCAGCGGTTAGCGCGTACGGCTTCGGATCAAGAGGTCCGGGGTTCGAATCCCGCCAGGAGAGAACTGTTCTACGTGCAGTAAAGTTTGGGTGCCGCGTTGTATCCCTCATGGTTCGCTTGTTCCAGTCGATGTTCGCTGGTTTAATCGCAATGCTAGCCACCATGGCTTTGGGGCTTTATCCATGCAATAATACTAGCAGCCGTGAAATAAGTGAAATACTCTTGGAAGCGGTATTAAACCTGAACTTACCTCACCTAATAGTGCCTGAAAAATACCACCGTTGTCCTCTACCATATCATCGATCTAAACACTCTACATGACTCTTTCTGAATTGTTCAATCTCTGACCATGCCAAATGTTATTTTTAATCATACATATTGAATTCATGCTGATTGATTGTTGTGTTATCATATATGGATGTTACGACTCTATGCTGTAGTGCGGATTTCATTTCCATTCTGGTATCATTAATAACCTGGTTTAATGTGATGAGTCTGATATTCCGTCCAAGCACTGGATGCCAGTGCAGTGCAACTTTATTACATGCATAAATGCAACGAGGTTACACTGTCACGAATGTGGTTTCTATCAACACCTTTAAACGTTTCTGTGTACAACGTCTCTGTGAAACACTTTAAAGGTTCCCAAGGTGGACCAGAAACGCGTGTTATGCGTTTACAACTTCTCTATTGTAATAATTATTTCTGGATGCGTACCTTTACCGAATCATCGCGTGTTTGCATGTACGAATGTTAAATACCTGGTAGTCACATTGATAATAATAATGCTTGATTTCGTATTCGAGGGAAACAGACTATTTTGAATTGCACATTGATCCAATCGGCCATGTCTGACTATAAATGGTTAAACATTAATGACGGTAAAATGAAAATACCGACTTCTACCTGTACCTATCTGGGTGATAGTTGAAATTATCATAGGATGTCAAGATGAATGAAGACTAAGACAAGACTACAGTAATCACATAATAGGTAGTCAATAGAAAAGCTCACAACTTGCTTCTGAGTCATTTTTCATTATTTACAAAATTACCAATTTTAATTTACATTAAGTCTTATTCACATTTGTTTCAATAATTAATTTTTAAAAATGTTGAGTTCTTCATAGAAACAATTTAAAGAAGATCTGTAAATTGAAAAAAGAATTGATTAATCTGTTCTTAAGATATAACCGTCAAGGAAGTTTGGAATGAAATCAGTGTTTGAGAAGCGGGAAGTAATTTTGGTGATTGATAGAATTCCAATAAGCCTTTGGTGCCAATGTCTAAGATTAAACATCATGGAATGGAGAACTCTCAATCAGAAGTAAGGAGCCACCAGAACAGCTGGTGCGCTCTGCATTGATTAGGATACGGGAGACTTTGTTGAAGGCTTAAGTGACACAGTATTGACTCGCATACATCTCGAAAACCTCTGGTATGGAAATCGTATTTTGGATTCACATAGCTAAACTGCGGTAGTCGTGGAACAAACTCCATATTCTACCTTGCCGTGTGTATGACCTTTCTTGATTCGATTGCAGCATGCAGATTTGTGATTTGGAAATGGTTCCTGTCTGAATTAATTCACAGCCAATGGTTGACTTTCACTTCCGGCCTGTTATACTACTGGCAATCGTGAATGTTTTGGACTGAATAGTTTAATTAATTGTTTCTCAAACCAATGAATAAGTACAGTAGAACACAGATATAACGAAATCCAAGGGATCAAAGAATTTAGTTCGTTCCGCTGTTCGCTATTCGCATTTGCCGTTTATTATATGTGCCTTTGACGGGACTTTTGTTCGCTATATCCGTTTGTTCGCTATATCCGTGTTCGCTATATCCATGTTCTATTGTACCAATAACCATCCGACCAATCTGCATCATCACCATCATACTGCCATGAGATATTTTGGACATGTTTGCAAAGTTGCTAACACTTATCTGATTTTGTTGTAGAATTGAATGAGCCAGGGTGATTATAATTCACTTAACGCTCTATCGTTGTTTTGTCAAGATTAGATTAGGAGACTTGCTGAAAATGCTGTTCCGAAATGCTTGTTTTGAAAATGATAGAGAAATAAAGATTTTAAGTTCACGTTCTACCAAATACGTGGTCGTTTGAAATTTTTAAAATTAATATGAGACAAAATTGATATTTACGTTTTCTTTCTTTTCCCGAGAAAATTGGCGTTTTTATTAAAATTGTGTAAAGACAGACAGACATACATACATTTATTCAGTAATAGGCCTCCGGTTCAACATGCATGTATACAATTCTTAGTATAATAATAATGGATCACATTACAATACATTTGCATTTAGATATGTCTTTCCTATGCACATGGTATAGAAAAAACGGTATTATTTATTTATTTATCACCATAGTGTATGGTCATTTTCAGAAAAAATTGGTTTAAACATATTTTTATTCGAAAAAGAATCTTGCCTTGCTTTTGATTAACATATTATGCATTAAATGCTTGTAATATCACAGTATGCATCACATATACATGTATACAATGCATGCCACAAATCTTCAACAACAGAAATACCATTTAATTTGAAGAATAGACAATGCCTCTAATGTGCGACATTAGTCTGTCATCCAGACCCTAGAGCAAAACTTTAATGGAGCCTCCATAAGTCTAAGTATTGTTACCAGTCTAGTTGCCTCAGCTAGTATTGTTCAGGTCTCCCATTTTAATTTCCTATCAAATATTGAGAAAAAAAAATATCAGTAAAAAAAATTTTTTTTTCAGGGACTATATGTAAGTCTAGTGCGACATTTATGATTTTCTAAAGCAGTGTATCGTCATCGTCTTATATAAATTGATGATTGAAATGTACGGCATATCTTAACACACAAATGCAACCTCGATCATCTCCAAGGTAAAGGTCGCGATGCGTGTCCACTGGTACAGTATCCCGGTACCCCGGGTGCTTCCACAGCGCGGCCCCACAAGAAACGAGTATAATGACATACGCCTTTTGATCGGTACGCTCATTTTAGCGCCAGCCGAGCCATTGACTCAACCAGCTGGCTACTAATATATGAATTGATTAAATCAATGAAATTAAATGGAATGCATATCCTGAACTTAATGGCCAAATTTTACACTCCAGGGTACATGAGGACGTATTGGCGCCCTAACCACAAGATCCACGTGTGCCATGTTCCAGAGTACTGGGGGGACATCTCCAATATGATGAGTAAGTAGACGGACAGTAATTAACTCTTTCTTTATTCTATAAAAGTAGTGCATGGATTGATGTTTGGCATTATCAAATCTAATCAATACCAGAAGTAAAGTTATACGTTCATGAAGTCTGTAATAACTGATCTGGGGACGCATAACGTTGCAGCTTCATGTATATTTTAGTTTTAACTAGATTGAGTACTATCAAGATTATCAAGTCAGTAACGATAGTTTCTCAACCAATGCTTCCGGTGCTCCTGTTTCGGCAATAATGTCATAAATAAAACAACACTCTTCATTCCTTGAATACATACTCATAGCGAATTTGTACATACTCTTCTGTAATGAAGTGGTTTTCGGGAATAAAGGACATAATTCATTTCCCACTAAATAATCTCTTGCACCCATGTTATGCTATATTAGATCACATCAAATACAGGACACTGTAATGTCAACAGAGACCTTTCAGTCCATATGATGTTCCATCTTCGATTTATCTAAGCGTTACTATAGAATCCGTATTTTCCCTCTGAATTCGTGGCCTCAGTAGAATGTATGTGTTCTCTCTTGCAGGTCCAGCAAGACTAGTGGAGCTAATTGAAGAAACTAAGGCAGCCACCGAGAAGTTGCAGGCCAAGGTAGACGGTCTGTGCAAGGATTTTAATGTGAGTTGTGACAGTGATAGGGAGGGAACATAGGGCATCATCCACAACTAATGGTGTTCGTGTGTTTTATCTCAAAACTTATTATCAAAACATATCGTGTGTTCATCACTTTCGTGTCTCAATGGGTTCATTTTCATAATTCAGTTAATTGCAGACCGTCTTATTGTACTTCTCTATCCAATATGTGATTACGAACACCGAGGAGCAACATAGTTAACGCTTTGTAATGCCTGAGTCACACCAATGTACATGTTCTTCTTACTACGTCCCCTAAATCAATTGCAAAACGGCCTCGAACTGGAGAGAAACGAGCAACGTTTGTTTAGGCCCATAGCTTTCTCAGTATATAGTATATTTCTCAGTACGCCCATCTCGTCTTTACCCCGTCCTCAGACAGTTATTACCACGTTTGGATAATATTGCCGGTTCACCTCGTATTCAATAGGTTCAATACCGTCCTCAGGTCTCATATATCGTTCTTAATACACACAATCCCGATCAACTCTCAAGGTGAAAGCTCCAAGGAAGAAGTGTTGTTAGAGGTATATGGTTAAAGGGAAATCAGGTACAAGATTCAGCAAACTCTTGTTCTTGTTCTCTGTTCTTGCGTAAAGAACAGTTCACACTGCTGCTCTGCTTTCATAAACAAGAGTCATCAGAAGATGACATATCCCTCCGGTCCCACATAATTTGTAAAACACATCTTTGACAGATTATTGTATATCTACTACTTCATTTAGTGGGTAATACACATGCTGAATTTCAGTATGATGAAGGGCTTTAGAGTTCTGCTCCGAAAGCAGACCTATATCTGTACAAGTGCAAATTCAACATGTTTCAGTGGAAACGGAAAACAAGTTAAACTTTCAGAAATATGAAAATATCAAAAGGCACCACTTCAGTTAGTGGATAATACACATGCAAAGTTTCAGGAACATATGACGAAGAGTTTTGGAGCTGCGGAAACGAACCTGTATCTGACCAAAGTCCATATCGAACACGTTTCTACGGAAACGAAAAAAAAAAAATTCAGAAATCTGAAAATGTCAAGAGGCACTTCTTCAGTTGGTGGGTAATACACATGGAAAGTTTTTAAAAATATCATTAACGGTTTTCGAGTTCTGCTCTGGAAACAAAATGATCACGGACGGACAGAGCGAAGACTATATCCCACGGTATTGTAAGTGTTGGAAACCAACATTCAACATGTTGACAGCTGTAACTATGTTTATGAATGGTTCTCTGGTCAATTATCTATCCTAAATGATAAACGTAAAAACGTAGAACCTAATGCGAACTTTTATAAATGTGTAGGCACATACGGCCAACAAAATCAGAACAATTAATTATGTTTGGGGCATATTTGGACGTAAAAGTAACTGACTATGGTCGTACTAAAGCCCAGTTAGATCTGTTTGACATGGACTTGGTGGTACCTGCACCAACTAACTCATTCCTCGTCTGTAGTAGGGTCGCAGTACGACGGCTCCGTTTGAAGTACGACAATTCCCTTTTAAGTACGTTGTCCAATTTCAAAACGGTGCATCCGTCCGTTTTTAATTATTCCGTCCGTCCATAAAGTTTGTAAACAGATGACATTACGTTTATTCCGTTCTTACACAGTTCGAGCCCGTTTAAAAAATAGTTCAAGAACGTAGTACGAACGGGTTTGGTTTGATGGGGTATAAATCAGATCAAGAGTTTATATTTGTACAGAAGGAGACGGTCGGACCAAATCGATACCGACACCAAATTTTTCAATTCACATTCTCATATTACGTGTCTCTTTGTAGGTTGAAGGAAAATTCGAGATCCTTAGAGGACAAGACCCCTGGCACGAGATAGTCAGACAGGCCGAGAAAATCAAGGCTGATGTCATCGTGATTGGCACAAGGGGCATGGGCCTGATAAAACGTACCGTTCTGGGGAGCGTCAGCGAGTCCGTGCTTCATCATTGTCACTGTTCAGTGCTAGTCTACAAGGACAAGTAGAGCGACTGTCATACTCGGTAGATGCATGTACCGCGACAAGAGTCAACCGGATTGAAGGCAAATCGTGTTGATCTTGTCCGACAATTGCAAAGTTCTTGCAATATAATCAGCTGATTTCCCTTGATCGCCTGCTAGTTAAAACATAGGTCTCATACAAAGTGTCTGGTATTATCGAGTTTATCAGTATATCAATCGTTCTTGCTGCTTTCAGAATTTCATCTTTAGAAGTAAGATGGTAAATAAAAATATAATTTCTAATGTGTCCTGTTCTTATGAATAGTTTATGAATACTGTAGTTGTTCTATCATGATTAATCAGATTTGTATTCCTATAATAGTGTTCTTCCATTTATATAGTTTGGTATTTGGTATACATCCCAAGATTTTCCAACGCATTTCTAAGAAGCTCCCATGTGTCAAAATAACACTGCTATATAGCTATCGTGATGGTTGTGACATGTTCAAACACAATACCTAATCAACGAATGATTATATTATCACTTTGTCTGAATAATTTACATCTAAACAAGTATACATTTATTGTATCAATAATCTCTTTCTGCACTAGTTAATATCTTACCTATTTAATGTTCATGTAAAACAGTATCATATTGATATTACAATATAAACAATACGTATATTTACGAATGTGTACATTGAATCATACCGATGTATATTTAAGAACAATAGATCGTAAACAAAAATGTGAAATCAAATGTTTTGAAAAGTGGCACACTGGTTCCGAGAAACCTAACAACTGATGTTCTTGTATTTTATGTAGATCTGATAATCCATGTTATACATAAGAGAATTTTCAGATATTATTCAGGACAGTATGTTCTTTGTTTCAAATTGCTATTTGCTTGTTTTGAAATCCGTTCCGCAAAACGTTCATATTAAGAACACTATGCTTAAGCAGTGTATATGTATGTTCTCGTTTTAGCATTTTTATTATCATTCTGAATTAAAGTATTGTTTTACATCATGAAAGTATTTTGTAATTGTTTTCCACACAGTAGAAAGTTAGAAAGGACATCGATAGTGTAAGTGTCTCATCATGTTTAAGTTAAGTATAAAGGAGTGATGGTCTGAGATCTGATGCTTGCTACTGACGGTAGCCGAATCAGCAAAGGATCAGCCAGGCTAACAATCCAGCGAGCTTGCGGTGCCGGGTTCGAGTCCAGCAGTGACCGGGTGTAAACACCTTGGAGTCAACTGTGTGTGCAGACTCTTTCAACTTTATCACCAACCCTAGTGTACAGTTCACAACCCTGTACACTTATAACAACTACGAATCCGTTGGTTTATAACCAGATGGTCGTCACATAAATACGTGCAGAAATCATTATTCATGGACAAAGCACTGTCACTATGTCCTATGGGTACTTCATGCTGTACTTTCTAAATGCGCCTAGATAGCTGCACAAACATATACTTCAAATGAAGCTGAGATTGAAAAAGAGTGTCGTTATACGAGTGACATCCAGTGATCTTGGGAAACCAAAAGCACCTTTGAGCAGCTTTGAGTAGATAGGTATTGGCGCTATATACAAATGTTTCAGCGTATGTACTATCGGTATTGAGATCATAAGAAACCAACATATACTAAACAGGTTCAACACTCAACCAGTGACAACGTCTTGGACGTATTGCCATTGAGAAGTCACCATCGTGTTCATTGGATTGTTTAGCTTGCTGGACACTATTTGGTAGTTTCATAAGATCATTCACATTTTATTAATAATTTAATTTGATTTTAAAGAATAATTTAAAGAATGTTAATGTTCACTGATCGAGCGAGATTGAGACATACACAAATGTGTAAACATCGTATGATATACTTGCGAACTTTAATCTTCTTAATCCATGCGATTCATGTGATTATTTAGCATAAACTACAAGTTCAACGTAAGGTTTAGATTCTACATGCAGATCTTGATCATGACCAAACCACTTAATCGCACATGCATCTCGTGCAGAGTGAAGATTCTAGAAAGTCAAAGGAAACATTTCGTACGTGCATCTCATTTGGTTTGATTAAATGTGATGACGCATATGTGCACATATTGAAAATTTGTTTCATCATATGAATACCAATGCAAAGAGAAACAGTCATGAACAAACATACATGAATAATTGAGTAGCATGCGTGACAACGGTTGGCAATAAGAAAAATACGAATCAGACACACACTTCGGAAAATGTTGATATTAGATTTAGATTATAGAATAGATAAACTATCATATAAGATGGAATCACGCGTTCTGTTAAGTGGCTTTTCTCTTTATACTTGTACCTTATTCTTATATATTTAGTTCATATTATATTACATATTATACATGCTTTAAAGGAAAACATAAAACTACAAGAATAACTATTTCACTTTAGAAAAATGCAATAGAAATCATCATTCCTCTAATATTCTTATTATTCCAAAGATCAAGCCTCAGCCACCAATATTCAGTTAGCAATATGCCAATAACCTTCACAGGTTAATCCAAATCCTATACAAAGTATGCGCACAGTAAACACCACGGGAGCAAAATCCTACAATGACTGCTCCCTCAACCTGTGACCCGCCCAGCTATATTGGTTGTTCAGGTGTTCATAACGTTCATAGCAGCTCGGGAAGGCGTTCACTTGCAAACATGGCAGCGCAACAGATTCAACAAGATGGACGGAGCAATGTCTTGGTTTGCATGGATCAAAGCGACATCAGTGCAAATGCTTTCAGATGTGAGTATCTTACTACAGGTTATAAGAAGCAGTTAAAGAACTGTTGACACAGCTAGGGAGAATTCAGTTATGCTCAAATGCACACCAAGAATGTGTTATCTGCGTTGTAATTAAATAGGTTTTATGTCAGTTTTGCCAAAATTGTTGATGGTTTTGATAGCACAAACAAGTAAATGTCGTAGATGTGGGGATTATAAAAAAGGAATAGTATGAAGTAATAAACGATCTGGAGACAATTCAGGGAGCACTTTAGTTCAGCTTTATGTCCACAATCTAGATGTTATATCAGAGTATATTTTTGTAAGGTACTAGTATAACAGGATTGTTAATGTTTCATTTTTCCTGTTGTCAAGTAACACTTATGAAGGAAAAGGCTTCCTGTGTTTGTTCTTAATTTGCGGAGATATTCACGTTTTTCGACAGTTCGAAGGAAAGATTAAAAGCACTTAAACATGCATATCATGAATGTGCTCTGTACGATTTAAATATACTACTTATGTTTAAATTTGTTAATTGTTTGCTTCTTAGATAGTGTCAAAAAATACAACCTTGGTTAATAAAGTATATCAGGAACATATCAGTAAAACAGTTACTGTTGACAGAGGCGGGTGTTATAAGAGTATTGTGTTAGCATAGCTACTGCATACGACCTAGTTTGCAGGCGTATTCCCATTCATATGGCCCGAATGTGACGAGTCCGTAAACTATATCGTGTGACAAAACCACGAGACAGCCAGTAACAGCGGATAATAAGGGTTCAGAACAGCATATGTCCCACGTAGAGGCTAGAGCCTGTATCTCGGTCTTCTCGCTTTATTGATTCCGGAAATAGGCTGACTCTACAGCGACAATTGCAAGACATGATTGATCCATTATCGGAGAATTACAAACCTAATAATGGCAATGGTTTGCTTAGATCTAAGTGGATAATTGATACTAAATGCACACGTAAAAGCTTCATTGAACTCCAAATCAAAGGTTTGTTTAGAGGTATTTTTGGGAAGTATAAAGTGAGCAAATGCTGGATTGAAGCTCACAATACAGTTAATCATTGTTTCTGGTTCACATGGAGTGGTAGAATATAGAGTGTTCAGATATTAGATACTAACATGTGCAATGTCCACTGCATATTTTCACAGGAAAATATAGTTTGTTTGTTTATTAAACTGACAAAGTCACTGTCTGTTAAAATTTCATTCTTTCATAATAATTCTCATCAGTACGGTCGATTTATTTTACTTATAATGTCTTGTTCCAAATGATCCATACGGTTTGGAAAGACAACTGGTGATAACAGCACTGTAGGTTTACAGACAGATTGCAAAAAGCTAAATTACCAACGCAGGTTCAGCTCACTCCATACAAACGTACCGTTTTGTCAAATTGACCTTCCATATCCCTAATCACAGCCTGTGCAATGATGGTATAGGCAAGCTAAGGTTCATGGTCATCTCTGTTATAGTTCTCACGGTTTGACCCTCATATCGATTATTATCGCTGGTCAGTGGTATCGATAATCGATACGAGCTAATAGTGGACGCAGCAATACATCCGGTAGTTAATTACATTATTGCCTTTGTAGAATGTAAGGGCAAATATTAGACTACGAAACATGGCGATGTTTGGAAAAAGATTCGTTTTCGTGACCACTGACGCATACATCCGTATACAATCCGATAAGGCACACGGAGTCTTCTATTTCTTATATGAAATGGCCTTAAACAATTACTAAAATATTATGTTATTTGTATAAACTAATTTTTGAAACTACTAATTTCTCCCGTCGTGGAACACATTCAATAGCAACTGAACAATCAAAGTGACGTAAAACATTACGTCATTTGCTAAGCGACGCTTAACTGACGTCCTAAATCACGAGCATGTTTTATTGTCCCAATAAGGACCGCCATTGACCGCCTGTGTTTTATTGCCGAAGGTACATAGCGATATTTTAAGGACAACCCTTTTGCTTTTTCGCGTAATAAATTAATTTGAAGTATTTTGTAATTAGTAATCGGTTAATAAGTTAGATAAACATTAGTATTATTGAAATGTAAGCCCTGCTCGCTTGGGAAATGCTCATGATCAATCCGACTTTTATTTTATACTATTTTACCAGCCTAGCAAACGTTAAGGTTTTGTCTTTCTGTTCTTTTATAAGTTTAATATAAAATAAAACAAAACAAATGGAGGTTGCCATCTAACCAGCCAAAAAATGTGAAACATTTGTATGTTGCTCATTTCAGTTATAAAAATAAATGTATTCGTCCTGAGTGTCGCCGACAGGCCTCATTTCAACTTGGAGGTATTCCGTGAACACTGGAGCCTTATAATCATATTCTTAAAGTCGTAGCTAATTGAAAAAGAACATTGTGCATGAACTTCATGTATGTGTTCTCACTCTCAGCTGTAGCTGCATTTGACTCGTACAGCATTGTACTGCAAGAGAGTCATTGGAAAGTCTATTTTATTGAAGTACCGCGTGATTAATGAGGCAGTTACTATTCATATAAGTATAGAAACATGGGGACATGCTTTCTGTGTGAGCTTCGTGGGTATGCACGCTTTAATCGTCCGTCGCATGCTATTCATCCAACCACGCTGCTATATCACTTTACAGCGTTCGTTCCTAAGTCTACTTTCTCAAGATAGTTAGTAGTCAGTGAAGCGTGTTCACAAGCTGTTGTTGTACAACGATATACGTTTTGCAAACGGGATGTTTGAGGTCAAATGCAGGTCAATGAACTGTTGAGTTTGAGACGAGGGCATGGGAAATCTGAAAATCAAATCCGTTTACAACACGCAGCTCTTACTTGATAACACGTTATTATATAATTAGCATTAGCTACAAGTGTTACCAAACTTGTTGGTTACTTTTCACAAAAGAATAATAAAGCAGGTTGACGCTAAGGTAGTGTATATGTTGTAACAAGAGCTCGGTGTATGAATGTTAACGTGTGCAATCTGCAACATGATACATAGGGGTTCTGGTCGTGCATACAGTCAAGTGTTTTCTTATGTAAATACATATGTAGTTCATGTCAAAGCGTGAAACTATAGTTGAATGTACAATCGGTATGTGGCATAGTACATGAAGGTTGCAAATAAGGTTTATACATCATTGCATTGAGTTATATACTATTTAGTAGCACAATGATCTAATACAACCGGGATCTTTCGAAGAGAATTCGAAGAAAATGCATGGATTAATTTATATTGCAATAATATAGCACATCAAACTTTACCATTTCTACTTTTATAGAACACCAATATTTCTCCCCAACTATGTCAAACAAAATAATGATCCTTTTTTGTCACATGAAGTCGTGGATTCATGTTTCGTTCCAAGTAACTTTCTGAATGCATGCAACTCTATTTCATGGTATTGTCATAACTTCAAGTATTCAAAAGTATGCCAAATCTGAAATTGTTAAAACATACCCCTTGATCGTCCTGTTGAGAGATAATCAGTCTCGAATATTGACACTGCGACGTGTTGATACCCTCTGAGATAAACCCTTCATTTTATCTTTCGATATGTCAAGTTGTGGCGTTAATCACTTCCCTGTTGCGGAAACCTTTGCATTTTATCGGTTCCATATTGCTAACAAATACCAAATATGTTCCGTGAAATATACAGTATCATAAAAAGTATATTGAATATCGTCTACTTTCTTTCGGATAAGTCATGTCCCTGAAATTGAAGCAAAGCAAAGGTACTATTTCACGAAATGTTAAACCACACTTGTCTGTATAATATTTCAGAGCATGGATAGCAACAACACACAGACATGACCCAGAACGTCTCTCCTAGCTCACTTTCATCAAACGGCTTTCCTATTGTCACAAGTTATTCATGTACATAGACAAACCTAACACTGGGTATATTTGTAGACCTGTGGTAAACAGGTTTTCGAAGTGGGTGTATTAGGCTCGTGGTAATGCAAGGGTGGTTATACCTTATCATACCGTGAACAAACATTGCTTTCTTAACCTACGAATCCCATGTTCAAAGTCGAAAGTCGGTGCTTATGCAGTTCTAAAATACCATTTGACGTGAATTGCATTTTTCGCCTACCTTAACCTTTTGTTATAACTTTGAATCTCTTTTGTAAAATTGAAATGCATGTAAGATCGTGTACGTCGATCGTACGTTGTATATGGACATGATTCTCAAACAGGTTATATCATATCTACGTTTGTATTATACGTGATACGATTATAAATGTCGTAAACAAATGTGATTATTAACACATATCTTGAATGTCTTGGCTGTGGTCACGATATCCCTGTTAGGTACATTGAATCTGCCTTGGCTTGTCCTTGCTCGTTTAAAGGACTAGGCCGAGTGTCGCAAACGGTGAATACCGTATTTCATATTCCAAATGAAGAAAAACGTAGTTAACAATTTCATTTTGTCTGGTATTTGAAAAAACATTTCGAAATTAGTACCTTTTTATCACAGAAAAATATATATTTGGAGTGTCAGGATTATCGCGACGTTTCTGAAGTTGTACGTATTCCTAGGCCTATATTGGGTGAATGTGAGAATATTATTGTAACACTTTACTCAGAACGTTTTATTTATAATAACACCTTTCATTTTAAATGACAAACATGGCCTTCCTCAATTACGTTTTGAACTAGATACTGCATCGTCGTGGCTATCACACCACGTGTCCGATTCTCGTGATTTGTTAATGATGGACCTTCGACCATAATAGCAGTATTGCCATGGTGATAGTGTCACCGCGTTTACCTCAGTGTAATCAGCAGTAGGGTAATTTGAAATAATTGATTATAAACGCTCATGAAGTGTGTGTTATGATTTATGGTTCAAAACCGTGGGACGTAATATGTATACTATTTTAATTGTTTAGGGTAATCGTATTCGGATATTCTCTTATCCATACAAAATTGAAATTAAATTTCATCTCCACATAGATGGATATAGTGAACATGGTTAGTAGGCGTGTATATCACTCAAGATTGAGATCGAGTTCGAGAGAGACAGACAGACAGAGAGGCAGAGACAGGGACGGACAGGCAGATTGACAGACACAAAGAGACAGAGAGACAGAGACACGGACAGATACAGAAACGCAGACAGAGACAGAAAGAGAGACACAGACAGAGAGACAGACTTTCGTAAGGTTCTTTTTTTCATGGCACACAGTAGAAATTTGGCGAGAGAATTGATGATAGAGGTATTGGTTGGTACACTCTCGATCCAGTACGGGTGACCTGTCTTACCACGCAGTACTGTTGACCAAAGGTTAAAACCGAAAATCCTTTCCAGGGTTAAGAACAGATTCTGACCTTTCAAGGAGGGTAATCTTTGTTCCATAGCATTTCTCCATAGAATGTTAGCATTAGTTTCGCATGACAGTCCACCCAGAACGCATTCAATAAGGACTTAAAGGAAACTATGTATAATCGAGAAAAGCTTTTAGAGAGCTATATACAAAGACACGTCATACTTTTCTAATATTCCTCAGTGTGTAACCTCTTTTGGCAAGAGCTGCTGATATCAACATTTTCAATATTTGGATTATAGTTTGAAATGTAGAATGCTAATGTTGTTCAGGTTTTTAGCTCATCAGGTCTGAAAGGCCCGATGGGCTTATGGCATGGGATGGCGTCCGTCCGTCCGTCCGTCCGTAAACTTTTCGCTTTTTCGACTTCTTCTCCAGAACCACTGGGTCTAGGTAGCTGAAATTTTGTATACAGACTCCTTGGGCAATGGGAATTCTAAGTTGTAGATTTAGTGATCCAGTGACCCCAAATAAGGGCCTCACATGCCATAACCTAAAAACCTATTTCATCTTCTTCCCCAGAACGAAAAGACCTAGAAGACTGAAATGTTGTGGACAGACACTTTAGCCAATGGAGATTCTAAATTGTAGATTTGGTGACCCTGTGGCCCCAAATAAGGGCCTCACAGGCCATTACTTAAAATCCTATTTTAATCTTCTTCTCCAGAACGAAAAGACCTAGAAGGCTGTCATGTTGTGTAAAGAATCTTTAGCCAATGGAGATTATAAATTGTAGATTGGGTGACCCTGTGGCCCCAAATAAGGGCCTCACAGGCCATTACCTAAAATCATGTTTTTATCTATTTCTCCGGAACAAATAGACCTAGAAGGGTGTAATATTGTGTGCAAACTCGTTAGCCAATGGGGATTCTACCTTGTAAATCTGGTGACTCCAAATATGGGCCAAAGCCTAAAAAAAACCTTTGAAATTGGATTTTGGACTGATATTTTATGTGCACTTCAATCAGTCTTCAATTTATCCCTAAAAATACCCGAGGGAGAGTCATCTCATCTTGTTGATATGTGAGTCCTAACTTGGGTTTGAGAAATGTATAATTGAGAAAAAAAATAACTTTGCAGTTAATCTTGTTCAGTAGGAATGTGAAATATATTTTGAAGATCAAGTCTCCATTATGGACATGTTTGTCAAATTGATGTAATCAATGTGAATTAAGAACTGTTAAATAGCCTATGAACTGAATGTTGTGGATATTATAAAAAAAAGGCCCTCACAGGTCAAAACATAAAAAAACTATTTTCATCTTCTTCTCCAGAACAAACTAGAAGGAATATTGCGTTCAGAATGTTTAGATGTTTAGATGAAAAGGCTTAGAACCGTTAAAATTGTGCAAAGATTATTTAGCCAAGGGGATTCTAAATTGTACTATGTACCATGAGATTCATCACATTGCCTGTTCTCTCTAAGCCTTATACAGTTAGATCAGTGCTGCCAGTGTTTAGTGCAAGGCAGAGGCTATTACATAATTTGGCTGTAAAAGCACAGCTGCCTCGTAACCAGAGCCAAGGGGTCAGCATATTGCATAATCTCCTGTGTGTTGACCTTGCTGAGTGCTTTCTCTCAATTTCAAGACTAAGATTTCTCAGGGCTAATACCGGCTAAGGATTGTGCATTATATTGAGACAATATTATTTCTGTCTTCATCATCAAACAATATAAACCCTGATGAGCTACAGAGCCCATGGCTCTATTTTTTATTTTCGTTCGAAATGTCAATCGATGATGTCAGTACAATATTTAGACTACGAATGCAATTATTGTCAAAATTCAGTATTAGGTGGGTCATTTAAAATTGTGAATGTTTGCGTCAGCACATTTAGTATTCGATTTATATGGTAAAATGTTGAGTGTTTACTTGTTGCACAGTCGTACACTATGTCGAACATCGGGAAACGATTATTTTGAAACGATATATATTTGGATTATCGTATGAAATGTTACATTATAATAATATCAACAATAATTATCAGTACTTGATTGTCGTTTGAAATGGTTAATAATGGTGTCAACAATTTAAATATTTAGACTTTGACGTGAATTATGAATGCAGTTGTCAAAACTATCAGTATTCGCTCAACCGTTAACAAGTTTGAATCGTGTGGCAATGCATTGAATGAAATCATCGTTGGTAAAAGAATTTGCAAAGCGTCAAAAAAATGTACACATAGGGGTGAAAAGCTGAGGTATTCGCTCGACCTAGACAAAAAACCATACTGATATCATCTGACAAGCTACGACCCTTCGCTCCGTGAATAACCTCTTCAGTCGAGGATGAAGCGTCTTTGTATTGGAGAAGCATAAATTCCCTTATCGGGAGTTGTCAGTGAAAGCATATAAGCGGAACGTTCATCGCATTCAGTGGGAAAATTGTTTACCTGCATTTGCTGACTCGCCGGTGATCAAGATTCAGGGTGTGCTTCTGGGGGCTTGTTTACTGCATGTAAATCATTGAGGCTAAATGTTTATATTGAATAAAATATATTAAAAACAAGTATCACTGGAACTTACCATTTGCAGAACTTAATTGAATGTATATTCAATCAAAATATCCTCTAAGGTGTACGTGTTGGGTGGGCAATATGTAATGTGTGTTTTTTCAGATTCATCCTGTGACACTAAACTACCTACTACAATGTATGGTTACCATAGATACTGTACTTGGCTCTGGTTCTCTACATTCCATGCACCCATCTCTGTGACTCCAATCTGAAGAGGGAAATGTCACAAAGTATAATTACAAAATCTCGAAGAAAATATCACGTAATTAAGAAAGCTATTTTCGTATATGTCAGGCTTTCCAAAATTTGCAAGACCATGCCCTAACTTCTAACTCTTCGTGAACAGAATCAGTCCTTTAACAGTTGTAAAAACACACTATGACACGTGTATCTTGTCTAAAGATTTAAGAAATAAAGTATATATCACTCAAGTTAATTCATTAAAGTCAACCAATCTAAGTATTACATAATGTCGGCTGAACTACTTTTCTTGGAGAGTGATATCTGTCGACTTACCTTAGACATTTAATTGCATGGTTTATAGCGTAAACATAAATTGTATATAATTTTCTTGGAGAACAGAGAAAATAAGTTCTCGGGATTTGAAAAACTGACTCTTGTATAAAATCTTATGAAAACAATCTAGATTCTCTAATTTGGAAAGGGGTTATTCGAGAAGTGGACAACACATATATATTTCCAGCTCCACAGCCCATATTACGTTATCACCATGTCTTGCTGAGACGTTCATATCTTATTCATGGAAACAAGGCTATTAATCTGTTGATGTCGTCTACATCATTGATTCATCTCATATGGCATCCAGTATTATCTGTGTTCATATCAACATGAATTATATGAGTAGGATTACGTTAATGAATGTCCATTCATGTCATTTCGTTCTTATTATGATGAATGATAGCATAGATAGATAGATAACTTTTGGCATACATAATAATTATCGATAAAAAAATTCCGGAAGGATACGGAAGAACCCGAGAGGCGGATTCTACCCATTTTGTCCTGAATCTTTAGTCTCGTGCCGTTAATGCCATCAATGATCTCTTCAACCAACCGTTTGTCTTCTCTTTCGTTTCAAATCGCCAAATAAAGCAACAAATCTGCAGATTCAGTCATGAAGACATGTTACGTTACAGCTCAGTCCACACGGTCTGAGAACAACCCATATAGGCGCTTGTTCATCTGTACCAGTACAGTGCAGACAGAACCCATTCACATAGCTGACAAAGTAAATCATGGTTTTCAACGGTCACGGAGAGAAATCATTCCGAATAATTCGTTAACACGTTCCTCATGTTACGGAAACCGACGAAAGTACGGCTGTTGGGAGTTACTTGCCCCTAGCTTCTCCCACCAAAGCTTTTGTTGGACGTTCTGTGATTGGCTACCCGAATAGCGTCACAACATGCGGGCCTATGAGTTGTTATCAGACGGTTTGGCGAGGAAACCTCCGAACGATATGAATTCGTATCTCGGTAGATGTACTATTTTCAACTTTTAATCCTCGGAAAACGGTCGATTTTAATCAGACTGCGTTAAATCCTTATTCATAAATCAAACAATTAGCTCATTCTTTTAACAATGGGGAGTAATGTCGAGATATTCGTGATCGAATTCACTATTACCTCGATAGTGATAAAAAAAAAGTGGTGCTCAACCAGTTTCCAGGACGAAGTTGGAACTCAGGCAACTGTTGTCATAGCATCGATTCCGGACCTTGGAACCTTTTAAGAATTCCATTAGTCACCTTTTATTGATTCCCCTGACCTGGGATAACTGAAAAGTTCCGCGTTCTGTAGTTAAATCTTATCCATCCATCTTGGGCATTATCATAACCTTTACTGAAACCATGTCAATAATTCAAATTTGTGAATAATACAATCAGGATTTAACTGAGGTGAAGTAATGGGGTGGTTTAGGGTTTAATGCCGCTTTCAATAGAATTTTACTTATATCACGGCTGCTTGTATTATTGCAGGAAGAAAGCCCGCATCACCATGTGGCTACGCATTGTGATGGAACATGCGAGCATCGGCTGAAACTAGCAAATCAGAAATATTCGAAGGACATATGCTAAAAACCGCCAGGCTATAAGATCTGTGAAATAACTCGGTCGACGTTAAATGTGATTTTATTGGATAAAAAGCAGGGTATTATGATGTAGTATTCTTTTCGCTCCAAGGAGATTTTGTTACAAACGAAAATTTCATAGCAGAACAGAAGTTTCGATCGGAAATCTGAAGGAAGTAAACTCTGAGAGATGAGAATGTATAATTACCACTGATATTCAGCATGCTCACCTTTAAAAGAAAAACATTTATCAATTCTTTTTTTTCCAGGGTACCTGAAGTACTTCTATCGCCCCAATCACAACATCCAAGTGTGTACTGTACCGGAGTACTGGGGCAATGTACAGCGTATGATTAGTAAGTATTGGAGAGGAACGATGTTTATTGATGACGGGTGCTAACGTTTGTGTAGAACACGCCAACCACGTTTATACTCATACTATGTGCGATAAAACATGATGTTATCGCTGATTCCTTCAATTTATTTCTGAAGTGCTTCACCACTTTATATTTCTTGGGACCTCTTCCTTTTGCTAATTGTTCGTTATCCTAAGTGATAGAATAATAACAACAATAATACTATCAATAATAATGGTCAATGTCAATGAAATCCAGATATTTGTGAAAAAAGACATCCTATCAGCCGAGTAGTTACTAAATTATCGTTACAAATTGAATCACTGATAAGCGCTGATTACACCAAAGATGTTCATGGACATCGGCAGCATAAATAACAGTGACTAAACGTTGCGACACGCGGGCTATACGTATGGGCAACAGACCCTTGGGTCATTGCTCTTCACACTATTTTAAAAAAGTAAAATAAAAAAATAAGTTTGAGATGACCCTCGATGTTCAAGCCTTCAGAATCTATTATACCTCCATTTCATTGAGCTACGACTTCCAAAAGTCTTCACGACTATTCCCAACTCTTCCCAACTTTTCGGCTACGACTTTGTCGGCATGAGTCGGGGAGCAGTTGGGGTCAAATGGTCACATTTGATATTTTTACGAGTTACTTACAACTTACTTACGACATAGTGAGGAGGAACTCCTGACTCGTTCACGACTAACTGCCAACTCTTTCCCGACACTAATCCGCCACCACGACTCTGACAAGGATTCATTCCCGACCCACTCATGACTAATAACGACTAGTCTACGTATCATTCACGACCATTGCGACTCACCACTACCCATATACAACTCACTTACGAGTCACATACGAGTTATTTAGGCCTTATTGTCGTGTTTAGTCTGTAACGGCTCACTGGTCGTCTTTGAGTATTGGTATGTCGTACGAGTTGGCAGAAGACGGGAGTGAGTCGGTCAATATTTTAGGGGAAGACCTATTCCGACTCACACACAACCACCATGACTCAATATGACTGGATACGAGTAAATACGACTGACAAGACATAGAGATTATTACCCGAGGAAGTGAGTCATATGACTTTTACGAAACGAGTGTGAATTTTTGTATTGCCCGAGCGAGAGCGAGGGTTATACACAAATTCGCACGAGTTTCGTTAAAGTCATATGACACACTTTCGAGTGTAATAATTTCTTTATTACCCGTTCAATTCCATGTGATTCGCGTAAAAATAGTCAGAAAGCGGCCCACTTCTCTTGCGACAGCAAGCAACAGTGACGTCACGAACAATCGTTTTATGACGTCACAGACGACAAAATACGTGAAGCCGTGGTGAAACAATCGTTGCTAGGCAAACGTGATATGTGCACATGTGCTCATGTCAATAATATTAACTCGGTTATTTTCAACCATATGGGTAATAAGACTTAAAACGACCCAATAAGAATCAGATACGAGCCACTTACGACTTGATCACGACTGGACTTGGTGGAATTTCTGGAATTTCCGGTCGAAAAGTACGAGCATCGCCCGACTGAAAAAGTCGGGATTGAGTTTTTTAACATGTTCAAAAACACACTCCCGACAATATTTGACCTCCCGACTCTTAAATGACTCTAAAAGACTCTTTGAGACTCATATATACGCTTCAAGCCTCATTACGAGTCACTGACAATTCACTGACGACTCACTGACTATTTTCAGTCGGCAACGACTAATAGATCAGTAAAATGGGGTTATTAGTCTAGAATTCCAAACTAATAGATTCTGAAGGCGTGGAAATCGGGGGGTCATCTCAAACTTTTTCTTATGGTTTTTTTTTAAATAGTGTGAAAAGCAATGACCCAAGGGCCTGTGGTATGGGCAAGCCACAATCTTCAATCCGCATATACATGAATGAAATCCTGTTTCCTTTCTTACTGTAATGTGAAATTAACAATGCGCTAGATTTGTTCAATATGCGTGCACATACATATTACATATGTGCTTTATTTTGACTTCTTATAGGGATACAGCGCACCTCTGGACACTTTATTTGTTGCTTGTGGACCCTAACACGGGCTCTATATTTTCTGTTTGTCCCATACACTGTTCTTTAGAGCCTGTGCATGTCATAACATAACATTTGAAACAAATTTTAAATAGCTTTTGTTAAGAGTGCGTTTTAGGTTTTTACTTTGCCTTTCATATATATATATATATATATATATATATATATATATATATATATTATATTTCTATATTATTGAATGTGAATAACCCTTCGCATGTTCAGGTCCTGGCCAACTTAAGGAACTCGTTGAGAAGACAAGCGCCGACACCGCGAAACTGAAGGAAAAAGTAGACGCGATCTGCACAGATTGTAGTGTGAGTAATAAGCCTACCAATATGTATCAACTTCTATCAGAAATAACGATTGATAAATTCTCTGAACGTATGTGTCTGACGTTACAACCATTAATTCCCCCACAAGGCATACTATAACTCGCGCGAGTCTCTTCACTGGTTAATTTAAGCCTCGCTGCATTTCAAAAGTTTTTCTGTGTTAGTGCAACACCCTCTCCATCGTGACCCGGTTGAATAGAAAACAGATACGTATGAAATAAATGCATTGGGATGTTAACATTACTTATCCTGTGGAATTTTCCAAATTTCTTATAATGCCTCCAGATAATAATAATGATATAAATATTATAAAGAACGTTTTTTCAGTGTAAATGTGTAATATGACTGCAACCAGTTTATCAAGAAACATGCTGTTATATTATTTGTGTAGAAAGACTCAAATCAGCTTTTCTGGGCTGTTACCAGTTTATATCACAATATTACAAAATTTCGAAAGCGTCCACATACAGTCTACATTCCATATACCCTCAAAGAGTATACACGCTTAATACGATCTCCAGACAGTCAGTCTGATAGACTTTAATAAGAAAGCGGGGATTGAGGGATAAGCTACTATTTTATCATACTTTCTTTCACAATTAGGTTTATATAGCAATGCCGGTATCATCAACTCACACGGGTATCAACTGAACTGAATGATACAATGAAGGAAGCACTAATTGAAATACATTAATACGATAAAGAAAGTATCCCTTTCTTCTGAACACTGACGCTATCAATTTAATATTTATTTGAAGAAAGAAAACAAACTGTTTTCTGTTTAACAGGTCGAAGCAACTTTCGAGGCTGTCAAGGGAGACGAACCATGGGAAGCGATTTGCAGACAAGCTAAGGACTTCCATGCTGACGTCATCGTGATAGGCACCAGGGGAATGGGCCTGTTAAAACGTACCGTACTGGGGAGCGTCAGCGAGGCCGTGCTTCATCATTGTCACTGTCAAGTCCTTATCTATAAGGGGAAAAAATAGAGACAAAGTTTCGCACAACGTCGTACCCTAATCCACTGTCTACTATCATTCCAGTAAAGGCAACGTCCTTCTTGAAGGTCTTGCAAACGATAATATGTCATAATCAGTCCATGGTAACTTCTAGAGATCCAATACTTCTTGACCCTTAGTTTGAAAATAGACGCAGTTTCTCTCAAACTTTACTTAGAAATACTTATTCCAAATGTCTTACATCACTGAAATATGACGCGATACACGATATTACACCAATACCAGTGGGCTTCGTATTATTTAATCATATATAGGATATATTTATTGGTCTAATTAAACAGTTTTACATTCCACCCGTTTAACATTAACTCCTCTAACCAGAATATGTGTACACATAATACTATACATAGTTAACCCTTACAATAAACCCAATTGACTTCAAGCATGCCTTCTTTGTTTAAAAGAGGTGACTGTTAAAATCTGATATTGTAATACTTTTATCACCTATAAGATCTGATATGTATTGTGATCATCATAACAAAATGTGACAATATTTGTTTATTTTTTTCATTGTTTTTGTTTGACATTTGTGATGAGTTTTACATTATACCAATATTGAAAAGTTTCAATCAACGAACACTGTGTGCATGTATGTCTCCACTTGTTGTCAAGGGTTGGTATTCAGAAATAAAGTATTGTTTTGAGAAATGTGCTAGTTTTTTGGGTTGTTTTTTTAAAATTATGAACGTTTATTGCAGACAGTCTGTTGGCCATAAGTGTATTAAGGACGATAATTTACAGTTGATAAAGTGTGGATGCGTTAATTACATGCTTAGGTGTAGTAGCGAGAGAAGTTGTTGAAATATAAGTAAGATTGGAGTAAGGTGATCTTGGGTTTAAAGGGGCAGTAGCACGTTTGTTGCAAATTTTATTTATTTAAATTTTCAATTTATAATGATAGTTTATGTCATTTATATTCACTTTAGAGGGAAAAACATATTATAACACAAACCAATTTTCCGTAGTGCTGTATAAAGCAAAAATTGCATGGCGGCCATTTTATTGTGAACACATTTTATTATTTCGATTGACAAAAAAGATTACCATGGCTTTACGGAACCATGTCGACTCATTTCTTAACTTGATTTTCTGAAGAGGGAAGGGTGTTTTACTATTGGTAACATTATTTTTCAAATACATTCATCGACCTATTTCACCGAAAAAAAAGTGCTACTGCCCCTTTAACGCCGCTTTCAAGAGTATTTCACTTATATCACGGCTGCTAGTATGACGGCAGGGAGAAAGCCCGCAACGCAATGTGGCTATGCATTGCGGTGAAACCTGCTGGTATCAGCTGAAACTAGCGAACAATGGGTGGTAGTATTTCACCCAAACCTTACTGCGTGTAGTTCTCTAAAGTTGGCGTGCCGGTTTCACACTATGTAGTGATATGATGTGGTCTTTATGACGTTGTCATAGCTTTATTTTACTTTATATGTAATTGTGTAATAGATCGGACAAGTAATTTGGCAGTCGGACACATGAAACACTTAATGTGACTTCAACTCTCACCACATGCTGTTTTGACAGACGTGTTTATAAAACAGCCAAAGGAATTAAGTGTTGTGATAGATGCGATTTATACTAAATACTCGGTACAATGAGAACGACGGGTCAAAATAACCTGCTTTATAAATAATTGCAGATTGTAGTATCACGTGCTTGTGTTTCAACTCGTTTCTGTCAGCCTTCGTTATTCATTCATGAAATGAAGAGGATCATTGAGGGTACAATAATTACAAACCCGGGGATAACAGCTCAGTTGATTAGAGTGGTTGATAGGTAATGTGTTCTGAAGACGATTCCTAGCATTAATTAAATCACACAACGAAATTTAAAACCTTCCCAAATATAACGAATAACAATGTTGTGGTTTATTGTGTACAACCCCATTAAAACCTCAAGATGTTAAGAGATGTGTATTATGTTTGCGTGTCAGATGCCCAAAGAGCTGACTGTACTGTTATACAATTACGCTATATAGGCGGTCTCTTATACTTTGAAAACCTTATGGATTGGAATAATAATAAAACCAAAACTGTCATATGTAAATTTGGAATCATAGACCAGAGCAAATAACATATTCGAGGCAAAGTGACAAAGCCTCGCCCTACAGATAATTAATCTCATATAGTATTATATAAGTGCAGCGACATCCGTATTTATATCATTCGAATGCCCGAAGCTAATATCATATTGAGAGCAGATGTGTTCAGGCCATCAATGACAATTAACAACCTCAAAGTCGATTTGGAAATGCACTCATTCCCACAGATCCAGTGTGGAACATGGACGAAATGGTATTACAAATGTTCATCATCCAATGAATATCTTAGCAGAAAGAGCATAGCAAGGACAACGATTGGAAATAGAGGTAGAACAGTTATTATAAAATGGCTATAATATAAATGCTGGTGGTACATGTATAACTCCAATGCTTATCTTTCCCGGTAAAGTGATAATTAATTGATGAATAAGCCATGATATTTTCTTGTGTTGGCTTCAATGTTTGGTTAAGTGCGGAGAGAAAGTGCTTGCTTAATCTTGATGATTACAATAGTCAATACAGTGAGGCGGCTATCAACTATGCGAGTTCATGTGCTAGTGATCGTGTTATTGCTGTCATTGTGTTGACGCAACTCACAAGCTGCAGCCCCTTTATGAATCATTACTTGGACTTCAAAACACCAACTACATTAACGAAGTGTGCATATTAATGAACCCTTGAGGAAGTATTTCCTCCTTCGGCATGACTAAATTGTTTGGCGATGCTTACAAAATGACAACAATGTTGAAAACAACCAATGGTTTCTCCTGCAATTGCATATTTATGATTCATTTAGGTAAAGGGGCTATCAGCCCATTAAACCAGATTTTCTAATTTAAATTAGATATAGAGACTCTGATTAAACAAACACAGAGTATGATGGCAGCTGTAACAATTTAAGAGCTTCACCTTTACATTGCAGTATTGGAAATGATTTAAAGTTCAGTGATATAAACACGTATACCTTGAAAAAAATTACTTTTCTTTGCAGCAATAAATATATATTTTGTATTGCGAGACATGGAGCAAATTAACAATTAACAGTTTCTCACGGATTGCAGCAGAGTGATAATATCGAGGTAGTTTATGAACCACGATAGATGCATTATTATACATCTTCAATACAAGCGTATATTATTTAACAAATTTGATGTCTATTCGTGATTGCATCAAGCATATGAAGCGTTCGTAAAATCCTTTTTTACGACATTTCGTTGAGCGTTTACGTCCACCGGTACCGTTCACTTTTAACTAACTTTATTTTTCAAAAAGACATGTATGCATTATTGTGTTAAATTGCTACATAGTCATCGTTTTTTCTGAACAACCGAAAGTAGAGAAATTATAGCATTTTCTTAAATAAAGTCAAATTACCATTGTAATAATATCTAACTTTATCTCTCATAGTTGGAAATGTAAGGCCTCCTTGTATACTTTTGTGTTATAAGTTAACTTAACCGTTGTAAAGTATAACTCACAAGTAGACAATGTGATTTACTATCACCGTTCTAAAATAAAACGCAAACGAGAATTCAAAACACTAATGTTTACGTTAAACAAAACAAAAGTTGTAAAAAGCGTCATCGGACCTTACACTGAGGATGATGTGGGCTGTGTTTGATTCATCCTCGGTTACCCATGGTTTTATATATGCTCCGTTACTCTCCACTATAGTGGAGAGTAACGGAGCATATATAAAATCATGGGTAACCGAGGATGTGTTTGATTTGATGTTTACAAATCAAACGTTGAATACTCTAGAGTCGAGTCAAGAACGTACTCCCGAGTTGTGACGTCACATTCATTATTGAAAAAGTGCATATTCCTCTCCAAACGAGTCCGAAATACAAATTACAAATTAAATATTAAATGTTAATACATATAGATACGTGTTTAAATTTATATTGTTTATATTTGTTCAACGTTCACAATAATATGCTTTTGTTAGCTGATATTAATGTTGATACTGTGTGTCGTCAACGCTCGTGTTGTGTTCGATGCAAAATGCATGCGTTGAGTTGACCCCCATGTTGTTACATTGCAAGTAGAACATGGTACGTGCGTTCATTTGTGAATGTCACCAACTCTAAGTGTAAATTGGATCTAGTATTGAATTGACCCTTAGATCGGCAATATGTCTGCCTTTGCTCCTTTACTCTATTTGATATAGGGTGTAGGTTTTATTTACGTATATATGTTTACCTAGTAGACGTTTTAATCACGATATTGAGTTCCTGTGATGAAACACCTCATCTCACTGTCAACTTGATTTGATCTTCAGGAAGGAAAGTTTACAAATGAATATGATCGGATTTGGATATTTAGTTATGTTTCCGTCTCCGATTGATGAACATAATCACAGAGTCATTTTAAAGGGACAGAAGCACGTTTTATCGCTCAAATAAATTGATGAAATGTATTTGAAAAATAATGTCACCAATAGTTAAACACCTTCCCTCTTCGGAAAATCAAGTTAAGAAATGAGTGTACATGGTTCGGTAAAGCCATGGGAATCGTTTTTGTAATTCGAAATAATAAAATGTGTTCACAATAAAATGGCCGGAATGCAATGTTTGCTTTATGCACAACATCGTTATAACAACTACGGATACTTGGTGTGTGTAATAAGATGTTTTACACTCTAAAGTGAATTTAAATGACATAAACTATCATTATAAATGGGAAATTTGAATGCACGAGCGTCATGGAATGAACGTAGTTGTCATTTACAAGTCTCGTCTTCTTATCGTGGGATACGCACATGATATAAGGGTCGCTCGAGGTGGACAAAATCGCATTGAAAAGTGAAATATATTCGTCAATAAGAATGGCTTTTATTGTAAATCTAAATATAAATGTATGGATCTAATTCATTTGTTATTGCATATTTTCCGATAGTTTTTTTTATGTATATATATTTAGCTAATCTAAAAAAAATGTTTAAACATGTTTCATCTTTCAAAGCGTGTTATAAATGTCACAACAATGATTTCTGAACAATATTATGACCTACAAGTCTCATCAGTGAGATGAGTTGACGATGTCATATCAATGAAGTCATAACAAGTGGTACTGCGCTGAATTTAGTGTAACGTTGGATACAATCATTACTGCATGTAGAAGTTCTCCACAACGGACCACACAATTGGCGAGCCCCTGGCGGGATTCAAACAATGACCTCATGAAACCACCCTATAAACTATACTAAGCTCTTGTGGGTGTACTTTTGTGGGGAAATGTTGCGACTTCAAATTACTTATTTTAATGAGATGAGAAAAGGCAGCCGCCTTGAAAGAAAGGCTGGTCAGTAAAGGTAACCAAATTGATGACTTCTGTAGATATGGGTATAGTGTTCGTGAAGAACACGACGAGTATATTGACAAACTCAAGTTTGGGTAGCCAGGTCTAGAACGAGTGGGGAAATGTTGCGACTTCAAATTACATATATTTAATGAGATGAGAAAAGGCAGCCGTTCTTGACTGAATGCATAGAACCAGAATCCGTAAAAAATGTCTTGCAGCAAAACCCAGATTATTGTGAGGTTTATGTTATATTGGTCATAACACGCTATCATGTGAAACTGAAAGATGCACCAGCTCAGTGCACCTCCTTTATTTACAACGATCTGACAAAGGGGAGAGCTTATCTCTTTATAAGGCTTGGCGAGGTGACGCCCACAATGTCTTGTAGGAACCTGGGCTACAGATGGAATCGTGTATGAACAAAACTGGATGTAATCATGTAAATGAATGTGGGAGGAAAACTCAACGTTTTATGGACAATCATCATATAGACTCTGATATTATCATCTCAGATGCAGATACCGATCTTCTGTTTTAAACAGCATCACACATCATATTTAGTCAAAAGGTATATTGGTATCTCAAGTATCAATCAGAAAAGATTATCCATAGAAGGTTTTGTAAATAGTGTCAAGGATGTTTTTAAAGTTGTAAAAACAATGCTTTACCTTCATTCCATGCTAAATGGTAAATTCCTGTCAATGTTATGGCTTGATTTCGAGTTGTCAATATTTTATGTTCGCTTCATCTTAGTTAGAAAGGTGATGTGAGTTGGAGGTTTAACGCTGCTTTCAATAGTATTTAGTACTATTTACGTGTATCAAAACTGCCAGTATTATTGCAGGGAGACATTGTAGCTATATATTGCTGTGAAACCCGCAACCATCGGCTGGAACTAGCGAATCATGGGGTTCGGTACATCCTATAGCATACACAAACAGTCCACAGAACCTAAAACTCAAAATGCGCTATGACAGGGCTTACATGATATTACGGAATATACTGATGATGATGATGATAGATTACTCCATGTCCGGAGTGACTAAGTGGGGCAGTTTCACGTTGCTGCGTATTGGCATTGTTTCAGATTTGACCATAACTCATCACTTTGACAATGTGTGTTGTGTCCTTAGTGAATAGAAGGTTACTATGTGTTGCGGTGAAACCTTCGAGAATTTGCTGGAACTAGCGAAGCATGTGTCGAACTGCGCTGGAATTCAGTTTAGCATTGCACCCAAACCTTACTGGCGGGGATCGAACCACGAACCTCTTGATCCGAAGCCGAACGCGCTACTCGCTCCCTGGTGAACAAGAACACCTCTTTCCTTGACTATATGCTAACTATATACAGTATACACTACACTGACTACAGACATATAATGATAATTGACTGGAACAGTTGTATCATAAAAGATTTCAAACGTCACTCACCCAAATGTTCCAAAAGTGACTCGTTTCCGCGGTGTTCTTATCTGTTCGTTTTCACCAACTTCATCCATTTTGGGAAATGTTAAAAATGTCACTCACCCAACATACGTTTCAACGTCAATCGTTTCTGTATTAACAATTGGTGCTTTAGTATTATGTTCGTTTTCAGAAAAGACAGGTTAATCCATTTTGTTAATTTTCTTCTGCTAAATTTGAAAATGTCATTCACCAAAAATATTTTTCAAAAGTTACTCGTTACCGTTGCAAAATCTGGCTGTTTCTTCATATCTGTTCGTTTTCACAAAAGACACTTGAATCCATTTTGTGAAACGTTGTCTTCTAAACTTCAAAATATTCAAAACACTGACTCGTTTCCGTGTTAAACTTTTGTTGTTTCCATCTCTGCTCGTCATCAAAAATGACAATTTAATCCATTTTGTGAAAATGTATCTTATAATTTTTTTAAAATGTCATTCATCCAAAATATGTTCCAAACATTACTCGTTTCCGTGGCAAAATTGTGATGTTTTTCATATCTGTTCGTTTTCACACTATAAAACCCCACCGTAATCCACTGTGTAACATTTATCTTCTTAATTTAAAAAATGTCACTCATCAAAAATATGCTCCATTAGTAACACATTTCCGCGGTAAAATTAGGTTGCTGTCACATCTGTTCGTGTTCACAAAATACACAACAGCTTAATCCATTTTGTGAAAGTTTCTCTTCCAGAAGCACCATACATGATTTCATAATTTGTTCAATATCGTCAAATATTTGCTCACACGTTGATCATATCAATCCATGTATAACGAAACACCGGTGTTTGGTATACGTTGATGATAAGCATGCAGCACGTGCATATTTACGGGAAAGCATGCAACACATGCGAAAGCATGCATGTGCTGTGTAACTCACGACTTTTTTTTATGTGTGTTGCCTTATGGCCTGGTTTCAAAGGGGTTGTAGCACGTTTTTTTGCAAATCTTATTTTGTTATTATTTCCCCCTTTATAATGGTAGTTTAAGTCATTTATATTTACTTTAGAGCGTATAAATCTTATCACACAAATAACGATATTGCTTATAAAGCGAAAATTGTATGGCGGCCATTTAAATGTGAACACATTTTATTATTTCGAGTAACAAAAACGATTCCCATGGCTTTACCAAACCATTTACACTCATTTTTAAACTTGATTTTCCGAAGAGAGAAGGGTGTTTCACTATTGGTGATATTATTTTTCAAATATATTTCATCGACATATTTGAGCGAAAGAACGTGCGACTACCCCTTTTATTCCTGATGGTAAATTTGCTGATTAGTGATCAGTGATTAGTTATTTTTATAAGACACACTAGTAGTGTTATTGTTGGTTTTCCCCAAACGAAGTTTGCATGTTTTGTGTCAGGTCAGTGTTTTTTTTATAAGTTCCTGATACGGTAAGTGATAGCTCGAAGGCTTTCATATTCTGTTTGAAATCTAGTGTGTTATGGCCACTTACAAATGTTATTTTCACCACTATAATTGTACAACTCATTTTCAAATTTCATATTGATCTCTCTGTTGTACAGAGGGGATATTCAAATAGCCATATATATACATTGGAAAATTTTTATTATAATGTTCGAAATGAGAAAAACTTTAATTTATTGCAAGTAAATTTGCAATTACGAACAGTTGTTTTACAAATGGTATTCAGTACTTTAAACACTATTTGGTATTTCAAGGATATCTAAAAAACACTTAGTGCAATCACAAATAAGATAAGAAGTAACCAGATGAAAACGTATTATTTATTCCATATACATATTATATAGTGTACAAAGATATTGCATTGACAGTTCATCGCATGTATGAACAATAATAAGCGACAAACGTGACTAAAAACTGTTGCTGAAAATACATGTGCCATTTGAGAAAAAAAATAAAAACAGTATTATTTCTTTCGTGAAAATTTTCATTCGAAATTCATGTTCACAATTACAACAAAAACAAACGGCATGCCATTCTCTCCACAAGGAGTCATATCTTCGCAGACTGTTCTCTTTTGTGACCGTTGAAAAATCCGATTGGATTTAATAAATGTTTATTTGTAATTAATGGCTGTCTCGTATGCGCCGGCAAGTCACCCGCGTGATGTTAAAATATATTTGGCCCAAAAAAGAAAGAAAAATGTTTCTGTTCTTTACAGGCTGACAAAAATGATGCGATGACGCGATTTTTTTAAATACGACATTTTTTTTAGAATAAAGAGATACATTCCATTTAATACAAACTTCTCACCAGTTAAAAACAAATTTAGACAATCATTTATACAAGAGAATTAGTGAGCAAAGCTCACTTATGATACCCCCGCTTTTACATTAACATTGGTCAAAGAGAAATGTTTGAAAATAGCAAAAGGGTATCAATGTTTAAACTTTTGTATGAAAAGACCATAACATATATTATTAAAGCAGAGTAAGTATTACACCTCTAAGCATGTTTTAGAAGTAAAAGTCAAAGTGGTTTCGTAACATTTGAACAACTAGAAGAGCGTTTGCGGGACACCGCAAAAGCAGAGCAGCTCCGAAACTTTGGGTCTCGCCTTTCCCTGTTCCGCCTTCTCCTCAGCATAAATAAAATGGGATTTTTTTTGGACCAAAATTTGTTCATTATTCAAGTTATTCTAACAAGTTGAATCATCACTGGGGTCACTTTTCACAAGTTTGTTCTTAAAACCTATTTCTGATTTCAAAATTGGATCAAAGGATTAAGATGGCCTGAACCAATATCTCATGACCTTGACCTTGACCTTAGACCTTCAAGGTCACACCATCACTGATTACTTTTCATTGTGTATAACAATCATGCAATGACTCAAAGTGTTCATTGTTAACATAAGGCATATTCACAATAGCATGCTTAAGTTGTGACCTTGCTGTGACCTTGACCTTTGACAGATTTTAGCGAAAACCTTTTCAAATCTTGGTCTATCTCCATAGTTGATATATACCAAATAAGAGCCTGACAGCACAAAATCGTTTGAAGTTATCATGTTTACAAGGATTATTGTAGTAATTAAAGCACTCATGACCTTGACCTTTGACCTTGAATGTGAACATGTCAAAATCATTTACCAGATTTATAAGAAAGAAGCTATGTATATGAGGTGTTAATACCTTCTTGGAAACAAGTAGTATTTGAGTTATGAGCGGAACCAAAAGTGTGACCATAGACGCGCACACAAAGACGCTTAAAAGTGGAAAATCTGAAAAAATAATCATGGAATCTGAGGGAAACATACAAAAGGCACATCTAGGGACCATAAAGTGTACATGTATAAAGTTAAATAACAATTGAACAAGTAGTATTTGAGTTATGAGCGGAACCAAAAGTGTAAGCATAGACGCGCACACAAAGACGCTTAAAAGTGGAAAATCTGAAAAAATAATCATGGAATCTGAGTGAAACATAGAAAAGGCACATCTAGGGACCATAAAGTGTCCATGTATAAAGTTTCATAACAATTGAACAAGTAGTATTTGAGTTATGAGCGGAACCAAAAGTGTGACCATAGACGCGCACACAAAGACGCTTAAAAGTGGAAAATCTGAAAAAATAATCATGGAATCTGAGGGAAACATAGAAAAGGCACATCTAGGGACCATAAAGTGTACATGTATAAAGTTTCATAACAATTGAACAAGTAGTATTTGAGTTATGAGCGGAACCAAAAGTGTTCCGGACGGACGGACGGACGGACGGACGGACGCGCTGAGCGCTATATACCCCCGACTACTTCGTAGCGGGGGTATAATAAATAAAGCACAAACCCTCTTAAATATGTGTTACTATTCAAAATGGTAAATAATCTCACCCCTACACTCCATTGTCATTATCCAAAGTTTTCCGAGGCTAAAGAATTTCAGTTATCTGCCCCTTTCTTTTGTTAAAACCTAGAAAAAAAGACCTGAGTCGTTGGTTTGAAACTGATGCTGGCGGAAACCGTTTGTGTGGGCCTTTTATAAAATCAAAAGTCAATCATGTTGATAGAACAATACGATATATTTTTAAGGGATAGCAATAGAGATGCATCCATCCATATGTATCCATAGATATAGTGTTTAGGGGAAACATATATTACAGTATATTGTAACAGAGGTAAGGTGGGAAGATATGACTTGAGTAACCTCTGTAAGTGTAGTATAGGTAAATGGTTAAACAAATTGAAACAGTCCCCAAACAGGTGCTTTAAGCACCAGAATCAGATTATTCACTGTTCACTGTTCTTACCAAACATTTTCTAAAGTTATAAAGTGCAATCTGTTTAAGAAAACAAAATAAAACCTAATGCAGTTATTAAAAACACAAGGTAAAAATACAACACCAAATATAATACGGTAGGATTACATTGTTTTAAACAATCAAGTCTTATTTCTATCTGTATATTCATCTTCTTTGGTGGCAGACTTAATGTATGAAAGACAACGTGTTTATTCCGGGGGCGTGACGATTTGGTATAGATGATTGTACCGTTTTCAAGCAATCACGAATATGTATCGAAACGGCGCGCTCTCAAAACAACAAAGTTGTCATTCATACATTTATCTAAGTCTTCATTGTGTATTTATATATTGGACATTCTTGACACCTGTTGCACCACAAATAATATTATTGACAGAACGTCGACAGTATAATGACTATAGCTTGAACTTAGAAATGAATAACGGTAGTTATTTTCACAATAAATGTTTTATTATTGGCACTGTCCATATTTTACTCTATACATTTCTAACCGGTACTCTGTTATTTTAATTATAAGTCGATTTTGGGGCAGGTTTTTTTCCGTATTGAATTCACTTTAACACTACAACAGTGCAAGCCTGACAACTTCATTAACATATGCTTGATAAGGGTATAAGGATCTACACCAAAACGGCGCCATTGTAAAATAAAGAAGTTGATCATCCATAAAATATCGTTTTTTTCGAGGAAATACTTGTTTCGCAATTTAATTGTATGTGTATGGTTTGGAATGACTGCAGTGTAGACAGTATAATATTCTCTAGAAATGATGCAATGTTTGATCTATGTTTTATGGGACCCAACACTCCATCTGTTCAACTGCAATGTTCACATCATACAGGTATGATCATGAGACACTTCATATTTACATCGGAAAGTTGATTAGATTAGTTTCCAATGACCAAACACATGAAGGCGTTTGTTGTGATTTCCTTTTAATATTATATACATTCGCCATATCGATGATACATAAAATGAATTACAACAACTAATGATTTGTTCAATTCTCCAGTGGAACACCAATGTAAGTTGATTTAAGATATTAAAGTCAGTGTTCAACGTAATTCTACATTTGTAAATATGCACATTATTGTTCATGATTAACTTCGACACAATTTTTTCTTCAAATAGGGAGTGATTTGCATGCTCAGAGTTAATGCATTTATTTCGATTCATAGTGACCCCTAACTTGAAGTACTTGTAACCATAGAGGATTATATTATATAATACATACTTGCCAACTATTGAGCAACGTCCCCCGCAAGTCATAAGTCGTGCCATCACGTTCTCGTGTAAACTTTGCTACATTTCGTTCTGTTTTCTGTGCCAGAATAGCAGCGCGCTCCCCTTTACTTCATACATGTATGGTGCGAGTTACCACTTGCAAGTGAAGTTGACTAATGAGTGAAATCTGCATGTTATGGTATTTCTAAGATTTGGTTTGCGCCTTCTGCCTACACACCAAGACAGGACTATGAGAATGGTGCAGAATGTAGTCGCTGACGCTCCCCAGGATGGTACGGCGTAGTTTACCGTGCCCCCGTGTCCCTGTCACCACATACGTAGCGTCGATCTCCTTCACGAGTTGGCAGATAGCATGGCCTGGCTTGTTGTCGTCCAGCACCACCACCTCCCCTGCCACCTGCAACAACAGTCATCATGTCATGTTTATGTAATGTCACAAACATCCGGGCCCCAATGCACAAAAAGCTCTAACCTTAAAGAGCCATCAAGGATGTTGATGAACAAATCGGAATATTGCCAAAAATCTATCTCCGTGAATTATATACACTCAAGTTTTCACAGATTTTTTCATCCCCAAATAAGCAGAGTCTAGTCAAGTCTATCATTTTCAAGCGCAAAGCATTGTGGTCTAAATCACACACTGTATACAAAGACACGAAAGAATAACAAAGTTTATGAGCAATGAGAGAAATTGAAACATAAATTTTATAGCGTTATTTATGTACCATTTCCTTTAATTATGTATTTGCTACATATATTGAAATAAATGTTTTGCCAAACTGGGTATTTTGCTTGAATTTTATAATCAATGAGAGTAAATATGTGTCATAATTTGCTGGTCCTATCTCAATAATGACAATAAAACGTACATTAAACATGCAATAATTTGTATATTCTCAGGACATTTAGAAACATTGTTTATAAAGCAATCGTCACATTCAGTAATGTGTGACAAGGGTAACTTGCAAGAAAAGCACGTGCAGCACGTGGGTTGCTATGGCGACTTGCGCTATAGACGAGCATTCACGCTTCGGAAACGCTTGCTGCTGTGTAGTACGTTTTATGACGTCAGATAGGCCTACCCTTGACCCGTGTTACTCGAAGGGGTACTTCTCTTTTAAACCAAATTGCATTACATTGTCGTGATATGAAAAGTATTTATCACATGTCATGTAGTAGATAATTTTAAAAATATTTCTCTAGCGATTGAAGTTTTAAGTATATTTTCCACAAATTTTGTATTTGAAACACTAACATACTTGATGCCTCTTTAACTCACAAAGGTAGCCTTATTCAATGAATAACGGTACTAAGATTAACATTGCTGTTTATGCAACGACTTCTAGGTGCTAAACCCGTTCGAGAATTAGTTTCATCGAAATGAGAAGAAAGACATTCCTTCGTTAAATTCATCAAATCCATCAACGTTCATCAACATTTTCAGGAGTCATACAAGATATAAAGTGGGCAGTAATTATGAAGAATAATTAAGTTCATTAAACAAATAATTTTAATTTAATACGAAGTATTTAAACAAACAGGAAACAACAAACGTAAACCACAGAGGCATTCGATCAATACTTTTAGACAAGATGGCCTTCTCCATCATATTATTTGTGTTTAAAATTCCATCGGTAACATTTAGAAAAGATTGAATGATGGATGTTACTGTCACAGTAAGGGTTAACAAGAACAATAACGTTAAACGCTCAATAACATGTTGTTCTTGAGTTCATGTAAGTTTATGTCCCTTGTCAGGTGCTTGTCAGTGGCTAAATATTTAGGACATGTAATCGAAGTGAAGTGGCAAGGGAAATGCAAAGATCATGAAACCGTAACAATAATATAAGTGTCGTAAAAAATGATTGTCTGTTCTGTTTTCGATCATAAATCGCGACTTCATCACTTTTCCAGTAAATGATACCATTTACAAAATTTGACTTAATGTGACTCCATCAGCTTAATTCATGTCCCTGAAAGGTTTACCACACTACTTTAACTTGTTATTAAGAGCTTCCCGTGATTGATCAAACTTGCAACTAAAGTTTTGTACAATGGTAGGAGCATCTGTATGCTGTAGCGTATTATAAAGGTAAGGTATGAGCGTTGAATCTTACCCCATGTTTGTTCATCTCTTCTAGATATTTTGCCTTGAGCTGTTCTGTCTTACCATTCACTTCAAGTATCATTTCCTCAATTTTGGCAGGTGCTGAAATATAACGGTAAATAAAAGACATATTGTACAGTATGAACGTAATGGTGACAGAGTATACCGTTTTCCTATACAATAAGTAATTGTCACAAACGTGACCATGTCCCCCGCCGCAATTAAGAAATGAGATATCGCTCTAACAAGAAACGAGACGGACGTACGTACGAACGTACGGAGCTGAATACTATAGGCGCGGGGACAACGATAGGTGACTGATAGAATTATTTACTACCCTGGTCTTACCCATTCGTTCATTATGACGCTTAAAGCTCACCTCAGCGTACACATATCAGCTACTACATTTACTACTGGAAAAATAAGAACACATTCTCTTCTTCAAGGTGACACCATCATTTTCCTCACTCAGGCTAGTGTTGGGTAGAAATAAATCGGCATTGCAGCAGGTGACCTAATTATATTTACTGATAAACAGGGCATATTGAATGCACTATAGTCTACGAGTCTTGTAAAAGTAGTTTCAGGAAGATATGATGAACAGTTTTGGAGCTGTACTCCGGAAACGAACCAATCTCTGAAAAAAGTCCAAATTCAACATGTTTCTATGGAAAAGAAAACAAGCAAACTATTTTTCAGAAATCTGAAAATATCAAAAGGCACCACTTCAGTTGGAGTGTAATACACATGGAAAGTTTCAAAAAGATGTCATGAACCGTTTTCGAGTTCTGCTCTGGAAACGACATGATTACGGACGGACAGGGATACAATTATTCCATGGTCATATCTCTAAACTGGAAAGCGCTCGTAAAATCTCCAACACGAAGGACATATATCTTATTATCAGGTTTAGGTGAGAATGGTAGAATACTTACACATTTCGTTTGATCCTACATAAAATTCTGGACAGGTTGCTATGATGACTCTGTTTTCTGGTCTATGGAAGTTCTCCACGTACCCTGTAGATATAAACACATGATATGAAGACACCACCTACTTATCAATGCTCAACAGTTTTGGAACAAGACCAAAGCTTTAATAGCCAGTTTAAACAGTAACGTTTAGGGGTAAACATGGCGTTCCTCTTTATGAATGAAGTGTCATATACACCAAGGGTCATACTACCATTATACGATCCCATACACAATACAAGATATTGCAATCCTCGAGCGATGTATACGACTAAAAGAGAGTTGCATCATGTCTTCAGTAGCAAAATTAACTAAATCTGTAATTTAAAAACATAATTCATATTTATGAGAACCATCGAATCGAATCGAATCGAGATATAGGATAGTCGAAAAGGGATTTTTGCCTTATTTTATGACGTTCTACAGTAATGATACGTCAACAAATTAAAGTCTAAGAATGTAAGTAATGCCGACAACATCTTATACTGACATAATTTCTATATTTCATAAATAAAAACATTTAAAAAAAACAGAATACCTTCAAAATAGTACATCATCCAATGTGTGTTTGACCAGATATAAGGTATTAAGTATCATACTCTGATGAATGAAAGTTTGTATATATCTCATTACGAGATAAATTCTCATCACAGATATTCAAAATCGACTTTATTCGTCGTATTTTGTTTTTGACTCTGGTGACAATATGGTATCGTTTCTTTAGCTGCTCAGTGTTAGTCAAATAATTTAGTAATAATGTACATACTCAAAGTCTTATCTGTATAGGTACAGGGTAATGATGATACCTTGTTATTTGCTTTCATTTATACGGACCACACCTTTAATTACCATGTATAGAGATAGCATTAGCCATTAATATGACAACAGTCAAATACAACCCATATCAGAAGTCACAATACACTACAGATGACAGTGCATGAAGGTTGCAATTACAACCCAGTATATTACTCGCCCATTAGATGTTTCGAGTCAATTTCTTTCAGAGTAACGTGGGAATAACAGAAATGAGTCACTCTGTGAGGAGAGAATGGCAACACGTATGACGTCATAATGACTTTTAGATGTGACGGCGTCAAAATTGCACTTTATTTACTTTAGCCATGTACAAATGTTTGTGTCAACACATTGATTTATGTTGAAGATTAACAAGCGGAATGCTACATTTGCTCTCGTGAAATACCATTTCTTCAGCTCATTAAAAATAGTATGAAACACACTTTCACTTCTTTGAGACAAATCCTTAAGTTGTTTAGTAGAAGTTGATATTACATGGCCGGACATCGATCTATTTATCTGACCAAAAAGGAATCCGCGCTGGCACTCTCGGTAATGAAATAAAGCGCATTAAAGGTCATCATGGTAGATTATTACTGATTGGAATATTAATGAATTATAATTGACATGATAGTGCCTTTGAAGAGTTCTTATAATGATAAAAGGAGGAGAGAGATTGGTGAATATCAAAATTAATTATATTGTATATTAAGAATATGACATGTAAGACATTACCCTTATTCCTTCATCATTCATCTGAATTGAAAGTGCCAGAAATATTACCCCTTTTTCAATTGTATATCTAACCAAATGTCATGTGTTAATATTCCAGCAGCTTCCAATACTGTATATCTATGCCCCAACACATTACAGCTTCCTACCTTGTAGAACCATGGCAGACAATGCTCTCCATGCTATCTTGTAATGCCTCCCGCAGGAAAACACGCCATATTATGTTCACCATTAGTCCAGAAGGTTATTTATATGTTAAACCCATTGTGCTATTCGGACTAATGTCATGAGATATAGGATATGCAATAAGTACCATTTGTCACTGCTAAAGATACACTCGATGGGGTGATAACGGTTATTGTTTTAGGATCAGTGTTATGGGATATGGTAACCCATTATGCTGGCCATAATCACCTTTTGTAACTTAAATGTGAGTTATTGTAGCTATTAACCGTATATAGCGGACCATATAATTTGGCACCATGAATATTGTTCAGAACGGTCGCCATGTAGGTTAGGCTTTGGCGAATCGTTATGGGAAATCACTTACACGTACGATCGCACATGTTACCCAAGTCACTTTCCCCACATAACACCGTTACAATACGGTTGTTAGTCCGACATTTTACAATCAGCAATATTGCTTTAAAAATAACAAATACTTCTTTTCCGGTAAAGCTAACGTGTCCCTTGTCTCCCTATACGACAAAGGTAAGTCATGTTGTATGATGATGACTTGGATTGGACAGGACAGTTATCTGTTGTTTATATGTTCACCAGTGTGTTGAAGGCAAGAGTATCAGTGTACTTTAACATACTAATATACAGTGTGACGAAAATTATAAATATTTCACTGATAATAATTTCACTTCCAGCAAAGGGACTATCCAGACACTATTACCTGATTGAGATAACAATGTGCTTGTATTATACAAATAATTATGTACAATCATGTATTTAGGCTTGTGGCCAGTTACTGAAAGAAATATCTTTCTGTCTGATTGAGAAGTGTTTATTTCCTATACAATTCGTTTTGTCTGTCTTCATCGATAAGGTCAACAAGACCTGCACACTGACTAAGCTATCGAAAAACTATGATAGTTGTAGGAAATGTGAATATGTACGTATGAGTTGTAAATATATGATTCAGGCTAAAAATACTCCCTAAGTGATAGCAAGGTATATAACAGTCATGTGTCATAACTCTCGATCTGATTTATATACCACCAAGTGGCCCAATGCGGCAACAGTCAAGATTCCATATACGTTACTTTGATAAACTTCGATTACAATCTACAGGTTAAATTTGAGTAAAACTTTGTTGATCAACAATTAATAGGATCAATGAATAAATGAATGTCAAAAGTGTATTCATCGGTGTTTAGAAGAAGTAGTTATCCAGTACCAAATACTTTTCAAATTCGTTTCTCTATTAAAATTACAGTAGTCATGAATAGTGTCAAAAAGTTAAATCAATTGACATTATGTCAAGGCAGATATAACCCTGTTCTTATAAAAAAATAATATTCATGTTGCTGCATTAAGAACATTGCTCAATTGTATTTCAAATAACTCGAATCATTTGCAGTAAACTGAATAGAAATTTGGTTCTGATAAACTCCTTTCAGCGAACAGTAACGTTGACTTCTTTAAGAAGCTTTTAGAAGTTGGTGATATGAAGAATAACATCAATTAACAAGTTTATGGATTTACAACTTTTTTGCTATGATTTGCGACGTTTCGATGTAGATATTAACACCGTTAATACTATATATATGGGTTAAAATATGTGTTCAAATGCGTTTCGAACGACGTGCAAGAAATTAATTGATTCAGATGTATATGATTGGTATACATCTATGTTATTAAAATCAATCAATTATCCTCAAAATATTCGTTGAAAGGAATGATTGAAAATAATTCGTGTGTTTATTTCAGACACAATAAGGTTGTTAGTTTTTTTTATGACACTTCAGTTTCATCGGCTTATATGACAACAGTTTATCGAACCATTGATTAGAAAGTAGATGTAGCATCATGAATTGTATAACTAGATAACTTCTCATTAACAATTACCACACAGATGTTGGCATAGCTTGGAAAGCCATACAAAGGTTATAAATAGTGTTTAGACCCTAACAAATTACTATTATTGTATATAGAAACAGGGGATAGCGTATTCATGAATATAGGTCTTTCGTAAGCTATTTCTAAGTAATACATGACCCTGCGAATCCAAATGCAATACCCTTTGGGACTGAAACTGAACGTTTTGTACCAAACCATATAATCACACATTCACGACTGCCACTCCTGCTATTCCTGAACATTAAGAGTTGTATATCTATTTCGAGGAACAGTTTCTCAAACACCAAACGTTGTTTATTTTCTGTTCAAGTCGTTTAACTTACACTGTTTGTATAATCACCCGCAATATTTATCATTCCACAAAAAGGATTGCTGCAATTCCCACCCCTGTGATCTCTACATAAATAAACACGTCACAAAGATGCGGTAAGTGAATGTATAAATCTCAACCACCAGAGGCCGTTAGCCTCATCCTGCAGTAGCTGGTATCTAACCAGGTCACGTGTTGACCAGCTGGGCTTGACCTTGGTCAGAAACTCTCTTCAGATGCATGCGAATATGTTGTAACGATTGCACTTCTCAAACCATTACATAATTATGCAATCTATAGTTGTTACGTAGGATCTAATGATGTCTCTTATCTTAACAGAGCATGTGCAATATACTGAATGTTACGTTATACAAACAGCTATTCAAAGAGGATCATTCGCATGTCTTAATGACAGAGCTACAGCTTGAAATAAAGCAAGGTATGTTTATTTCTTAAACAAATACATCACAAATGTTAGTTGATAAATATAGCAAAAAACATAATGTCAGTTAAAGGTATGTCATAATTAGTTGTCAAAGATGGCTGAACACGAAGATGGTCGTAAGTCAATGTTAGCGAATGACACTAAGACAGCTAAGAACTTGTCCCAGGAGTTTTACAGTAACGTAATATTTCATTATGCCACCTGACGTCATACAGAAACATGCTATACGAAATGTCGCCGTTGATTAATCAATTAACCTACAAAGAAATGATGCAAATGATTTTGACTATGCTCTATAAATGAAATCCGACTGTAACGCCATTCCTGTAACCCTTGACATTTACAATAGGGAACAATTATTGGATGTGACGGCGCACACAAGTATGATGGCGAGGGTCGGGACCCTATTCACAGTAAGTTCTTAACGAATGGGCAGTCACGTAACGAAATTGCTTTACGATGTAGTAAGAAACATATAAATGTCCTTGCGTCGACAACAATGGCATACTAACTGAAGTAAGGTTTTTCTGTACTTACAATTGTACATGAGAAGTACATGCATTGAGTTGAATGGTGTACTGTACTTATATTGGTTCTAGTGAAAATGGATTTTTTAAGTAGCCAATGTCCATTAGATATACTATAGACATGCCTTCCAAGAATGAGAAATTAATGTAATAAATAGGTCAAACAAATCTAAACATACGTCTGCACGAAGGAGGCTTTGAACTGGCACCCAATAACCACTTCACTTAAGATACTACTGCCGACAGTTTAAATTATAGCTTTAAATACACATTTTAAAAAATTTGAGTAGAAAATAGACAACAGGTTTATGGCATGTTGTAAACGTGACACATCATTAAATATATAAGTTAAGTGTCACTGTACACTTGGAAAATCTATGACATGATAACAGCTACATTATAAGCTACTAAGAAAATGATATTATTACTTATGTAAACTTCTATAGTAAGTTGTGGCATTTATGATATAATCCTAGAAAATCAAATTTAATATTCACGTACAGATGAAAGTCTATGAGCACGACATTCTCTGTGAATCAAAAACTAATATTGTTCTTACATTTCAACGAATCTTATCAGTTGTAAGTGCCTTTTCGTGTTGGAATGTGAACTGTCAGGGAGTTACGTTATTAAGTTGACGCTTTAAGTAACATTGAAACATCGTTTGAATAAAGAGCACAACCCGGGGAAATCTTCGATCGTAATTACAAGTTTACATTTCTGAAAAAGTTGTTTGAAAACAATCAAAATTACAAACTTTATTCATATAATATATTACGTATGTGTTTCTTTAGTTTGAGATATACATGTAGGCATGCAATGTATACATGTATGTCACGCCCGAACAGCATAAATATACACTATGTAGTTCAAGGCAGTGACATAAGACGCCTGAGAAATCATTTCTCTTGTCACTATCTTGTGTCCTCAGGTTATTTGCTTTAAGCATGATTTAACCTTGAAAAAACCTGTACAACTCTATTGTTTAAAGGTCATGGTCGTGAAGTCATTTGCATAACTGTACAATGTGATATAATGTACCTCTTGTCGACGGTACGTTTCAGTTCTTCATACATATTCAAAATAAATATATTAATAAAATTAAAATCATCTAATTTTATTACAGGACTCTGAAAGATTGAAAGAGAAGAAGTTCAATGACATGACATTTATTTTTTTATAGATATCATAATTATCGAATCAAATTTCACAATTTTACAATTAATTAAGGACAAAGCCTCCAAATTGACATTATTTATGTCTATATATTTCCAAAATTCGTCTAATTAAAGAAATTCCAAAAACGAAGATTTTTAAAGGCATGTTTTTTTTCAGAAACATGAAGAATGATGTTCCCAGGAATGAAACTTGAGTTTAGTTGACGAAATTACAATTCAATTGACGCCATATACATCCTTCACGGATTGAATATTTAAGAAATAAAGTTCGTTGTACCCCAATGTGTTTTGCAATAAGCTAAAGTTTTTCTTGAACTATTACCTTCATTTAATTGAAAACTTTACCCATGTCATCTTATAAACCAGTGCTTGGTTGATTTTTATAGTTCATAGGGATCTCCATTTAAAAACCCATAAACAAATTAAGAAATCATATAAAATAACATACTGGAAATGAAAGAAAGTCAACAAATCACACCAAAATGTTTTATATATTCTAGCCTAAAGGAGGTGTAAAAGGTGTGTGTCTTAGTTGCAAGGATTCTGGTTGAAAAATGGTTTCCTGAATCTCATTCCAGGTGTCTGCTGAATTGTCGCCAATGTTTGAACATGATCTCAAACAGTCATTCCCAAATGTATAGAAATACTAAAAGGAAGGTATAACATTATTAGTCTTAACTCGATTTCATGTCAACAATGCTATAGCTTCCCTTTACCAATCCAAACATGGACATACAATCAGTGGAACTTCGTCCTGATAAAGGACTTCCGTTTAAATATACCACATTAGAATCAATAGGGAACAGGGATTTCATTTTATTTTGAAAATCCTGAAAATCACCCCGAAAACCATTTGGATATCCTTAGAAACCGTCTGCGGGGAAATGGTTTTTTTATAATGGAGGAAAGAAAATGTGAACGTTCTAAAAGTAAAACCCAAGGTCGGTGATATTTTGCAACATGCAAACTCGAGATCTGAATTTTTACTGGAAAGTCTGAGAGTTTTAAATTTGAAAATAAGTTGAATGTCCCGACACGAAAGTCCAATGTTGATATTAAATTAAAATGTATCTTTTTGCAACAGACACATTTCCGACAGGGCAGAGGCTCTATACATTGGATTGTCTCATTGATTTGGAATGGAATTGGTTGTTCTACAGACTACAAGTCAGGAAGTTATTCTAGACGGACTTGAGAATTGAGAATCCTATTGATTGTAAACGTAATCCGAGTCAGTGTTAAGTTTATAACTTATTCAGACCAAGTGCTGTCCTCACCGTGGGACCAACAACAAAGAACGAGTTTCTTTCAGACAACAATGCACTGCTTCAAGATACAATATTCTTCGTATGGACCGTATTGTCTTTTGACACAAGTTACAATACTTAACTTATGCAGTGTCATGCCTTTTGACACTGACCTCCATTTTGAATGATAAAGTGACATTATATGTTGGACATAGACATACATTTCAAATGTGACCTCAAGGCCGCAGGGGGTTATGAATGGATGTATAGGGGCGGGTTAAGCTACTTTGTAACAGTTTACGCTTCGAAAATTTTAACAGTGCTAGAAACGTTAATGAAAGGCTACAAAACATTAATCTCATCGCTTTCAATGACACAATGGAGACGCTACCCATACCATTGTTAAACACTTCAACAATTCAACTAAAACGTATACCTTTATTAGCATTCATTGCAAAAGAATCAGTAGCATTGTTCCTTTAACTAATCATGAAGGCATAATGAGATATAATATTAGCGACCCTAGATACGACAGGAGTCTGTTTGTCACCAACTATGCAGACAGAGACTGATTAAGGGAATTAAAACCTGAAATTCTGTTTAGGTCGAATAGACGTCGAGGAGGTCTTATATGGTTGCAAAAGGTTTCACGTGCACCATTTGATGAATAGTCAATATTTAAAGGTATGGTAAATTATGAAGAGATGTTTTCGGAAAATAATATGTTCTGTCAAGCATCTTCGTTCGTATTCAACAGGGAACTAAATTTAAGTAAATCTAATATATTTCAATATCCCTTTCTCCAGCAGTGTAATCGATACAATCAGTACAGTTGGTATATAGCAGGACTGTTTGATATATGTCGTCTTCTTCTGATATTGTAAATATTAAACTTGTAAATAAGTCAGCTGTCAAATGTGTCTGCTCCACGTGACACGACTTCGGTATTATGTGGGAGTTGTATTCGGGTTAATCTGATTATACTGTAAAAGACTGGACGGATGTATAGAAGAACTACGTCTTTGATGACCATATATGGTAGAGTACAGTAAAACACCTAGGGGCAAAAGAAACGACACCAAAACATTGCAAGATATTTACTGAACGGGTAATGAACACGACTGAAACAGAGTTATGCCATGTCTCCAACGACTCACTATTAGTAAATTTAATTTGTAATTTTTTAACGTTACCAGTTCATGGTTCTAAAAAACACCGTCGCTTTGGAATATCCTTAACCAGACGAGAAGGAGAGTGAAAACTGACTTTGTTTATGACATCCTACAGCAATGATGCATCATCGATTCAAAGTCCAAGAGGTACATTATGACGACAACATATTGTCCGAATAATTCATAAACTACATTGTATTACAATAATGTTCAAAAGTCCCCTTGAAAAGGAAATTCAGTATCCCGTGTGTGTTTGGGCAGATCTAAATCACTACCTATCATACTCGAATGAAATTGTCTATATAAATTTACAAAATATATCCTCACCAGAGACAGATACTTTCAAAATCTACTTAAATCGGTAGCAATACACTGTATTGTGTGTTTAACTCTGTTGAGGTATCGTTTACGGTGTACAATATAATATACAGTTATCAGTGTATGATTATTTCCTTTCAGCCAGTGATACGAGTAAAAAAGAGTCCACATGTGCTGATTTCAGTTCCAACAAGCAAAAAAGTGAGCGTGGCTCACTAATACCCCCGACTGTTTAAGTTTGACATTTTTATTTTACTTAAAGAGAGAGGTGTCTGCACACCTAAGGATTGATAAGCTTTGAAATGTAATTGCTAAGATTAAACTGTTTGTGAAAATGGTAGGACAAGTCTCGATCTTCATGTGAAAAAGGTGGTTTAAGTCAAAATAGGAATAAAAGTAACTTGAAAAGGTATTGGTAATATAATACACTACTGCTATTACCACTGATTTCAACTTTATTTTGGAAATTAATCCATCATAATGATTCATTCGAGTGACTTTAAACAACAGGTACATGGAAGCACACCCCTGAAGGCACAGTGAGAGATATACATCAGTTTATGGCTGAAAGGAAAGAAAATTTAACTTTTCCCAAAATATAACCAGTGGAAATATAAAATAGTAAAATCAACGAGAACACAGAAGTAGCTTTTGATGAAAGTTACATGAAAAAGAAAATGATGAAGTCAACAAATCACAATACAGAAGTAGCTTCAGTCATTCTAGCTATGATAAAGTAAAAGAATATAAAAAATCGCCAAAAATTCAAAAATTCACCAAATCGTGTTACATTTTGCAATGCACCTCTCCTAGTGGTGAAGGAGACATGTGCCAAATTTGAAAAGGATGAGATGAATAGTTTTTCTGTAATCGATCGGACAAAAAATGCTCCGAATTTGACTAAGTTAAAAAATACAAAAATTCGCCAAAAATTCAAAAATTCACCAATTCGGTTTAAACTTCGCACTGCACCTTTCCTAGTGGTGAAGAAGACATGTACCAAATTTGAAAAGGATGAGATGAATAGTTTTTTTGTAATCGATCGGACAAAAAATGCACAGAATTTGACTAAGTTAAAAAATTTAAAAAATCGCCAAAAATTAAAAAAATTCACCAATTCGGTTTAAACTTCGCACTGCACCTCTCCTAGTAGTGAAGAAGACATGTACCAAATTTAAAAAGGATGAGACGAATAGTTTTTCTGTAATCGATCGGACAAAAATTTTCTTCGGACGGAAGGACGGACGGACGGAAGGACCGACGGACGGAAGAACGGACGGACGGACGGAATCGTTGGTATAACTATATACCCCCAACCGTTGGTCGGGAGTATAATAGATTCCTTGCATACACGTATTCTTACTCAATTGCCAGGCGCAAACCACGCGAAATACACGCCTCATTTACATACACAGATTAGTTTTATTATATAACTCACTAACATCTTAGATGTGTCTTTTTGCCACGAGTTTCCAAATTTACGTTTGACCATTTAACTCTCGCCAGTTGTGGTACACTGTCCGGGTTTCGATCAGAAATCACAACTTTCACCTTTTATCTCGTCCCGCTACTGAATCGACTAGCATTAAAACGTTAATATTCAGCAAACTTCAGTCATTTTTATCGATACAATAAAAAGACCCATAACGTGTGAAATATGTGACTCCAACAACGCACGTGTTGTCTCTTTAATCATAACCAATATAGTACAGAATTAGAACCAAAATACCTCAATGAGTTCACTCACGAATATCAGTCTGAAGTATAAATTGAAATCGATAAGCTAAAATGAGTTATGTGTTGTACATTGGAAAACCTATATACAATGCAAATTGATTATTCAAAGCTCCATAGCTATCAAGCGATATGAAATATTAGGCCGTATTGACAAATGTTGTTTTTCTACATAGACATTCAATAAAGGCTACACCTTATGAACATGTAACATAAAACTATTTGGAAATGTACTGCTACAAATTGTAAAAGTATAAAGTAAATCTATAAAGAACAGTTTCACTTATAAAAATAACGGCAGGAAACAATACTGTAGTTAGCCCCTTGACATGTTACCCACTCTCCCCCACTCTACAATCAAACTATCTATACATTAATTATAATTATATATATTATATTGGGAATTTATCAGAGCTTAACGATTGTATCCATCTGTCATTTGTGTCATATTCGTTTCATACAACTTTTCCATTAAAATATTTGATGGATTGCATCTATGCAAAAGAATGACAAAAATGTTAATAACAACATTATTGAAAGGAAGTTTAGGTTATCCACATGATGAACGCAGAAAAAGGAAATTATTTAATCCTCTCTTCTTCCTACAGTGTTGAATCGATATAATCACTCCAGATGGTCTTCCTGGAGTACATATTTGTATTTGACAAGTATTTTCATCTGGTCAAACAAATTTAACTTGATATTTCATTCTTTTCAGGTCGATATGTGAAACATGTATGGTGAATAGTTTTGAATATCTTCCTTGATACAACAAATGTGCTTTCAAACGACATGTAAACATTTGAAAAGCGCCACAACACATGTTAGCCGTTCTAGCAGCTGTGTGCATTTTATACTGCAATAGAATCAATCTGTCAATGTATCGTGCTATGTGAGAAACCTTTTCACATGTACAAGCACATGGGGGTACATCTATCAAGAACAGTTTCACTTATAACAATAACGGCAGGAAACACTTCTGTATTTAGCCCCCTTGACATGTTACCCACGCTCCCCCATGTTTGACATAAAGGATTATAACTTACATTTGGTCCCATAAAAATGACAATTAATGATTTGGAGGTCGTAAAATCATAGTTAGAACATGAGCTGCTCTGAACATGCCTAACATAATAAAATAGGTCACTACCTGCATATGAACATGTCACGATAATACTGAATAAGTAATGAATCGATTATACTTACATTTGAAAGCGTAGAAACTATGATCACTGAGATCAGAGGCTATTACAACTTTGAGTGCCATTTTCTGCAGCGGTGTGATCAAAGGCCTTTCACCACCTGTACTGTTGTGGCTCGACTTCGACTGTGACGTCACTTACACATAAATTAGTCCCGGGGCGGAGTTGTAACTGTTCATCAAGTTGTGACAAGGTCGGCGCGTCAAAACCACCTGCCTGCCTGTATCCTTCCGCTCACAGAACCATTATCTTGTTCGCTCTGAAAGAAAATCAATTTCGTCTATGATATATTCAAGGATTACTTTGTCAAGGAAAATGTTCCGATAAATGATTTTTCTTTAGCCTCTATACCATTGATAAATCCCTTAAATGTTACTTGAATCCCTTCAAATTACATGTAGCCTAAATAAGCAGGATGGCATTATAACAGTGAATGTTATATATTATTGGCGAACAATTTTGGGCATGGAAATGGAATTGCGAAAATATTGAAAGACAGATATATCAACAGCTATATATTCTAATTTCTTGCGATACATATCGAATATATAATATCGATTCTTACCTCAAGACCTTCATCTTGTACGTTTTATGTTTTCTTTGAAACACGAATTACGACATGCAATCACAGAAACGGGTGGACAAGTATTACAGAATTGAAGTCAAGAAATAAACAAATAAACACTATATTATTGACATATTTAACTAAACATTTGACAGACATTATTACAAATTAAACATTATATTTTGATGAACATCATTCCTAATTTGAGATGGGTTGGGTTTAAAGCCACTTTTAAGAGTAGGCCTATTACACGTACATCACGCCTTTTAGTATTACTGCAGGGTGAAAGCCCGCAAAACCATTGAGTCGTGCATTGAGCAAAATTGCGAACATCGACTGGAACTAGCGAACCTTGGGTTGTACTGCGCTGAAATTCAGTGTAGTATTGTACCCAAACCTTTCTGCACGTAGAACAGTTCTCTACAGCAGACAAAGTGACACTTAACATCCATAAATCTACATTGAAAATAATCTTCAATCTTCAAAACGAATAATCGTTACTCATAATATTCATAAACTTTATCCATACGAAAGGTACATGCCTTTTGATAACACGACTTTTTAATTGATCATGACATTAAGACTTTCCAATTTGAAAATGTTGCAAGGTTAAAAACAAAAGTAACGCTAAACTCTGCAGTCATTCCAACGTCTGTTCGAAATGTTAATGACCGAGTAAGACAACCGTCAGTCTGCGCTTAAAGAGGTGTAATCACTGAATATCTCCATTAAAAGCATTTCATCCAAACGCCAGTATCATACTGAGTCGTTTACTGATATACCAAATCTATAAATGTCTCCATTTCAAGCCTTATATTGAGAATATGATTTTTTGTTTTTAAAATGGTTTCTTTTAAACTGTTTTGATCATGTGTTCTCCTACAGTAAAACATATATGGATGATTATTAGCTTTCTGTTTGAACTGTAGTAGATAAGGTAATCTGTGTATCTTTTTATAAACAATTGTCGGCTTAAATAAATAGATTCTAACGACAGTTTGTCGTATAAAATGTTGTTTTCCAAAAAAAGGCTCATTTATTACTTACGGTTTGATATTTTAGGTTTAAAGATGCTTTTAGATTATTATAATCTTGTTTAAATGTTAAAAACGTTGCCCGCAAATACAACATACAAGTACGTCAACCAAAATGGATAGCATGTGTTTATTGGTCTGAAAGCTACGTCTATATAAGTTATAAATATCACCAAGGGGTTCAGACACGAATCCATATGAAGAAAGTGTTTCTCCATAAATAAAGCTCAGGATAAACAATTACTTCTCTGTCTCTGAACACAGACACTGTGTCTCAACGGGGAAATGAGACATTTTATTTTTGTCAGTGACAATAAATCTTCTGCAAAATAGATCAGGCATAGGTTGTTCACAATGAAAATAACAGTTTTTAAAAACCATAAATATGATTACAGATACTAGGATGAAAATCGTCGGTGTGTAATGTCTTTTTTGTATGACTTTAGTTTGTATTTTGACTATAAGTTATTTCGTTTTGTTTCAAACTTAACTCTTGAGAAAAGGTTTGTATTTATACAAAACTAACATTTACATCTGTTGTATATACATTGTGTATCTCAAAAGAGGTTACTCAACTCAGGACTGCCATCCTATCCTCTGTTGCATATTGTGCACTGCTGGAAGTCGTCTGATTGGTAACATCACAAGATAGTCATGCAACCAATGGCGTTGTTTCAAACGGGGTTCTTCCCTTCGAAATGACAAGTCGCTTCATCTGTGCGATGCGTACATATCTCTTATAAGGGAGAAGTCGGTCGCATTTGTGGAACGATGATTGATTGGATAAAATAGGGATATTATCAGTGTTGCAAACTTTCACCGCCAGGGGAATTTGCGAGAAAAGTAAAATAAGCTCCATTTACGACAGAGGTTAAGATGCAAGACTGGAGTTAGATCTGTGAGATGAGAATGATTTCATAATTGAACGAGGTATTCACGTTTCCACCCAGGGTCAGTTAAGTAAGATATACGCATAAAGAACAAACTTGGCCCTAAAAAGCGAGCAAGTTTCCGCCTGGCAGTTAAAACTCGAAATAAAAAACAGTGCAGTGGTAGATTATGATATCCTTGATAACTACTTATGTCGCTTACAATTTATATAGAACATGCATCTTCTTGAACAAAAAGGGGAGTTTAATTTTATCATATCGAGGTTCAGATGATACTCTAAGGCAAAATGTTGCTTTGTCACGAGTATGTGACGTCATATATGTTCTCACGTCACGTTTCGTCTGGACGTTGGGTTAACAATGTCGTCGACAGCCTAGTTGTTTGCTTTGTGTTCTTGATTAAAACAAACAGAACATAATTTTCTTGTCCATGTCATACTATGCTTAGGACACTCGCTCTTGAATAAAGATTTATTGAGTCACGATTGAGACACTCGCTCTCACTCGAGCAAAACAAATATGCAAGCCCTCGATAATCATACAGTTGCTTTCAGGTGATAATTAACGGTGGACTGGAGTACTCCACTATATGTTCATATGGCTAAATTGGTTGAATTTATACGATGTTGGAATACGGTATTTTACTTTTTTAGTCGTAGTCACAAGAAGAGTCAGATAGACAGGAAATGACATCACGCTTCTAAATAAGAACAACTGACCACACACATTGTTTCTCCTTAAGCTAATTAAAGATATTTCTCAACAATCTTTTGGAATGATCACAGAACTCGAAATATTTGGAAAATGAACTTCTTTAATTTTCTACATTAATATGATTTGGAAATGTCAAATAATCATGTCTATTCTTTGATATTTAATCCTAAATTAGTATAACATTGTCATTTTACAGCAATAAGTAGGTATATTATTAATAATTATAATCTCCTTCTTGCACTCGATGACCTTCGAAATCCATCTGGCTATCCGATTTTCATTATATAATTAGGGGACAATGTTGACAGATTTAATTAATGTGATTTATTTAGTTTACATCTAATAAATATTAATTGGCATGTTTTAGGAATTCTCTATTCATATCTTAAAATAGTTGGAAGCCCATTTGCATAGGCAGACATTAAACACATATGAACGCATAGCAAATTTACTTTTACTCACGTGTGTATATTACTACCATAAGCAATATTGCATATGTGCAAAGTTCGCCGTATAAACAGGGCTTAAGCTATTGTAATATATACATAGAGATTATTACGAAACAAGTGTGAATTTTTGTATTACCCGAGCGAGAGCGAGGGTTATACATAAATTTGCACGAGTTTCGTAAATGGCATATTGCACACTTTCGAGTGTAATAATTTATATATTATCAATTTTATTCAATTTGATTCACGTACAAATAGTCAGAAAACGGCCTGCTTTCTCTTGCGACGGCAAGCTACAGTGACGTCACGTACAATCGTCTAATGTCGTCACAGACGACACAATACGGGAAGTCGCGGTGAAACAATGGTTGCTAGGCAAACGTGATATGTGCACATGTGCTCATATTAATACTATTAACTCGGTTATTTTCAACCATATGGGTAATAAAAAACAATAGTTTGTGTTTCTTGTATCACTCAATGGGCACAAACTGTTGTATTGAACGATAAGAGAAAGTGAGGAGAGGAAATGACAGACCGTTAACCTTGTACCTGCATCCATATAATATTGTTTTGTTAGAATTGAAATTAAACAGAATTTAATGTTTTATCGTGTCGTGTGGCATTTCCTCATGGCCAGGTCGGCAAGTTCTGGGATAAACTAGTATACTCAGTATATCACTGTCATTATAAACATCAACGGAAACACAGGGAAACACAAACAGACCTGTTACTTTAGTTGATTAGTCAAATGTATTTTTCATTTCATTTTCATTATTTTCAGACACACACAATTTCCCTATACCAATTGACTGCATTAACAAATGCGGCTATATGACTATACATATTTGTAATTATAGTTCACTTGATAACATGCACGTAGCAGACCGCTGTCTCATATTACATGGGGGAACAGCTGTCAGTATGGTCTTATATAAAAAAAAAATCAACCTCGTCCCCACGTCAACATCAACCAACAATTTTCTCTCATATCGGATTTTACCCTACTTGAAAAAGGAAGAATCAAAGAAAGTTTGACATGTCCTTTTGATACCACTTTTTCAATATCCACGAAAATATGACATTATGGTGGAAATAGTTTAGAACAGTCGGGTAATGTACAAATCAGGAGTATGTATAAAAATATGTATATTGTTTATCCATAATTTACTTCACGTGATTACCTCTAAAACTAAATGCACACGCACCAGAATCTTGCTAACACTATATGCTCTACAGATATGATTGATTTTGATTAAAGGTAATATAAGTAATACCCTATTTAAAACATCATGTGACAATTTACAATTGCAAAATGGCTATACGGTATCAAGCAAGACGTTTAACTATGATATAATACCAAGAGATATGATATTTAAACTTGTATTCTAAAACATGAATCATCTTGTACATGCGAAATCCGTCAACATAAATGAAACTGCGAACAACCTACCTTAGGGTGTCTGTCATTATCAGTGCCTCTCTGAGTTGTGTTTACCATTTTTAATTAACCTTACGTGCATACGAATTGCAAATACATGCAAATATGTTTGTAAAAGTAAGACACAAATAAGTAACACTTGACCAAATGTTTGTGGTTATCCTTCCCCGTGGGTAACATTACCAGTGTTTATTAGAGGAGTGTATAACATATTTACATACTGACATCAACAGCTGTTTAGAAGCTGATGAAGACAACAGCTGTACACGATAGCACACTTTCAGCAACATGATACACACAGGGCTAATAAGTAGTGTTCCTACGTTATTTTATATCACATAGGAAGTAACCTTAGGTACTTTACAGCTATGTATGTTTTATCATGGTAAACACTAGTTGAATGCTTATATTTAAGAACAAAAATGATTTTACATATTGATTACACGTAAAGGTATTTTCCGATCGTAATACACAATTTTAAATCATTTATTTTACTTTTATTCAGTCTCTGCCATTGAAACCTTATTTCAATTTAAAAAAAACATAATACATGACAATATCCATTAATTATTAATTTTAAAAGTTTTTAAAATGACAATTCAAAAACATACATGTAGATAAAAATTTACTTATCAAAACTCCATTAAATATATCTTCATGAGAAAATGCAATTGTGACATACAATGTTTAAATAATTATTCATGAGATCAGCGTTATCAAGTACTCCTGGAATTTGCATCTCTGGTAATGTGATAATTCAGAAGACATATAACTAGTTATTACAAGTGCTTTGAGTTGAAATGTAAAGTCACAAAGTGACCCGAAGTCTATCCTTGGGTTAAACACAAAAAAATGAGCATCCACGTTCCACCATGAAACAACAAAGAGTAAATTGTGCGGGTTACCAGACTAGATCAATCAATGTGTTCTTGTGTGTAATCCCTGACCGAGTTCAACGTTTTACAGCTTGTTAATGGCGAGTTTGAACTCAGATGCATGCTCTTCGGAGATCTATCAACTCCGATACAGACACATGATGGTTATAAATGGTGACAATGCGTGCTTTAGACTAGGATGAAAAGTAAAACCTTTTTTTCTATGTAAGCTTGTAAGAGTAAATAAGTATACGTACATGTATATACGTATATAAGTATATTAAGTATAAGTCATAAAAAAGAGCTATAATCTTTACAATATCGATATCTCTACTATAAAAGTTACTATGATTTCTCTGATTAGCTTACTGTTTTTATTATGAAATATTTTGATTATCTTTTGACCCAAACTTGCCTCATAAGTTGTAAAAACATGTTGATTAATTTGTATATGATGAAAGACAAATAACTAGTTGAACCTAAGCGTAGAAGAAATATCTGGGACACATAAACTTGTTTATTGTAAGCAGATAGGACTGGTCCATGAAATACCGAATATGAACTGGTATATGGTCTACATCTGTTGCTCAGATACATGTAAGTACTTATCACACATGATGACCTTCCCAGTTCTGCTACTATCAGCATTGTTATAAGATAGGTATGTTCATCGCCCACAATGACGCGTGTACCTGGATCTTGTACTATCACTATTGTTGTATATTGCAAATACGTATGTTAACTCTTTTACCGGACTGGCACTATCAATAGCAGGGAAGTTCTTTTTACATTGACTAATCCAGTGAAGTTACTATCACTGTTTTTTTCCAGGCTAAACTTTATTTACTTGTTAACAGTGAGAGCAAGAAAGTCTCTTTCATTTCAGATATTTGGTTTAACGTTCTTACGCTTACTAAAACGTACTCAGAAACAATATTGTAACTATGCATTATTTATTAAAAAGTACAGTATTCTACACACCACATACAGATCGAACTACATTCAAAACGTTTGATTGGTGACATAAACGATGCATTATATAATGTAAAAGATATTTGGCTTTAGAACCATATTGGCCTAGAACCAATAATAATGAAAGATTTTTATTTAAAATTGGAAAGTGCGTTCCAACTCGAAAGTAACAGATAAGGATTTTCAGATATAATATAAAGTAGTTTTCCCCTATATATTCCATCTATTCAAAATGTTAAGGAAACAACTTATAAATGTCTCAGTCTATGGATAAAACAGGTTTAGGGTGAATTTGTAACGTTATAACCAACCACCTGTCTCGTACAATCTGAAAGATTGACACATTTCAGTATCACCTCGCCCAATTTTGGGATAGATTCAATTCTTTCTGGATGAAATCAATATAGGAACGCCTACTGATCCTGCTAATGGTATACTACATTTCACAAATTGACTTTAATTACCTAATAAATAAAACAAATTTTAAAAAAAAATTCCATGCCAGAATTTGTTATTGATTTCGCACAGAAGCGCATATATTACATTTTGATTAAGATACATGACTTATATACACTCACGGGCAAAAGAAGGTACAGGTACAACAACGCAATATATTTAAATAAACGAATGATGAACACGAATGAAACATAGTAACACCATGTCTCCAAAAGAAAACTAACTTAATCAGTATTATTTTAAACATTAGCTGTTCATAATTCTGAAAAAATAGAGCCATGGGCTCTGTAGCTCTTCAGAATTTTAATGATTTTTTATCTAAGGTTGAATATCTAAGTTATCTCAAGTAATACATTGTTAACAAGCAAATAATATTGGTTTTAGATCATGACCCTTGTGACCCACATTTGGAGTCACAGGGTCACCAATCCTACAATTAAGAATCACCTTTGACCAAAGAATCTCTACACAACATTTCACCTTTCTAGAGCTTTACATATAAACTGGAGAAGAAGATGAAAATAGGTTTTTGGGTCATGACCCGTGACCAAGATTGGGGTCAAAGGGTCACAAAATCTACAATTTAGAATCCCCATTGGCCAAGGAGTCTGCACACAACTTTTCAGCTCTCAAGACCTTTTGGAACTGGAGAAGAAGATGAAAATAGGTTTTTAAGGATGTGACCCCTGTGACCCCATTTGGGGTCATGGGGTCACGAGATCTACAATTTAGAATCCCCATCGGCCAAGGAGTCTGCACACAACTTTTCAGCTCTCTAGACCTTTTGGAACTGGAGAAGAAGATGAAAATAGGTTTTTAAGGATGTGACCCCAGTGACCCCATTTGGGGTCATGGGGTCACGAAATCTACAATTTAGAATCCCCATTGGCCAAGGAGTCTGCACACAACTTTTCAGCTCTCTCGACCTTTTGGAACTGGAGAAGAAGATGAAAATAGGTTTTTAAGGATGTGACCCCTGTGACACCATTTGGGGCCACGGGGTCACGAAATCTACAATTTAGAATCCCCATTAGCCAAGGAGTCTGCACACAACTAGTCAGCTCTCTAGAACTTTTCGAACTGGAGAAGAAGATGAAAATAGGTTTTTAAGGATGTGACCCCTGTGACCCCATTTGGGGTCATTGGGTCACGAGATCTACAATTTAGAATCCCCATGGGCCAAGGAGTCTGCACACAACTTTTCAGCTCTCTAGACCTTTTGGAACTGGAGAAGAAGATGAAAATAGGTTTTTAAGGATGTGACCCCTGTGACCTCAATTTGGGTCATGGGATCACGAAATCTACAATTTAGAATCCCCATTGGCCAAGCAGTCTGCACACAACTTTTCAGCTCTCTAGACCTTTTGGAACTGAAGAAGAAGATGAAAATAGGTTTTTAAGGATGTGACCCCTGTGACCCCATTTGGGGTCATGGGGTCACGAAATCTACAATTTAGAATCCCCATTGACCAAGGAGTCTGCACATAAAATGTCAGCTCTGTGGAGTCATTGGTTCAGGAGAAGAAGTCGAAAAAGCGAAAAGTTTACGGATGGACGGACGGACGGACGGTACGACGGATGAACGGACGCCGGACACCATGCCATGCCATAAGCCCATCGGGCCTTTCAGGCCTGATGAGCTAAAACACGGCTTTTTAAAAATCGTTGTTATAGAATCTCCTTAACCAGGCGAGATAGGAGAATGAAATATTGCTTTCTGGCTTGTTTTATGACATCCACACAAACGATGCGTAATTAGTGTAAGGTCCAAGAAGGGACATTATGCCGACATCATCTTATACTGACATAATTTCAATATTTCATAAACTTTTACTTTAAAAATCAAACATTATTCCCAAAATACCTTTTGAAATAGTTTTTCCACGACCCCGTCAAAATTGTATACGGCAGGACAACATTGTGTTTGACTCTATAGTAAAGAAGGTATACTGTATTTGGACCATCATTTTGAAACACGAACATTTACTTTAAAGCTTAAACATGAACTGTGACATTGAAAACGACTTAGAAACAACAATTTAAAACGTGAATCAATATTTAGAAACGTTCCACAATCAGTTCAGAACAGACTCTGGTCACTTGCTTCAGTTTTATTTGTGAAACATATAGAAAAAAAAACATGGATGCGGGATACTGAGGTCTAATAAAACTACAATGATAAGTATATTTTATCATTATACACAGGAACTATTCAGGGTTGGTCAAAGCTGCCATAGTACAGCGCCAGTTGAAACGTTGTTCTGTCCTATTGCTGGACACGCATCAAGAAGCAACAGCCCCCTTCCTTCTGAATCATATGAGCCACATTACAGCATGAACATCACGATATCAATAACAAATATGACGTTATCAATTATTTCTACAAGCAAAGGAGAGTATACATCATAACATAGACAAAGGTCCCAGATCTCAGATCTCAGAACAGTTACACTCGATGGCCAAATATCAGGGTATCTCCACTGTTATGTATACGATATTTCTTTGACAAAGCATCATCATTCAAAAAGCATATTCAAAGTGACTATATCATCGAAACAAGCCTTTCCATGTTTTCTCATGTTTGCAATGACATAGACCATTGTTTTTTTTATAATCATCTGTATAGTATGCACACATAATTGTTTCCATAGTTGCACATTTAACATATATATTCTTACATCTGTTCTTTCATTTGTCGATTGATTGCACTCCGTAATTAACTAAAAGCAACGTTCGTAAGAGGACATTATGCATTCAAGGAACATGATCACTATTTGTAATATTATTATAATCATCAGTCATGCTCCAAATACTGCAACGGTATATGTTAAGTTTCAATCAATCATGGAAACTGCTATAATCGATTTCTATCAAATATCGCCAGTAATTGTTGAATCGGAAGACTATTTTGTTACAAAATGAAGGCAATGGCCTGGTCACATACAATGCGCAGTTGGCGGCGCGTCAGTGTTGGTTTGGGGTTGAGAATCTGAGATCCTAACAGGGGCCGGGAAAACATGAAGATAGCCGTTAACATGCAGTTAAGTTGAGGTGAAATGGTCTTTGACTTTTAGCCTAGTAACTTTTCGCTAGATCCACCTGCCACTCACAGGCTTGAATTAATTACAAGGGAATATTGTGTAGGACATTGTCCTTGCATTAATACCGTAACTAAATAACCATGATTTTAGCCAAATAGCCTAAAAATCATTTGAATATAAAACTTTAGGTGAAGTAGTATTTGAAATGACGTTTCTCATCTTGTATAGTCGTAGAGACGCAATAAAGTCAAATCGTACGGCTTCAACGAAGAGACATCTGACAGGGATAAAGTGAGATTTCAGAAAGGAAATTCAGATAAATGAGCGGAAGAGAATTGTTGAAGCATGGAAAGTAGAATTGATTTGAGTTTTACAACGAAATTGGAAATGCTAACTCTCAGGTAATAAGTTTAGTATTTTCAAAAATAGCTTCTTGACAAGAACGAGATTAAATTGAAATGAGTAAATTGAAATCGACTGCTTCTTGAACGATTTGAAATGTCATCTTGACAAGATGAAGTAATACCAGACTCATAATGAAAATTGAAGATGAAATGGTCAGGTTGCAGATAACCACTTAATAAACTACTACCATAATACACGCCACGCCGCAATTTATCACTTCAATATCAAAGAAAAACAAATTATAGATCATATAGTTTGTTGCAAGAAAATATATGTTAACAGAAGCATGATATAGTTTCTAAATATGTTTCTACATATGCTTTAGTTTGGTTGTTGAACTCAAAAAGTTAAAAACTCATTGTAAACGTATAACTTATAACTGTCAAGGTCGTGCTAACAGACTTAGATTGCTATTCAATACCATGAACCTCAAGGTTACTAAATCAACCCTTCGTCTTCTCTGGGAAGAACTTTGTATGATATAAGAAGAGAATCAAATTAACGGTTCTGGACATCCCATTGACACAGGTGAAATTGCAAAGTACATTGACATGAAAATAATGGTCATTAAACTATTTGGGCCGATTACTCCTTGACGAAGGTGTATGCAAACTGTGAACAAAATCGGGCGAGTAATTACTGAGTTATTCGTAGTTCATACGTACGGACAGACGTACGCTGTCGAATATTAAGATTTTTGGCTTCACCTTAAACGCGTGGCGGAGATATGAACATTTATTTCTTACATATTGCATCGAATTCCTAATGCAACTCTAAATACTTATTTCAACATCAGTTTGTTTACGGTCATAAATGTTCTTATTTTTAAAAAAGTGACAGTTTGCGAGCTTTCACTTACAGCAGTTTCCTCTTTCTCACGACCAGCATAGACGCTTATACTACTAGGAGGTTCACTGCCAAATTACAAGCAATTTAAACTTTTAAAACTTTTGTCAAATTCTGTATTTTTCCTTATTCATTTTCTGAGATCTAAATGTATGCACTCGATTTCAGAAATATTATTCATTGACTAGTTCCACATTGTGCACATGTCTCATACACTACAAAGATATAGACGCAGTGGCTAGTAAAATGGATTTTGGGAAGTGTTTATTATTTATTCAATTTTACTTATGATTTATTTGAGACTTAATCCTTTTCTGAGATACAATTTGTCCATGGAAACATATATCTGCCAAAAGGTAGCATTCAATCGGCATGTATGATCGGGAATATTTGTGAATCAAACAAATGTCTTCATTTATTTCTATAAAAATATCCGAGACTTGTGATTTTGTGCAGGGGATAGGAGATTTCAGGTCTGTGTGACCTGGTATAAAACCAGTGCAAGTTTTATTGCTGGTTAATTAAGAACATACATGTAAGCATGCACATGTCACCTTCTCTTCATTATAGTGCAAACATGCACATGTCACCTTCTCTTCATTATAGTGCAAACATGCACATGTCACCTTCTCTTCATTATAGTGCAAACATGCACATGTCACCTTCTCTTCATTATAGTGCAAACATGCACATGTCAACTTCTCTTCATTATAGTGTAAGCATGCACATGTCACCTTCTCTTCATTATAGTGTAAGCATGCACATGTCACCTTCTCTTCATTATAGTGCAAACATGCACATGTCAACTTCTCTTCATTATAGTGTAAGCATGCACATGTCACCTTCTCTTCATTATAGTGTAAGCATGCACATGTCACCTTCTCTTCATTATAGTGCACACATGCACATGTCACCTTCTCTTCATTATAGTGCAAACATGCACATGTCAACTTCTCGTCATTATAGTGTAAGCATGCACATGTCACCTTCTCGTCATTATAGTGTAAGCATGCACATGTCACCTTCTCTTCATTATAGTGCAAACATGCACATGTCACCTTCTCTTCATTATAGTGCAAACATGCACATGTCACCTTCTCTTCATTATAGTGCAAACATGCACATGTCAACTTCTCTTCATTATAGTGTAAGCATGCACATGTCACCTTCTCTTCATTATAGTGCACACATGCACATGTCACCTTCTCTTCATTATAGTGCAAACATGCACATGTCAACTTCTCTTCATTATAGTGCACACATGCACATGTCACCTTCTCTTCATTATAGTGCAAACATGCACATGTCACCTTCTCTTCATTATAGTGCAAACATGCACATGTCACCTTCTCTTCATTATAGTGCAAACATGCACATGTCACCTTCTCTTCATTATAGTGCAAACATGCACATGTCAACTTCTCTTCATTATAGTGTAAGCATGCACATGTCACCTTCTCTTCATTATAGTGTAAGCATGCACATGTCACCTTCTCTTCATTATAGTGCAAACATGCACATGTCACCTTCTCTTCATTATAGTGTAAGCATGCACATGTCACCTTCTCTTCATTATAGTGTAAGCATGCACATGTCACCTTCTCTTCATTATAGTGCACACATGCACATGTCACCTTCTCTTCATTATAGTGCAAACATGCACATGTCAACTTCTCGTCATTATAGTGTAAGCATGCACATGTCACCTTCTCGTCATTATAGTGTAAGCATGCACATGTCACCTTCTCTTCATTATAGTGCAAACATGCACATGTCACCTTCTCTTCATTATAGTGTAAGCATGCACATGTCACCTTCTCTTCATTATAGTGCACACATGCACATGTCACCTTCTCTTCATTATAGTGTAAGCATGCACATGTCACCTTCTCTTCATTATAGTGCAAACATGCACATGTCAACTTCTCTTCATTATAGTGCAAACATGCACATGTCACCTTCTCTTCATTATAGTGCAAACATGCACATGTCACCTTCTCTTCATTATAGTGCACACATGCACATGTCACCTTCTCTTCATTATAGTGCAAACATGCACATGTCAACTTCTCTTCATTATAGTGCACACATGCACATGTCACCTTCTCTTCATTATAGTGCAAACATGCACATGTCAACTTCTCTTCATTATAGTGTAAGCATGCACATGTCACCTTCTCTTCATTATAGTGCACACATGCACATGTCACCTTCTCTTCATTATAGTGCAAACATGCACATTTCAACTTCTCGTCATTATAGTGTAAGCATGCACATGTCACCTTCTCTTCATTATAGTGCAAACATGCACATGTCACCTTCTCTTCATTATAGTGTAAGCATGCACATGTCACCTTCTCTTCATTATAGTGCAAACATGCACATGTCACCTTCTCTTCATTATAGTGCAAACATGCACATGTAACCTTCTCTTCATTATAGTGCAAACATGCACATGTCACCTTCTCTTCATTATAGTGCAAACATGCACATGTCACCTTCTCTTCATTATAGTGTAAGCATGCACATGTCACCTTCTCTTCATTATAGTGCAAACATGCACATGTCACCTTCTCTTCATTATAGTGCAAACATGCACATGTCACCTTCTCTTCATTATAGTGTAAGCATGCACATGTCACCTTCTCTTCATTATAGTGCACACATGCACATGTCACCTTCTCTTCATTATAGTGCAAACATGCACATGTCAACTTCTCTTCATTATAGTGTAAGCATGCACATGTCACCTTCTCTTCATTATAGTGCACACATGCACATGTCACCTTCTCTTCATTATAGTGCAAACATGCACATGTCAACTTCTCTTCATTATAGTGTAAGCATGCACATGTCACCTTCTCTTCATTATAGTGCACACATGCACATGTCACCTTCTCTTCATTATAGTGCAAACATGCACATGTCACCTTCTCTTCATTATAGTGCAAACATGCACATGTCACCTTCTCTTCATTATAGTGTAAACATGCACATGATTAACGAGTTAACAAAACAGTAGAAACTGTGCCAATTTATCTTCATACTTGTGACAGGAGAATGTTCTTTTACGCACATGTTTTTATGTTTCCTACAGCAGTTACTAAGAGGATCTGCATCCCTATGGATTATTTAGACGTCACAACTATACTAGCCATAGAATCAGCTCATACATTATGCAACGTGAATAAAGTCTTTCTTCAATTGTCTTTTTTCCAATGATAACTATGTAATGATGACGATGAAGATGAATGCCATCTACAACGCTAGATCTGTTTTCTTGATGACTATCACAGTCAATCATCTCTCAACAAGTTTTTAAACTTAATGTATACGCAAAACTTAAATATTCTTAAACAAATCGCAATCTCAGTAGAATAAGCAATTATTAATTGTTCATATTATTATAAACATCATGAGCCCGCTGTTCAATGTATGTTGAATGGGCCAGAGAGTTAAAGGAGAATCAATTGTGTGTGTATGTTTTTCTGTCAATCTTCTCTAATCTATTTCACAAACCATGATTGAGAAAAAAATAAATCATATATTCAGATATTTGACTTCTGCTTTACACCAAACGCTGGCATTAATGATTAATTCAACAATATACTTTGAAACATTTCTATGTTTGAAAACCGGAAGGTTAAGGTCTTTTTAAAAGATTCAGAACATCAATATTTACCAAATATGCTATCCAATTCTTAATAATTCTTCATTAACACTTGATTTTGTTTCCTTTGATTTAATTAATTTAATTTAATAATGTAACGTTATATTTATTCAAGAAGAGGATTAATTTTTAAAAAAAAAAGTTATCCAGCTTATAAAACCACGCTCAAGATAATCACATCATTCATCACACAACAGGGGATGTTACACGCACAGGAATTTGAGGATACCCAAGATCTCAATGTAAACAATGTATATAAAAGTATCCACGCCCCCCTCTATACAATAGCCTATTGTATAAAGGGGGCGTGGATACTTTTATATATACATTGTTTACATTGAGATCTTGGGTATCCTCAAATTCCTGTGGTTACACGAGATGTTTCGTAAAAACGTTTAGTGATAAGACATGTACAGGTTCGAACACTATTGGTGTTTAACACAAATAAAGAGACTGTAAAAATAAATGTTTCTAACAATGCTTTTTATCAAATTAAACATACGGCGTAACTTAACGTATGTCGTAGTTGCAATATAACAGTGGTGCCACTTGACTTGCAAGAGGTTAACTTGTCATCGATTTCACGAGGCAGTCATCATTCCTCAGATTGCATGGGATGCACGTGCGAATGTCTATTTCGCATTGTCAACATTTGAATCCGCACGAGAAACCCGTGCGATTGAGTGTACACTGTTAATCTGCCTTGAATTGAGTGTTGTATGGACTAAAGTGCCCGACCCATTGTGTGATGTTATACAATTATGCAAATACACATACTGATTATTGCATTGTAAATTGTTTTGCGTCGACACATCAATATTTAATAATCCTTTATAAATGTAAACCTCAAATGCCTTTAAACAGCGAAATGTTACTTTTAACAATAAGTCATTGACAGAAGATATATAAATTTTGATCGTTTAAAATCTTTTGGACAGAAACAATTCGAAAAGTGTATGAATTATATGCAATTTAAATGAGAAGAAAATAATTCCTTCTCATACATACAACGTGTGAAGTCCCTTATGCATATCATACACTACAAAGTAAGTAAATTACCATTATGAAAGGAAATCATAATCTTCAACGATACAAATGACAGAAGTTGTAACCTGTATTTTTTAAAATTACAGCCATTTCCTTGAAAATGAAAATAGCAGAAATACTTTCAAACCTTGATCCTTCCCACATAGTACAATAGCTTGTAGTTGCTTTATGAAATATGTTAATGCATTGAATAATTGCCTATAAGCAATCAGGTGAACAATAACCACAAATACAGGACCGAAATGTCTCCGCAAGCATAAATATAACTTTAAACCAACCAAATGTTACATTGGTATAATTATAAACTGCACATAAATGTGAATCCAAAAAGGACAAATTTCTCTCAACTCTACAACGTCTCCACTTATGGTGACAGCCTCACCCTGCCAGGGTTTATTGGTTAATTGCAGGTTATGTGTCCTTCCCTCGTTACACTGATAACTCCTACTCTGACGTGTTCATCTCCTTAATCTGTTGAAGCTGCAGACGGAATCAATAACTTCTAACAGGACGGGGAGCGACTGCCAGGACGACTTTGAGTTCTTTATGATCTTTGATGCCAATGAACACTAAAGGTATTTTCTGCTACTCCTATACAGCATTCCTACTATTCGACGTAAATAATATACTTAATGATGTTATTCTATAACACCAGTTTAGTTTCACTCCTGAACAAGAATCCAGTTTTCTTTTAATAGAAAAGTCATTATTAAAACTTGATGTAAAGCTATACAATGAACGTCTATTTGCGTATTGCACTTGCTTTGTGGAGAAATGAAACTAGCATGAAGTTTGGTCAAACAGAATGAATAATGAAGTTAGGGTTAAGGTGATATTAAAGCGAATTATAATGACGCAAACGTGTGATTTATGAAAACATCTGATAAACAGGACATGATACATTCTAACCTGGATAGGCTTCCAATCAAAAGAAGCTATTTTTACAAAGAAGCACTTCATCACTCTCAGTTATTGGTTTCTCTGTGAGCAGCGCAAATGATTACTCTGTTACCAATGGATTAAGATTCCGATCCTCTACACTAGTTCTGAAATGTTGGAGAGGAATGGGAACATCAGACCTAGATTAGTGGGGATACTCATTAATTTCAAAGAATTTGAATAATCGGCTTTCTCATTTTAACAATGATGTACAGATCATTAGGAACTGTGCTGTAGTACTAGACTCAGTAAGACTTAGTAGGATTCATTTGTCTCATTCTGGTCATCCTGCCACAATCTATTCATGTAGAAGAATTTGCATGTCAAATGTTTTGTATCATGTATTGTGATAATACTATGAAATGAAAATGAAAAATGCTGTACCCTGTGAAAAAGAAATAAAGTGATAAAAAAAGACTCAATCGCTGAAATACTTAGTCGAAGGACTCCGGAAAATGATGATTAAATGAACAGAATTGTATTGAGATGTCAACGTATTTGTCAGACAGATACCCTTTTCAAAAATATTATATTAAAGAAACACACGACAGAAAGACAGAGGAGTAGCGATTAATAAAAGACTAATCAACGAGGTGCGAGAATTGTGGATTATTTACCTTCCCGAGTTAACTATTGTGATGAACTCCGAGCTTTAGCGAGGAGTTTGACAGAATAATTAACGAGGGACAGATAATCCGTAATTCCGAGCACCAAGTTGGTTATTCTTTTTCTTACCCAAGATCATTTTTAGTGCGTAAAATTCGAAAAAGAAGACGCCTATTCACGATCTTTGATTAGACTGTAAAATACAAATTGTAGTCATACGCCATTCATAAACTCTTTCACAATTTCAAGATGCGCATATCTAAATAGTTTGCAACTTGGGATCATTTTTCAGAAATATCTTAAAGTACAATTGGTTAACTAACATAGTAAACAACTCGAGAGAAAGTTAGTGAAAACGTTAAGTAACAATCGCATGGTTGGAATGGGGGATAAGGGGTCTAAATACGTCACCAAATGAAGTCATGGTAAATGACGTCACAAAGCCATGATGTCACGGCAGTGCAGCCGGCGACTCTTGCATGCTGCTTCGCCCTGCAAGTTCAGTATCTTAAAAACGGTTTCGGAAACATCGCTTGTACAATATTTTATATTTCAACTCTCTAACAGGTATGCTCGAAGTTGTTCAATTATGTGATTTAGCTTAAACAGGAGAGCTAAGCAATTCATGAATGAGCGCAAAGTAGTTCCGTCAACCAATCAATTAGAAAAACTGTTATTCCCATGACAATTATGAAAACTTTAATACCCGGCATCTTTGCCCGCTTGTGTAGGAATCTATGATAAGTTCTTCTAGTGCTTTCAGTAAACAATGCTGGGACGTCGACGAGTCAAACACTTTTGTTTCCTAGGGATGAAAATATTAAACATTTAACTGTAACAAACAGTAGCTAGACTTCTTTTGACATCAGGGATGATCTATAAACTGTTAGTCCATTATTATCAAGGACTGTGATGATTCACAATGTGAAACAAGTTTTTAATAATTTTGAAGGGCATTTCAATAATCTTCGCAATCCTTTGAGGCAGTTGGTTCATCTACATGCATATAAACAACTATGTACAATAAATATATATTTTGTATTTCATGCTCTAAAATTATCGATAGTTATAATTATAACAAGAATAGGTGTCTATTTCTAGACAATCAATGACAATAAGTCTGATTCTAAATCACCTATCGCTGATTATATTCAAGACAAGCAATGAAAAACAATCTGATATCAATCGATCGCTGATCACTCTGAGCTCAGAGCACAAACTGAAATTCTAGTCATTTTATTCTTGCTTAATAGAATTACACTCGCTCGCAATTATAAAGACCCTTTAAGTGACACCAGTATGCAGATTGTCCAACCTGATTATCTGAAAGATAAAATCTATTGACTGAATCGACTAGTGAACAGCAACAAAGTGCATAGATCCACAGGAGACATTTATGTGTCACTAAATTGGACCTGAATCAAGTTCTCAGGGGCAATTATTGATTTCGTGACTCCAAAGCTGGATCTGCACCTCGATCAAAAACATTTCATGATATTTTGAATGTTAACAGATGATTCATATTGAATAAAATATTAACAACAATAAATTAGCAAAAACTAGGATTATTTATGTATTACCTTTATAAGATATTCGTATTACAGTGAGACACAGTCGCAAACACAAGAACTTCCACAACCATTGTCAAGATGGTGGAGTATTTTTCTTAAAATGTCTCCCATTCAAGAAATCTTCCATGTACCATCCTTGGGAGATTAAACAAGTATCTTAATGCATTGCAAACTGTTAATCAAAGTATTTTTGAGTGTTGATTTCTTTACAGCTTTCTGACACTCGGTTTCCAATACTGTTCAAAAGCTTTTCGTTTAGCTTTTATTAGCAAACACAACTATATTGCAACCTTTATTGCTTCTCGATAAAATATCTGTAACAAGAACAAGATAAACTCAAGTAAATTAGATTTGCAACAACGTTAGACACAATTCATACCTGCTGAAAGCTCGACATTGTCCGTTATACCTAACGATCGCAGGAAAGCTACTGTTGTAAAAGGCTACTTTAGCAGTCGTGCTCATTGATTTTCTTGTCAACACATGTACAATGAGGCAATGAAGTTTGCAGAACCTGCTCTTAGATCTACATCACGTGAAACACATTGACAGCATATTCTGTTTAGTTATTTGTTGTTCTACATCATAGGCAGGTACACATCATAATGACTGACTTGAAACAGAATGATTGGCTCGTTGATTCCAAAGGCAAATCTTCAAGCATCTTGGTGGTATTTAACATTTCATGTGCTGGTTGATTGCAGCAATATACGGAGATTTTAGGATAATTCGTTTACACTGAATACTTTACAATACATGGTTAATCTACAAGCTGTTTTTAACAAATGTATTATTTAGGACTTGGACTTCCATGCTAATGACATGCCCATTTGTGGGATTATTCCCTTTCAAGATAAAACATTCCTTGCTTCAGAAGGACAAATACGTAGTGTCCTATTATATTTCAATATCACGATGTTTCGATGGCAGATGAAAAAGAAGAGTCTCTTGAAATCTGTCTGTAATCCTGATATGCGTTGTCTAAGATGTGAAGAACCCTTTTCGCATTAGTATCAAGACATGCTCTGGTACAATTCTATGCTCTGATGCGAAATACATCGTATGATTAACAATCAGTTTGTGTCAAAATTGATTTTATTATCTACAATATGTGAGTGATGTTCAAGATACAAAACTGAACATTATATTAGAACAAACTGAAAGAACTCGGTAACCAGCTGACTTCCATAAACTGTAGCTGATGAACTTGATAATTGTGCCGTAAATGCTAAGAAATTTATTTACTGCTAATTACATTTCACAGTGTTGTGTTCTGTCAAGTTCATAGGATGATCCGTTCAACCGATGTCTGTTTCTAGATGAACAGCCTCAAAGAAAAACAGCCTGATGTTAAAAAAACATTTCTTGTTAATTTACAGAGATAGCAATCCTGCCTATAATGTCCGCTCGAGATAAGTGCTTATTTTAAGATAGTGAAGTTTGATTCCATACTCACAAAAAGACCATTTGCAGTATGTCCAGCCTGATTATCCCGAGGAGAAAATCTATTCACTGCCTTGATTGTTAATTGAATGGTCTCAGAGGAGTTGACGTTCAACTAAATAGGAATTCAGGTTTCTAGATCAATTTCTGAGTTTTTGTCCTTTGACACTGAATAATATAAACATGTCCGAACTAAAAAAGGAGCCCTGCCAATGACAAACATTTATATGTGCATAGAAAACTTTGAAATGAGATGAATTCACCATTTAGTTCTTCTTTTTGTTTTTAACGTGTGATATCATGGAGACAGTTGACCTTTTCATATGAGGCGATATATAGGCGTTAATGAGCTTTGAAATGCAGGTTATTTTCCTGCAACAAACCTTACTGAGTGGAATAAGCATACATGACATCATACCTTACCTATACAGTTTTCATAATTGGCGTTCGTCTCAATCTGTCAGGGTATCCAGGTTAATTGAAGGTTAAGAAGCCTATTACCCTTACATTGCTTTACTTTAGCATTGACATGATCTATTTTATCTTCATATGGCCTAAAATTAATTTTATCCTCCTGCATATACTGCCAAAATGGTCTACCCAGCTCAAACATAAGACTTCACTTACTGTTGGCTTGTTGTGTCATGATGATCTGGTGACCTAAGCTCTTCTCACACATGGACATGATCTACTTATTTGGCTGACCAGTCTAATCACTGATCAGATCAATAATGCCCAGACAGGGCAGTAGTCCTGTTCAAAAGCAGATTATATGCTCGATGGACTCTGACCTGCTTGTTTGCCGATCATAATTCAAACATATATCCCTGATGCAGTCCTTACCTGTACTTGAGGGCTGCTCTCTGTGCATCAAACATGCAAATTGTCAAATGGTGACGTAAATGGTATTCTTCTTGAGTTTTGTACTGTATTCAGTCTATCATTATCTTCCTTCTTTTGATCATGTAAATATACCGTTAGAAAATGAGCGTAATAACACCGACATATGATTCATATTGTTCACTTATCACATCATGAAATGGAGTACTATGTTGTTCAGTTATGAACAAGCACAGAAATAAACACGTGAATCTAATGGGCATTGTAATGATGTCATTAGCGTTATTTTACTGCTGCCATGAAATGTCAATGTGTTATATTTCTTAATGAATTTTTTCAATAAAGAAATTCATGCAGTTGATCTTTCATGTGTTAAAGAATATAGCAATGTAATGTCGACAGTATCTAGTAGCAAATCGATTTTAATGATAATGATTATCATAACAGGGAAGGTTTTATTTCAAACTGGTACTGATACAATGTTCATTTGAAGTTGATTAATTTTAGTTGCTGCAGGATATTAAAACTTAATACATAGGTGTTGATGAACTATTGAAACACATTTGATCAAGTGTTTTCCATGGCCATAAAAGTAAATGTACGTGTTGTCTTACATTATGGTTTTATTTTATATAATTTTTAAATAGGAATATGTTGGTAACAGGACCACGAAAAACAGCACACTGAGGAACACACGGTTTTTTCGACATCAAAGGAATTTTACGGGTCGTGACATCTATCAACCTTATTGTTACTTTGCCTTCAAATTCATTTAGAATTGGGCTTATTTATTACCTTGATTATACGTTTCACTTCAGGTGTTCGTCTCAATCTGCCAGGTTAATTGGAGGTAAATAGCCCTATTCTCTTTATAGTGATTTACTCTAACATGTAAGTTATCCTATAGCTAAATCTGTACTGTGAAACCATTAAGAAAGAAATATTGAAGAAAACATATTGTCGCAAGTAGGTCTTTGAAGATAATTAAGAAGTGAAATACAACAGAAAAAAAGAAGTTTTTCTGGATGACAACTTCTTTGTTGTGTAGATACACGACGTTTCGGAGTATAAGCTCACACCTTCAGCAGGTGGAATGTTGGAGTATTGGAATGCACGTTATTCTATTTCTGTACTGTCAAACGATAAAGAAAACAATAAATAAGAACTAACGAAAGGGATATAAATTCACTTCACAGTAGGAATTCTTCACTTACTATTGCTTTCTCTGTTACGATTTCCTAGATGATTAGAGGTTAACAACCCTATTCTCCTTACACGTTGGCTTTATCTGATCAGGCTAATCACTGATGGAATCGATAACTTCCTGGCAGGGAAGAAGTGTTGATCAAGAACAGACTATGTTCCAGTGTCTCGGGCTCTGACCTGTTTGTCGATTTCACAGCTCACATCTACATCAGAGATTCTGTCAGTTCATCATTTGATAGTACACACATAAGTCTGATGGTAAACCATTTACTTTTACTTATGTAGTTATGTACCGTACTTTAGTTGATTGGCATACAAGTAAACACGATTTGGAAGTAACCTGGGGCGGCATAAATGAAAATTGTACAAGATTATGAAACATTTATTATTTATTTTCAAATTCTCCAGCATACCAGATGCAAGTTTCAACAAGTATTACAAATACATATTATGTAGACTCATGTATGTCATAAATCAGGTCTAAACAAATTTGTGCCAGATGATGAATGTTTCAGGCACTAAATATATTCAGTTTTACAACATCAATATAATAGTCCAAGAGATAAGGTCCGTTTATTTACCCCGAAAGGTCCAAAAGGTTTGAACATGGCTTCTTATGTAAAAATGTCTGAATTTTCAGAATATTTAAGTCTTACAAGTCAAAACCTGACCAATTTTCCGCTAGAGGGCGCTGAAGTCATGACTCAGCATTTTTTTGCGCACTACCCCACCACTGCAAATGTTGATTTTTTTTGTTATGGAATACCTTGAAAGCCTAACATATTATATATTAATTGAGAGTCTATATATTAATCTTCCATAAAAACATAACATTAAATACATCTGTGCACTCAGTATTGTGTTTATGCATATGAAAGACAAAAAATACATAAAAAATGGTTAAATGTACATATTTCGTTTATTGCTATTTTTAAATATGAACTGTCAAAGAGTATTTTTTCCCCTTTGTATATTGACAAATATATAGCCAACCATGAGAAACAAGAATTTTTTAATTATGTCAATATTTCATAGAGTTACAATCATTTTTGTGAAAGTGGTGTCTTGTCGGAATTTCAGGCAAGGGAGATAACTCTTGTCCACACCATTATGTTATCCCATTGTTTTTGGTACATATCAAATGCCTAGGGCAAAAAATTCATTCAATTGGGCTTATGTTATTTTTTAACCACTTCAATTAAGTGTTCACAGACTACATTTAGCACTAATAAACCATAATCACACAAAGGATTGCTACCAAATAGTATGTACTAGTATTAAGTACATGGTTGCTCAAAAGTGGTCCATCCATTGTGCTGTTGGGGTCAAATATACCGAACGTTTAAATGGAGTTCTTTTATCGAGAAGTATTGATTGTTGCCGAAAATTACCATTTTGATGATGATCAACTCAGTATAGTGACGAAATAAAGATAAATTTAAAGTAGTGAATTCTGATCGAAAACCGGACAATGCACCGCAATTGACGGGTGTCATTTAATCAAACATAATTTTGGTAACTGGCTCACAACAGACAAAAGGACAGATTTGATTTGATAATGTTCAAAAGGACATATAAATACATGTTCATGTAAATCGGATGTGTAGTTTTGGTGTCCGCACATGTATAATGATGTTTTTCAATTTTAATGAATGTGCAAGTTGAGTGAAATAATTGTAACTGAAATCAGCACATGTGGTAATTATGCTGGCATGTATTATAAAATATTATGAAACACCATGGATGCATCTTTAAAGTGTGCACGTATTTGACCAGGGATGACCAAATTTGGCATTTTGAGAGTTTTGCTAATATGTAATCACAGTATATAAGCATCCCAACAAATTTGTATCAGTAAAATAAAATTGTAAAATTTTACATCTAAGTATACATCTCAGAATTGCCTGCACTCACACACACACACACATACATAATGAGTGAGTTAGGGCTTAACACGGCTTTCAAGAGTATTTCACTTATATCGCGGCTGCTTGTATTATGGCACGGAGAAAGCCCGCAACGCTATGTGGCTATTCATTGCGGTGAAACCTGCGAGCATCGGCTGGAACTAGCGAACCATGGGTGGTACTGCACTGAAATTCAGTGTAGCATTGCACCCAAATCTTACTGTTTGTAGAACAGTTCTCTACTGCACATACATAATGAGTTGCTTCTCACGTGAAGTAAGGTTATATAAAGAAAAGAGTAAACATCAGATGGGTTTGACTGGATCAATCTTCTTTAATACGATGAGCTCATTTCGACCAGTATATCGGTCTTTTCAAGTATGTTTAGACAAGTGGAAGATCGCATATGAACAAGAACAATAAATAATTACAACATCAACATCCTTACATGGCAGTAAGACATGATAATTGTTCGATAATCACTCACGTCATAATTTCCTCGAGCAATTGGGTGTGACTCTAGAACAATGCAGCCTTGTGAGGATTAATTCATGGTCCTATGCAAAATTGTATCTAATCAGATTCATCACCACTGGAATCACTGTCAGATCCTACATCTGTGTTCAATGCTGGTAACAATATCTTCTGTTGGGTCTTCTACTGTGCCAAGACTTGCAAATGCCTCTGTGAAAGTTGCAGATGACTCCAATATCTTAAATGGGCAAGATTTTCATTTCCTAGCATATACTCACAACCTGTAAAGGCATGAAATGCTGGAAGGGCTTGACACATGTTTGTGCCAATAGCATTGGCAATTGAGGTGACATCAATGTATCGACGGGTGTTGTTGCTGCTACTCCCAATATCCATCACTATACGGGCATCTGGCATGCGGTGTGCGTGGTGAAGAAGGAGGACAAGGACATCAGTATCAGATGCACGAATTGATATGGTTGGAGATTGCAACTCAGTTGCAACAGTGACTGTGTGGTATATGATCCTGGTATCTGCCTCTTCATGACAAGACTGGAGTTGGGGAACCACATATCTGTCAACTGCACCTGCTTTAGAGCAGAAATGATAACAGACTCCATCAATGGCAACATATAGGTCATGCCCTTTCAAAGTTGAGGTGTATTTGTCCTTGGACCATTCATCAACTGGAAAGCGAAGCAGTGAGGTCTTGAATGAGGGTGATCTTAATGCCTGACTGAAATCTTTAGGTCTTGTCTTAAGTGGACTAGATATGATCCTGTTTATTTCACTTTTCCCACGAAGACCTCTCTCACTGTTAGATTGGGATTTGTATGTATCACACACAAAGTCAACATGGTTGGCCATCTGACACAGTCTCTCAAAAAGGGAATTTGCAACCTCTCCATATGTTGGTAGCAAATGTGTCTGTGACTGGATAAAATACATTCCATCAACAACACATACTTCAGGAGTAATTGCTTCTGGATTGTGGTCAGTCTTCTTTTCTAGACAGGACAAGAGCTTAGACTTGTCAGTTTTGTTTAGGGAACCATCAATGTGTCTAAGACAGAGCGGCACAGGGGTGAGTTGATATGTCAGTACTTCCTCAAGATTGAATTTTGTGGTTGTAGCAAGATAAAGCAAACGTCCAAAAAGATCTGTTGTGCGCCTCAATTCTTTAACCACCTTGTCTTTGATACACAGACCTGTCTTTACTCCAGCGGATGCAAAGTTTTTAACTTTGCGCCTTGGAATGGGTTTCTCAAACCGGTCAGCATCAGTAAAACATCCATCTTTGAACTGTTGATACCACGTCTGTCCTTTTTCCTGGAAAGAGAGTAGATCACAGGTAATGTCTTCAGGAACTGAATTACCTGAACTAATGCAAAACAGGTGTGATTTGTCACAGATGTCACCGAATGGATTGAGACTATTTTCAATGGCCTGCTCAAGCTTTGCGACATCCTATATGGACACGTGATGGTCTTAGGTCATGGGATATTTCATCAGTTCTTCTGATGTCTGCCATTGAAACAACTTTGGTCCTCACTGAACGTGTTATCATCCAACGACTCAAAGCAGATTCAGAACAGGCAAATGCAGTTATTCCAGTCTTTCTGGATGCAGCATCAGCATTAACTGTTTGTTCAAGTGCCATGTCAACTGGTACTCTTCAAAATGCATTGGTAGATCTTTTAATTCCAAATCCACCATTCTCAAGCATTTGTCTACCACCAGGGTGTGTATGGTCAATGTTAAGCAGTTTTAGGTGGTACAATGTCATCCAGCGTGAATAGTTTGGTCTATTCATTGCAAAGAAGATTGGACACATCTGGCCAAGGCAGTGGACAAAGAGATCCGGGTCACATGTTCTGTATGCCCTGTTGAACATGAGATAGAGATTGATCAGATCAATATATTCATCCAAAATTGTCCAAAATTGTCCAGTTTTCCCATGTTTCCCATTTTTTGTCTCATTTGAATATGCTTCATATGCTTGTATGATGTGACAAAGATCCTCATTCCTAAATGCACACTCGACAGACTCTGGATTTGGGTTTCCTCCAAGTTCTCGTACGAGTTTCTTCAAGTCATCAGTGATGAACTCAGGGTACTTGTTGCAGAAGGATTTAAAGTGTAGATTCCAGAAGGCAAGCGAGAGTATCAGATGAATCCTTTTGCACCTGTTGTAATGTCGGCCAGAAAGGAACCCATTTATCCATCCACCTGCAAGTATACCAGTTTCTGTCAGGAGATATGGTCCACCTGAGGCATCGAGGAGGTAACCTAGACATGCAAAGTAAGTTAGGCATATGTGGAAGCTGTCAAAGCATATGAAGAGGTTGTCGTAGACAGGAGCTTCTTGAGCTTGGCTTTTCAAAGCCATTTTGGCAACAGCAAGGTCATGGGTTACCAGACATTCCCTGGCTACATATTGGGACAATTTTAAGGTTTGGGCAACAACATTTAGTTGTGTAGGTGGTTGTGTGATATTTTTCATGGAGCCTATCCTTTGCTTTGGTAGCAAGTATGTTGTTACTTTGCCATTCCAACCTATCCAAAGTGGTGTTTGTTGAGAAACCCATCTTCCATAACATGTCCAACTTGCAAAACTTGCCATAGTTATCTGGTACCAAATCTTCAGCAACCTCATAGTCAAAACTTTGCATTTTAGGCTTCTTCCTGTATGGCGCAATGTTATGCTGCTTGCCTTCAAAAGATCTCTTTCCTTTCCCTGGTTTTAAGAAACCCATTGATTCAAAAGCTTCAGGTCCAAAGGGCACATCTGGAATGTCTTGGTAACAAATCCCAAATGTGTCATGTAAAGTTCCAGCTCCTGATAGGGTTTCAGTATTTTCATCATAATTGTCCCAGGCTGTTCCCGTATGAAGACCCGGGTGTTTGAGAAGACCGTCTGGAACAGAGGATGAAGATTGTTGAATTGTCTCAGCCACTTCAGTTTCAATCATCTCTACCATATGGTAACCAACACAATGTCCAAAATGATTCAGGATTTCAAACACCTTCCTACTACCAGTGATACTTTTCATGCCCATGGCAAGTGCCAAATGTTTTGCTGGTTTGATAACCCCATTTGTTGCAATGTATAAAACATCATTTGATACTGATTGTACATGACGTTCAGCTTTGCAACTTCCTTCTCCAGCTCTTGTAGACGAACCTGTAAATAGTGTTCGGAAGAAGGCCATCAGATCCTCAGAAGGATTACCATTACCTTTCCTTAAAGCATTTGTTAAAGGCAATTCTAAGTCACCAGTGTTGTCTTTTTGACTGAGGAGTTGCTGCCTCAAGGTGAGAGCTGCGTCAACTAACTTTGCTTTGGTAGACTTGTCATAAGCTTCAGCATACAGTAATGCATCTTCAACAAACAGGTGAAGGGCATGAAAGACTTTCCCTTTCTTGTTTGACAATTTTGTACTTTTGATTTTATTGGTGTATTTATCAAGCAGTTTTTCTTCCACTTTCTGTGCAGTGTAAATTTTGTCATTCCCAAGCAAAGTAAGATATGATTTCTCCTCAGGTTGACACTGTCCTTTTGTCTGTTTTGAGTCAGTTACCAAAATTATGTTTGATTAATTGACACCCGTCAATTGCGGTGCATTGTCCGGTTTTCGATCAGAATTCACTACTTTAAATTTATCTTTATTTCGTCACTATACTGAGTTGATCATCATCAAAATGGTAATTTTCGGCAACAATCAATACTTCTCGATAAAAGAACTCCATTTAAACGTTCGGCATATTTGACCCCAACAGCACAATGGATGGACCACTTTTGAGCAACCATGTACTTAATACTAGTACATACTATTTGGTAGCAATCCTTTGTGTGATTATGGTTTATTAGTGCTAAATGTAGTCTGTGAACACTTAATTGAAGTGGTAAAAAAATAACATAAGCCCAATTAAATGAATGTTTTGCCCTAGGCATTTGATATGTACCAAAAACAATGGGATAACATAATGATGTGGACAAGAGTTATCTCCCTTGCCTGAAATTCCAACTAGACACCACTTTCACAAAAATGATTGTAACTCTATGAAATATTGACATAATTAAAAAATTCTTGTTTCTCATGGTTGGCTATATATTTGTCAATATACAAAGGGGAAAAAATACTCTTTGACAGTTCATATTTAAAAATAGCAATAAACGAAATATGTACATTTAACCATTTTTTATGTATTTTTTGTCTTTCATATGCATAAACACAATACTGAGTGCACAGATGTATTTAATGTTATGTTTTTATGGAAGATTAATATATAGGCTCTCAATTAATATATAATATGTTAGGCTTTCAAGGTATTCCATAACAAAAAAAAATCAACATTTGCAGTGGTGGGGTAGTGCGCAAAAAAATGCTGAGTCATGACTTCAGCGCCCTCTAGCGGAAAATTGATCAGGTTTTGACTTGTAAGACTTAAATATTCTGAAAATTCAGACATTTTTACATAAGAAGCCATGTTCATACCTTTTGGACCTCTGAGGTAAATAAATCAGGCCTTATCTCTTGGACTATTATATTGATGTTGTAAAACTGAATATATTTAGTGCCTGAATGTAATGACACAGTTCAACGATTAAGGATTATTTCATAGTTAACAGACGTGGAAATGTTCATTTAAACTCTTTTAAAATGGAAACATTCAGTTCAGTGAAAGCCTCTGCAAGCTTCTCGTATAGCCTGGTAATAAGTAAAAATCAAACAGTTGTAATTACATGTAGCTCAAACATCATACATCATAAAGTCAACAATCTGATCAAGATTAGACCACCATCCAACCGTTTATATTATCTATGTAAAATGTATTGTTAGAACCTGATTCTATTTGCTATATTTTAAGATGCAACGTGTCATTTATCACATATGACAAGGTCACATTTGCTACACATACAAAACACATCTGACATGAGGGAATAAACATTGTGGTGTTGTCACAATCTGTCATGTGATTATGAATTGGTTCACATCCGTTAAATGTTTAATATTCGTTTTCGCGAATACTTTCCATTTTGGACATATTTAGTTTCATATCTAACAAAATATAACATTGATGCGTCTACAATATTGGAATAGGTATAAGCAAAACGATTCCAATTATCAATATTAAAATTTTTTACTAAAAATTTGATGTCAGGCTTTTATTGCAAGTCGATTTATGCTGTTGTTCTCTCTCTCCATCATTTTTCTGTAATGGTCTGTTGCACGCTAAATGAAATTTGTGGATGGGCATTATATTTTCTCATCTTACAAAATTAAATTTGTTAAAAAAAGGAATATTTTGAGCGTATTTTTAAGTATAATAGATGTAAAGAATTGAAGAGCTACCTCGGAGACTTGAATTAAAATCCAAAAAGTTAAAGTTTTAAGCACAATCTTTGTTTAAAAGGGAAGATTTAGGCAACAGGGATACTGCCCAGGAGGCACGAACGGTTATTTTAACATCAAAGGTGTGTTCACGGCAGGGCATCTATCAACCTTTTTCTTTTACTTTCAACACATTCCTTCTTGATTGAAATGTGTCTTATTGCGTTTTCGTTATTTTGACTTTCAAATGGATGATTGTCTATAAGCCTTAAGTTTTTATTATATAATGCAGTGTATGCAATAAGACCCTTGTCACAACCCCGGTAACATTTGGTCTTGGCTGGCATTTCAAGGTTTTTCATTAGATATGCAATTTAATGACAAATAACCCGTTTGATTACATTTCAAGTTTATTTCATACACTGGTAACTGTTAAGTAAATGCAATTACTCAAGCTAAGAAACCTGAGTTTCTATAATGAGAAACTAACACAAACATATATACTATGCATGTGCATGTACCTGGGATATCTATTAAGAGACGCGCCACTTACTAGAAGATAGAATGAGTAGTGCAGCCAGCAGGTATATCTGATCTCAATGAAGTTGTTTTTACATCCGGGTTATCGTGACAGGCAATATCTGGAATCCAAAGTAGAGTAACAGACCAAGGCAGCTGTTTTTGGACTGTATCTCCACACCTAGGTTCCCCTACTCGTGAACTACTAATATATACTCGTACATGTATGTATGTTTTTCTTGCTTGACATATATCATTGTATTGAGAAACAAATTATATGAAAGCACGTTGTTTTAAAACTATAAACTTATTATAATTTATGCTTGAATGTATCCTTTCTTTTATTTCATGTGGCGGTAGTAACTTAAAATATAACATCAAACATCGTTTGCAATAAAATAAAGAATAGTGCATAGGATAGATAATGGAAATCATAAAAAAGAATCAATTCGCCGTTGTCTAACCGATTGATCGCAAGTATCCGATCTTGTAAAAAGCTAAAGCATCCTCACATATTGATTTATGCATTATGTATGCAAGAAAAGGAAATGTAATTTAAATATCTGGGCCTTAGATAATCATTGGATGCGACATAAAGAACAGTTGCCATTTTTATGAGAGGGCTTCATCAAGTCCCTGAAAGGGAATTGTTATCAATAAAGATCCATAAAGGACGTGGATGGTGTACAGGATATAACACTCTCCCAAGGTTTTGGTTGAAAATGTAAATGGCATATAAAGCGAATACAAATTTATAAAGATTTCAAAATGCTGGTGAAACGCGAAAACTGAGAAAAGTATCGGACAACTGCAGCTGACTTTTGCGAAAAGCTCGTGCAGCCTTCTCACTATGTAAAAAGCATACTATCGTTATATTGAGGTAGAGAAAACGTGACTATAGATAGATTTATTAAAGTAGAGTTTCCAGTTTATTGTGCAAAGGGATGCAGGTTCGAATCCCATCATGTCAAGGGGGAAATTTATCATAGGATAATTTTCGATTTGTTCTGTGATTGAAATTCAAACCTCGAATGAGGTTATTTCCGAATATACCATACACGTTAAAATCTACTTTCAGACCCAGGGATATTCTATAGAATGGCCAAGGGATATTTTGTATGACCATGAAAGAAGGTTTACCTGAGAAAAGAATAACTTCCAAAATGACACAAATATGACACCTGAGGTTCATATGTTTTAATATTAATGATTTCCATCGAGGCTCCAAAAGCGTTAGGCTGTTTCAAATATCAATCTGGCATATCTTTGGAATTTGATACATTGCAGATACTCTTTTGAATCTCATGAAAATATTGAAGTATGTGAATTCAGCATTACATATTCATTGTCGAAGAATATAGATATTCAAGGTATGCTCCGACATTTTGATGAGGCTGATAAAGATAAGTAAGTAAAACCTTATCATAAAACACAGACAAAACTACAGTTTTCATTCACTACATGCCCTATTATCTCGTAGGGCTAAGAATTTGAAGAAAGGAACTCCATGTTGGCATCTGATGTTATCCGGCATATTTTCCTTTCATGGAATTGATATAGCATGTACAACGTGAAGTATATGTTAATTTTATCAAAGATCAATGGTATGATTTGTTTTACAGGGAAGATAAAATTCGGACTTGAATTGTTCTTTCTCCGTCACTCTCTCGTCCCCGCTTTCTCTTTGTCCCTCACTCGTCCTCTTTGTCCCTCACTCGTCCTCTCTCTCCCTCGCTCGCCCTCTCTCTCCCTCACCCGTCCTCTCTCTCCCTCACTCGTCCACTCTCTCCCTCACTCGTCCTCTCTCTCCCTCACCCGTCCTCTCTCTCCCTCACTCGCCCTCTCTCTCCCTCACTCGTCCACTCTCTCCCTCACTCGTCATCTCTCTCCCTCACTCGTCCTCTCGCTCCCTCACTCGTCCTCTCTCTCCCTCACTCGTCCACTGTCTCCCTCACTCGTCCTCTCTCTCCCTCACTCGCCCTCTCTCTCCCTCACTCGTCCACTCTCTCCCTCACTCGTCCTCTCTCTCCCTCACTCGTCCACTCTCCCTCACTCGTCCACTCTCTCCCTCACTCGCCCTCTCTCTCTCCCTCATTCGTCCACTCTCTCCCTCACTCGTCCTCTCTCTCCCTCACTCGTCCTCTCGCTCCCTCACTCGTCCTCTCTCTCCCTCACTCGTCCTCTCTCTCCCTCACTCGTCCACTCTCTCCCTCACTCGCCCTCTCTCTCCCTCACTCGTCCACTCTCTCCCTCACTCGTCCACTCTCTCCCTCACTCGTCCACTCTCTCCCTCACTCGTCCACTCTCTCCCTCACTTCTCCCTCACTCGTCCACTCTCTCCCTCACTCGTCCTCTCTCTCCCTCACTCGTCCACTTTCTCCCTCACTCGCCCTCTCTCTCCCTCACCCGTCCACTCTCTCCCTCACTCGTCCACTCTCTCCCTCACTCGTCCACTCTCTCCCTCACTCGTCCTCTCTCTCCCTCACTCGTCCTATCTCTCCCTCACTCGTCCTCTCTCTCCCTCACTCGCCCTCACTTCTCCCTCACTCGTCCACTCTCTCCCTCACTCGTCCTCTCTCTCCCTCACTCGTCCACTTTCTCCCTCACTCGCCCTCTCTCTCCCTCACTCGTCCACTCTCTCCCTCACTCGTCCACTCTCTCCCTCACTCGTCCTCTCTCTCTCTCACTCGCCCTCTCTCTCCCTCACTCGTCCACTCTCTCCCTCACTCGTCCACTCTCTCCCTCACTCGTCCACTCTCTCCCTCACTCGTCCTCTCTCTCCCTCACTGGTCCACTCTCTCCCTCACTCGTCCTCTCTCTCCCTCACTCGTCCTCTCTCTCACTCACTCGTCCAGTCTCTCCCTCACTCGTCCTCTCTCTCCCTCACTCGTCCACTCTCTCCCTCACTCGTCCTCTCTCTCCCTCACTCGTCCACTCTCTCCCTCACTCGTCCACTTTCTCCCTCACTCGTCCACTCTCTCCCTCACTCGTCCACTCTCTCCCTCACTCGTCCTCTCTCCCCCTCACTCGTCCACTCTCTCCCTCACTCGTCCACTTTCTCCCTCACTCGTCCTCTCTCTCACTCACTCGTCCTCTCTCTCACTCACTCGTCCACTCTCTCCCTCACTCGTCCTCTCTCTCCCTCACTCGTCCACTCTCTCCCTCACTCGTCCTCTCTCTCCCTCACTCGTCCTCTCTCTTCCTCACACGTCCACTCTCTCCCTCACTCGTCCTCTCTCTCCCTTACTCGTCCACTCTCTCCCTCACTCGTCCTCTCTCTCCCTCACTCGTCCTCTCTCTCCCTCACTCGTCCTCTCTCTCCCTCACTCGTCCACTCTCTCCCTCACTCGTCCTCTCTCTCCCTCACTCGTCCTCTCTCTCCCTCACTATATTTATGTCTCTACCTCTTTATCTCTCTCAAAGTGTCCATCACATTGAAAAACAAAACATTTGAAAGTAAAAGTAAAACAATCTTACATGCACTGTCAATTTGACTCATATAAGATGATTATGTGTTGGATAACACTACCTTCAATAGTACAAATTATTGTACTTTTTCGGGACGAGTCCCTTGCGAAATTCGTACCAACACCCTCAGAGTACCAGCAGACATCGACATTGCATCTATGATGTATTCCTAAAGCTTTTCTCATTCCTATCATTTTAACTCTGGGAGATGTGCGTTAAATATAAGATTTGTTGTCCTTTTTACACTTTAAACACGAACAGTTCTTTTCAGAACTTATATTCATTGTGATAATGTAAGCTATTTTGTTTTTACAGACAATAGGATCATCATGTTTCAAGGGATACGCACATAATATCGTTACCATACAATAAACGTAGATCTACTGAATTTAGCATATAGCTTTAAATAATATATCAATGTTGCTACGTACATATTATTTACACTAAAATACAGCTATGATTTCAAGTGACAACTTGCCATTACACATGTAAAACGAAATAGTATTAGTGTCGATTTTTCTTATGCACAGTGTAAGTGCTATCAGGAGCCACTTCAACCTGCATGTAACAGAGGTTACTTGAGAAGGCACAACGTAAGGAACTTATGTGGGTAATGAATATATAAACACCTTTTCAGGCGGCATGTTGAAGTCAAATACATAACGTAACAATGACGTTATCTACATCGTCGTGATACTCCCTGGGTGATATGGTTTAAGCTTACATGAGACAATTTGCTCTTTGTTATTTTGTAAAGCGTGTACATCAAATTAACATGTCGTGGTATAAACAATGATACATCGCTGATGAACTCGATAATCTAACTGTAAACATTGGTGAAATAAACAGACAGCATAGAATCTTAGTATCTGTGTTTATACAACGTCTCTCAGTTCAAACATGGAGATAGATTTGTGAAAATGTCTCTAATTCTTAAGGACTTTTTTGATAAATACCCGTAAATGAAGTTAGTGAGTGAGTGAGTTATTGTTTAACGCCGCTTCGGCAGTATTGCAGCCATTAGCGGCGAAAATGAAGTTAAAATGGTTATTTATTTACAAGTTTACAAACCATTCTTAATCGGGATAAGTGTCACTTCTTTATGCTTTATGACACATTAATAATTGCAATTGAACATCTATTTGCAATTTGTCGATTTGTAAATCCAGAGGTGAAAGGCATTTCTTTTCTCTGAGGTATATTATTATTGTTCGATATTCTAAAATATCTTGACATTCAAAGTTCATTGAGATGTATTTCTATTCTGCTAAATATATAAACACGTTCATCATTGAAACTGATAGTGTCTACGTTACCCAATATTCACAGACCGACAGTGTAAATCTACTTAATAACATACAAGATGTTCCTGGTAATCCCTGAAGCTAACATTATCGACATAAAGAAATTGGTAACATGACAAGGCTAATCGAGTTCTATTAGCAGATTACGATTAATACCATCATTAAATTTCATCTTACCAACTTGAGCTTAAGCAAAAGCAAGCAAAATGTAGACAAGACCATGCTGGACCTCCAAGATAACAAGAGTTGTATAGCTTGTTGGTGATAATCCTGTTACACCGAGGTGTCATCGTATCTTGGGAGTAATATATAGTTGATCTTAATGAAACAACTTGATCTCATGATCGAATCGAACCAAGAGAAAACAAGTCATATATGTACCAAGAAGATGGCAAATAATGTTAGATTTATAGGTTGTTGTTGATATTTCTATAAAACCGAGGTGTCGTCTTATCAAAGAGAGTTTAACACTGCACAGCTGTTATGTAAAATACAGCTGGCAAACTATAGTGTTGAATTCCGGAGATAGGAATAAAGTGTAAACATTATGGCTTTGTATGTTAACCTTCAAATTCCATCATGATAGGTTTGGCTACTAGCAGTAAGATTTGAGAACATCCTATACGTATCATCTCATCAACTGGTATTCAAAGAAACCACGTAGATACAGCAGGATGTTACTATAAATTTTAACTACAAATCGAACAGTCCTTCCCAAGTCAGAGAGTGAAAAACATTAAATTATTTTGTCACAATTGATAATGATTTGGATCCTTATTGAAGTCATTAGTTCTTCAGTTTACAAAAATGGTCATCAAAAGGAAAAAAGTCACATAACCATATTTTAATTATTTCGTTTTAAATTTTAGGTCGTTCGTTTGTTTTATTCATTACTATTTGATCTTTATTTTTATTCCTGCTTAACAATTTTTCAGAGATGATACCTTGGGTCATTTATGATTTGACCTGGTACGTTTCTTCATCAATATAGTTTTTCTTATTTTTACCTAAAACAGGGGAGTTCACGGAAAACATTAACAACTACAAAACTCAAAATATTTAATAAATAACCTTTATTAATTTGAGTAAACAACATCTCCTACATACGAATTGCAAATACATGCAAATGTGTTTGTAAAAGTAAGACACACATAAGTAACACTTTACCAAATGTGTGTGGTTATCCTGCCCCGTGGGTAACATTACCAGTGTTTATTAGAGTAGTGTATAACATATTTACATACTGACATCAACAGCTGTTTAGAAGCTGATGAAGACAGCAGCTGTCCATGATACCACTCTTTCATCAAAAGGATACACACAGTGCTAATAAGTAGTGTTCATATGTATTTTTTATATCACATATTATTATCGTTTATTTTACTTTTCTTAAGTCTTTGTCAGTTAAAGATTACTGAAGTACCAAATATATTATCCAATTCAATATCCACGAATTATCAATTTAAACCGACAATTCGGTAAAATAGATAAAACTTTAAATTTGTAAAATATGCCATTAAATATCCAAGAGCAATTACAAATTCAATCATGGCACACAATGGTTAAACAATTATTTATGAGATCAGTGTTATCAAGTATTCATGGAATATGCATCTCTGGTAAAACGCTAACTGAAACGATATGTAACTAGTTATTTTAAGTGATGTGAGCTGCAGGTGAGCTGTAAAGTCACAAAGTGAGCCAATTTCTATCTTTAGTTTACAAACCTAAAAAGGAGCACCCACGTTCTACCAGTCAATTGTGTCGGTTACCAGACTAGATAAATCAATGTTTTCTTGTTTGTAATCCCTAACCGAGTTCAACGTTTTACATCTTGATAATGTCAATTTTAACTCAGAAGCATGTTATTCGGAGATGTACCACTCCGATACAGACACATGATGATGATAAATGGTGATAATGCGTGCTTTAGTTCTAGATGAAAAGCAAAAGTGCACTTTTTCTATGTAGGCTTGTAAGTATAAATAAGTTTATGTATGTAGGTATAAGTATAAGTCATAGCTTGTATCTTTAAGTTATCTTCACTATAAAATATACTATACTTTCTCTGATTTGCTTACGGTTATGTTATGATATGTTACTATAATGAATATTTAAATCATCGTTTTAGCTAAACGTGAACCACGAGTTAAAACAACCATGTAAATTAGATGAACAATAACAGATAAAGATAAATAATCAGTTGAAGTGTACAAGAAATATCTTGGACAAGTACATTTCTTTATCGCGAGTAGATTGGACTGGTCCATGAACGATCGGATATAAACTGGTGTATGGTCTACATATGTTTCTCAGATAGTATTTATTACACATTATGACCTACCCAGTTCTGCTACTATCATCATTATTATAACGTAGATATGTTGATCGTTCACAATCATGTGAACGTGGGTCTGGTACTATCAATAGAGTTTTAAAAATAGTGTCAATAAAGGGTTTTATAGTGTAAATAAAGGGTTTTATAGTGTAAATAAAGGGTTTTATAGTGTAAATAAGTGTGTTAACTTGTACAGGACTGGTACTAACAACATTTCTCAATGAAAATGACTAATACAGTGATGTTACTACCAATATTGCCACCGGAATACTATAGCACTTGTTTCCTTTAACCTTCCATCTAATAAGAAGAGTATTTAAACAAAATATAAAAAAGTTCAGTTCATGAACAAAAAGAGATTGTGCCTGAATTTGATACGATATAACCAACCGCCTGACAGTTATAACTTGAATAATTGACAAATTTCTATGCAATTTCATTGGGTTTTTTTGGTACTGTAGATTCAATTCATTCCCGATTAAATCAATAAAGGAACGCCTCCTGCACCTGCTAATGGTATGCTACATCACACAAATTGACCTAATCAATCAAATACAATTTTTAAATTGACAAAGCAAAATTTGAAGAATGAGAACACTGCTATCAATTTGACATAGAAAAACATATGTACAGGTTGATTAAGATACATGACATTTAAATAAGAACATCATTTGAAACACGATTCTTTCAGAACAGAATATATTCACCTGTTACTAGTTGATTTATGAAATTGCAGAAATGTGTAAGGTATAAAACTAAAATTATAACTTTATGTTGTCCACATTGGAAATGTCCAGTTTACGATTGGTACCCACTACATTATACCGAATCAAAGTAAAAAGGGTGTCCCTCAAATGCTTAACTACCATGTCATCATGACTGATATGGAAAAAAAACATTATCAGGCTTATTGATTCCCAATGAAAACCTTCAAGCATCATGGCGGTATTTACATTTCGTGCGTTTCAGAGATTTTAGGATAATTGGCTTACAGTGAATGCTTTGCAGTAAAATGTGCATGATTAACTTACAATCTGTTATCAGCAAATGTATGATATAGGACATGAGACTCCGATTCTAATGGCATGTCCATTTGAAATATTGTTCCCTTTCAACATTAAAGCATTTTTTGCCGTAGGACAATTCTTCATCTTGTATCCATTATTCTTTGTTCATGTTACGATGAAAAATGGTAAAGACTAGTCTTTTGAAAGCATTTTTGTAATCTCATATCATGCGTTGTCTGAGATACAAAGAGCCTTTTCACATTTGTGTCAGGAGCTGACTTAGCGCAACATTGACATAACGCATTTATAGGAATAACACGTTTTGTCTGGAACAATGCTGTGTTTCGATGCGAGGTATGATTTAGAATCAGCTTGTGTTGTTGATGCAAAGTGGATTGTAGTATCTATCATATATTATGAGCATTCAGAAACATGTTATGTTGATAATGCAACAATTCTTCTATTATCTACAATATAGAAGTGTTATATAAGACTTGGAACACTACTTAAGAAGAACATACTGTAAGGAAATCTGACCTGTATAAAGTGTTTACAGAGATCTCAATGCAGCCTGAAATGTCTGCTACGGATGAGTGTCTCTTTTAAGATGGTGAGGTCCGATTCAATATTCACAAAAAGAACCATTTAAGTGACACCAGCATGCATAATGTCCAACCTGATTATCACGAGGAGAAATACTATTGACTGCCTTGATATATAATTGAATGGTCTCAGAGGATTTTACATGCAACTACATGGGAACCAAATCGTGTTTCCAGGTCAATTACCGAGTTCTAAACATTTTTGCGTTGAAGGTTTCTGACATATATCTTCACATGTATATGTTTGTAGATGTTTAAAATGTGATAATGTACATATAATCATTTTCCTGAAAAAATAAGAAAGGAAGAATAGGAAATAATTATGGAAACTTTGTTTTGATTTGTTTGCTAATGTTTAAAGTAAGCTTCCAGACAGTATGTTTAGTGCACTATTCTAAGCACAGACATTTATTCTTCCAAGATTGTTCTATTCGGTGTAACTGATAAACTTCTGACCGAATCTCCTTTAGAATGGTAGTCGATCTTTTTTTATATAGGTCGAATTTTAGTTGTTAATGGTCTTTGATATCCAGAAACCGTGAGGTTATTTACCGACAACTCCTATAACTCATACTCTTATAAGCATACAACTATACAGTTTTTTTTACTTTGGGTTCGCCACAATCTGTCAGGATATGAAGGTTAACTGAAGGTTAAGAAGCCTATTCTGCTCACAAATGATTTATTTATTTGACTGACCAGTCCAGTTACTGACCAAATAAATAATGCCCAGACTGGGCAGTAGTCTTGTTCACGAGCTGATTATATGCTCGATGGACTCTGATCTGGTTGTTTGCCGATCATTCACACAAATAGCCCTGAAGCAGTCCTTACCTGTACATGAGGGCTTACCTTTCTGCATCATATGAAGCTAACATTGATTGTAAAATTCTGAAGTTGTGTACAGTATTGATTCTTTGCATGACTTACTAGTAATATTGAGAAGCTATTTGGGAAGTTTAAACATTAGTTTATTTTACAAAATAGTTCATAATGTATTCTTCATCATCAGATGGATGTTTTCGTCACGTACTACACACTTATTTTCTCAGCACCTTCAGACATGTATGTGTCTCATATGCTGTTGACATCATCTTAACGACAATTAGAAGTAATCTAATACCAACAAATGATGAACAACGAATTTACAGTTACATTTAAGAACAATCAGACTACAATTTTTCAAAAGGTGAAAGGTTTTCCAACATGAATTTAATTAATGATGTGATCTATTTGATATTATCATAAGATTGATTTTAAAATTATGTTGACCATCATCAACTGTCATCAAGTGAACAGTGTAACTTTATAACCTTTGCAAATTACCATAGTATTGAGTGTGCCCCATTACATTATAGGTTGTTTCGTTGAATTGTAAAAGCAACTCGTCAAGCATGATTGACCTTCGTTTGCTCATGTACATATAGCGTTAGACCACGAGTGTAATAACAGCGAAATGTGAATCATTGTTAACTAATCACATCATAAAATGGAGTAATGTGTTGTTCAGTTATGATCAAGCACAGAAACAAACACACGAATCTTTTGGCGTTTTGTCATGATGATGTTAGTGCCAGGTAGCTACTAGGATTATTGATTTGATAAGATGCATGACATGTCAATGTCTAATCCTTGTTTTTATTTTTTTTTATTTTATTTATCACAAATGATAGTCGATGTTTTATGTGTTACATAATGATGCATTGCAATATCTACATGCTATAGTAGCAAATCGTTTTAATAAGTATGATTATATAACATCGAAGGTTTCACTTTACATACCACTATCAGTTGTCATTGATTTAAAACTGAAACTGATGCATATATACATATTATTTGAAGTAGACACATTAAAGTTGATGCATGATATTCAAACTTATAATTATGTCGATGAACGATTGAAACACATATGATGATTTTCTTCTTTAAACAAAAAAATGGTTTGCTTTACATGATGACTTGTTCTCAAATGCAAAAGGTAACGTTTTAATTAAGAACATTGGGCAACAGTACCGACCAGTAGTACAACATAGTACAATGAAGAACACAACGTTATTTCGTCATGAACACATTTTTTACTGGTCGTTACATCCATCGACCCTATTGTTATTTAAACATTCCTTTAACATCGGGCTTATTTATTACGTTGATTTTATGTTTAACTTAAGTTATTCCTATAAATCTGACACAGTATTCAGGTTAATTCGTGTAAATAACCATATTCTTGCAGGGGTGTTTAGAAGGGGAAATATATAAGAAACCAAGATTTCTGGACGTCATTTTCTTTTTTTAGTGTCGATAGACGACGTTTAGCAGTATATTCTTACTCCTTCATCAGATGGGACGTGGGAGTATTGACATGTAAGTAATGCAAATTCTGTACTGTCAAACCATACAATGTGAAACGAATGAAGGGAAATTAACAAAGGGGATTATGGGGTTTCTTCACAGCTCATATAACGATAATAATAACAATTTTGTGTCCTCATTACAATGAATTCAGAAATTCAGTTTGTGCCAGCACCCGGCAGCAACAGTGCAGCTGCCAGTTCAAGCTTTATTTTATTCTTATAATGCTGGGCGCCAAGCAAGGAAGCAAGAACTCACACTATGACACGACCGGGAATCGAACCCCGACCTACCGAGTGATGAGCAGACGCTCTCTATATACAGCTATGCCTATAACCAATAAATAAAGTTACATTATTTCAATTTGTTTATACATAGTGCTTAAACTTGTACATAATCATACTAAAAAAACAATTTGACACATGCTTTTTTTTCAGACAAAAACAATAAACAGTTATATTCGGAGAATTGAATAAAAATTTTAAAAAGTTTGAAACACAATCTTTGTTTAAAAAAAGGAAGATTTCAACAAACAAAATCTCCAGGAGGCACTCTCGTTTATTTTGACATCAACGAAATATGTTTTTACGTTAGGATCCACCCACTGTTTTCTTTTACTTTGAACGCCTCCAAAAGTGTTTGGAATGTGGCTTATTTATTTTCGTGATTAACGTTTTAATTACATAAATGCAGTGTATGCAATAAAAACCCGTCTGACAGCCCATGTAATATTTGGTCTTGACTGGCAACATTTCTGGGGTTTTTTTAATGTTAGTTTTGCTATATAAATGGACAAAATAACACTTTCAGCTTAAATAAGATCATTTTAAACTGATTTGTAAACGTCATTACTCAGCGCAGGAACATGAGTTTTCATAATGAGAAACACAAACATATACTTAACGGACTGCATGTACCTATGGTATCTATTTACAGACGCGCCACTTACTAGAAGACAGAATGAGTGCAGCCAGCAGGTATATCTGCTCTCAATGAAGTTTTTTTTTACATCAGGCAAAACCTGAAATCCGAAATAGAGTAACAGACCAAGACAACTGTTTCTGATCTGTATCTTCACAACAACGTTCCCTATAAATTATCTACCAAGATGTGAAACTCATGAATTACATGTACTTATATATACTTACATGTATATGTCTCGTTTTATTGCTTTGTAAATATATGTTGTACTGAGAGAAGGCGTCATATGAAAGAACCTTATTGTGTAACAACTTTATCATAATTTGCGTTTAAATGTATCCTTTTCGTTTAGTGCAACATGGTAGTTACAAGACAGGGACAAAAACGTCTTCCTTTAAAGGCGCTGTAGCACGTTCTTTTGCATATTAGGTTTTCTCAAATTTGCCATATCTTATTAAAAATTATACAATATATTGGTGGGTTAATGGGTAATACTCATCATTACATAACCCGATAAACCGCATCCATAGGAAACGGTTTCCTCTCTTCGTATTGGTGTAACGTTTAAAGTGTGAGAGGTAGATTTGTAGGTCTCATGCGATTTTGAGAGTTCAGACAGCAAGATGGTTGTTACAATTCCATAATTGTACCATATTTAAAACAATACTCTGAGTGTTACAGTATCGCTACATCAGATCAGTCAAACCTTTAAATGGCCGCTCGATGAGAAATGGACTTACATGATAAGAAAATATTCATCATGTTTCAAGAGATACGCATATCATTTGGTTGGCGTACTGTAAAAAAGAGAGCCTCCGCAAATGGCGTCGAATAATGTATCAAACGAAAAATAGATCAAACGTATTACTTATATATCGTTCATTCTACAAGATAGCTATATCTTTGAAGTGACACCAAAATAGAATGAATACCAATAAACACTGTAAAATATGTGCTGTTCAGTGCGAGTTCTATCTGAAGTCATAGCAACCTGCATGCAACAGAGGTTACTTGGGACGATATGAATTCAGAAGAACCTGCACTAACATGTACAGGAGGCATGGTGAGAGAGATAAGATAAATATATAGAGTAATATGATTGATTTTATAACGTTATCTACATCGCTGCAATACCCTCCAGAGGTTAGGATATATCCTACGATAGGTTTAACCTTACATGAGACAAGTTGCTCTTTGTTATTTCGTAATGGCGTGTAAGTCAAATCAACATGACGTAGCATAAACACTCGTGGAAAGATGATAAATAGCTGATGAACTTGATAATCTAATTGTAAACATTGGTGAAATAAAACGACAGCATAGAATCTTAGTAAATGTGTTTATATAATTTTCCAACGATAAGACATGATGACATATGAAAATGTATCTATTTTGATAGGTATCCTGTGAATGAAGTTAAAATGGTTATTTATTTACAAACTTTGATTTGCAGGTACAGTTCTAGATATACTCTTCAAATTAAAGCATGAAATGAAGTATTGTTATAAAACGTAAATATTAAATGTATGCTAAGTACTAAATTACCTGAACTATTTCAAAAGGTAGAACATATATTGAAAAACAATTATCGGCTAATGAAGGCTTGTATCGATAACATACAGATATGTCTTGTTTGAGTGGCATTTTAGAAGTTGGAAGTCAAATAAGGACAAGTGTATGGATGACAACTTCTTTATTCGGAAGGTTGCGAATCTGTACCGAAACGTCGCAACCTTCCGAATAAAGAAGTTGCCATCCATACACTTGTACAGATTCTTGTACCGTTTTCAAGCATGCTAAAATGATAACTCACAAGACGTTTTACAACTTGTTAATGGCGGGTTTGAACTGAGATGCATGCTGGTCGGAGATCTATCAACTCCGATACAGACACATGATGGTTATAGATGATGGCAATGCGTGCCTTATAATTAGTTTCAGGAGAAAAACGTTCTCGTTTCGTGTAAGGTTTTTAAATATGTATAATTGTAGTTAACCAGCTATATTTTCAATGATTTGGAGAGTTATTATCTTAACATCACCATTTCCTCCTCACATGTAGATCTACTATCCTTTCTTTTTTTTTACAGTTTACTGTACATTTAAAAATATTAGATAAATTATCTTTTGCGATGAACTTGCTATAACAATTCAAAAAATACCATGTAAATTTATTTATAATTGTTAAACGATGAAAGATAACCAACTTGTTGAACGTACATTAACATTATTACATGTAAGTGCATTAGACATGCATTGGACACATAATCTTCTTTATCATGAGTAGAAAGGACTAGCATGGTTCATGAAAGATCGCATATGAACTGCTATATAGTCTACATTCGTTTCACGGATATACATTTACAACACATGATGACCTGCCTAGTAGGAGTGTAGACTTTGCGAATAAAGAATCTGCCGTGGACTGTATCAGAGGATCTTGTTTTTTTACGCAGTCACAGGACTAGAATTGTTTAACAATAGGTATGCTGATCGCTCACAATAATAAGCATGTTTCTATTTATGGAAAAGGTTATGGCTGAATGTGTTGCGTTATAACCTACAACCTCATGCTTACAATTGGTAAATCTCCATGTCATTTTGTAAGTTTTTTTTAGATAGATTCAATTCTTTCTGAATGAAATCAATATAGATAGGAACGCCTACTGCTTCTACTAATGGTATACTACATCACACAAATTGACTCCATTTCCTAATCTATAAAATAAAATATTTCAAAATTGTCATGCCAGAATTTGAAGATGGAGAGGACTGGAGTTATTGATTTGGCAAAGAAGAGCATGTTTTACATTTTGATTTAGATACATGACTTAGAAACTTGGAACCATCCTTTTGAAACATGAACACATACTTTGAAACTTGACTTTGAAACATGAACCATGACATTGAAAACGACTTAGAAACACCATTTTAAAACTGGAACCATTTAAAAACATTTTTGACGGTTACACTTTATTGTCAATGATATTGTTACCACCTCTATCAGGTATAAACAAAATTGAATAAGCATCAACGTGCAAAAATACATCTTCAAAGAAGAAAAATAGAGCAACATGCCACATTATCAAACTATATCATTGTATCAAGTTTACCATTTGGGTGTCTCCTTGGCATAAACCGTTGTTTTATTATTATCAACTATATACTATGTGTGCATTAACTGTGTCCATAGTTCCAGATTTATTATAATGACACAAGTAACATATTCTTACATCTCGTTTTTCAATCGATCGATTGCATTTCGTAAATGACTTCCAGCACCGCTCGTCGGTTGACAAACAAACATAATCAAGACGACATTAATCATTCAAGGGACATGATTAGCGTTTGTAATGTTATTATAGTGATCAGTCATGATCCAAAAACTGTCATTGAATATGTTAAGTTCCCATCAATCATGACTACATGATTTATTATAGATAGCTAATTTGCCGTGGTGGAAACTGCTATTGTTCATTGTTGCATGAAAACAAATATCATCAGTGATTATTGATTAGGACGACCATTCTGTTACAGATTAAAATGCAAAGATCAGGTCACACACATTCTACAGTTGGTAGTAGACAGACAGACAGAGAGACAGATTATTTATTACTTATTATATTTTATTATGTTTCACCTCACGTGTAATTATTAAATACATATAACAATAAAAACAGATTAAATTGAGCCACCAATTTAGGGTTATGAGAGATAAATGTTGAATGCTAGAAGTATGCATTCAATATGCATGTATGATCGGGGATATAAGTAAATTAACTTCTTCATTTGTTTCTAATGAATTGAGCTGATTAGCGAGTCTCTAAATGGGATAGGAAATGTCAGGTCTGTGTGACCATGTATGAAACAAGTGTAAATTTAATTGTTTTTTTTTATTATTGAAAATGTCACCTTATCTTCTGTACTGACTCATGCACGTGATTAGACTCTACCCGTCGTGCTTATGTAACAATAATGTGCAATGTGCAGAAATGCACTTGATTAACGAGTTAACGATACAGTAGGAGCAGTACCAATTTAGCTGTCTGCATACTTGTGACAAGAGATTTGTTTACATTATGCACGTGTCTGTTCCCTGCAGGATGGCCTTAAGGCCTGTTCCTCTCGATTTGTCGAACATTGTTCCGAACGTCCGGTACATGTGCGAAGTGAAAGGAGTGACTCCGAACACTGTTCTGGATGTGTGGAACAAGTTATGTTGCTGTTGCTTGCATCCGCTCAGTGTTCGGAGCCATTCCTTTCACTTCGATATAGGCAGCAAAAGGATCTGGAACCCTGTTAAGGCTACTGTACATGTCTACTCGTTCATATAAGCATTCACTCATCCATGTCAAACACCAAGTACATGTATAAGAAAACATTATACAATTTTAGTCTTGTTTTACCACCAAATGTTAAAGTATACTTAGAAACATTTTTATGTCTAAAAACCAGACTAAATAGGCTAAGTCCTAACTATCTATTTTGTAGTTGAGAACTCTGATTTTCAAATACTAATTTGATCCGATTTTGTGGAATAGTGCATTTGCTGGTAGGGTATGTCCATTGATTGAATTGATTAAAACATATCTTATACATTCAAGCAAGAATTGGTAACAAGTTATCCAAACTCACTCAAGATGGTTGCATCATTCATCTCACAATAATGTACAACAAAAGGGGCTAAAAGGAAGTTATGATATGTGCAATAGAAGTTAGATAACACGTTACTTTGACAGATATACATATTAACTTTATGTTTAATATGTAAACATCCTGGTTTGGTAAATATGATGCACTGTCATATAAATTATGGTTTCTATCAATAAGTGATGTGTTTCTAATAATACGTCTAGAGATTTAAACATCAGGTGGAACCTATTTCATAGTTGCAATACACTACACTAGCGCACATGTCACTTGACGTGAAAGAGGGTGTCATCGATTTAATCGCGGATGGAGTCATCACTCCTCAGACTGCACATGCGTATGTCCATTTCGTATCGCCAACCTTTGAATCTGCACGAGAAACCCGTGCGATTGAATGTACAACTTCATCAGCCTTGAATATGTTTTAGACCCAGATGTTATCATTTTGCGCGTTCTCAAGATGCCAATTTACTTTGACCTATGTGTAGCCTAAGGTTAGGTTGAAACTAGATTGGAAGTATTCTGATATGTTGAAGACATTGGTATCGATTATTGTTCACTAGATAAATTGTCAACCCCTGAAATTGGTAATTTATCATGGATATTACAAATCGTAAACAGAGGAATGCTTAAGGAGTATAAACAAGTGCTTTATTGACTTTAGTTTCTAATCCATGGTGCGATATGACGGAGTTATGGAGCCACACATTTTATAACACTGTGGAAACATATAATATATACAACAATCAGCCTTAATCAGCGAAATGTTACAATTATTAATTGACAAATATATTAATTGTGATCGTTTAGAAATGTTTTTGAAAGTAAAGAGTCGTAAAGTGTACAAATAGAGAATTTCACCCAAATGTCTTCTGATATCAAATATATCAACACGATATGATTAAAGTTACAAATATCCGAGGCTTGCCGAGGATACTTTTACTTTAATCAACAAGTGTTGATATTTTTTTATATCGGAAGACACGAGGGTCAGATTGTATTTATCATTCAAAATCATTCTTCAACTATTATTAGCAAACTAATGAACATATGTGTAACACAAAACTGCCATTTGACTACTTCAGCAGTGAGCTCAGTGAGCTCATAGCAATGTGACGTCCATCAGCATTGTGGCATCAAAGCAGTGTTACGTCATCAACTTTGTGACGTCATAACATTGTCAGCAGTGTTCTCAGTGATGTCAAAGCCTTGTGATGTCATTTGCTGATGATGTATAGGATTATGACGATTTGATTGTTGCGATATCTACAATGTAGATATCGCTTGTAGATATCGCTTGATCTCACACAAGCGATATCTACTGTGGGAGCCAGTTTTGGATTATAATTATAAATGCAAAGTAGATATGAAGAAATTCTATCTGATACAAACATTGTATGTGATTCCCTAAATATAAATAATAATAATAATAACACTTTGTAAATTGTAAATTTGTTTTGTTCATTTCGCACCCGGCAGCCACAGTGCAGCGCCAGTTCAAACGTTGTTCTGTCCTTATAATGCTGAGTGTCCAGCAAGGAAGCAACAACTCCCATCTTTTAACGCCTTTTGGTATGACGCGACCGGGAATCGAACCCCGGTCTTCCGGGTGATGAGCGGACACTCTACCAACTGAGCTACATCCCCGTATCATACTAAGCGAGTAATACTATAAGGGATAATAATTCATAATACTCGACCAATCACACCAGTTCTTACCTTTATTTCAAAATTAAAGCAATTACTAGACTGAGTACATTGAAAATGTCAAGATTGAAATACTTCCAAAACACCATAACCACTCCACAATAATCAATATAATAGATATGTTAATGGATGTAATAAATGCCAATAAACAATCAGTTGATTATACCAATAATATCATTACGTACTTGATTGAAATGAAAGCATAAATATATCTTAAAATTAACCATAATTTGTCTTGTTGTTGTTATAATTAAACATTTTAGATAAGCGTGAATCCAAGAAATACAGATTTCCCTCACCTCTACAATGTCTTCACTTTTGGTGCTTGCCTCAGTCTGTCAGTGTGTATTGGTTAATTGCAGGTTATGTGTCATTACCTCGTTACACTGGTACACACTCTGACTTGTTCATCTCCTTTATCGTATGAGGCTGCAGACGTAATCAATACCTGTTGATTAGAAGGTTGCCCAATGTCTTTCCAGGTCGAACGAACTGTTTATTATCTTTGATGCCAAGAAACACTAAGGTTATTTCTGCTTTTCCTTCGTAACATTACTACCTAAACCTATATATAGTATAGAATATATTCTGACACCAAGGTGTTATGTTTGCGCTCACTCAAGGAGGTATCAACATCATTTTGTCCTCTAACATTCCTATTCTAACTGCTTGTAAAGTTGTGCCATGAACGTCTGTGTTTAATATTGTACTTACATGTAATTATAGAATGAAGTCAGGTTAAGGTGACCTTAAAGCAAATCAAGATAAGGCGAGCACGTAATTCATGTTGACATGAAGTAAAAGTCGCAGGATATATTATAATCCAGGTTAGCTCCTCATCAAAGGACGCTAATCTTGCATTGAAGCATCACATCATTGTCTGTTATTGATTTCTCTGTGAGCAGCACCAATGATTCCTCGGCTATCCAATAATGCAATACTTAGTGGAAGAACTCTGCAACATTATTCAATTAAATGAATAGAATTTTATTAAGATAATATTTCAAGGTATTTGCCAGACATATACCCTTTAAACACTATTATATTAAAGAAACAGACAGTTGGTGCGGCACTCGTGAAAATATAACATTTCTACCTCACTCGATGAGATAAACATGGTGATTGTCAAGAATTGACGGATATGCTATTTATTATATGATGTTATCCAGGTAATTACGTCCGAAAAGGGTCGTTTTTACGCCGAGGAACAGTCCGTCACCATAGTAACACTGTGACGTCATAAGCCAATGCGCTGTGTCAGACCATTGTTTTATGACGTCGAATTTAGCAGTCACTGGTCGCAGTGAAAATATAAGTTATTTTCACTGTAGTTGATATACAGTTTATTTCACTTATAAATCCCAGTATTTCATTGCCCGTCATATAATAAATCAACGTATTTGCCAGACAGATACCCTTTTCAAAACAACTATATCAAAGAAACGCATGACAGAAAGACAGAGGAGAAGCGATTAATCTATGATAAGTACTTTCAGTGATTTCAGTAAACGTTTAGGTTTCCTTGGGATGACAATATGAAACACGTTAATCATAATAAGCAGTAGCTTGACTTCTCTGGACCCAACGACCATGGTTATGAACAAAATTCTACACATACAATGTGAAACAAGGTTTAAGATATTTCAGGAGCATTTCATCAAGTTTTGCAATTTATTGAAAAATAGGTTCATTTACTTCCTTATAACTAACTGTGTACAATTAATATGATTACTCTATTTTATGTATATACACTGAATTTATTTATTTAGCGTCAGATAAAGAATAGTTGTATTGTTCTATTCAAGACAACCAATGAAAAACAATCGGATATCAATCGATCGCTGATCACTCTGAGAAGAACTCAAAGCACGAACTGAAATGACCCCTCAAGGTGAAGTTTGCCATTCAACCATTGTAGTCATTTAGTTCTTGCTAATAAAGTAAGACTCAGTCGCCACTATAAAGAACCTTTAAGTGACACCAGTGTGCAGTTTGTCCAACCTGATTATCTGAATGATAAAACCTATTGACTGAATCGACTAGTGAATGTGCCTTCACCCACAGAATACATTAATATGTCGCTACATTAGACCTGGATCCAGTTCTCAAGGGCAATTATTGATTTCGTGACTTCTAAGCTTGAGAGTTATATATATATGATCGAATAATCAGTCTTGTTAACTTGTCAACTTCGAACAAAATGCATTTCATCATACAGAGATGATGCAGAAACCTCACAAATGTTAAAAAGTTGATCATGTGCAATAGAATATGGTAAATTTAGCAAACACAAAGTATTAGAGATTAACAAACAACATCAAGTTAAGCATTAGTCCAGTTGTAAGATATTGGTAATACAGTGAGTATGTGTCTCTCCAAGTGTAAACTTCCACAACCATGTTTAAGGTGATTAAGTATTTTTCTTCGAACGTTTCACATTCAAAGGAGAATGATCCTTGAACTATCCTTAGGAGACTAATTTAAAAGGTTATTTTAAAGCATTGCTGATTGTTAATAAAAGTGGTTTTGGATATTATTTGGTTTACAGCTTTCTGACACACGGTTTTTAATTCTGTTCAAAGGTTATTCGTTTAGTTTTAACATGCACGAATATATTTGAAAACTTTTTTTCTGTTACGTTAAAGCAAACTAATTTTAAGAAAATAAGATTTGTAACAAGTTCAGAAAACATTCATACTTGCTTAAAGCTGTGCATTATCTGCTTAGAGATTAATTTTGCCTGCTTATTGATTCCCCTGTGTTCGACACACTGACGGAATTAAGTTTGCATAAACTGTCCTTCGATATATCAAGGTGCGACGTAGAGAAAGCATCTTCTGTTTACCTATTTGTTGTTCTACATCATATGCAGGTGAACATATTTGACTGACTTGAAACATCATGATTGGCTCGTTGATTAAAAATGAAAAGCTTTAAGCATCTTAGTGGTATTTTACATTTCTTGTGATGCAATCAATACCCGGAGATGTTAGGATTATTGGTTTAAGGTGAACGCTTTACCATAAAATGTGCATGATTATTATTTAGGACGTTGACTTTGTTTATGACATGTCCATTTGTGAGATTACTCCCTTTTAAGATAAAAGCATTTTGTGCTTAAGAAAGACATTATCTTTTGATATCATGATGTGTCAACGGCAAATGGAAAAGAATAGTCTCTTGAAAGCATTTCTGTAACCCTGGTACGAGTTGTCCGAGATACAAAGAAACCAAATGGGTGTAAGTGAATTAATTAATGAGACAAAGGGGTTATTGGAAAACTATGTTATGATAGTCTGGAATAATGCTATGATTCGATGTGAGGTAAGAATGAGAATCAATTTGTGTCAAATTGATGCAAAAATAGATTCTATTATCTACCACATGAAAGTTTTATTTAAGATACAAAACTGTACATTATAAGAACAAAATGTAAGAACTTTGTAACGTGACTTCCACAAAATGTACAGAGTGGGTAGCTATTTGATGAACTTGAGTGTTGAGCTGTAAACGCTTTCAAACGTATTTACTGTTTATTATAGTTTACAGTTCATAAATGTAACTGTCAAATGATTATGACAATCCGTTCAATCTATTTCTGTTTCTATCCTCAAATAGAAAGAGTATGATATGTTGTTAATTTACAGAGATCTCAATGCTGCCCGAAATGTCCGCAACAGATGAGTGCCTCTTTTAAGATAGTGAAGTTTGATTCAATATTCACAAACGGATAATTTAACCGACACCAGCACGCAGAATGTCCAAACTGATTATCCCGAGGATAATTCTATTGATATTTGATTGGTAGTGGAATTGGTCTCAGAGGATTTAACGTTCAAATAAATGTGAACTAAATCATGTTTCAAGGTTATTTACTGAGTTTTTCCTTTGACATTGAATGGTATGAACATGTCCGTAGTGAAAAGAAACCCTGCCAATGATCAAAACTATTTTTTGCGTTGAAGGTATGCATATCCAAACATGTATATCTTTGTACAAAACATTGAAATGAGATTATGTACCTTGAAATGAAATTAGTACGAAAGATAGAATATGAAATAATTTTAGACACTTTGTTTTGATTTGTTTGCTAATGTTAAAAGCAAGCTCAGAGAGAATGTTTAGTGGCCTATTCTAAGCACAGATATGTGTTCTCCCATATGTGTGTTCGCTTTATTTTGAATGATGAACTTTTGACCGAATCCCTGTCAGAAAGTTAGTTGACTTTTTCATATGAGGTCGAATTTAAGTTGGCAATGGCAATTGAGAGCCAGAAACCTTGAGGTTATTTTCCTACAACTCATATCCTATGTGGAATAAGCGTAAATGATTTTACACCTCACATACACACTTGTCACCTTTGGCGTTCTCTCAATCTGTCAGGATATCCAGGTTAATTGAAGGTTATATATATTTAAGAAGCCTATCCTCCGTACATAGATAGACTTGTACATGTTCTATTACTTTATCTTCATCTGGCCACAGACTTGTCTTATCCTGCATCTACTACCAGACTCATCTTCACAGCTCATGTAAGTCTTCATTAACAGTTGGTTTATTTTGCCAAGATTGGTCTGGTTGAAGTCGTACTTAACATCCCTCTTCTTATTCATGGACATGCTATACTTATTTGACTGACCAGTCCAGAGAGGGGGGAAGTTTTGTTCAAGAGCAGACTATATGCTTGATGGACTCTGATCTGCTTGTTTGTCAATTATCACAGTCCTGGCCTGACTGTACATGAGTGCTTCGTATGTATGAGTACGTATGTCTGTGCATCATGAAGTAAACGTTGATGGGAAGATTCTTGAGTTTTGTACAGTATTCAGTGTTTGAAGGACCTTCTTGTACAGAAAGAATTGAAAGTGAGTTTCTTGGGGAAAGTTTACAAGATTATAAAAATACTATTTTTCAGTGTTGTCTTTCTCACCATCTAAGGTGCATATTATTAACGTATATTACATGTTGAATTTTTTAGATCGTACGTGTACATTTTGATATCATCTAAAGAGAAAAAGAAGGAATTAAATACACAAAATGAGAAAATACAAAATTCTAGTTTACATTTTCAGAAAACATAAACTTGAACATTTTATAAACTATTTCGAAATTGCTTACATTTTGTGATAATATGGTGTTTTTCTTACCATATGACTATTTTTCAAACTATGTTATCGACCCCCTTGCTGAGATTCCAATTAGTGTCATTATACTATGATCATAGTGAACTCATGAAACAAAGATAAAGTCATCAAACCTTTGAAAATAATTAAAGTAAGGTTTGTGCCTGACATTACAGAAAGTCTTGTAGCATTGTAAATGAAATTGGTCAAGCATCATCTATCTTCGTTTGATCACGTAATGATAATATGTGTAACGCACAAATGTCCATACACATTTTTATGCTCAATGCGCAATGTACATAATTATATCGTTGGGAGACGAGTGTAATAACACCGAAATATCATTGTTTGATTCATTGATCATGAATCACATCCTTAAATGGACTAATGTGCTGTTATGTGCATGTAATTTGTGTTGTTTCACTGCTGACATGACATGTCAACGTTTAATATTGCTCCTAATAAAGATTTTGTATGTTGGTGGTGTTTCCTGTGTTAGAGAATATAGTAATAAATGTTAACAGAATCTAGTAGCACATCGATTTTAATAATAACAGTTATCATAACAGGGAAGGTTTCATTTGACAAAACGTCACACAAATATAACCTACCACTATAATTTGTCATTGTTTGAAGTAATTAAAAACCGGTACCAAATTGAATACATAAGTTGATAAAGTAAAGTTGATGAATGATATTTTAACTTATACATAGATGTCAGTGAACTATCGCAACACATTTGATAAAGAGTTTTCTTTGGTCAAAAGGAAAAGATTTGCTGTGTTACATGTTGGCCGATTTTAAACCCTAAAAGGTTAAAGTACAGAGTTATGCAGGAATGTGTTCGCTTACAGGACCACGAAGAACAGCACACTGAGGAACACAACGTTATTTCAACATCAAAGGATGTTTATAGGTCGTGACATCTATCAACCTTATTGTTACTTTACCCCCCAATTCCCTTTCAGATTGGGCTTATTTATGACCTTGATTGTACGTTTCACTTCAGGTGTTCGTCTCAATCTGCTAGGATATCGAGGTTAATTGGAGGTAAATAACCCTATCGTCCTTACATTGATTTACACTAACTTAGGCATGTTAGTTATCCTACATCTGTACTGTCAAACTTTAAAGAAAGAAAGGGATGAAGAAACATAAACAGAGATACAAGTTCTCTTCACAGCTTATGCAAGTTTTTTTACTTGCTGTTGGCTCTTCTTGTCACCTTATCCTAGATGATTAGAGGTTAACAACCCTATTCTCCTTACACGTTGGCTTTATCTGATCAGGCTAATCACCGAACGAATCGATAACTTCCTGGCAGGGAAGAAGTGTTGATCAAGAACAGACTATGTTCCAGTGTCTCGGGCTCTGACCTGTTTGTTCACTTTCACGGTTCAACACAGTTTGTTCTCACTTGTGGAGGTACCAACATAATTTTATCCTCTAAAAATCGTACTTAAAACTGTATGTAAAGCTATACCATGAACGTCTGTTTTGAATAGTGTACTGTCTTGTAACTATAGAATAAAGTGATTTTAAAGAAAATTAATATGAAGCAAGCGTGCAATTCATGATAACAAGAAGTAAAAGTCGCAGGATATATTATAAGCCAGGTAAGCTCCTCATCAAAGGAAGCTAATCTTGCATAGAAGCATCACATCATTGTCAGTTATTGATTTCTCTGGGAGCAACGAAAATAATTACTTGGCTACCCATGGCTTAGTTCAGATCCCCTACAGGAAAGGGACAATCAGGCCTAGATTTGTGGGGATATTCAATAATTTCAAAGAATTTGATTAATCTACTTTCTGCTGATCGCCAGGATTTACAGATCATTAGGAAGTTGTGTTGCAGTACTAGACTCAGTAAGACTCAATGAAGGAGTCAATAATAGGTAATATTTCTGTAATACTCCGTCGAAGGACTCAGTTACATGATTTAATTAAATAAACAGCATTGTATTGAGATAATATATCAACGTATTTGCAAGACAATAACCCTTTTCAAAAATGTTATATTAAAAAACACATGACAGAGAGACATTGGAATAGCGATTGGTCAATGATAAGTACGTTCAGTGCCTTCAGTGCTTTCGGTAAACCTTGCTGGCGTCGGTCCAGAAATTTTCGTTTCCTTGGGATGTATATGTAAATATGAAACATGTTAATCATTACCAAAAAAAGTAACTAGACCTCTCTCGACCATGGTTTTGAACAATGTTAATTGCTAGACACAAACAATGTGAAATACGTTTTAAGATATTTCAAGAGCATTTCAATAAGTTTCACAATCTATTGAAAATTTAGGTTAATAACTTCCTTATAACTGACTGTGTACAATAAAAAAAAATTCAAATACTCTATTTCATATACTTAATTTATTTAGCGTCAGATAAAGAATAGTTGTATTGTTCTATTCAAGACAACCAATGAAAAACAATCTGATATCAATCGATCGCTGATTACTCTGGGAAGAGCTCAGAGCACGAACTGAAATGACCCCTCAGGGTGAATTTTGCCATTCAACCATTCTAGCCATTTAGTTCTGTTACTAATAAATTAACACTCAGTCGACATTATAAATACCCTTTAAGTGAAACCAGTATGCAGTTTGTCCAACCTGATTATCTGAATGATAAAACCTATTGACTGAATCAACTAGTGAATATCAACTAAGTGCCTTGATCGACAGGGGACATTAATGTGTGACTAAATTGGGCTGGATCTAGTTCTCAATGGCAATTATTGATTTTGTGACTCCAAACATGGAGTAATAAAGATATGATCGAAAATCGGTCTTGTTAACTTGTCAACTTCGATCAAATTACATTTTATGATACAGTGTAAAAATTTACAATCCTCTTCAAATGTTAGTTTATATTGAATGGGATATGACCCATTAAAACATGATTAAGAATCAATTTCTTGCTGAGTATAATTACAGTTGTAAAATATTGGTAATACAGTGAGAAAGTGTCTCAAACACCAGAAGTTCCACGACCATGTTCAAGGTGATTAAGTATTTCTCCTCAAACGTCTCACATCCAAAGGAGAATGGTTCTCGAGGGAACGTTTTTCTACTATCCTTAGGAGAATAATTTAAAAGGTTGCTTGAAAGCATTGCAGATTCTTAATCAATGTGTTTTGAATGCTAATTTCTTTACAGCTTTCTGACACTCTTTCAAAATTCGTTCATAAGCTTTTCGATTTGTTTTACAAACTATATTTGCAAGCATTATGGTTCCTCTAGATATCAGTTTTGTAACGCCAAAAAAACCCAATAATTTCAAAATCATACTTGCTATAAGCTCTACATTTTCCGTCATACCAATAAGAGATTAATTTTGCCTTTTGGTACTGGTCTGATCGCAAGAAAACTAATATTGTAAAATGCTACTTAAGCATGTCTGGTTATTGATTTTCGTGTATTCAAGACGATGACGGAACTATGTTTGCATAATCTGCCCTTTGATCTACATCATGATGCAACATAAAGACAGCATCTTCTGTTCTTCTTATTTGTTGTCCTACATCATAGCAAATACAGTCATTTTGACTGACTTGGAACATCATTTTTTTTATTTCCATATTTTCAGTTCATTTCCATTCAAATAAAATAAAATTTACATACATGTGCATAAGTTCATACATTCAATGTCATATCATGGGGGTTTTGCAGGATCTTTGAAAATCATATGGAAAGAAGACCAGAACTTATAATATGTACAATTTGAGAAAGCCATAGTTCTTGTTATTTGGTAATATTATTTGGAACATCATGATAGGCGTGTTGTTCCCAGTAAAACCCTTTAACATATTGGTGGTGTTTTACATTTCTTGCGCTGCAATCAATACTCGAAGATTTTAAGATAATTGCTTTACAGTGAATGCTTTACAGGAAAATGTGCACGATTAAACTCCAATCTGTTTCCAGCAAATGTATGATTTTGGAATTGGACTTCGATTTTAATGACATGTCCATTTGTGGGATTATTCCCCTTCAAGATTAAATATTTTTTGGCTTCAGAAGGGCAATTCCTAAGTGCACCATTATCATATTATAATATGATGTTTCGATGGCAAATGAAAAATAAGTCTTTTGGAAGCGTTTCTGTAATCCCATGTCATTATTTGTCAAAGATAAGAAAAATACCTTCTCACATTAGTGTCAAGACATGACATTGGCATGACTAGTTTATAGAAATAGCACATTCTGATAGCGTGGTACAATATGTTTCAATGCGAGGTGTGATTTATGTGAATGTGTGATTCTATTACCTTTCGTATGTGAGCGTGTTTTGGATATGGAAATTTAAGAACAAACTGTCAGGTAACCTGACTTAAAAAATTTTTTAGAATGTTGATCAGGTCTTTGAAGGAAGTTGTTATCCAGAAAATATTCCTGTTCTTAGAATGTTGATAAGTATTTAATGAACTTGATAATTGTGCCGTACCCTTTGGAAAAGTATTCACTTTAATTTACAATGTTGTGTTTAATGAAATGAGCCGTAAATGTCATTAATATGTTAATCTTACACTGTGTTGCTAGTTGCACATCCTCAAATAGAAACAGTCTGATGTTAAAATGATAACCTGTCGTGAATTTACAGAGATCTCAATTCTTCCTGTAATGTCTTATGAGATGAGTGCCTCTTTTAAGATGGTGAGGTCCGATTCAATATTCACAAGAAGGACCATTTAAGTGACACCAGCATGCAGTATGTCCAACCTGATTATCCCGAGGAGAAATACTATTCACTGCCTTGATTGGTAATTGAATGGTCTTGGAGGAGTAAACGTTCCACTAAATAGGAACCGAATCTGGTTTCCGGGTCAAATACAATTTCCTTTGACATTATCCGAAATGAAAAGAAACCCTGCAAATATTCAAGCTCATTTTTGTGTTGAAGGTATATATGTATCTGTATATGTATATGTTTGTAGAAAAGGATTCTTTGTTTTATTTATGTTTAAAGCAATCTTCTAGACAGAATGTTGTGCAGCCTATTGTAAGTACAGATGTATACTTTCATATATGTTCTGATTGTTTTAACAGGTGACGTTTTGACTGAATACCTGTCATATAGATACAAAAGTCGATGTTTTCATATAAGGTTTATTATAAATAGTTGATGGCATCTGAGATCCAGAAACATTGAGGATATTTTCCTTCAACTCATACTCAACAAAACTCATTGTGATACATGCTTTCGCTCAACACCTCATCACACACTTGTCACCTTTGGCTTTCTCTCAATATGTCAGGATATCCAGGTTAATTATAGGTTAAGAAGCCTTTTCTCCGTTAAAAGACAGACTTTAGCATTGACATGTTCTATTACTTTATCGTCCTCTGGCTACAGACTTTTCTTATCCTGCATCTACTGCCAAACTGATATTTATTGTGTCACGATGTCCGGTTGAAGTCCTACTTATCAACTCTCTTCTTTCTCTTCCTTCATGATGTATTTATTTGACTGATCAGTCCAGTTACTGAGCAATCAATAAAGCTCAGAGAGGGAGGAAGTCTTGTTCAAGAGCAGACTGTATGCGTGATGGACTCTGACCTGCATGTTTGTCGATCAACATAGTCTTGGCCTGTCTGTACATTACTGCTTATCTCTGTGCCACAAACACATGAGACTAACATTGATGGTTATAGTCTGGGGTTTTGTACAGTATTCAATTTTAGAATATACTACTTCTACAGAAATGTGTGAAAGTTTAGACATTTTCCAAGATTATGAAAATAGTATTTTTCACTGTCATCTTCCTCACCGTATCAGGTGCATTTTTTCCTAAAGCATTAGTTGTCAAAATGTGTCTGATCTAAATGCACATGTTGATAACATCTTCAAGGAATTAAAACACAAAATGATGAACTGCTAAATTTTACTTTACATTTTAATAGAACGTGATAGAGTTTTCTTTTACCATAATTTATGATTATTTATTTCAAACTATGTTTTCGAGCCCCATGCTTAGACACTGAAATGATTCGGTTGTGTATCTTTATGCCATTATAATGCGTATATTACTTGTAAGTCAAACCTTTGAAAATGATCGTGTTATCGATTGTGTCTCGTAACAGTATAGGATGTCTCGTACCATTGTAGAAGCAATTGGTTGCGCATCACCTTTCTTCGTTTGATCCTGTACATATATCGTTAGAAAACGAGTACAATAACACAGAACATACGCTGTTCATTAATCACATCATAAAATGGAGTAATGTTTAGAAAGAAACACTTGATCTAATGGAGCATTATCATGATGCTATTAGTGTTATTTTACTGCTGACATGAAATGTCAACGTGTAATATTTCTTTTAATGAGGATCTTGTATGTAATACATTTAAGAAGTTTCTTGCGTTAAAGAATGACGTATTGTAATGTCAACAGAATAAGGTAGCAAATCGATTTCAGTTATAATGAATATCACAACGGGGAAGGTTTCATTTAACATAACTTCACACAGATATAGCGTCCACTATAATTTGTTATATTTAGAATTATTTAAAATTGATACTTATACATACATATAGTATTTGAAGTTGATAAATTGAAGTTGATGCATGCTAATTAAACTTAATACCATGTCCATGGACTATTGAAACACATTTGACAAAGGGTTTATTCGACAAAATAAGCAAAATGGTTGTTCCCTAACATGATGACTATATTTTACCATAAATAATAGAACAATGAGGAACACAGCATTATTTCAACATGAACATACTTTCTACTAGTCTAAACATCCTTCAACCGTATTGTTACATTGTATAACTTTATATATCTTTAACATGGGGCTTATTTATTAAGTTGATTTTACGTTTCACTTCAGGTGTTCGTCTCAATCTGCCATGATATCCAGGTTAATTGGAGTTAAATAGCCATATTATCTTTACAGTGCTTTACTCTAACATGTCATGTACCTGTAAGTGACCTAGGCCTACACCTGTACAGTCAAACCATACCGAAAAAAAGAATGAGGACAACATATTGTCTGAGGTAAGTCTTTGAGGGGTATTTAGTGGATTGCATAAGAAAGCAAGTTTTCCTGATGGCATCGTTTTTATTGTGTTGAATGTCAGTTATCCTATTTCTGCACTGTCAAATTATATAGAAAGAAAACAATTTTTAAAAGATTAACAAAAGGAAAACGGGTTCCCTTCACAGCTCGTATAGGAATTATTCACTTACTGTTACATGTAGCTCTTCCTCTAACCATATCCTGGTTAATTAGAGGTTAACAACTCTATTCTCGTTGGCTTTATCTGATATCTGTAAGTTATCCTATAGCTAAATCTGTAATGTGAAACCATTAAGAAAGAAATATTGAAGAAAACATATTGTCGAAAGTAGGTCTTTTAAGATAATTTAGAAGTGAAATACACAAGAAAACAAGATTTTCTGGATGACAACGTCTTTATTGTGTAGATACACGACGTTTCGGGGTATAAGCGCACACCTTCAACAGGTGGAATGTTGGAGTATTGGAATGCACGTTATTCTATTTCTGTACTGTCAAACGATAAAGAAAACAATAAATAAGAACTAACGAAAGGGATATAAATTCACTTCACAGGTCATATAGGAATTCTTCACTTACTATTGCTTTCTCTGTTACGATTTCCTAGTTAATTAGAGGTTAACAACCCTATTCTCCTTACACGTTGGCTTTATCTGATCAGGCTAATCACTGATCGAATCGATAACTTCCTGGCAGGGAAGAAGTGTTGATCAAGAACAGACTGTGTTCCAGTGTCTCGGGTTCTGACCTGTTTGTCGATTTCACAGCTCATATCTACATCAGAGATTCTATTAGTACATACATGAGTCTGACGGCAAAACATTCACTTTCCTTTGGGTAGTTTTGTATACAACATTATTTGAATCACCTACAAGTACGCAGAATTTGGGAGTTATCTCGGGAGGCATAAATTTCACAATTTTATAAAATATTTACTATTCATTTTAGTATTCTCCCAGAAACATGTTTCGCCAAGTATTACAAATATATATTATGTAAACTCATGTCTATCATATCAGATTCAGAAAGATGTGTGACATACAATGTTTCAGGTATTGAATAAATACAGTTATAGGTATCTATAATGACAAAGTTAAAACTAACAAGGGTTGTTGAAGGGATGTACAGATGTATGATTGTTTCTTCCATTATATACCATTTCTTTTAATTGAAACACTTCCCCCCTTCATTGAAATGCTCTAAAAGCTTCTCGTAGAGCATTATAAAAAGTATAAATCAAATTGTTGTAATATAAGCTGAACCATCATAAATCATTAAAACAACAATCCTCTTAAAATTAGACTACCATCCAGTCGTTTATATTCGTTCAGCTATGTGTATAATGCAGTTAGAAATAAGTCATGATACAGCGTGTCATTTATCGCATTATGACAAGGACACATTAGCTGAACACACAAAATAAAACACATGTGGCTACTGGGGGATTGAGCATTGTGCCACTAGTGTTGTATAACATAATCTGCCGTGTGGTTATGAATTATATCATATATTTTAAATGTTTGATATTGATTCTCGCGAAAACTTTCCATGTTGGAAATATTTGTGTTCCATATCTTACAAAATATGACATTGCTGTGTCTACAATATTTGAAAAGGTCTAGGAAAAACGATTTAAATTATCAATATTACAATTCCTCACTATACACAATGATTTTTGTCCTTTCATTGCAAGACCATTGAAATTATTGTAACGTTATCCTGTTATTTTCTGGTCCAATCATGTTTTAGTAATAATCTGTTGCACACTAAATGAAGTGTTTAGCTGCACATGTTATGTTCTCAAATAAACAGAGTAAATTTGTTAAATAAGGAACACTTTCTGTGAGATTTAAGTAATTCAATGTCCCTGTAACTTTCCATTCCTTCCGGCCTTAACTACATTAGTTTTAAAGAACGGAGAGCTACTTATACACCAACCAATAAATACTGTACAGTTCCATTATTTCAAATTGTTTAAACTTGATACATAGTGTTTCAACTCGTACATTATCCTGCTTTTAAAAAAAACATTTTGACACATTATGAGTTTTCGGGAAAGAAAACAGTAAAATGTATATGGTTTCCCCAGAGACTTTAAAAATCCAAAAAGGAAAAGTTTGAAAGACAATCTTTGTTTTGTAAAAAGGGATTTGGCGACAGGGATACTGCCCAGGAAACACATGCGGCTATTTTCACATCAAAAGATGTTTTTACGTCAGGGCATCCATCAACCCTTTTCTTTACTTTGAACGCATTCCACGTTCTTTGAAATGTGGCTTATTAAATTTCGTTATTTTGACTTTCATCTGGATGATTGCCTATAAGCCTGAAGTCTTAATGATATAATTGCAGTATATGCAATAAGATTCTTCTGTTCAACCTTTAGTCTGGGCTGGCAGCATTTGAGGTTACGGATTAGTTTTGCCATTCATATTGACAAAATAACACTTTGATCAGCTTAAATTATTTCACGTTAAACTGTTAAGTAAACGTCACTACAGCGCAGGAACCTGAGTCTTCATATGGAGATACTTACACAAGCATATATCAATGTACTGCAGGTACCTACGTTATCTATTTAGAGACACTTCGATTACTGGAAGATAGAATGAGTAGTGCAGGCAGAAGGTATATCTGATCTCAATGAAATTTATTTTTTAAATTCGGGTTATCAACAGGCAAAATCTTAAACGAGACCAAGGAAGCTGTTGGTGGCCTGTATCTCCATACCCCTATAACTTATTTATATGAGGTCAGTTGGGGTGTAATGTCGCTTTCAAGAGTGTTTCACTTTTATGACGCCTGCTTGTAATATAACAGGGAGAAAGCCCGCAACGCATTGCATTGAAATCTGCGACCATGGGTACTACGCTGGATGTCAGTGTAACAATGCACCCAAACCTTGTGCAGAACACTCCTCTACTGCAGACAAAATTGCTGTGCCTCTGGCTAACCACTGCGCTATCCCGCCTCCTATAACTTAACCAACAAGATGTGATATTCCTAAACAACTAATATACTGGTATATATATATAGTTCTATTGCTTGAAATATATCCCCTGTATTTAGAAAACACTTCATATATGTATAATTTTTAATCCTAATTTACATGTTAGTGTATCCTCTTCCTCTGATTCATGTGGTGGTAGTTACATGGGACAAAGACATCTTTCCTTTAAACATAATAACCCTCATCGTTTGCTATAAAACAAATTGTATGTAGATAATGGAAATAGTTAGAAAAGATAATCAATTTACCTTTGGGTGACTGACTGATCGCAACGATCCAATCTAGCCAAAAGCTACAGAATTCTCATATATTGATTTATTTATTATCTACGCAAAAAGGAATATAATTTGAATAATTAGGCCTTACATTTTCATTGTATGCAACATAAAGAAAACTGTTGACAATTTTATGAGAGGGCCTTCGTTCAACTGAATTCTCGAATGGGAATAGTTCTCCCTAAAGAACCATATAAGGACGTGGTTGATGTATTAATGGTGTCAGTTAAGCGCCCAAACGCAAAACTAAAGTTTCAAATATCAATCTAACATATCTTTGGAATTCGATACATTGCAGCTACTCTTTTTCATTATTTTTTTAAATATCAAGCTGATCATTTTTCTTTTTTGAAACAGACAAAAAACAGTCACATTCAAAGAACGCAATGCTGGTATCTGATGTCATCGGGCGTTTGTTTCGTTTCATGGAATTTTGTCAAATTTTGTAAAGAAGGCAAAACGAGAGTGTTTATCCTTTGTTAAAATGATCGATAAGACATTTGAGCTCCTCCTGGCATGGCTTGTTTTCCAGAGAGGAGAAAATTCTCTCTCACTCCCTCGCCCCCTCTTTAATACTCACTCGTCCATTCTTCTTATGTCATTCTCTCTCTATCTCTTTCTCTCTTTATATTCAATCAAGATTATGGCTTCCCTGTTTTCAGAATAGCACTTGCATTTACGATGTATCCCTTTGTTCAATCTTATTAATCTCACAATGGAGTTGCGATAAACATAAGATCTTTTACAATTTACATTTTCAGACAAAGGAACTGTCCATCTCAGTATTTATTCTTGTTGATAATGTACGCCAATACGTTTTTACAGACAAGAGGTTCTTCATGGTATGTCAAAAGATACACATTTAATATGGTTGTCGTACAGTAAAATATCTTTAAGTAAAATGGTATACCTTATAATTAGAGTTACGTATCAAAGTTGCTACTCGATCGTTCACACTACAACATGTACAAGGTGGCGAAAACATTTAAAGTGACACCTTGTCACGTCATTACACACGTAAACCGAAATGACAGGAGTGCCGATGAACACTTTTTTTTATATACTGTTCAGTATCATTTGAACCATCATATAACAGGGGTTACTTGGGAAGACATGGACTATATATATTTATATTCGATAATGACATGTATATTGTCGAAATACCTTCTCTAAAAACGTGTAAAAGTATACGAGACAATTTGACCATTGTTGTTTCGTTGGAATTTTATAATCTGACTGTCAACATTGGTAAAGTGAAATAAACAGATCACATGGAGTTCAAGTAAATGTGTTCAAATATTAAATATATCCTGTTCTAAAGGATTATTTTGATACCTCCGGTGAAAGATGTTTGCAAACCTTAGCATACATGGGCATAATTCAGATTTGCTTTCACATTCAAAACATGGAATGAAATATTGTTATTTTACAACGTAACTATTAAAACATATAATAGGTATTAAACTTACCTGAACTATTTCAATGGATAATTTAATAATAAAACATCTGCCACGAAAGGTTTGTATTGATAACACGGAGACATGAAGCTGAAATCTAGAATCGCTTCTCTATGTTGGAATCAGTATCAGTCAAACTCAACATGTATTTATCACTTATGCCATCAGAATGTTGCACACGTTGCACCAAGGGTCATATCTCGATGCTTTATGAGACTTTGATACCTTGACATGAATCATCCTTTTTAAATCTGGTGTTTTCAGTATGTATAATGTGAACATATTTACATTCTAAGCTAGAAAAGAAAGATTACCCTTCACTTTGAACTTTAAGAACTTACGTAATACGCCATAATCAGATCTAAGGTAAAAAAAAAAAAAAAAAGAAGGGTAAAAGCCATTCCTTTTCTTTAGTATGAAATCCCAGGCCCTAAATCTACCGTAATTGTCGTCGTCATTGGGAAAATGGTAACATGACAAGCCTAATCGAGTTATATTAGCAGGTTACGATTATTACCATCATTAAATTTCACTTTACCAACGTGAGCTCAAGCAGCAACATGAAGACAATACCTTGCTGAGCCTAGAAGACAGACAGGCAGACAGACATATTTATTCAGTATAAGGCCTTTGGCCCAAAATACAGAAAATTCAGGGTGTACAATGCTGCGCATTTAAGTCCCCAGTTCAATATAGAAGTAAATATTTTACACATGTTATCAATTAGTGAAATTCCCCTGTAGTTATTAACATCATTCCTATCTCCAGATTTGAAAAGAGGACATATAATACTTCTATTCCAAGCAGTAGGAAATACACCACTGTCCAATATATGATTAAAAAGTGCAGTCATTGTGGCTAAAATAATAGCTGATGTGATGTGTAAAGTATTCAGAGACAACTCCATCAGGTCCAGCCGATTTACTATTTTCCAGTTTTCTTATATGTTGATCAACTTCTTGAGGTTTGATTGGTTGGTTTAATTCCGCTTGAGTGTAATTGTCATCTTCATCTAATATTGGAGGTGAAGTAGGGGGATTTTCAGTTTGGAGGAGAGAGGAAAAATGATTTGACCACTTTTCAGTTTCAATTCCAATTCTGGTTTTTGTGCTTGTTTCCCCTGTTTTAACAATTTCCAAAATAATTTGGAGTTTCCTCTCGAGTCAATTAGTTGATGTTTCTGCTCGTTCTGATAGGATTTTCTTTTAAGCGCAAATGTTTTCTTAAATTTAGTGCGTAGCTCCTTGAATATATTTAAGTCCAAGTTATGGTCTCTATGCCCCCTCAGTGCCCTGTATTTGTCACACTCCAGTTCGCTGTCCCACCAGGGAGGTTGACTGATTAATTTTGACCTGTAATTATGCTTAGAATCAATACTGTATATTCTCTTGTTTATAGATGCTGCCTCTTGATAAACATTAACAAGTAGACATAGAGCAGTGTTCACATCTCTGGGTATTAGCTGATCAATTTCATCCTTTAACAATTCATACAACTCATACAACTCATTAAACCTAGTTTAAACACAACACTGTTCTCTTCTTTCCACTTGTATCTTACCCAGGGTGTTGCTTCATTCTCACTTTTATCACACTTATCAATTGAGTATACCGGTAGATGATCACTTGAGCCTTGATGTGAGAAATCAAACCTGCAGAACACTGGAAAGTGATTTGATTCATCTTGTGTACCAATACCAAAGTCTGAGATAATTGGGTATAAACTTTGCGAGGCTATCATATAGTCAACAGTGCTTGCTCCATTATGTGTGATACATGTATATTCACCTTGCTTGTCTTGATGACATCTCCCATTCAAAATATGAATGCTGAATACTTTACACAATTCAATTATTTTCTTGCCAAATTATTACAGGTATCTGAGTCTTTATTGCTCCTAGGAATTGCAAAGTTGTCAGTTGGATAATCAACAATGTTTTGTTGTATGAAGTCAATATTATCTTCTGGGATGTAGTCAAGGAGTGTTTTTGTCCTAGAATTCAAATCACCTGTTAGAAAAATCTCTTTATCTGGGTGATCATAAACTATCTGTGTCAAATAATCCTCCAATGTTGACATGCCGTCGCCATCTGTATCCTCATGAATTGGCGAATTTTCAGGTGAAAGATATGTAAAAATCAGCACAGTATCATTTATACTACTACCTAATCTTGATGTTTTGAACAATAAAACCACTGTATTTTCAAAGTGTTCATACACTCTAGTTAAACCTAGAAGATAACACGAGGTTTATTGCTTGTTGATGATATTCCTATTAAACAGAGGTGTCATATTATCAAGGAGCAATTATATATTGTCGATCTTAATGAAATGACTTGAGGTCATAAACGAAGAAAGCACTGTGTAAACTAGACATTTCTATGTACCAAGAATATGGCAAATAACGCTACAATTATTGGTTGTTGATGATATTCCTATTATACCGAGGTGTCATATTATCAAAGAGCAATTATATACTGTTGATCTGAATTGAATAATGTGAGCTCATAAAAGAAGCAAACAGTGTGTAAACTAGACATATAATGCCAGCTTTATAGGTTGTTGATGATATCCCTATTACACCGAGGTGTCATCTTATCAAGGAGCAATTATGTACTGTTTATCTTAATAAAGTTAAACACTATACAGCTGGCAGACCATGGTGTTGATGGAGTATTTCCGGAGAATGTATGGTAAATATTATGGCTTTGTACATGTATGTAATCATTTCAATGTCATCATGATGAGTGTGGCTCCTGGCAGTAAACGAACCTTCATCTTATCATCCCCAGTCAGTATGTGAAAAATACTTCATCGTAAATTATAAAATAAAATGTTAATCGTTATCAAAAGGTCATCAGTGGAATTAGTCATGGAGACTTATTTCAATTATTCTGTTTTACCAGCTTTGTGGTTTTTGTTTTATTTCTTATAATCTGACTTTTTTTTATTCTGGTTTAAGCGATTGAGTAATTATTGTGAAATTTGAGATGACAGTTATGGTCTTACATGTTAGTTAGTCAGTTAGTTTTGATCGTGTGGATATCGATATCTTTTTTCATAATTTGTACCTGAGCAAAGGAGATCCCGCTACACATAAACCTCATTATTTCACTATTTTAAAAAAATGAAGTTTCAAACAAATAAAACTCCATAATGGTGATTAAAGGTGCATCCATTGTGTTTCATAAAAAATGTATTTGTCTTTAATACATTCCAACACATCATATATACCAGAGGACAGACACAAGACGTCGGAACCGGCATTTAGCTGATAGCTGAAAACTTACGGACATTCTTTTCTTCACAGATAATACATCCCAGTTGCAACTTTTTCAAATATTATTTGTTTTATTCATAAAATGCACCATTTAAAAAACAGTACAAGATATATGTTTCATGCTTGCTGAAATGTACATATTCCCAACAAACACAGTCAGAATAAAGTCACCTTTGAGTAGGAATCTGAGCAAAGAATTACGAATCTCGGAACATCATTTTTAGTTATCGAAGTCTTCTATAAGCAAAAGATAAAAATTCGAATAAATGTCGAAATGTATTATTACTTAAAGAGCCCAACGAATACATTTTTATTTAAATCTATTATAATCACCCATGGCATTTCAAATATAAATCCTGCACATCAGAAGCATTCCTGTGGACACTCGACATTTGTCAAAAGAATAAGATTTGAATCACTCGATGTATTTTTTACCATCCATTCATTTCGAAAATAACCATTTTGTTCACAGACTGATAGGACTGAATGGCGAGTACTATTACTGAAGTACCAGAATACAAACATCACTTAGGTTTACATGCAATTACAAGATTGTTTGTAAACTAAAACACATACATGTATGGACAGAGTAGTGCATATATCTAAAGAACTATCAGAATGAAGAAACGTGAAAGTAAAACGCCCTGAAACCTGATATAAGAAAACCATGCATCACAAAAACTTCTCCTTCCCTGATAATTCATTGTGCATTGAAAAGCATCTGATCCTGGGGAAAGTTAAGCAGCAGCAGCACTTCTCCATCTAACTCAGATTTCAGCTACCTCTACATTTCCTCTACGCATTTTAGCTTCTGGTTTGTTTTTCTCTCTAGGAATGTCATTAACATGAGACCTACAAATCTACCTCTCACACTGAATAGTTCCACACCCCTGACGATTTATACGTCGCACCATTTTCTTTCAATACGGAAAACCGTTTTCTATGGATACGATTTATAGGGTATTGTAATGAGATGTTTTAACCTCTAACATTACAATATACTGTATAAACTATAAGGATAAATAACAAATTTGAGTAAACAAAATATGCAAAAAACGTACTACAGCGATCAGGATCACACGAAAATGAAAAGTTACACGCACTGAAAACTAATACATCACCAAAAAAACCTGATAAAGTACTCTCCTTGATAATTGATAAGGCATTGCAAAGTATCTGACCTTGGAGAGTGTAGAAAAGCAAAGCTTCGGCTCTCTCTGACGCAGATTTTCTTACAGATAAAAAAGGATGCCGAATGCTTTTTGTGTTGTTTATATGAGCTACAAATGGCCTGCATTGATGTTGTTTGCATGTTTTTCCCTCTCGAAGATTTTTTGTTTTGTTTCAATAAATGTTTATTCGTTCCAATTGTACATATTCAAAAACAAGAGTCAAATAACAAGGCATACAGTCAGACTATGAATAGGTAAATAGATGTTATTATAGAGATATTAATTAGTTGCTGAAGGTTGGGATGAGTGAATTCCATTTTTGATGGAATTTTTCAATTTCGTTGTTTTTCTTTGAGATGAATTTTTCAACAGAAAATATTTCTTTTAATACCATTTTATAACTGTTGAATTTTGGAACTGTATTTCTAATATTACACTAATGGATATGTTTTTTGGCAGAGATAATGATTTGATTAAAGGATAGATGAAATGCAATTTTCTCAAGAATGACAGATGATTACCTCTACGTATATTGTATATCGGAATCAATTGAGCATAAAATCGAGACAATATACACTTGCAATTGATAATTAAGACGATTTTAATTCACCCATTTTAACACTATCGCAATTTGTTCGGCGAAACCTTTTGAAAATGCTCACTGAGGCGTGACTGTGATAAGCGATTGACGGGGCGGCTAGATAGCTTCTCCGCCGATGTCTCGTTAATTAATTAATGATAATTATCACTGCCGCTAAATGAATTTATGAGGTGTATTACATCGCCAAAAAGACATGTTTATGTAATAATTGTGTAATTGTCATCTGCGGAATTACCTAGTTGGATATCTAAACATTCGATATATGGGAAATTTAAGTTGGAATATTGAAGATATCTTTGTGAAATTAACAATCAAAATGTTGAGAAATTACGTTGAATTGTGACTATCGCTGAAAATCAAATTCCTCCACATACGTCACAGAAGTCATCCCTTCACGGGTCACACCCCCGCAGACTTTCATTCTGGTCGCCGGGGCTAAATCAGGCGGTTTTTTAAAAAGCCGTATATAAGTAATTTATGGACCGATTTCAGAAATTTAAAATCGAGCAATTGTCAAATTGACATCCCATTTTAATGAATCCGATTTGGACCATTTGTCATTTCATCCATCCTTTAAGTAATACATCTTTATGAAGTGTACCGAACCAAACCAAGTATTTTGTAATTTGTAATTTTTGAGTTAAAAAGTTATTTAACCAGAGTTCTAACTCATTCCAAAATTGTGTAGTTTCACAACATTCCCAATAGACATGACATATGCTCTCAGAAGAAGCCTTACAAAAACTGCACAAATCATTGTCTATCAAATTCATTCTCAGTAATTCCTTTTTAGTATAAATAATTCTATGCAAAAATCTGTATTGAAAATCAAGAAGTTAAACATCTTTCAAGCCATATCTATAAACATTAAACACACTGTGCCAGTTAAATTCAAACACAGTGAACAGCATTTCCCATTTAGTACAAATTCTAAGTTTATCGTTTTTGGAAACTAGCCGATCATAGAAAATTCTTGAACCTTTCTTGGAATGTTTTATAATATTACTATGGTAAATATTTATGTATAAATTATAAGAAGGAATGATTATTGTCCCTTTAATAGTATTTTTTAAAGAATCAGGTAGGATGTGTAGTAGATAATTATAGTCTAATAATGTTCACCCTCTCGAAGATTGGCATCTAAGGGTATCATGGTATCAAATGGACAAACTTAGATTCCATAGGCTCCTTTGGTAAAGTCAGCCTGTTTTTAAGTGGTTTTTTTTGTTTAAATACAACTTCTGCCGATTATCAAATATGAATATTTTGTAAACACAATTTTTAAAAAATCCTTTTCAAAACAAAATTCCATTTAAACAAGGGATATATTGTTCTATGATGATTACGATTCGTACTTTAATCCCTAAACATCAATGAATAGTTGAAGGGTATTATGAGGCTATGAAACTAACACGTCACTCTGCCTAGTAATATATATCATTATTATAAAAGAGTAAACGTTTGCAAAGACATAATGCCGCTTATTATTTAGGAGAATATATAAGTCAAGTTGTTAGCTAGTAGATGACTACTTATCTCAAGTAAATTGTACTCTACATTGAACAATGATGTGTGCATTGAAGTCACAATCAATCTCAATCTCAATCTTTATTTCACTCAAAAACCACCAAACAAACATAACATAATATACATTTTTGCGCCTTAACTATTTCTTAACAAACTTTGTAAGATATTTAAAAATTTGGACATTCTTCTTAATTCTTTTGCACATTTAGGTGTGAGAATTTTACATAGGTTATATATATATTAGGATACAGGTGAAATGAGTTTGGGATATATATAATTCTGGCTGGGAGAAGAGATTCACTTCTAAAGATATAATGGAACTCATCTCCCATTACAGTTTGGTTGCATAATTTACATAAACGTTCCTCCCTGATAATTCCCTGCTATCGGCCAGTCTTTATGGGTAGGTTATTGTTTAAAGTACGGAATCCTAAAAATGGGATAGAGATCCCTTTTGGTTGTAATAGATATCGTTCAAATTGAAGTGATCTTTTAAAATGTTTATAAAGGATATAGAGCTGCATTCAATGTTTTCTCTCCATTTTTGATAAAACTGATCAGTTAGAATTTGTCCTGCTCTAGAGACCACATGAATGTCACAGGTAGAAGGAACAGGGTAACCAGAAGAGATAAGTAAACACGTCAAATACATCAAATAAGATATTATAACGTTACTTGCATCACTGTAAAACCTCCCGAACACGATAAGTGATTCCAGGAGACAAAGTGTTCTTTGTTATTTCATGTCAGGCGCAGATGAACTTGATGGACTTGTATAAATAGGGGAGTTTGTAAAATATACAAACAAATTAAGTGAGTTAGTTATGGTTATAAATTATACGTTCCTATAACAAACATTACATATAAACTGATATTTAGGATCATGTGGAAGTATTTGTCAAAACGCCACTAGAAGTAAGTCAGATTTGATGTCAGTGTAATAGCTTATCAGGGCCGTGGATATTTCAGTCCCATACACTAAATTGCAGTTGGGGCTATGCGATTAACCTGGAGTGGTTGCTTTTGCTGAAGATACCTATAAAAACGCGTTCTACTTAAAAACGATGTTAATATCACTATTAGAATTACACCCATTGATTTTCGTACATGTTAGAACGTTATCCATGAATATTACTAAATACCACATACTAGGACTGAATTCAGTAACATTGATCTCCTGCGTATTTACAGTCGGTAATAAGAGAAAATAGATGCTGTGATTTCAAGTTATAAAGACGAGATGAAGTTAAACTGGGATCTTATTGGAGATCGTGTGATTAAATTGCACTTTTAGTTCATTTAACAAATTCACGCAGGAACCAAGATCAATGTTGGTTTTACTTGAGTTTGAAGCCAAGTTGAATATCTATTTCCCCCTTCGTATTTAATGGTGTGTGGAATTCGGTGACATATTATAAAATGCATTGATGCGTAAATAAATTTAATATCCTTTCCTAAATTGCGATAGCCGTGTTGATTAGTAAATGCATTACTGGACTTAAGAGTTCCAGCATTACAGCTAAGCCCTGCAGCTCTATGTGATTAGTGATCTGTTCTATATAATCATGAAGTGACCAGACCAAATGTGTGCCTCAAGTCCGGGACAATTACCCTCAACAAATCTCATCAACCGACTAAACTACAATGTAGAAAGCCAGTCAGACAATTGTGAACATTGCATTTCATTTATAAAGCAGGGTGCAATTAGTTCGACATGAAATACGAACATCTTGTCCTCAAAGCTACGCACGGAAATTTCATTAAATTGATTATGCTGTAACTGTGTGTCTTTTGTTGGAATTGTTGACGTCATCGCAATCAAATGTTCCTATCTCGAATATCCGCACAGTCAATGTTATAACTTTAAAATGTTTCTGTGCAATGTAAGGATATGAAGATTATGTAGTTGTTCTTTTGATAAGGTAAACAGTGTCTCGCAAAGCCTAAAACATTCTCCTGGAAGAATAAGTATATTACATTTGTTGAATTACTTTAAACTATCCTTTACTATACAGTGACTGTTATATTTAAAGTTGATTCGTGGCAATTTAAGACCCTTTGGTTTACTTTTTGGTTTTCATAAAGATAATAGTTACTTGTCAATCCAACTTCAGTTATATCTATACAGCAAGATTATAATCGTCATTAAATGTCACCCAACCGATTTAAATTTATGAACGAAGCAAGAATCATTTTGCTGTTTATCAAGTAAATTGCCAAAAATGCTATATTTAAAGGTTGCTATGGATACCCATATTGCACGTTATTGTTATCTTAGGAAGAACTATTGGATATAAGTTGTTCTTAATGAAGTCTAATACGACACAGCTGCCAAGTGTTATGTTGGTTAATGATGATGTCGATGAATGAATAACGAAGTACCAGACTATTACACATTCTTCACCATATCTTCTCTACATTGTTTCAGTACATTGTTTCATTATATAGTATTACACGTATCGTGCAAGTGCCTTGTGTAACTAAAATAATTTACTACACTGTATATTGTGTTACGGATTAAAATCATCGAATGGTTTTACTGAAAAGTGAATACACTGGTCGAAATGAGCTCATCATATTAAAAAAGATTTATCCAGTCAAATCCACCTGTTTACTACCTGTGATATTCAGAGATACATGTCTACACTACGTCTACACATGAATGATACTTGTATCAAAGAATCATTCATAGATATGTATATCAAGTATAGGTATATATCATCCCATGAGTAGCATGGTTCTATGCACTAGGATTGGTAGTCATGTGAGCATCTGTGTCCCATGTCGTCTCGTCTATCAACCTATCTGAAACTGATATAGTTATGAATATAACATGAAGATATAATGTATGGACATGACTACCACTATTAGATAAACAGCGTATTCCCTCGGGCAGTTCTCATCATGTCCTGTACGTTACAAGCAATAGAGAATAACGATAGATTCGATGAACCTGATTGTAAATAAGCCGAGTAATGGTCGAGCATGACACACTGACAAGATCCACAACGGGTTGGAGATCCGATAACTCGGGACTAGTCGCTATCAGTCCAATAATAGTGAACTGATGAACTTGATACTGACAGGAGGTCAATTTGCGCTAAGAATTTCAATAAGAGTGTACAGTGACATCTGACAGGAGTACGCACCATCAGCAATAGCACTCGTGATACTTGATTTTAACCAACAGAATACAGGAACCAATAGTTTGGTTTCAGAGCGTATACACAAGCAGAGTTCACTTGCTTAACAAGGGTAACATTTGAGGTAATTGTCTACGGATCATATTCCGTTTGGAAATTACAGAATATCCTACTTTTGCTACCAAGCCGCATAGCGACAGATGACAACAGAGATGCTCTACAAGTAACCACATCAACATCAGCTGACACGTTTCAAAACCGAACACTGGAAACACGTTTGGGTATCTAAGCATTGAACGTAAACAAAACTGGAATGATTTGAAAGACACAGTTTCGTACCAAAGAATAACAAGAATCCTACCGTATTGAAGTATTTCCAGGATCACACTTCCAAGTACCTTGCAACAGTATCCCCTTGGCTAGTAGTCCCTGTCACAGTATCACAGAATGCGAACCCGTCAGCTAGAAAAGTGAGCGTAAAATACCAGTAGCCTCAGAGAGCCGTATTGATTAAACGCACCGTACTAGACTCCCTTCCCTACACGAGACTGCTCCCAGTGCAAGGAAATCAACTGGCGGGATATCGCGGCTAAAAATACACTTTTCCCAATGTTGCAGCTTCTAAATCAATGACCGTTCTTCAGCTAGCTCGAACTTTTCAATGTCTATGATACATACAAAGTATGTGGTTCCTGCCTTTTGTGAAAAAATATATGAAAGCTATCAATAAAAATACTGTTTGGGTTTCATTGTCTTTACAGGATTTATACAAAGGCAGTTTATTTTCTGTTGATCTTTTCTTGATACTGAATATCTTTTCAGAAGTACAAAGGGGAAACCTTTATGCCAGGCATACTGGCACCCAGGCATACTGGCACCTAGATTTAACTTCAAATATACCTAAGTTGAAGATCATTTGACAAAAAATTCAATGTCATTTTTTTTTCTTTTTTTTTCTTTTCCTTTTAAATTTATTTATTATTAGTTGCCATTTGTTACAAAATGTATTATATATACATTTGTTATATAGTGTATATAATTTCAAAGTTATCGTGTCCTAGTATTTCCGCGAAGATAACTAAGTAAAGAAAACAAAAAATTCGCCAAATATTAAAAATTCTCCAAATCATGTTACATGTTGCACTGCACCTCTCCTAGTGGTGGGGAAGACCGGGAAGGAATGTGCCAATTGTGAATAGGATGAGATGAAAGGTTTGTCTGTAATCCATCGGACAAAATATGCTCAGAATATGACGAAGTTAAAGAGCCATCAATGATGTTAGTGTTTCAAATAAACAAAATTTGGTGGAAAATATATTTATAACGTCAATCTTTCATCTACAACATGACATGTGATATATAATATTCATATCACGACAATGTAATAAAATTTGCTTTCAACGAGAAGTACTTTCCAGTAACGCACGCTAAGGGTATCTGACGTCATATAAACATAATCCCCTTTATTGCATAAAACATACTACACAGTAGCACGCGTTTCCGAAGCGTGAAGGCTCGTCTTTAGCGCAAGTCGTCATAGTTAAGTATAGAAACCTACCGGCTGCACGTGCTTCTCTTGGAAGTTAGGCTACCCTTGTCACGCATTACTGAATGTGACGATTGTTTTATAAACAATGATTCTAAGGCTGCGTTCGTTTTGCACTTAGTGTGTCGCACGTGCGATTGAATTCCTAACCGAACGACCATAGTGTCACTCTCGTGTGCACGCTAGAGTCACCCAATGCCCCTCCTGCTAAATCGAGGAAGGAGGTCGTGAGAGTAACGGAAGTCCGTCATTTGACGCAGCGTTTTCAAAAACCTAGCCAGGGATAATCGTCTATATTCCATATCCGTACTCTCCTACTTAGTCTACATACGTAATTATTTTGATTTGGGTAAATGACAAATATGGGTTTGCATAATACGTGTATTCGGCAATCATACAATGTTACATTTTCACTGATGTATAATGAAGTAAGCAGTAAAATCGTAGACGATTGTAGATCGGACCCATTGTGTTTGGATTCGGTAATCATTTTGTATACACAGTAATTAAACAAATGAATAGATAAATAGGGTAAATACAATGTTACTTCACCATAATGCTGAGCCTATATAATTCCTTCTATCGGCCATATTGTTTGAAACCAGGTAACCAAGTGTGACACTCAGTTTAGCAATACGAGTCGTTCGCGCTAAGTGGCAAGTGAGCGTGCGCAAGATTACACTCGAGTGAGTCAAAACGAACGCAGCCTTTATGTCCCGGGAACATACACATTATTTCCTGTTTAAAGAGGCATCAAAGATGTTGATGAACATATCGAAAAATTGCCAAAAATCTAACTCTGTGTATTCTGAAGGATTCTTGATTTCCCGGCTCTTGAAACATTCGCAAACACGTAACCGAAATTGACATGATTTCGTTGCTGCCCGTGCTGAAAAGCACGTGTTGGCTTAACTTTTGATTTTGGCTTGATTGAGAGCAGTCGCGTTTCTTGGCGGCTGTTTCTCTTAATATTTGAACTTTGCAAACAAGATATAATTAAGAACTTGTTTGTATATTTTTGTATATGCCTTTTCGAATCTTGGTGCAAAATAATTTTCGTATTTGCACAATTTTAAGAGTTTCACAAATTCGGTGATTCTCAAGAGTTTTTGATATTCGTTTGCAAGTGCAGTAGAATAACAGGGTCTCTACTTGCATTATTTGGCGGTTTTTGACACTAGTATAGTCATATTCGGACGTTAGTGTTCTAAACAAAACTGTAAATATATTGTACATATTTTGGGGTATATATACAGAGTGCTCTCTTGTTCATTAAGCTTCCACTGCGTTCCACCGTGACATATATACACTTAATTTTTCCTAGATTTTTTCGACCCAAAATAAGCCGAGAAATTGCACTAATTAGTAGAGGTGTTTTCCAGTCTAAATATAGATCAAGTCTATTATTTTCAAGCGCAAAACATTGTGGTCTAGCTCACACACTGTAAGACATGAAAGAAAAATAAAGATATTTACAAAGATATAACACAGTTTATGTACATTTATAACATGTTCTTATAATGACCATAAAAATGGGATCGTCTTTTTAATAAAATTAAGTGGCAGATTTTGGCAGATAAGAAGCACATTTCAAAGCTGGACAATATAAAATACACCTTTTCCATGTCTGATAAAAAAAACAACAACAACAAAACAATTCTTACGACATACATATAAAAGTTGAGATCTTTCATCCTTGTACAGTTCAATAATATTCTAATTATATAATATCAGAACAATGTAAACAAATCTTTCATTCACCACTGTGCTGTCATAGCGTCCCGTTTCAATTTGTAAAGGGGCAGTACCACATCTAAAATTTACCAGCGCTGGTCTATAAGAACGATGCAATAAACATGTATGCGGTGAGGTATTCGTGTAAACCAAATATACTGTATATTGTTTACGTCCCCTTTCATCTGGATAAATAAAATCAGCTCCGCTGGAAAGCGTTCATTACATTTCCAAAAAGAACAAGAAGAAGTGATTTATATTCAGTGTAGACATTAATGCACAGAGTAATGGGGCATTTCACTTTGATGAAAGCTTAAGTTTGAAAGCTGGGTGCCGGCCCGTGAAAGCGCAATTTTAATTTTAGGTACATATAGTTCCGGTTCAGCGTGTGTTGTATAAATAAATATATGTTATTCTTAACATGTACCAACAAATTAAATCATGTGTAAAGTTGAATGATATGACTTCTTATGTATTTTCATGCAATATTGGTGTTAGACAGGGGTAAATTTATCCCCTGTTTATTTGCTGCTTATATTAATGATCTTAATTCTTTTTTGTCAGAAAATAATGCACAGGGTCTTACTGTTGTAAATAATTTGAATGTACTAAGTTGTTGGTTTTGTTATATGCAGATGATAGTGTTCTCTTACCAGAAACTGCTCAAAATTATTTTCTTTGGATAGATTTTCAGATTAGTGTGCTTTATGGAAACTTAAAGTAAACATTAACATGTTAAGAATAAATTCAAATTTGTAATTTTCAATGAGGAAGTTGAGATTGCTCGAGATTATCTTTATTTGGGAGTATTATTTAATGCTAAATTTTCAAAAGCAACTAAGAGACTTTGTGACCAAGCATCAAGGGCCTTGTTTTAAATTTTCAGAACCATTCGGAATTTGCAAATATAATAGGCTGCAAACTAAAACTCTTTGATCTTACATATTCTTCTATACGGTTCGGAAGTGTGGGGCTATGAAAATACAATCATTTTGGAAAGATCGCATTTGAAATTTTAATTTTTTTAAATATATTCTAAAAGCAAAACAAGTCATCCCAAAGTTTATGGATTTCATGTCAGACACTTTATCATGTCCATATTTTAATGATCAACGTAAGAAAATACTTTCCTATTATTTTTGTAATAACCCTTATATTTACAAATTTATCTCGCTTATGAAAGCGGATTGTACCCCTCTATTTTTCAAAATTTCACAATTTTACTGTACTGAACACCTTCTAAACTACATTTGTGAATTTTAAAGTGTGTATGTATGTTCTCTATATCATGTTGTATGGTTTATGAGAATACAATGCTGTTCTGTCCTGTCCTTTAAAATGGCCGTGAGAGCGTAATTCTGATCACTGCTATGAAAACATGGGATTACCGTACATGAGTTAAGCGCTCATTTTGTTCCATGAATTGATCCTGTGTAATAAGTTTATTTTAATATCATTCTCAATATTAATTGTATATCAATAACATTAGATGTAAACACGTGCAGAGTAAATATTGCAGCGAAGGCCTACATCTTTAATAGTTCGTAAGTTAAGCACATTGTTTACGAGACAAGTAAACATACACGTGCACTTTACTAGACATCGGGGCTTAAATCATCGACAGGTTAAGGATTATTGAAGAGTCTGGGAGTTAAAGAAATCAAAGGTCAGTGTTTTGAGGAGGTAACAGTTTCTATGCTGTTTTGCTTGATATATGTATCTTTATATCTTTGAAGGTCGGGGGTAGAAACACAATGACATAAAACGGGAATTATTTAAAATCTTCTGTTTGTTATTCCAGAAACAAGACGAGGATCAGTGTAATTGAGATTTCAGTAAGACCCGAAATAAACATGATGAGGAGCCATAATGTATGGAAGACCCTTGTTAGGATATTTGCAGTTCTTGTATCATCATTTCTTATCTTCATGAGTGTGAACCACTTTGTTCTTAAACCAACTAGTCCGGACATTTGTCCTGGTGTCTTGGCTGGAATGATGACTGGTAAATGGAGGACAAAACCTTTTCTTTCCTATACTCACCCTCAATACAGGTTACCTAAGAACTATGTATACCAGAGAAAGGACGGTCTTTGCGGCAACGTTACCTTTCATGAAACAAAGCTCTACCGAGCACTCTGTGATCCCGAAGGTACAATTCCTTGCTGCTTCGACAACAAGTGTACTTCTAAGACAAGAGTGGAATGTGAGTGTGAGGATTGTTATGATATGAGGAAGGTGAAACATGCAGAATATTCGACATGGATTCCATCACATCCGGGCTGTATATACCACGAACACACTTCACAAGAAGCCTGTGATATTCTAGATGGAATGGACATTGCCTTCGTTGGAGATTCTCTTGTTCGACATGTTTATACTGCCATGCTTCTGGTTGTAACAGGAAATAAGAAGGATGGAGCCATGATCCCTGCCGCAACAAACGGTGAGAACACTTAACGTAATTATCCCCCGCCACAACGAAGTTGGCGGGGGAAATAGAAATGAGCTCCGTCCGTCCGTCTGTCCGTCTGTCCGTCTGTGCGTCCGGGCTTTTCCATTCCGGCCTCAAACTTCAAAACTATAAGACATATCTCAACGAAACTTGGTGTGTGGAACAATCATCATGTGTAGATGTGCCTTTTGGGGTTTTCAACTTCTTCGAGTTATTTTTTTTGACCGTTTCCATGGAAATGTAACTTAGAATTTCGTTTCCGGATCAGAACTCGAAAACTATAAGACATATCTCAACGAAACTTGGTGTGTGGAACAATCATCATGTGTAGATGTGCCTTTTGGGGTTTTCAACTTCTTCGAGTTATTTTTTTTGACCGTTTCCATGGAAATGTAACTTAGAATTTCGTTTCTTGATCAGAACTCGAACACTATAAGACATATCTCAACGAAACTTGGTGTGTGGAACAATCATCATGTGTGGATGTGCCTTTTGGGATTTTCAACTTCTTCGAGTTATTTTTTTTGACCGTTTCCATGGAAATGTAACTTAGAATTTCGTTTCCGGATCAGAACTCGAAAACTATAAGACATATCTCAACGAAACTTGGTGTGTGGAACAATCATCATGTGTAGATGTGCCTTTTGGGGTTTTCAACTTCTTCGAGTTATTTTTTTTGATCGTTTCCATGGAAATGTAACTTAGAATTTCGTTTCCGGATCAGAACTCGAAAACTATAAGACATATCGCAACGAAACTTGGTGTGTGGAACAATCATCATGTGTAGATGTGCCTTTTTGGGTTTTCAATTTATTCACAATTTTTTATTTGTTTAATTTTTACCATTTCCATGGATACATAACTTAATAATTTATTTCAGGAGCAGAACTCAAAAACTGCCATGGATGTATTTTTAGCTCATCTGGCCTGAAAGGCTCGAATGGCTCATGGCATGGCACGGTGTCCGGCCTCTGTCTGTCCATCCATCCGTCCGTCCGTCTGTAAACTTTTCGCATTTTGTCTTCTTCTCCAGAACCACTTGGTCTAAGGAGCTGAAATTTTGTGTGCAAACTCCTTGGTTCATAGTCACTGTTATTCAACAACTATTCTTCAATAAATTTTCCCAAAGGCGGGGGATATGGCCTACTCTGTCTGCTTGTTATTCTTTGAAACATTCAATGATAAATGTTGTTCACAAACAGTAAACGCTATTATTTACGGGTTTATACGTTTTAACCTTCAAATTAGACGTTGATGTTGTGCTTCGAGCTAATGACAACGGTTGCCTGAAATGATGTAAGCCTAAACGGCTACATGTAGTGTTTAAAGGTGGTTGTGTCAATTTCATAAGGAAGATATTTGTATATGCCAAATTGTTTAACAATATTTTCCTATTTCTTTTCTTAATGTTTAATGGTGCATAAACACGAATTTTGAATTTCAAACAATACATCTATCGACTTTCGACTTGCCTCTTTAGGTCAATTTGCTGCGTACAACACATGTACTTGTTATAAATAACAATGAAAATAGATGACGTCAGCTTGTTCATTCTTAGGAAAGGGAAGCAAATATAAAACGATAGACTCAATGATCGTAACTATCGGCGGTGCAAGTTTCAATTTGTCCATATCGCGACTGAAAGAAATGTTCTGCTCTACATTAAAAGCGGGACGACTGGGAAACCACTTAGATGATACTGTTGTCAAACTACCCATATATCGCTCAAGTTATTACAAAACATATGTATCCAGTAGTTTACACTGTTTGGGTAGCACATAGTGTGTACAGTGCGCAGTTTGTATTTAGGCCTTCTTTGAATTCACATCATATTAATGCTCGTTAACATTCTGAAAATGTGCTTGATATAAGATCATTCCCATTTACAGTGTTTCATGTGCATCAGAATCTAATGAAGCATCGCCTTTCATGATTCAAACTATTCTTTATTCCAGCCTCAAGACAGGTGTGTCAGGGAATTACCATGTTCACAGGAAAAGTGTGTCGCGGCATTCTACAGCCATTATTGGTTGCTTGTGATGGAAAAGTCAGACTCTCTATTCACTACCATTATCGTTCTGTGTTGGGACGTAAATTTCTCAGTTTTGCAAAGAAATTCAAACCTTCCTTTCTAATCGCAGGGATTGGAATACATGATAAATACGATCACAACAGGGTTCAAAATTTTTTTTTAAAACCATTGCTATCGTTCTTGAAGTCCGACAAAAGGAAGGCTATTCAGCTCCTTTGGATGGCTCACCATGCTCTTGGATTATTGAACTCACCCATGTTTTCGAACCAAAATAATGAAAATGTTACACGTTTCAACACACGAATGGAGAGGTTTCTCAAGCCTTGGAATATCCCAATATTCGACACATATCAGCTGACTGAAGGAATGGCGAGTTTTGATGGAATCCACTATGGAATGGGGATAAATGTCGTCAAAGCTAACATTTTACTCAGCTACATAAAGGAACAAAAGGAACAACAAAAGTGATATGTATATAAGAATATTCATATTCCGTATTATTTTTTAAAAAAACGCCATCTGCCTAAAGAGTACGGTATTACAGTATGAGTGTTTTCGTTGTACATTGTAATGTAATATGTTTCGTTATATCAAGTGGCGGACCTGATTATGTCTACGTGTGATGAGATTGGCTATAAAGTTCATCAGACATTAAATAATAAACTAAATAAGTACATTTTCCAGAAGTATTTATCATAAATATAATAAATGTAAAGTAGTTTACTTATAAAGATTGTGAAAATAGTTTTTTTTTAGGTTGTGACCCCTCTGACCCCATATTTGGGTTCACAGGATCACAAATTTACAATCGCCTTTGACAAATGTGCCTGCGGACAGCATTTCAGCTTTCTAGACCTTTTGGTACTGGAGAAAAAGGTTAAAATATTTCTTTTGGGTCACAGGGTCACCAAAACTACAATTTAAGATCCCCTTTGGTCAACGAGTATGTACACAACATTTCCGTTATCTCGAGCTGTTGGTTATGGAGAAGAAAATGAAAATAGGTTTTTGGGGTCATTATCCCTGTGATCCCTAATTGGGGAAACATGGTCGCCAAATCTACAACTTAAGATCCTCATAAGCCAAAGGGTCTGTAAAATTTTTTAAAGTTTCTAGACCTTTTCGTACTGAAGAAGATGAAAATAGGTTTTAAGGTCATGACCCCTTTCACCCACATTTGAGGTCACAGGGTCACGAAATCTTACATTGCGAATCCTCATCGGAAAAAGAGTGTGTATACAACATTTCAGCTTTATAAACCTTTCGTCCTGGAGAAAAAGATGAAAATATGATTTTAGGTCATGATCCCTGTGACCCATATTTGAGGTCACAAGGTCACCAGATATACCATTTAGAATCCGCATTGGTCAAGGAGTCTATACATAAAACAGCTCTGTAGAGGCCTTGGTTCTTGAGAAGAAGTCGAAAAAGTGAAAATTTCACGGGAGGACTGATGGAGGGACGCCGGTCGCCATTCTATGAGCCCAGACCTGATGAACTAAAAGGATGCCAAGCTTTTTTAATTGTGTTCACATACATTTAAAGAGTGATGCATTTTTCTATACAGTCTTTTAATGTTTGTCACTTCCGTATCAATAATCATTAATAATCACTTTCGTTGTCGGACCAGCTCTCAAAAACGTTTTTGTAATGGAATTTTGCAACGACATAGGTGAAATCAAGCTTTAAATAGGTGTAACTTTCGCTAATTTACCTTGTATAAGATTCAAGCTATACGATAAAATCCATATATTATATACTATTCATATGTAAGATAATATTCATATATAAGATTAGATTCATATAAACGATTCATATTAGCCATTACAAGGAAATAATCTGTATTTATTCATTATCCAACTTCGTTGGCATTTCGGTGCTTTAACATGTCACATCTCTGAAATTACACACTGGCTCCTTTGTTTTATTTGGGTATTCATTTTTCACACTAACTTAAGTTAAGCACAGAGGTGTTCGTGACACATACCAGATGTTCATCATGAACACCTGATATGAGAGTACTTGTTGTTTGTACATTTAATTTTGTTTAAGGCCCCTTTACACAGACATAAAGACCGTTGTGCGTCCTCTGAGAGACCAAAAAACATAACAGATCGCCGTTGGATGCTCAAGGGAGGCAGAATGGTTGCTAAGGTCGTGAGGAGTTGGCACAAGGGATGCTGAGACATCGCGATTGATCGCCAAGAACGCGGAGGACGCCAACAAATTTTGAACATGCTCAAAACTTCCGCAGAGGGGTCGCCGACGATTCTGGTCGTCGCTCAAGGGTTGCTCCCATGAGGCAGAAAGGTCGTACAATGGACGTTCTAAGGTCGCAAAGGATGCTCAATGATCGCCATGTAAGAAATTCGCTAACGTTGGGCGATGCCTCTGCCTCCCTTGTGCCTTCCTACTGCGTCCTCTGTGCAGAGCAATATATATCACGACCGTTCTGCCTTCATGCAGCGACCACGACAACCTTTGTGCGACCATGACGAGTGTTGTGCCTTCTTTCTGCATTCACTCAGCCTTCTGTGAGCGTCCTCGTAAATTCTCCAAAAAAAAGATGATCGATTCTCACATGTTTCCTTGTTTCTGTTGGCAAATCTTTGATAAGACTATGGCACCAAAAAGGAGCAAGACAACCGAAAAGTCAAGCAAATAAAGATGTATAAATTCACTTGTAAAGAAACGCCATCACACATTTAACTATAAGAACGTAATGCTGCTGTCGGATAGAGTCGATTTTAAATGTCTTTGATAATAACAAGTTTTGTAAAGAAGTACGCACAATTTCATTCATTCGGGTTTGATACTTTTATCATGATGTTTATTCAAACACATACGGGTGTTGGAATAGCTTTTTTTTCCAGAAGTTTGGGTAATTTTCTTTACAAATTACGAAATACCGAAAATAGGACATAGTCAAACAAGCCAAAAATCCCCTTTTTACCTTTTTATCTCCCCGTTCACAGAGGAGGCTGACGGGTTGTACGGGGATCGCCCTTAATGCTGAAACGTTGTTAGGGTTGCACAGTGAACGCCAAGCGAAGGCAGTGTGGAGGCTCCGTAAACGTGCAGGTCGTTCAAAGATCGTCATGGAAATTACCGTTATTTGCATTCTAGGTTGTACAAAGGACGCACGAAGATCGCATGAGCATTTACACAGAAATGGGATTTCGCGAAATCAGCCGACCATTGAGCGTCCTGTCCATTTTTTGGGTCGCTCAATGGTCGTACGAAGGACGCGGCTCAGTGTAAAGGGGCCTTTAATTTATCTTTCTGAGTAATGATAATTCGTAAAATAACACAAGCAAATCGCAAATACTCCGACGAAATGTGGGATCGAACCTGCAACCCTATGGTTTCTGGTCGAGTGATCTAACCATTACACCACGGAAACCAGACGAGATGAGAGAGACTTTTTCATCACCAATAACATAGTGTTTTTTTTATTTGTTTGAATTAAAACTGTCATAAATTGTGTTAACAGGTTATAGATTCTAATCTTCAACTGGAGTGCAAAATGTTTAGAAATGAATGAAAGTGTGAATTGTATTTAATATCAACCGGCGATATTAACAATGGCCATGCAGTCAATAGTAATGGTTGTACATTTCAGCATTTAATTTTTTCACAATTCTGTAATCGGAACGAGGACAGCCTTTTTATGGTACACAACTTCCAAAGAGTCAGTAAAGATGATTAAAAGTATATCGACAACTTTCCCCCAAGTCAGAACTCGCGCAAGTTTCCACTATTGGTTACTTAAAGCCTTGCTGCATTTCCTTTCCTTTCTTCACTAGCAGCACGCACTATGACGTGTAGATGCAGAAAAGTTAACGAAATGCAGCATTGCTTAAATCAGACAGTTAAAGAGACTGGCGCGAGTTATTACTTGCGAGAGAAGTGTGTATATCGATGCAACTCCACATTTGAAAAAGATTAAGATTGGCTATTTTTATAACCGTTATTTTTCTTCGGGCAATAACAGCTTGCCGATGAGAGATTTATGGTGTAATTTAGCATTTTTTTATATCTTGAATTGCCTTTAGAAGTATTGTTCAGGCAAATAAAGGAAACAGATGTCCTGATGACAGCGATATATTCTTGTATTAATGGAAAAAATGGCCAACACTGTATTATCATCACAGATAAAAACGAACCTTGAAATTGACACAAGAAGTATTACATTTCTATCTGGTTTTCCCAGCGGGCACATGAACCAATATTCGTTCGTCTTCAAACACTATGGATTTTTTATTCCCGTTGGCTAGCTACACACATTGAGCAAGAAAAGTATTCAAGGGTTTCCTCGATTATTTCATTTTCTAAGAAACCCATTTATTTAAGAAAAATCAATGGTATGATTGCCTCTGCTAAAAGTTTAGTAATATCAGCTTTGCTGTTGGCGTCTTATTTGAAGATCTTTCCGATCAGTTGGAGTTAGTCTACGTGTTTAACCTCCCAAACCATTTTCATAATGTTAGAGTCCGCCTTATATATCGTATCGCAACTCATAGTGTTTTATGGAAACATTGTTATATTATTATTATGCAATTATACAAATCCATGTACTCGTTTTCGAAGTCACATCCTTAGAGCCAGGCACCAACCGCCAATACTGATTGTACCAAACGTTTATCCATTCGGTCACGGTACTAAACTCACGTGCAAAAGAAACGTCCCCATACAAAATACAAGATATTTCAATTGACGGGCGATAAATGCGACTGAAACAGCGTTACATCATGTCTTCAGAACCCAACAATACTAAATATGAATTTTCAAAACATTATCTATTCATAACCCTGAGAAACACAAGTTTCACACACAAGAAATGGTCGTTTTGCAATCTCCTTAACTAGACGAGATAGAAGCCTCAAAAAGCCAGTTTTGGCTTGTTTTGTGACGTCCTACAGTAATGACGCGTCAACAAATTTAAATCAAAGAAGATTATTTATGTCGAGGATATCTTTAATTAATTAAATTTCTACTTTTTCAATGTTTTAAACTTAAATACCAAATATTGTGAGCCAACAACATCTTTTAAAAGCGATTTAGCACCCCATGTGTATTTGAACAGATGTAAAAATAAAAGAAGCATACTCTAAGGTATGAAATTGTGAATGCTTCTAAACAAAACATGTTGCTACCATATACTTTCAAAATCTACTTTCTCCGACATCAATATTTCATTTTATACTGTTTTCAAAATGTGGGGACGTTTCTTTTGCACGTGAGTTTATATGGTGTCTTGCATTTACTTACGGTCCGAACTTAGAAATTGACATAAACTATAAGCTATAAACTGTGATGATTCTACACTAACAAGCAGAACAGAACACAACTTTATGTCACTTAAGGCTGTGTACTTATATAGCATAGTGCTGCTATATAATGACATTTTTTAGTCTTTGAGCCATAAACAAACATATGCTTTTTAAGTTACATTGTTTCCATAAGCAATAATCAGTTGTATGGACAACGGTACTCTCAAATCAATATGTTTCCCTTTTATCAGTTATCAAAACTGACTTGATTGATTTTATCTTGATATATTGATGTATTTTGATAACAGCTTCTTAAACGTTACTAAATTTGTACATTACCTACATTGTATATACTGTTATTGTGTATCTGGTAATCTCGATTTCAAATTACTGACTTTAAAGGTTGTGCTTTTATGTTTTAAAATGAACTAAAAACCTTCAGTATCTGTTAACCATGTCATGGGTTTGCCTCTCCTTAACGATATAACCAGTAACCACAATTTACCAGTAGACACTGACATATAGCGGTCTACCCCGTGAACATTGAACATAACCTCTGTATGACTCTCTGGCTATTGCTGATGAAAGACATTATTTATTTACATGTAAAGCACTTGAAATAGAAAGGTGTATTTATATTAATGAATGTTATTTAAAATGGCCGAATATCTACAAATATATAAGATTAATATGTACCACAAAAGTAATAGAATTGAATTCTTACGAAATACCTACGAACTGTTTCCGAAAAGGCAAAATGAAAATATTGTTACCACCATTCTTGTCTGTTAATATGATATGTATATATGTTGTATTCTCTTGTACAGCTGTGGGTTGCTTTTATAGAAATAAAACATTGAATGGTTGATGATGTCCAGACAGCAGACGTCTGCTCAAACCGCGTGACTCTCTAGACGACACAGTAAAACAATTAGCATTCTACTTCCTACAATGCTGACATCAACAAATATAATAATCCTTAAAACCTAAATTTCCGAAGTATTTAAGTCAATATTGACCTTTTAAATGTGAACATATATTTAATTTTATCCTCAAAATAAGTCTGATCTAAACGTATATATGAGGAAGTTATACGATACCAACATCAGCTTTAACGTACTGATTATTTCCCCCATTTGAATTTGTTCTGGTATTTTTCAATATATTTTCACAAGTAGTATGGATGTTTAGTCCAGTCTATGATTACACATTAAGTTTGCAATATCCAATTCCGAAGGGATAATTCCGTGTCGTTCTGTCGGCAGTTTAAAATAATTTGTCTGAAAACTGTCCTCGAAGTATTGGGCATGCTGGGACTATAAAACCACCAGTCCTCAAACAAATCCTACTTGATCCGCAGAACTATTTGCTAAATGGAAACTACAGAACCATTTCCTCATTTCTCATCCCTTCAGGATTGTGAAGATAATACAATCCTGTCAGCATTGGTCCTGGGATCTCGTGAGAGTTATCTAAAAATGTCTCGTAAAAGCAAATGTTGTTGAACAAATCCAATTTCATCTGTGAAGTACTGAATCGAAACCTCGAGGATTGAAATGGATTTAATCTATCAATATAACAATGTAACAGGTTCTACATATTATCATATTTCATCTATATTTGAAATGAGAAATATTTTACATATCGTGTTCTATGAGTGTAGTTCATCTATAATTGAAATGAGAAGCATTTTTCATATCGTGTTCTGTGATTGTAGTACATCTATCATTGAAATGAGAAGCATTTTTCATATCGTGTTCTGTGATTGTAGTAATCTATCATTGTAATGAGAAGCGTTTTCCATATCGAGTTCTATGATTGTAGTGCATCTATCATTGAAATGAGAAGCTTTTAAAACATCGAGTTCTATGATTGTAGTGAATATATCATTGAAATGAGAAGCGTTTTTCACATCGAGTTTTATGATGGTAGTGCATCTATCGCATCTACGGGTTACTCTCGATCTGCCTACGTCTCGATCTGCCTACAGTCAAAATAAAAGTGTAGGCAAGCCGAGAAAAAACAGGCCAACCATATATTAGAAGTGAACTTGACCATAACCTTGACCAAAACAAAGCATATATTGTATAATTGTATTTGTTGTAATAGTATGATATATTTGGATATATAAAGTACAGAATATTCACATAACAGCTTTCACATTTTTATATCATCCACATTCATTTCATTTATCACATTATATACCATACATCTACATGTATAAATTGTTTACATCACACAAAAATGATAACACAGAGTCGTCTCTATACTGTCGAACCAAACCTATTATATTGATTGGGTGGACTCATCAATAGATAACTACAGTCTCAAAATAAGCTGTTCCATCTTTTTCTTGTGGGGAAGTTGGGATATAAGTGCCATGTACATATTTCTCACTGTGCCTACACTCCTGTGACCAACCGACCTTGACATGTATTGTTTTAAGCTGTAGGCAGAACGGGTGGAAGGCAGATCGAAAGGATACAATTTTGCCAGGCATAGGGCATCGCCGGGCAAAGTATGAACCGGGATAAGACTGCCCTCGTCGGTAATAATATCCAATACTTAAGAGTTTCCGACTGAGACCGAGGTGTTCAAGTTAGATGAACCCTCGCGCACGTGAATCATGAACGCCGAGGCCGTCAGGCCGAGGTGTTCATTTTTTACGTGCGCGAGGGTTCATCTAACTTGAACCCGAGGTCGATGTCGGTAACTTTTTTACACATTGGCCCAACACAATACCAAACCACATATAGAATGAAAATACTTTTACTAGAAATTCTGGGGATCTTATGTTCAACATATGGGGGTAAAAAGGACGGTTGTCCTTGACAGAAAAACGGTGTCTATATCAATCAGCTTGCACAGGCCCGAGCGAGTCGTGATGCACGTGCAAAACGCCGCTGAAATTTACAAACCAATACAATTGACGGCATGGCCATTGTCAATATCTCCGGTTGATACAAAATACAATACGCACTTTCATTTAATTCTAATAATTTTTCACTCCAGTTTAAGATTCAGTTTAAAATCATTCTGATAGCAAGACGTGCAGTTAAGGGAGTCCTTATTTGCATAAAAATGCATATAGACGAAATACTACAGGTTTGACGAAAGCGCGTCTAACCCATACCCGCTAACACATGTAGTACGTGAGCTAATGGTTTAGCCCACTGCGCCACCGAGGCAAAGGCATATAACATCTATAGTATATACACAACTTGACAGTATGAGTGACACACGATTAACCACAGACCATCACTGTAACGCAATTTTATACCAAAGCTATTTTCGTCTGTCCGGAACTTCCTTGACATGTATCAAAAACTGAATGAGAGCCATCTTGAAGCCTCCTCAACCTTTGTATGCATGGCGTCGGAATGGCGGAATTTCAATTGGACGATGTACAGACACAATATAAAGTTCTTCAAAGTGTAAGCCACCTCTTGCGACGTTCTACCCTGTTGACATTAGACCATTAACGTGATTAAAATTTTGCATTTAACGATTTGACTGTCCTAAGGTGCTGACTCTCGTTGCTAAACTGAGAAAACAGTTTATCAAAGTTGTTTGAACTCATCAAAGATCTCATAGACGTTATTTGATCTCTCATGTTTACCAGTACGAGATCATTTCTTCCAAGTTGTCGGTACTCCATTACCATGATTAAGTTTTCACCTTAGGAATGTCAATGTTCACGAGTATTTATTTTCCTTTGTTCAGCTGCTAGACATGTTGACCTAAGTTCTCTGAAGTTATTACAAGATCTCATATAGGATGATTTGGTCGGTCATTTCTGTCAGTACAATTGTATTATCTGGATTGATATGTATGAACCTATCTCAGGATGGTTTTGAGGTTTACTATTAATACAGGTTTCTGCATCCAAAGGATTTTATCGTCTGTGTGAGATCAAGCTTCAGATCCCTGTAATAAGCAAAATATTCACGAAGATCATCAATGAAAGACTTCAAAAGTGGGCTGAGTTTAATAACATCCTACATGAAAACCAAGCTGGATTCCGTAAAGGCTATGCGACTATTGATAACAAGTTTACACTTCAAGGGATTATACGAAATATCTTTCCAAGCGAGGAGGACGGTTCTACTGTTTCTTCATAGACTTCTCGAAAGCGTTTGACTGTATCAACCACTCTCATCTCCTGATCAATTATGGATTACGTAGAAATTTACTACATGTACTTCGAAATATGTATGAAAAGTTGTCATCTTGTATAAAAACTAAAAACGGCCTTACAGATGTCTTTAACTGCTGCATTGGAACAAGACAGGGATGTATGGTATCGCCGCTCCTGTTTTCGTTATATATCAATGAACTTGTCAACGAAATGGACTTGGCGAACTGCAGAGGAATATTCATTTCACAAGAATACCCCCAACCTCTTATCTCTTCTGTATGCCGATGACGTTGCAAACTCCTCGGATTCAGTTGGTCGACTTCAAGAACAGATAAACTGTGTTTCAACCTTTTGTGACAAATGGGGTCTTAAATTGAATCTACAAAAGTCCCAAGTTATGGTTTAAGAAATGGAGGCCCATTGAGAAGAAACGAGAAGTGGTTTTATAAAGGCAAAGAAATCGCAACAGGTTCCTGTTACAAATATCTAGGAATGATATTCACACCCAAACTCGTCTGGACTAAGTGTATCATGACACTGGCAGCACAAGCAGAGAAGATATGTCTTTTAATTTATAAAATTCACAAGAAATGCGGAGGGCTCGACAGCTTTAAAACTATTTGATTCTATTGTTCTCTCCGTGTTGTTATATGGAGCTGAAATATGGGGATGTCAATATTCTGGACACATTGAAAGAGTACAAATGAAATTCATTAAACGGATCTTATCACTTCCAAACTCTGCCACAACCAATGCCGTATATGGGGAAACAGGACGACATCCACTGTCAATAATCTATACCACGAAATGTAATAAATACTGGATAAAAATAATGAGGATGAATGATAAAAGATTACCAAAACAAACATATAATATGCTATTGAACCTAAATGAAGTCAACCGTCTGTCAGGGGTTACTTATGTGAAGAATACACTATTTCAACATGGATTTGGATACAGTTGGATAACCCAAGATGTTGGAAATATGGATCATTTTCTTTGTGAGTTCAAACAACGGTTAATAGACTGCGATTTCCAACGATGGCACAGCTCTATAAATTCCCTTTCTAAATTAAGTGCCTATGCAACCTATAAACATATATCTACTTCAAATTGAAAATGTGAGTTTCCGTCGATCACTGACAAAATTTAGATGTTCATGCCATAATTTAAAAATCGAAACAGGAAGACATATTGGACTGGACCCAGAACAACGATTATGTAAATACTGTTTACGTCATGGACGCGACTTCGTGGAAAGTGAATATCACTTTTTATGTGTATGCCCAGCCTATCTACAACTACGAATCAGATACCTACCTTCAAAGCACTACTTGAATCCATGTAAAGAAATCTATCCGAATTTATTTACCATGCTTCAAAACTTCAAATGTCATATGTATAAATAGTATGTATGTATGTATGTATGTATGTACATTTATGTATGTATGTATGTATGTATGTATGTATGTATTATGTATGTAGTTATGTATTATGTATGTAGTTATGTATGTATGTATGTAAGTATGTATGTATGAATGAGCATATGTATGTATGCGTGACTGTAATTATGGATGCGTGTGAAACATGTATGATTATGTGTTTATGTCCTTGTGTGTACATGTAGATGTGTGTATTTGTTCGGACGTGCTTGCACCAGCGTATATGTACTTTTTTTGTACATTGTTACTTACAAATCACATCTGTATGTTTAATCAACTTTGTTCTGTCTGTTTTGTTTTCGTGCCGTATTGTTATTGTATACCTAATGCTGAATGTATTGCAAATGTTTGTCATATGGGCCCATGGTCTTCTGACTTATGAAATAAAATAAAACATAAGCCTGTAACGTCACAATACTCAGACGACTATCATCAAATTGAATATTTTCAGCAACTGTCAGTACTTCTCAAACAAATAACACCAATTATAACGTTTGGCATTATGACCCCTAACAACACAATGGATGCACCTTTAGGGAAAAACTTTTGTGAACATTGGATTTTTGTGTGTGAACGAAAACTGTGTCCCATCAACATGTCAAACAATAGAGGCAAAGAAAACACACCGGCAAGCCGGACCAGATCCAATCTAGTTAAAACTAGCTGTAATGTTATATGACGGACTTAGGGGACGTATAACAAGGATCACAACTGAACCTTTGAACCTTTGAAATACAGATTGGAGTGAGACAAGGGTGTGTATTAAGTTCTTTTTTATTTTCATTCTTCATAAATGAGTTGGCTATGTAGATATAAAATAATTGATCACATGGAGTACAACTACATCCTGATGTCTTTCAAATATTTCTATTGCTATTTGCAGACGATATCGTATTAATATCAAGTACTGTTGCCGGCCTCCAAAAACAAATATATGAACTCGAAAACTTCTGCGACAAGACGAAATTGAAAATAAATTTAGATAAAACAAAAGTATTAGTATTCAAAAAGGGTGGAATACTTTCCAAAATTGAAAAATGGTTCTATAAAGATTGTGAACTCCAAACAACAAACAGCTGCAAGTACCTTGGAGTCTATTTCACTAATCATTTATCATGGTATTCGCAAGCGAATCATGCAGCAGTACAAGCTATACTATTAGGACTATAAAGACAATTAAATATACTTGGTGATCTGAACATGAACTCTTTTTTCAAAATATTTGATGCAAAGATGTATCCAATTCTCTTATATGGGGCAGGAATTTGGGGATTAAATACATTTGCAAAATTAGAAAAGGTACATCTGTATGCATGTAAAAAGTTCTCGGGTGTTAACCAAATACATCGAACGTTATGGTGTATGGAGAATGTGGCAGGTTTCCCTTATACATCAACTCATATTGTAAAGTAATTCGGTATTGGTTAAAGTTATTAAATATGCCATCAAACCGCTTACCCAAAACGTTTTATGAAATGATGCTTTTATATGATAGAAATGGTCATAAAAACTGGGTTACTGACCTCAAACAATTACTTTTTACAATTGGTTTTGGAAATATATGGCAAAATCAAGGGCACGGTGTAACTTCAGACTTTTTAAATTTGTTTGATCAACGACTTAAAGATATATATCGCCAAAATTGGCAAGAAAAGATTAACATTTTAAGCAAATGTAACATATAATATATTTATAAAGACAATATCAATACCGAATTATATCTATCATGTCTTAACGTAAAAAAGTATAGGGTTAGCTTAGCTTGTTTTAGATGTTCATCACATGATCTGTTCATTGAGAAAGGCAGATATACAAACATTAGTAGGGAGGACAGAATTTGTAAATTTTGTGTGTTAGATGAAGTTGAAATAAATACCATTTCCTTCTAGTATGTCCAATATACAGTAACATCCGAAATAGATATATAAAAAACAAATATCATGTACCTCCTAGTCAATTTAAATTGGCACTATTGCTGAATAGTTCAAACGCTCAAGAACTTTAAAATCTTGCCATGTTTATATGTTATACATTTGTACATAGAACGCATTATATATCTTAAATGGTTTTGCAATGTTTTGAAATGTATATATATATACTATAGGCCTGAGGCCTTCTAAGTACCTGAATAATAAAAAAAGCTGAACTGAACCTCGACGATATCAAACAACTTATCATATAATAACACCGAATACCAAAATGAAAGTACTCGACAGATTCCCATAATACTACCCCTAGAGTCGCGACCATTATAGCCATTACAGCATGAACGATAGAGACACTGTCTTATCTAAGTTGGAACATGATCTTTCATCCAGACAGGCCTCCCTTTCTCTATGAAGAGAATCCATAGGCCAGGACCATTAGACATGAGGTGGAAAAAAATAGTAGAAAACTGATTTTTTTCTGAATACCTTAAAAATATTGTCGTTATATCAATTGCACAAAGTTCTGCAAATTCTAGCTGGTGGCTTTTTCAAAATGGCCGCCATTTCCAAGATGGCCGCCGGCGTTTTGGTAAATTAATGAATTATTTTATGTTTAAGTTTATCATGCCATGTCATATATCAAATCAAAACTTTCTTCAAGTGCATTCCAAAACTAAATAGTGTTTGCACATTGGGTGATTAGTGTATCCATTATTGGGTTTTGAAAATATCTTCAATACCTTTTCTTTTTTTCTTCTTTTTTTTCTTTTTTTTTAAACATAATTTCCAAACCCAAACCATGCTTATCATGATTAATGATGATACATTAAATCATATTACGTGTATTGATGATTAAAACATTTAGAAATACATTCGTGCTTTGGTTGTTTCGGTTATAAAGTTGACTTGCATAATCCAGCTGGTGGCATTCTCCAAATGGCGGCCGTTTTTGACGGGGATTTGCTGGATCATCGACTTGTATAATACATTTGTGCCAATCATGGCATGTAGTGTATCAAAAGAAAGGCTATAATCCTTTTCAGAAATGTGCAACTCATTATTGTAGAAAGGAAATGTAGTGTAATAATGACTATAATCCTTGTCAAATACATATATCATGTATTCACAGTAAGTCACTTAAATCAAAGACTGGTGCAGTTTCCATGACATCTAGTACACAGGCTTGAACACTCTAACCTAGCTTTAAAACAAGTTCATTAGTTACCACAATGCGTGCCTTGCAACCAAAAGAAATAAAATCTTCATAACTTTTACACTTCATTGCTTTTGCTACATGTCTGTCTATGTGAGGTATGCTCTCAAGATGTTGGAGGGAGTGATTCCAATTTGAAAGTGGATGATAATCTTGCTCTATGGACTTATTTGAAATACTTTTTGCATCGATGGTTGTTCAGAGACATATAGTTGCAAGAGGAATGTTTCTCAAACACAAGTTATGTCATCCTGGGAACTTCCATGCTGATCGAACATATCCAAAGTATCCCAGTTTTGAGCATTGTCCAACAGGAGGGCTAGAGCTTTCTTCTTTCTTGATTATAGAGAGTTGAGATAGTGTCACACCCAGAAGCTGCATGTTCAAGCATTAGATATTCATGCTCTAAGAAAAAATTTGCACATGTTTGCACATGGGATATTATCATATCCATCAAACACTACTATGGGTTCTGAACAACATAATGATTATGTGCAATATATAATGGTCACAGATTTGACCATATGTAACATCAACAGGTCAGGAAAGACAACGGAGAAGGTGACCACCATCATAGACAAAGAGTGCATCTCCCGGGAGTTCATAGTCAACAATCACAGTGATATGAGAAGATTTGCCATTATACCTTTTGTGTTTTCCTTTATCAGAGAACTTTTGAAATACGAGGTTGGGTGCTTTGCAAAGTCGTGGAGGAGATATGATTTCATTTCTGGACTTGACTTGAATCACACATGTGACTCTCATGAATAGCATGGTTGAATTTACTTCCACTTCAACCCCACTCACTGTGATTTGGCTACGTTTACATATATTTGATCAGTTATATCTAATGCTGCTTTGCTTCCAAATGAAATTGCTGGATCTGTATTTGCCGATTTTCTAGCAATAACCTTGTGCATTTTCAGTCGGTTGAAGAATATGTTTCATAGTTTCTCGCACATCTAGACATGCTACTCAAGCGCAAGTGTGTGTGTGTGTACATCTTTGAACTTTTTCAGAGAATCACATATTGGAATGCAGCGTGGCATGGAATGGACTCATTTTAAGACAAGAGTCATTAGAAGATGACATATCCCACCGGTCCCACATAATTTATAAAACACATATTTGACAGATAGTTGTATATAAAATAATTCAGTTAGGGGGTAATACACATGGTAAGTTTGAGGCATGATAAAGGGTTTTGGAGTTCTACAACATAAGAAGACCTATCCCTGACCAAAGTCCAAATCCAATGTGTTTCTATGGAAACGAAAAATAATAAAATATTCAGAAATCTCAAAGGCACCACTTCAGTTAGTTGGTAATACACATGCAAAGTGTCAGGAAGATATGATGAATAGTTTTTGAACTGTGCTCCGGAAACGAACCTATCTCTGAACAAAGTCTAAATCCAACACGTTTCTATAGAAACGAAAAATAATAAAATATTCAGAAATCTCAAAATATCAAAAGGCACCACTTCGGTTGGTGGGTAATACACATGGAAAGTTTCAATAAATTATCATGAACCGTTTTTGAGTTCTGCTCCGGAAACGAAATGATTACCGACGGACAGGGCGACGACTATATCCCACGGTATTACATACATGTGGGATAAAAAGTGCTATCCTTGGTGCCATGGCCAAGTGTCATAACTCCAGATACCTTCAACACTCTCATTAGATTCTTCTTAATTTTGTTTGATCACTCAATTCCCACTCAAGAATGTGTCTGTACTTGAAGGATTGGTCAGACGACCATCTGGTCAACATAGAGGCGAGCAGACTTTGCATGAGCAAGATGACCTGCAGCATGAAACAGGGATCATTTCTGTGATTGCATCAAGATGCAAATTCCAATTTCTTGTGCGTTCAGATATAAAGAAAAATGTATACTTGCTTAACATATGCAGTCCAGAGTTTGCCTGTGCTACTTGCATTGGCATGGATTTATGACTGCATCAGTAGAACGTTCTCCATTCAGCAGGGATTGGTGAACAATTCTGAGCAGAGTGACATCCAAATCATCCATACAACCAGTTGTTTCGAACAGAGTAGACATGATGACATGAAGAAAGAAATGGGCACGTTGGGCTCAGGCATATGCATGACCACTTATCGGATGAATTACATTGTTTGGAGCAAAGAAAGTTGCCCATAAATCTTCCAACCCACTGCCTCCCACCACATATTCAATCGATCCGATATATGACATCAGCTCCAAGGTGAATAATAATCGTGTTCAGCTTTGAAGATTTCACAATTTCAATTGCTCTGAAATACAGAAGTAGATCAAATGGCAAATGCATGTTTTTCGGCCAATTGTAGTGCAAAACACAGGTCAGAGTGGATGGTGTCGGGCCGGTAATGATCTTCATTTACAAAAGGCAAACTAGTGATTTTACTCTTCTCATGATTGTCAACTTGGACTGCACACTACATTAAGTTGTCACAGAAGTGATTGTGAGATCACCTTCAGTTGGAATCGAACCCGGGACCAGTAGCCCCGTAGGAAGCCAGTAGGAACACTTTCATCTCAACTTGCCACATACACCCCCTCCACAAAGTGACTCGTCCTCGAGTCAAGCTTTTGCGAGTTAGCAAGCAACTCAGTTCGACGTACCCAGGGTGTTGTGAGCACTAGGGAGTTGCGACACAACTTAAAGGATGTTCCTGTTGAACCACTGGAGCAACTCCTGTTGAGTGTGCAATTTTTAAAATACAATAATGTATATACTAATTACCCTATAAAACTATGCATTTCTGAAAAGGATTATAGCCTTTCTTTTGATACACTACATGCCATGATTGGCACAAATGTATTATACAAGTCGATGATCCAGCAAATCCCCGTCAAAAACGGCCGCCATTTGGAGAATGCCACCAGCTGGATTATGCAAGTCAACTTTATAACCGAAACAACCAAAGCACGAATGTATTTATAAATGTTTTAATCATCAATACACGTAATTGATTTTAATGTATCATCATTAATCATGATAAGCATGGTTTGGGTTTGGAAATTATGCTTTAAAAGAAAAAGAAAAAAAAAGAAGAAAAAAAGAAAAGGTATTGAAGATATTTTCAAAACCCAATAATGGATACACTAATCACCCCATGTGCAAAAACTATTTAGTTTTGGAATGCACTTGAAGAAAGTTTTCATTTGATATATGACATGACATGGTAAACTTAAAAATAAAAATAATTTAACAATTTACCGAAACGCCGGCGGCCATCTTGGAAATGGCGGCCATTTTGAAAAAGCCACCAGCTAGAATTTGCAGAACTTTGTGCCATTGATATAAGTAATATATTTTTAAGGTCTTCGGAAAAAATCAGCTTTCTACTATTTTTTTCCGGGTTGTCCATATCTTTTCACTAATGGTCCTGGCCTACAAGGCTAATCTCAACAAGACAGCCTACATGTATGAGTTGAGAACATACTATGATCTGTACACCAGAGTTAGAGTCAAGGGGATTGTACTTGAAATTAAAAAAACCAAGTGAACTCAACACAGCCTGGAGACGTCACCCTGTGGATCCCTCCTGCCCTGAGTCAGTATAAGATATGTATTCATGTACGGGACAGTTTTGTGAAACTCGTCAGTGTGTAGACTTGTAGAGATTGCCAAAAATGGCATTTATCTGGTTAAAATTAAATTCGTATTTTCACTGAATGAAATAACATGATGTCATTTCACTGAAATAACACTTTATGTCATATGACGTCATCTTAACAATAGGATGACGTCATAAAATGGCCTTAGAAAGATAAGGGGTCGTGGATATTCCATTCAAAAATTTAAGTCATGTATGAGCGATGCATAATCTCTTGTGAATAGAATAGTTGACATTTCTCGTAATTATATGTCTCATTATCTATACCGGTGCATGTTTGAAAATGTGCGGTCCTGATTTATTTTGACGATGACGTATTAGGTTTCGATACTCTTTGTCTTTGACGTCCCCCTCCATTTGTTACGTTACAAATAGAGGCACAAAAGGCAGTATCAAGTTCTCCCAAAACATCATAAATATTGCATAACATGAAATCTGAACTTACCCATATAAAACCAATCCTAGGAATCATAAATGACAAGCCGGGATCACAATTTCATCACCTCACCACCCACATGTCATGACCCGTAGTGTCAACTTGACATATCCTGAATATATCTCATGATAAGCATGCTGCCGACACCGACCCGCGTTTGCAATCTACTCACGCATGCAAAGCACGAGTATTTCTCCGTATTTGAATGATCTGACTGTGTATCATCGTACACCGGGTGTAGAGAGGTGTACATCGATGATATGTTTGTAGAGAGGAGTATAATGGTAACATTTTCAGCTTAATTTGGAAATAACACTAAGGACGGGTAATTATCACATGCAAGTTTCCCTTGAATTGTTACCATGTACATATAAATAAAGAACAACATTACAACTGGGTGATTATATAAACGTATATCATTGTATTTTCGCGTTGCTGAGTCTGGATCTTTTATTTTGTGTCGCAAGTGTTCACATATTTTAATAATTTAATACATAATGCTACATTCCGATTCACTTACAAGAGAAATGTCTTAACTAAGCTTCAAGTTTACCTAAGGCAGTGTGAATTCTACCAATATCCAATTCAAGTTTGTTATTTCTGTCTGTAAATAATCGGTGTGGATTTTCTTTTGTGTACAGTTTGTAGATATTTTGTGTACCGCTTGAAGTATGTTTTGGGCAAAACATGCAGAATAAAGTAAATCATGTATATTATCTGTCTCCTTCATTTCCAGGTGTTAAATAGGTGACAAATATATTTGAATTATATAAAATATTTAGAACCTTGACAAGGAGGATATAATTGTATGACAACCATACCATCGATACACACCCTGAAAGAGAATTTCCGTGATTCGGAAAATATTGAGTGGAGGCTTCAAAACTGTCAAACAGAATAATATCAGAAATATGTCCTTATGGGGAGACATATTTCCTTAAAGAATATTCCTCAAGAATATATCCGTGTTTCCAGAGTACATTCCGCCAGTCTATTGATGTCTTGAAATAAAACTGGCGCTTATCTTTACATGAATGTTCACGATATGATTTGTTACTGGATAACTATTGCTACTAGCAAGAACGAATGTTGTTAATTGCATGTAATCTCATAATGCACAGACATGTAAATCAAATTGCTGCAAAGTATCTTGTGGCTGTAAGTTTTAATGTCTTTCTAAATTGCAATTTCCATTTATGTAACATGTTACGATACTCGTATTAAAATCATTTTAGACGAGTAATGTAACCATTCCTTCCACTGGTGTAATCTTCTTGCGTTGAGAAATTTATTGTGCATATTTAGAGGTCTTGATGGTTCTACATATGAGAGAAAGATCAATTGGTTATATTGCAGACACGTTTAATGAATACAAGCAATATTTAATCATTGATATTGTGTCCATTCTGAACATATAAAGAAAGTGATCGTTTGGGGTGTGATCCGATATTGTCTATGAGGTTGAAGTAAAGATGAGTATGAGATAAAAATAAAGAGATTGTAACAGACATTTATTTAAACATAATAAATAAATTATGCTATTTGTAAAAATGCACTCTGTACAAATGGATATATACTTAATATATACACTTCCTGGGTCCTGATACAATGTACAAATACGGACAGAGACGTAATACAACATGACGTAATACTCGAATACAATGGTCAAGGATTTCAGGAACGATAACTCGTCGAGACGTAGATGGTTTTAAATGAATTTTTCAGTTTAAATTATAGGTGTTTTAAAACGTATGAAACTATAAACATTAAATTACATTTTTGAAACAAGAAAAGCTATATGAAAGTGGTCCAAAAATGATTAATAGTTACTGAAACGCATACGATCAGCGTTTGAAATCTGAATAATGTACAATTTATTTGAAATCAAAGGAAAGTGACTGCAGAATTAAAATCGAAAAAAAACCGAATAAAATAAAATAAAACATATGAAAACAAAAAATTAAACTATTTGTTCTTGAAATCAAGAATAATTCTTTAGAATTGGCTTAAGTAAATACACAAACTGATTGTCTTAATTCAAGAAAAGTATTCGTTGAACAATGAGGTGAACGCACATTGAGAATAGTATATCCCATACTACAGGTATGGTTAATTGCATCGCTTGTATGGAGATAAAATGCCTAGGCATCAACATTGCACAGTGACTTAAAGTTCGAAGTTCACTTGATGGCACAATTGCCATTCCCTTCCTTTGTTGTACCTAGTTGACAATTGCCACAACTGCACATTTTACACTTTGATTACATCCACCAATCACATTTAATACTCAAATTCAAATCACACTTGATCCCTCCTCCTTGATCCTCCAATCACATCCAATGCCTCTCAACAGAGATTCCAACAATCAGTCTCATCTCAGACATCTGAGACATTTAATCTGAGATAAAACTACATAAGAAATCTCTGATGTTTGATTCCAATCACATTTGTTCAAAGTCGATACTTCAAGATTCAAATCACCTTTTTACCTGTTCGTAACTTCAATCACAGGTGTCGCCTTTAATCATCAAACATGTTCTCCTTAGGTAGTACTCACTGTAAATGTGCAAGATTGTCACTTAAAGGTCTATAAATGCGTGAAACCATCCTCCATGACGTCCACTCTGGTAGGAGGTGTGTTACTGTCTAAATACATATCCTCCTTACTGCGGTACATATTTTCCTCCGAATTGTGGCTCATTGTGAAGCACTGTGTGTCGCGTCGTGCGCCATCGTGTTCAGGCGGGATGCCGTTCAGCTTTGGGTGATGCCAGCCATTTGACTGCATCATGTTGGATTTGAGGGTTCCTCCAAAGTGCCCATTGGATTTCGTTTTAGTGTGCTCGGCCTTGGATGATGTCTCTGAGTAGACGGATTTGATTGGTCCTCTCTTGGTCTTCAGTGTGCCCATCTTGATGAGCTGGTACCACGCCAGACGAGCCTCAGGGTTGAAGACGCATCTGAAGACGAAGATGAAGAAACCCTGCAAGGAGTTGAGGATGCAGAACATGTAGTTGAACACGATCCTAGCTTCGTTGATGGCGATTGGTCCAAACACCCACGTGACCCCGAGAAGGATCATGACCGTGAAGGCTCCCCGGACTTGTGCAGGGGTCACGTGTTCCTTGTCTTCCCGCTGTTGCTGTTGGAAACGAGGCTTGAGGATGACTCGTGCCACCATGATGAAGACGATGGTGTTGACGAGGACGATGATGCAGCCGGGAGCGACCAGGGCCACATAGTAAGCCACCTGGCTCGCCTGAGAGATGAAGCAGCTGCAAAGACATTAAGAACAAGGTTTCAACATCTCTACATGGCAGTGCTAAGAACAAATACATTGCTTCATATACAGAATGTATATTTTTCATAAATTGTATATTGCTTTGAGGCGTATCATAATCAAAATACCATGTTTGCTGGTTTAAGTTCAAATCATCGAACTTTTCATCCCCCAAAGTGACATTTAATTGTTTTCAATGAAAATCGAGCCATATATAAGTACAGAAGCTCAAATCACGCGTACCACTTACATAAAATGTGAAGTGACCAGTTAACCCTGTCGACTCAAATCAGTGTCTTATCTGATAAAGATACTAAGTTTAAAATGACAAAGGTTTACCCTTATGTGTCACAATACTAAAAAGGTTATGTTCAGCTACAATACTACTCGATAAAAAAAGGTCATTGATAATGTTTGACATATGTGACTTAACGGAATTTGAATCTGTAAGTGCATGTTCCTAAGACTATTCCATAGCTGTTAGTCCAACTCATAAGGGGTCAGATTTGTAAAGGCAATACCATTTGTGATTCGAGGATATGCAAAAGAATCAATCTCGTTACACGCATACCTTTAAATGTGAAGTTTGAATATCTCTATGAAATTCCCTGAGTTAATGAGACGATTAGAATCTAACAATCAATATTTCTGCAACTTCGTTTATAAATTTCAAAGTACCTGAGAAATAGAAATTTTCGTTTTAAAGATTCGAACTTACAAGTCCTGAGGCGGGTTGTAGTGTTGAACATCAACAGCAATTGTGATGACAACGATGATCAGCGGCACACCTGTTCAGATAAAGGACAGTAATAATTGTAGAATCTCCAAGAGTAAATAATTAGCAATAGCATAATGCATGAGTAAAACGTTATAACATATAATAATAGAGCAGTGGTCACAAGGTGAAATTCAGAATTAACCCCAACCTAGGGTAGAACAAGATACAACCTATGTATTTTGATTCAGAATTTAGTGTAGAATATGAAAATAATGGTTGTAGTCTCATAAAATATGTTTTACTATCTGAAATTTTGAAATATCTGTCATACGGTCTACTTTTTTCTTGGAAAAATATGAAATTCTAATTTTCTACTGATTGCCTACCCAAACTGCAGAAAAGTCCATGTTAGATTTGAGAGAATGGATTTATCTCTGACAAACTGCACCAAGTTAACGAGAAAAGGGTGATGTTTACCCTAAACTCAGGTTATATCATTCTGAAAACGCAAGTGTCCTACAATTTTAGCAGCTTGTAACATTCTGAAAAATCTTACTAATGAGAACAACTATTCAGGCGCTTCTATAGGGAGTTCACTGCCAAACTAAACTAAAATGTGTTCCCCAATACCCGCCCAAGCAAACATTTTTAAAAAGGGGGGGGGGGGGGGGGCTAAAATGTTTCCCCCCATACCCGCCCAAGCAAACATTTTCAAGTGGTGGGGGGGGGGGGGGGGGGGGGGGGGGGGGGTGGGGGGGGGGGCTAAAATGTTTCCCCCCATACCCGCCCAAGCAAACATTTTCAAGTGGTGGGGGGGGGGGGGGGCACTGATATTCACGATAGTGTTCCACTCACCCCAGGCGACAATGCACCGTTTGGTCATGTAGAAGCGAGCATATTTAGCGAAGACCGTGATAAGAGCCTGGTACATCTCCAAAGCCTCCACCAACATCCACATGAGGGTAGCCAACAGGAAGTAGTGAAGCATGACGGCCACTGCTGTACACAGCTGCTCTCCGTACGTGCTGGCGCTCTGGGACCCCATCAGGAAGACCACGTTCATCAGCAGCATGGACACACACAGGTTCAGGAGGATCTTGCCGGACTTGTCTTTGTTCAGGCATCTGTAGACAGAGTGGATAGTGCAAGAAGCGCTCGTAAAATATTCCAGAATTCACTTAGTCCTTGCGAGGACGGCGATGAAGCAATACTTAATGGGAGTTGATAGGGAGTTGATAGGATTGTTGCATGCTTTTGCGATTTGAAATGGTAATGAATGGGAGGTTTGGTTTACGTGTATGTGGGAGAGGTGAATTGGTAGGTGAAGGAAGTTTTTGAGGATTGGTGAAACTGTCGATGAGGCATACTGACAAAACATCCCAAATGAAGAGATCAATGAAATGTTTGAGCACTGATCAAATAAATTTGAAGGAATGGTGGATTGCTTATGATAAGAACATCATGTGATTGTTAGATAAATGTAAGTTATTGAAGAGATAGAGTGAAAAATTACATGAACAGAGAGATGAATATATCCCTGACTGTCGACAAATACAAGAATTGGTTTGATATTGATTAAAATGTACTTTCATATCAGACAAAATATACAATTCCTCGTACTAACCTGAAGAGTCCATATGTGACGATGGTGAGAATGAGTCCGACCAGGGAGATGGCACAACCCACATACGAGATGTAGGTGAGAATCTGCTCGTGTACAGCTGATATTGCCGACCCGTGGGGGTTGGGGTCCTATAGCGAAACAACACGTTCCAGTTATCAAAATATGTAGATCCATATAACCAAGTTATAAAAATAACTGCGTTGACTAATATTCTACACTACTAAAATTAATCAATTACTTTTCCATTTGGAAAACGTTGGGACGTAAAATGTATGTTGATTGATATAAGTACATTGATTAAGAAATATATACTTATGTTGCGTATGCTTCATATGCACAAAGAAGGCGTTGCCTTATTTAGGTAACGACACTTTGTTTCCGAAATTTACTGAAGACATGAAGCGTTAGTAAACTAGATTAGCGTTTGCGGGACACCGCAAAAGCAGAGCAGCTCCGAAACTTAGGGTCTCGCCTTTCCCTGTTCCGCCTTCTCGTCAGCATTAATAAAATGGCAATTCTTTTTAACAAAAGTTTGTTCATTATTTGAGTTATTACTAATCATCACTGGGGTCACTTTTCACAAGTTTGTTCTTAAGGCCTATTTCTTCTTTCAAAATTTGATCAAAGGATTAACTTGCCTTAACCAATATCTCATGACTTTGACCTTTGACCTTCAAGGTCACACCATCAATGATCACTTTTCATCGCGTATAATAATCATGCAATGACTCAAAGTGTTCATAGTTAAAATACGGCATATTCACAAAAGCATGCTTAAGTTTTGACCTCACTGCGACCTTGACCTTTGACAGATTTTAGCGAAAACGTTTTAAAATGTTTGTCTTTCTCCAGAGTTCATATATACCAAATAAGAGCCTAATAGCACAAAAAAGTTTGAAGTTATCATGTTTACAAGGATTGTTGTAGTGATTTCAGAACTCATGACCTTGACCTTTGACCTTGAATGTGAACATGTCAAAATCATTCACCAGGTGTATAAGAAAGAAATTAAGCTATCTATATGAGGTGTTAATATTTTCATGGAAAAAAGTTACTTAGTGATTTCAGAACTGGTCAGCATGACCATATCTCGTGACCTTGACCTTTAAAATTCAAGGTCACACAATCAGTGATCACTTTTCATTGTGTATCACAATCATGTAATGATTTACAGTGTTAATAGTTGAAATAAGACATTTTCGCAAAGGCATGCTTAGGTTGTGACCTCGCTATGACCTTGACCTTTGACGGATGTTAGCGAAAACCTTTTCAAATCTTGGCCTTTCTCCATAGTTGATATGTACCAAATAAGAGCCTGATAGCACAAATATTTTTCAAGTTATCGTGTTTACAAGGATTTTTTTAGCGATTTCAGAACTCGTGACCTTGACCTTTGACCTTGAATATGAACATGTCAAAATAATTCCCCAGGAGCATAAGTAAGAAGTTATGTATATGAGGTGTTGATACCTCCTTGGAAAGAAGTTATTTAGTGATTTCAGAACTGGTCAGCATGACCATATCTCGTGACCTTGACCTTTAAAATTCAAGGTCACACAATCAGTGATCACTTTTCATTGTGTATCACAATCATGTAATGATTTAAAGTGTTTATAGTTGAAATAAGACATTTTCGCAAAAGCAGTCTTAGGTTGTGACCTCGCTATGACCTTGACCTTAGACGGATGTTAGCGAAAACCTTTTCAAATCTTGGCCTTTCTCCATAGTTGATATACACCAAAGAAGAGCCTGATACCACAAATATTTTTCAAGTTATCGTGTTTACAAGGATTTTTTTAGCGATTTCAGAACTCGTGACCTTGACCTTTGACCTTGAATGTGAACATGTCAAAAAAATTCCCCAGGGGTATAAGTAAGGAGTTATGTATATGAGTTCTCAAAACCTAATAGGAAAAAAGTTATAGCGAATACAAAACGCGCCGGCGGCGGCGGCGATGGAAACTGCACAAAAACTGATAGCAGCTCCGACTTAGTCGGAGCTGCTAAATATTCAAACTTCCCTGCATTTTGTTAATGGCCATATAATCACATTTCAAGAAGTCTTCAGTCGAAACTTATAAGATAAATACTTCTTTAAATCAAATAACAAAATCGTGTTCTCGTTTAAAAACCTTTAAAATATACAAACACATTCTTACCATGAGAATGGCGAAGCTGGTGAGATGTTTACTGTGGCATTCTGTTGTGTTCTCAGATGATCGGACTGTAGTTACACCATCGTTCTTCCATGTGCTAGCTGTAAAAGTGTGGTGTGAGAAACATGAGACAACACAAGACCAGGTAAAGACACTCAGATTTAACAAAATACATAGCAGTGTCGTACAAAACATAATTGACATGATTTAAGTTCAAGGCGACGCCTAACAGCAATTCAGGTAATTTGATAACTTAATCCTTGTCCTGGTGTGATGTGCGAGGGTTTCAGTCCGTTTTCTCACATGTACATGTATAGGCCTACATGCTATTTTACTTATTAAACGGAAATACAAGTTTGGTGGAATGTAGTGTTTATTCAAGTTTTCCTTTTAAATGTACACATTCCCTCACATCAGATTTTGATAATAATCGTAATCATGTATGTAACCTCGGTTGATATTGCAAAATTACAAAATGTAGCCTTAAGTGTGAAAATATATGTTTTTAAGACGCCACCCTTTCACCTAATATCATTATTTTATTCATGTTCACATTGTCAATATCCTGCCTGTCTGTTTTTAACCTCGACAGTCACTATAAACTTACTGAAAAGTCACAGTTCGAACACTATAGATTCGAACCCCGAAACTCTTAATCTGGAGTGAAAGTTTGAGAAAAAAGTCACAAAAAATGGTGGAACAAAATGTAAAAACATAGAAGGCCGAATTTACTTAGAAATGTAAAAACGATAAATCTTACTTTCTGGATCCCAATAGAAACAGGAATGGTTCGCTCCCCTCTGTAAACAAAATATGTTCTTGGTATCATGAACAATTATGAAGTATGTAAAATGTACGCTATGAAACAAAAATATCTGAGATGACCAAGTGTATTCAACACGCAAGTGTCACACGGACCATTAACAAGACCTTTTATTTCTTCAATATTGCAATACGTGATGGTCAACAGTCAAACAAAATAACTAGCGTTGAAATCATTTAGTTGATTGCATTTTAAAAAACATGTTACGTCTTCATCTAAATCACAATAATTCCAGATGACTTGTTTTTAAAGTTTTCGAAACAATTTACAAACTTGACTGCATGTACGTTATTTAAACATTAAAGACCGTACCTCAATGTTCCTCAGTTTGTAAACAACAGGTGACGACAGTCGTTGTATCTTTGCCCCCTTCACGATGGCTGTGACGACCCGCTGGTTGCTGTAGTCGTTGTCATTGTCATCTGACGACATGAAAAACACGGACTTCTTGAAGCCGACAAACTGTACTCGGAAAGGGGGAGAACTCGTACCGTCTTCAGAGGCGAACACTTCTGGTGGAAGAGTCATGGAAATTCCGCTCTGAAAATTTAAAAAGGATAAATTAAAATTTAAAAAGAAAATAAATCAAATATGATCCGTGTGAAGCTACACTAAGAGACTTTGGGTACATTCTCTGGCATATTTACATACCCACTCACATTATGAAATAAATGCTTAATAAGATGTATTAAGCACAAATGAATAACACGTACATTTCATAAAAAAATATTATTTTTACTTTGATGAATATTAAAAGTATTCGAATTGAAGAATTTTATTTGCACTGACAACATCTTCTTTGTACTCGGCGAACCTTTTTCAGATCTTCTTTTTCTTAAATGTTACATGTGTTGCATATTTATATCCATACCGAAAACGTTTTATCATTTTTGTCATGAAGAAGATATCTGACAGTTAATTAGCAATATAATTAACCTACGTGCAATTAATCATTTCAGTTATCAACATTGCGTAACTATATCATATTCCCTGAATCTAATTATACCCTTAACTTAAATGTGAGAACAAACAAATCCGGGACCAGGTGGCTGTATTTGAGTCCAGGTAAGAAATGAAATCCAAGCTTTTACTGTCCCCTTAGTCCAAACTTCAAACCAAAGCGAGTAAGTCCAGATGAATCATTCATTTCATTATTGGCTTATAATACATCTTTCTTACATCAACCTAACTACACTGACGGGCAAAAGAAAGTATAAGGCTCAGTTGTACTTATCGTATGTATAATTTTCTAAGTCAAATATCTCGAGTTTTCGACGTGTATTAAAAAACGGACTAGTTTGTGGAATTAGTCCAAAACATTAAATCAGTCAAAGAATACCTCTACGCGGTTTAATTTTTTTATTATTAAAATTTAAAATTCCCCAAAATTAACTTTGATAAAACACAACTGTTCATCGACAATAAATGTGCTTCGTCCTGCACACATTTACAACATTTTGAACATGATAGGGGCCTATTCTCTTCCCACAGAGGTTACTCACTTCAGATTTCCGATCCTATACCCGTAGGGTTCATGTTGGTGTAAATTTGATTTCTTACCCCTGTCTTCTTTAAATAATGATATTTTAGTTAAACAATCAAACAGTCACCAATTAAGTCAGTCAAACTACTACTGCCGAATAGTGTTGTTGCATCGTGTCATAATCAAAATTATCTAATTTCTTTAAAATATTGAATTAATCGAAAACAAGTGAGTGTTATACTTTCTTTTGCCCATCAAATTATACATGTATAGGTCAAAGGAATTACGATATTCATTAATTATATACTGCATGTACAGGTGTGATAGAACCTCAAAGAGAACCGCCCTCCTATGCCAGGTACAATTAGGCACGACAGGCGGACAGCTGATTAACCTGTTACTGAATAATAAATATCGCTCGTTTAGCTTCAATGGGCGATAGATTATTTGATCGTCTCAGAACGCCCAACTCAGCCGAGTCTTTGATTAAAGACTTCATACTTATATATAAAATACTATTAGTTTTATACATTTTTTCCCCTTAAAGATTGTTATGACTAAACCATTGATAGTGATACTCGAAACTGTGATACTGAAACGTTTTTGCTGATATATAACCCTGGAGTTTCTTTAATGAAGCATCATTTACTAAGATAATCCTTAACGGGACTAGGTTTTTTTGCAAATTGTATTTTTTTTTCAAATTTCCCATTATAATTTGAGTTTATGTCATTTAAATTTACTTTAGGGAGTAAAACATCTTATTACACAAACCAAATATCCGTAGTGATAATAACGGTATTGTGTATCAAGCATTTTAATGTGAACACATGTTATTATCTCGAATTACAAAAACGATTCCCATGGCTTTACCGAACCGTGTACAAGCATTCTGAACTTGATTTTTCCAAGAAAGAATGGTGTTCTACTATTGCAGCCTAACTGACATTATTTTTCAAATACTTTCATCAACTTATTGGAGCGAACAAACGTGCTACTGCCCCTTTAACCCTTACCTTCTATATTACCTTAGTGGCTTAAACTTACTTGAGTCTACATTTTTCAAAAGATTTTACAAACAGGAAACTAGGAAGCGCAAATTCAAAGTTAATAAATACAATATGTTCTACTTGTTACCAACTAAACATATTGAACAGGGGATTATCGACGCCAAAAAATCCCCAATAATGTGTTAGTTACGGACAAGAGTATCAACCTTAAGGACCCTCTCCATTCTGAGTTATACCTCACCAATTGATGGTTAACGGTAAATAATACTGATACATATTCCTGAAAATTGAGATCTATTAGGAGTGAATAATGGATTCCTTGTGATGAAGGTTTCATGAAGACAGCATTACCTCTGTTGTGACATTGCCATTCATAAGACTGGGCTCATAGTTGACCATTGCGCTTGTGTTGGAGACGTCGACTGCCCGTAGGTTGATGTTGTTGGTGGCGATACCTTTGGTGTTGGTGGTTTCAGCAGTGTAAGTATTCAGTAGATATACCAGTCTGTAATAGAAAAAGTGCACAACATATCTTAAAATCAAACCGAAAACTCATCTGTGAATGAATATATTAATATAAACGACATACAACAATCCAAATTGAATATTTTAATAATTATATACGGTCAGACCCTGTTAACATGGACCTAACTTCCAAACGCAAAGCATAACTCTTGCCAGTCTGCATTACTGGCTGATTTAAGTCTTGCGGTATTTCCCTCGCTTTGTTGTGCCTAGATAGTGAATCGCTGCACCAGAAATGCACAGTGGGCCTGGATTTCTAAGCACAGATTCATTATGGAAATACTGCAAGGCCTAAATCAGCCAGTAATGGAAACTGGCAAGAGTTATGCCTTGCATCGGAAGTTGACATGGACCATGTAAACACCCCCTTCTTTTTTTGATAGGGGTATGTTTCAGAGACCCATTATAGCAAAACTAAAGATCCCACAGGGGCAAAACGAGTTTCAGGAGCAAGTGTAATTAATTGTTTTATTCGTTGACATTCTTGTGTAATCTTCAGAGATTTCAAATGACCAAAAACAGGAAACAAAAATTGACTGGAAAATGGTGAAAAACACAGACTCGTAAATGTATTGTCATTTCAAGTTTGACGGCTGAACATGATGAAGAAATCATACTAAATAACCCGTGCCATTGTCTTAGGAACGATTTAGTGTCAATATCGCGTGCTGCCACCGCGTGCCTGAAGTACTGCTGCCAGTCTTCTGGGCATACCCCTGACAAGGTTCTTTAATTCTTCCATGGGGATTTGCTGCCACTCATCGTGAAGTACGGCCTCCAGTTGTCTTAGATTGTGTGGAGCAGGGTTCCTTCTCTGTAGACGTCGACCAATCATGTCCCAGACATGCTCGATGGGATTCAAATATGGAGACAATGCTGGCCAGGGGATACGAGAAACAGCATTGTTCTCCAGATGTTGAGTCACAGCTCGTGAACGGTGAGGCCGAGCATTATCATCCATGAACAGGGGTCGAGTTGCCAGTCTGCGATCCTCAAAATGGTCAATCACAACTGGATCCAACACTTCTGCAATGTAGCGGGCGCCGGTAAGTGTGCCTTGTAGTGTCACCAAATCCAACTTGCAATCAAAAGAAAAGCAACCCCACACCATAACGGATCCTCCACCATATGGAACCCTTGGAAGAATGTTCATTGGTGTGTATCGACTGTTCTTGACTCTCCAAACTCTGATTCGCCCGTCAACGGTATGGAGGAGGAAGCGACTTTCGTCTGACAAGTGGATACGTCTCCATGACCTCAGGTTCCAACGCTGCAGGTCACCACACCACATCCTACGATCCCGTTTATGACGATTAGTAAGGTTTGGACGTCTGATGACACGTTGAGACCTTAAAGCTGCTGCTTTGAGGCGGTTCCTCACCGTCTGATCGCTGATACGTCTATAGGGTAGCCAGGCTTGTTTCAAGACGGTATACTTGACGCAAACGGTTGACGTCGTTGATGACGCAAAAGGTTCCTGTCCTCTTGCAATGTGGTAGCTCGGGGCCTTCCGGAACGTGGTCGATAGAGAACATGGTTAGTTTGGGCATGTTTCCTCACTAAACGACTGATGACCGAATAGTGGAATAATTTGCCATCTCGTAGCCTCGGACAATCTCCTTCGTGGCATTGTTCATGAATTTTGTGTATTGAACTGACATTGAAGCCGTAAAAGGCGTTTATTTAGCCATGGTAAGTCGAAGGGTGAAACTGCATTTTGCTGAAATCATGGGTTGCATGATATGCATGCCAATAGCTCCGTTCGTGAGAACCGTTCCATAACAGAAACCACACCAGTTCCCATCCAGAATACCATATTTGCCCTGTCTATCGAATTGAATAACATGATCATAAAATCCAAAATGGTATACAACTTTTAATTTGGGGGTGCTTAACTTTTTTTACTGTGCATATATCCGGACACAAACTTTAAGCCGCCCGCACTATTTTGAATTGAAACACATATTCTGTTAACACATTATACTCCTTTAGCCGGACCCTGTCCTTCTGCAACCGGACGGATTACTTGTATTATTGATTTATTGTAATTGATTTCAATATTTATATGTTGTATTTCTAGTAATGTTTTAATTGTAAAACACAATATTTCGGAGAATATGTACGCGTCACACTTCCCAACATCTCGCTGACATGGACGTCGTAAGCAAATTTATATCACATTTATGCCTACTTTTTGCATATTTGCCTAATTGCATAACTTGAAAATGATGTTTCCACGACGGATGATAGTTTCTACTGCACATACTTTTCACAGAGGTTATTCCTAATTGCGTGAAGTCAATATTGAAAGAAAAATTCTTAATTACATATTTTGAAATGTTACACAAGAACTCATATTTCAATGTCATAAATGAGCTTTAAGAAGTTTCTCAACACTTAGATAAGATTTTCGTTTCTTACCTTTTGCTCGTTTTGTTGTTCCGTTCGCAATCTACCGTAACGCTCTCATTCACATCAGCGAGGTTGCTCACAACTGACGCCACGCCGTCAGCGATCTGTGAAGAAAAACGTTCATATTAGAACATTTTCTAAATGTTTAAAACTTAACTAAAGCACATCATTGAGGTACAAGCTATAAGCTTTATTGACTCAAAGCGGGAATGTATGTAATTGTATGTGGTATTTAATTTTACATATATTTTGTAAGAAATTGGTACATAATTCCAGATGTGCAGATGATTATTATAGCTTAACCATTATTGAGTTTAATATCCACAGCCAACAGGAGAGGCGATAGCACATACCCCATGACGATTGAAAATTATAACTTAAATTAGAATGTCAAATTGAGCTAAAAGGAACTATTTCATTTCAGGTAATTTGAAATATGTATTGGATGTAGCTCAGATGGTAGAGCTCCCGCTCATCATCCTGAAGGCCGGACGGGGTTCCATTCCCGGTCGCGTCATATTGAAAGACGTTAAGAGATGGGAGTTACATGAATTGCTTTGAAATTCTTGTTACACACTCAGCATTGAACACCACTTTAACCCGGCAGTGGCCGACAGTGGCTACCTGGTGCAAAATACACAAAACATATTTCCAATGTACAATGTATGGAGGACAATGAAGAGTAACATTTTACATGTATGGTTATATGTTTTTTGGAAATGTAAGAAGTGTTGATGATGGTGGTAATAAATTAGAACAACTGGTTTTCAAACGAAGTGAAATTAAATTAACTGTTGAGAAACAAATATCAAGCATGAAAGCATATATTCTATACTTATCAGCCTGGCCAAATTTAAGCAAACGGGTGTCGTAAACATGTTGTTGTTGTTCTTGTTCTGCGTCACAACATATCAAACATCACGATAAGACGATGTTGTAAGTACTATCTCAAGAACTAACCAAACATGTCATTCGTAAAGAAACGAGACAGCCTATTAAATAATCTCTACCATATGTTCACTGTTCAGCTAATTCGCAGAGTCTTAACGGAGAGGGATATTGTACAGAATATGTGTTACGAATTCTGAAGATGCCGCGCTACCTACTTGAGCTATCAATCAACTGCCTGCAGCGTAAAGCGAATCCTTTCTCTAGTGCAAAACAGCTTGTTTCTTTGGAAAGCGTAATGAGAAGTTAATGAAGTATAGCAGAGAAAGAAAAGTGGTCTTCATAACGCCACTGACACAACACTAGAACATCTCCTTCAATGCGCTTCGTCTTAGAGGAAACGCGCCAGGATTAAACCTAATCCGGTTTATGTAAACGGGGCATTTGTGAAGAATGGCGGCATGCCAATTATGTTATCATTAATATGATACTAATCACTTCAGTGTGGCTATATGAAGATTGAATCACAACCGATCATAAAAGAAGCCAATTTCTAAGGTGAAGAGCACAGTAAAAGCTGGAACATAGTTAGAAGTGATTTGAACCATATGTGAACCGGTGACGCAGCTGCACTGCGCGATGAAATATGCGCACTCAGTCGCAGTTGCGGAGTAACGATTTAAAGGAGAATATATCTGATTTTTCGCGTGCTTGTCACACGCTGTTGTCGAATAATCTCTTAAAACATTATCCATGAAACTATACACTAAAACATCTGTGAATTTAATCAATTTCATTAACATCAAACCACTTTGTTAGTGCATGAGAGGCATTCATATCGGTTCAAAAATACTTGGATACGCAATTTTAAGATCAAGATTCAATTTGATAGCACAGCGTCCTCTTGTCCTGTTATTTAAGTTAATAAATAACGTTCTGCGTACGTTAAATTACATCATGCATATTACTTTTATAATCGTGACAGCTCACATACCCCAGCTTTTATCTTAGATATTGAGCTTCAATAATCAAAGACCCAAGTGTGAGTATTGATATTATGCGTGCACTGTAAGCTGGAAAGGAGACTTCTTGGACATGACAATTATATGAAGACTAAGACATCGTTGTATGAAACACGCAAAAGGCGTGTCAACATGTAGGTTTACACCTACAGGTGTCCTAGTGGACGTGTTTCAAGTAAAGCGACGCTTTCATAGTTTATGAGGTGTATTCTTGACAAAATGACCATTTTGACAGCTATCAGGTTATGTTCAGCAAGATTCGGCGCAACTCGCCGAATGGGTGGGTGACCCGCTTCATTGCTGGAAAAACTGAGACTTTGCAAGTGACTTTATACAAAGCGTATCTCTGTTGGAGAAGCAGCACACTTGGGTCCTGGTATGGAAGTGAAGGAAACATGAGAGATACTTATAACAAGAGCGCTCTGTGAGCACAAATACCCGCGAGGTTTGTTCTATTGTTGCACGAAGGATTCTCCAAATAAACGTTTAAATATACGAGTAATTTACGAAAGATAAGATCTTATCAAGTCTGCATTTAACATGAAACGGTTTTTGATCAGCGCGAAGAGTATGACAACATATGAATGATCTAGTGCAAACAAATAAACATGTCAAATAGTGAAGGCATATCACGGATCAATCAAAACTATGATCATGTTCAAGTTTTTCAGAAAATGGTTCCTACATCAATGTGAAGGTCACAAGGTCAAAGGTCATGACCTTCTTACGTGACATTGGAAACAAGGCATTTTCAAATGTTGCCGAATTAAAAAGTGTGTCTTTTATTATAAGGTCAAGGTTAGAAGGTAAAACAATATGACTATTTCAATATTCAATGTCAAGGGAAACACATATATCAAGTTTCAACGGCATATCAAAAGTTTGAGCCAAGCTCAGTTAATGTTTAACTCTGAAATCGGAAAGCTGAGCGTTCTAAGGCAAGGCTATAACTCTGATAATATTCATATGATTTGGCCCAAAAAACACATGCATATCACGAATGAAAATCCAAAGCATGTGTCAATATACAGAAAGATTGATCTAAAACTGTGAGAGGAGTTGATTTCAGAACGCAGGTACCGTTTTCGGGGGTAAAAAATGGGGATCAAAAGGCACCCCAATTGACAGTTAGGTTGCATACTGTTAGAAGGTTTAGAATAAAGAATTGTGTTGGGTAATAATGTGTGCGTGCTTTAAGCATACCCTTCGTTCAGCGCGGTATAGCTGTCACCATCCTTATAATTAGTATATACTCAAGACCAAGACTGTATTGAAGAAATATACATTTCTTGATACAGTTATAAACTCATTTCTAGATAGTATTCACGAATACTGTGTCGCCGTCCTTAAATAGATACACTTGTTTTAGAGAAATACCGGTCTCCATATAACAACGATGTTACTCTCAACGGGTGGACATCCTGCCACACCCATATCTGAAGGGAGTCAAGACCAAACTTTGATCCCCAAGCTACAAAATTCTTCGCTACAAAAGTTAAGAATTTTCTGTGCAACAGTTCTGCAGGAGAAGTCGAAAATGTGAAAAGTCAACACCGGATAACACATTAAGGATACAATGACCCAGTTAAATGAATTCTTCCAGGAACCAAGTAAATCTAGAAAAGTTAAAGTGTAGATTTTCGCTATTCTAAATTATTTTACATTTTATGTCACTAAATCTTAGACGTCTTGAGTACATGTAGATTGTGTTTGATACATGTTCAAGGTAAGTTAAGTACATGTTGATCTGGCATTGTTCATATCAATAAAAGTCTTACTTTGCATTATGACTCCCGAATGCTATGTGCATTGTTCATTGTTTGGATGTTCAAGACGTGTTAGTGCATAGAAGAGGATTGGCTAATATGTCGGTGAGGATGTGTTGAAAGCCAATACACACATCACTACTTACTGAGAAAGGTGCGCGTTCCTCTGCGCATGACATTTGTTATCTTACAAAGGTCGGAGGTCAACAACATGTATGTTAGTCTATGACTAAGTGATGTTGGTGCTGACATTTTCCAGACATGCTCTTCTTAGAAAAGTAAATAGTAATTGTTTATATAATTTCAAAAAAGCTGGTCTAATGGCAACGATCAGGTCATTCTTGAACTAACATTATTGTTTTTTCAAGATGGAGAATTAATTGGTTATGTTTTTGCAAAGTGTTAATAGTGTTTATTAAACGATATCTATATATGTATTAATGTGATTAATGATGATTATGAGGTTAACACTAAGTAGGGTTGTCATGATATATTACAGTCCAGGGATACATATTCATCTGCATCATGAAAGTTTGTTTACTCGCAAGGCGCTCAGTGCAAACATCATGAAATTTGTGTTTGTCTTTTAGGCATCTTACCATGCCGAAAACGAAACCGATAATTTTGTGTTTTGAATTCAAAAATGACGATTGAATGTACAATAACATATTTTAAATTTCAAAACCCCCATTTAACTGTTAAGTGTTCAGGGTTGAACATTTAATAAATACAGTTTTTTTCTCTGTAATACCTCCAATAAATGTTCGCCAAAGTCAAACAGCAACAATGTATTTCCATTTATACTAATTTGAAGTACTTGTGGTGAAATGTTTCCTTTTTAAAAGCCATTAGGAACATTTGGAGTTCAAAGACGTGCACAACTGACAGTATACGTATCATATGATAAGTTTTAAAATGACGGGTGAACAAATGGACAAGAACATGATCCAAAATTACGTAATATTTGAACTTGGATGCACAAGTAGGTGAACAAACTTTGAGATGAAGCCAAGCATGCATTATTTGATGCACAAACCTTTTATTGTTCAATATTGTTCTAATATTATTATAAGAATAGGGTTCGCCTTTCTCAGTTTTAAAACCTTTGCCATTGTCATTTACAAACATTTATTGGTATTAATGTAAGTGATTAACGCACATTCTATTGCATTCGCAAGTCTATTTCGCCGGAAGTTATGACTGACATGTAAAACGATCAACATTTAAAATAAAAGTAATGTTATACTGTCTCCTTTACTTGTTTATGTGTCATGTCGGTTACTGGTGGTTTCGTCACAAAGGGCGGTAGCCAAAATCTGAAACGGAACTCCTTTCTCACAAGTATGTGCAAGAGTAAGTTTTGTCGTAAAAATATACAATTGAATGATTTCTGTTGAGAAAAGCAACCTGGAATTTTGACCTATAAGGATTTAATTTCAAACTGTACAATTGGTGTCCTTGGTCTGAATAATTGTGTCCTGTTATCAGAATGTTTTTTCCTTAAATACTATTTTTTAGTTTTGTTTTTTAATCAGTTGGGTTGGGTCACCAAAGTGTAAGTAAGGGTCACCAGGATTAATTCTAACTGCGCCAGTGAATGGACGATTTTTAACAAGCAACTACAATGTACATGGAGTTAGCTCCCTTCCCATCTAGGAGCTTCCGCCAGCTTCCGGTTTGGGTAAGACTGCCCGGAAACAATTTTATAGGATGCTATGATAGCTTCTGTCAGAGTCTAAGACTTTCTGGAGACAGTTTGAGTATGTATAGGATTGTTTTTGGATATGACTGTCTATGTTCTTGGATTCTAGACTAGACTTCTAGATACTTTGTGCTGCCGTGCTCATTGGCATACTCATTCGTCAACAACATTTTAGTGACTAGACGATAAAACTAGACATTTGTAGATTTAAAATATATACATGTGACGCTAAATTGTATCTCTATTCAATTTGTATCTCTATTGTATCTCTATTGTATCTAACTTGAATATACTTAACCTTGTTAACCTGATTGCTTATAATGTTAAAGCTGATCGTAAACAGGTTTTACAACATTCTTAACAGTGAACGTAACATTTACCCGTAATGTCTGTGTTCACTTTTATCAAACTTATTAGTCTATTAAGCATTGTCATCTGCCATGCATACGCGAATACATATAAACACTTTGAATGTACGCTCCTGAACATACCCCATATTGTAGGTCACCAACCGGATATTGTTAGATCTATATATACCTATATATGTAGATAAATATGACGCTGTATTGTTATCGCTTCCTCTCGTTTTAATGAGCTATTATCAAGGGCGTTACTTTCTCACATATGTATTGTTCGACGAGGCAAACTATACTGTATAGTATTTCAAGGACTCTCTTAAACCACCACTCGTAGTCTTACACGTCTGTGGATATTTAGACTGCGGTCAATTGCACAGCTCAAACCAAAGGGTTTGAATCCCACAAACAGGAAGCAATATCATGAATATACTTCTTTGAATACATCTTATTCCTCCTTAATTTCATTCACATGAAAAGTCATTAGAACATAATATTATTTTATATAAACGTAACACGTCATTGGGAATATTATATTTGAAAAGAAAAACAATATGTTTTATTACTTGTGAAAATAAACCACTTTCCCAAAATCATGATTTATTTCCCCTAAATGCAGCAAATTTACGTGTACGCAAATTTATATATATATATATATATATATATATATATATTGTATAGGTCTGTAATTGAATGTAATGTACTATTCACGAATTCGAAATAATTGTTGCAATATAAACAGATGACTATTGTAGTTTTACAAAATCAAGTTTCTTTCTGGTTTTCCGTACAGGGTTAACTTTGAACTTAAGTAATATCATAAACATGTGTTAGTGATAAAAGTATGTTCGTGCCCTCAAGCATTTGTTTCGTTTGTTATTTTCGTGTATAACCATATGTGAATTTATGAATGATGTATTTGAAAAGAGCATGAGAACAGAATATAGTTGAACAGATCGAGTTCAGTAACCTCATTCGGAACAGAATGACATGAAGCTAGTTCACATTCATGTGTAGTTTGTTCAGTCAGAATATGCTCCAGCATGTTCAGCACCCACCTGTGTGTTGGTCAGACTGTAGCTGAACACCTCCTCCAGGATGTTCGTGTAGTTAGCAAGTTGCTCAGCGTCTATAGATGTCGGGTCAGAGGTCAGTGACATCAGCTCGTTCAGTTTCTTTTCAGCTGCAGATAGTCCAAGCTGTAACAAACGAACACAGCATGTGGATATGCTATTCAAAGTGAATTGGCGAAAATGACATAAAATTAATAATGTGTATGGGTAAATATGATATGTGACATACAGACAACATCTAAAAATGTAGAAATGAGTTAAGCAAAGAAAACCAGAGCATACAAACATGTGTTTTATAAAGCGTATATATCAAATATCTTGTATTTTCCAAGGAAAGTCTGTTTTAAAATAAAATATTATCGTTTTGGTCAGTATGTATTATCTATAAACAAACATATGTACAGCAATAGTCTGATGTGTAAAAAGAATCAGCATTATTGACAGGAAATCTCTTGAATCCACCATATACATTAAACAGTGACTTCATCGACAATAGAATCAGTCGAATAGAAAGTAATTGTTTAAGACATATTTTCAATTTTCAATTATTGATAGGTTAAAACAATTTAAACAAAGTTTTTATGTCACCATTGGATGCAGCTTACTGCTCTTATATACTATAATGCAGTCAGTATGAAGAGTTTGTAGATTGCAAGGATTTATATAACACAAGTTTACTGTTTACTGAAAAGTCGCTTTTGTGAAAAATAAGATGATCATCTGTAGTACTTTGCTATCTGTAGCGTTTGAAAAACAGCCCTTTCACCATTTTTTCTTATTTGGCAACTTTAAGAGTTTTAGTATTAATTTAGCCATCTATATCAACAAATTTAGATTGATTAATTTTCAAAATCATGTCATATACTGGAAAACTACAAAGGAAATATTGACACATTTTCCAAGTGCCCTTATAAAATAGTTTAATCAAGGGCTAACGCATCTGTGACCGTGTTATTGACCAAGCCCAGCTTAATACTGATAACACTTTGGGCGGGTGAGATGTCACATATCTATTGGGGGCCAACACACTATGACTTTAATATTCGTTATCTATATGACCACAGCTCTACATAGTTCAACCGTCATTAAAACGCTTAGAACAATGCTTAGGAATATTTCGGACTCAGTTGCTATTAGTATTTATATGGCAAGCAGGAAATTATTTCTTTAGTATCTTATTGTTTCTGTTGTAAGCAAACATTGACAAGTCTCGTGACCTACATTCGAAGTATGTGTCACAAAGAACAAAGGTTCAAGATTGCTTGTAAAGCAATAAGAATTAATTTTAATAGATCCTAAAAAGAACATATGATTTTTTTGTAAAATGGTACATCGATAGCTTCCATTTCCAGGTACATGTACATTATGTCGGAATAAAATAAAAAAAATGTACTAAAGTCGAGATAGATTATACAAGCAAACAATACAAATAAATAACAGGATTCAAATACAACAATGATTTGAACTTTACATCGCAAGCTCCTTGGGAAGTATACAACATACTCTAACAATACGAGCATCACTGACCTCTGGACATGATTCCGAATTGACCACTGACCACCTGGCCTTGTTGCCTGGCAACCCTCTGCAGTCTCTGATGACCATCGCCTCCTTGTCCTGAGTAGGAAGACCACACTCCAAGATGACCCTTTGACGGCGTTGAGCACGGGGCCAGCTGTAGCGACCAGTCTTGTCGAACGTCTCTTCCTCTGGACAGTCTGGTTAATAGTAAATATCACTGTTACTTATTTATTCAGCTTCCTTGGTAAGGTTATCTTTACAGGATGTATTCTTGTTGCAACTGTTTTAAACACTTCAATTACACAGAACACGTTTTGTCATTTCAACATTGCTTCAACAGTTCCTAGAAATGCTCTTTATGCTGTATATGTAATCATAGGTAACAGTTAGTTCCTGGGATTTTAACCAATAAGGGATACCGGATTTGAACATAGAGATATCAGAGAGAGAATAAGTATAATAGGATTGGGGTATAATCCAATTGTTAAAACAATACTTGATTAGAATTATCTTACAATTGTCTTGGAAATATTCTCAATATACTTTGGTTCATAAGTGAATATGATTGTAACTCTTGTGTCCAATATTAATTTGATGAATACAGACATGTTGACTCGTCTGTTAAAAGTTCTGGTTAAAGAGAAATATGATATTAATAGTTATTCATTTATTTCTGTTCGAAAACATGAGTTAATTGGAGGCAGATAACTTGATTTCAATAGTAAACAAGAATGCTGGTTTTAAGAATATGCTTCTAAAGATCAAATAGATTATGTTAGAAGATCCACTGAATAACCAGGTTGGGTAAGTAAATATCAATGGTATAACGTAGTATGGCTTAATTTGTAGTATGTATTTTATATTGGTTCTATATAGTCGGAGGTGTTGATTTATGCTCGACATTCATAACGTATAAATAATACAAAATATTGGAAGCACATTTCTATAACACTAAGATATGTTGCAAGTACAAACAATCATTATTTTAATATGATGACTGTGATGAAGATGATGATGATGCTACAGTAAAACGAAAACATTCATGTATAGTTGTATAGCAGATACCAAGTTTAAGGCATGGATTACACGTATCAAACGATCAACAATCAACTCTTCAACTTCATCAAAAAGTAAGGATCATATTGCAGCGATCAATTACAGTTTAAACTAAATATTATTTCAATTCACCTTCAATACAATTCTCGTTATCCGCATTGTTAGGGCATACACATTGGTATCCATTCGTATTCCCCGCGAGTACGCACACTCTCTCCCCTGTACACGGGTCCACTGTACACGGGGTGATCTCCGTCTCACAGTGGATACCTGAAATGGACAACATTATATTTCTTGTAGATCCGAGTTGTCTAAGCCGTGAACCTCATGATGAGTTAATGATAAAACCACAGGGACATGAATATATCAGAACACACACTTCGTGAATATAGGTTCTACGCTATTACATTTTATATAGTAACAGGATCGTGTCTATTTAATCATATACGTCTTCCTAAAGCTGAAAGCGATACACGATACACATCCCTGTGGACACAACGGAATGTGGAAATTGATAATTTGTTAACCGTTTTAACTTAAACGTTTTAAATCATGATATGACGTTGATGATAATCATTATCAATAAGGTAACATACAACTTGCACAGAGATCAAATCGTCCCATAGATTAAGTCATTGTCATGTGCAATTGGGTAAAGACATATCCCTGGATCCATTGCAACGACATAGTTCACCAAGTTACACAGAGTTAGGTTGGACCGTTTCAAATACATTCAGATAAACGTATATCAATAGCATTAAGTAATATATCACTGTGGTGTTTAATTGGTTAACAAATAAAACACTTTAACATCTACCATAATATTAGACTCTTGAATTTCGACGGTTACCTCTGATAGTGTTTTATTCAATAAGTAATATGATGGTGCAAAACACTACGGTGATTCTAACTATCTAAGGTTACCTTAGTGTAATGTTAAAAGAAAGAGAGTAACGATTAACCTTAGTAAATTTCGCTTTATGAAAAAAGCCACTGTTATACATGTTTACGTCATAGCCATACGTATCCAGTTTTGAGAAACTCATTTGCTTTATTTTAACGAGGTTCGTCTAGTTGATTGATTTTAAAATCTGTTTAAAAGCTTCACGCACTTGTAAGACATGCAGTTCTTGATTGGTTGCCAAGTTCAGTACACCCAAAGTAAGTGTAAATATATCGTTCTCTTTTGTTAAATGTAAACGAGGTAAACTGTTTATATGTATTTCCTTGTCAAGTAGGTAATTATAGATTATCACTGCAATCAAGTGGTCAAAATGATTTTTAAAATTCGGAATGAACTTAAATTTCAACTGAGAAATTAGTCAGGACACATCCCTCAAACTTTATTCCCTGTAATCCGACATTCCTCTAAGACTCTTATATTACATCTTTCTAAACATACATGTTTGCCTGGCACATTTGATGTCGGTTTAGATGGAGTACAGTTTAGTTTAAACTAGATAGTGTTTTACTCGTAAAAACAGATGTATCCCCCTTTCCCCAATTCAATCCCAGTCATTACCTATTTAAAATCGAAAGGCAATAGTTATGCCATGGAAACAGAGAAAACATAAAATAAAAAGTTAAAACCCCCGAAAGGCACATCTATAAGATATGAGGATATAGTATTCTAAATTTGGTGAGGATTGGTCAAGTAGTTTTATAAATCTGCTCCGGAAACAACGGGAAGGTATGGGTTCATCTTGATGTGTACCGTATCACTAAAAAGTATTTTCAATTATACCTTCAGGTATTACAGAAAATCGAATATACATTTTGCTCTACTAAGAAAAAGAAAAACTAAATTCTAAAATGCACAAGCATAAGGTAAATTTATCAATACTATTTGGTGAAATAAACTCGATTGCTTTAAAATGTATATTACTGACATGGACTTTTAACCGTTAAAGATATCATATATCATCACAAGAGATTTAATTACTTTAATAGACACGTTTCCCTCTGAGTGGTGTACATTTGCCTCTTTGGGTATTAAAGGAGTTTTCAAACTCGATCGGTTCGACAATTCCTTGATTAATCGTTTAGATTAATAGTGTTCCGGCTTTGACTCTCTGTCATTCCTTATATTCCAATAGGAAAATTGTTCCAGTTTCCAAGTGATATGTTGGATTTTGTAACTTTTTACATTAATGTTTCCTCTTATGTGTACATCCAGATCATTTAGCTGATTTGTTAATGTTCTACCATGATTCCTTTTCAAAACTAAAAGTTAAGCAGACGACCCTCCAAGAAAAGCTTAATTTGGTAATGTTTGATCATGATCATTTGCTGTTAAGCATAAAATCAGATCATCCAATGGTCAAAGTTTACGGATCGTGTGGTGCTATGACGTCACGGTTCCTGGAAGTCTGGGATAAGAGAATGATAATACACATAGACCGGCAGCGGCGAGGCATGTACACCCCATACCATGTAGATAAACAAGGCATAAGTTGATAGACAAGGTATCTTATAATATCTACCCATTTGTGTTATTTAGCATCTTTTATGAGCGAGGGCTTTCAGTACAGGTTACCAACTGAAAGCAGATATGTTAGCCTTGATCGTATAACTGCAGAAAAAACACCTCAAGGAGAAAAACACTGAACTCAAAGATTCCTGTATTTGTTTAAAGAACCTTCTCACTAATTGTGAAAATAGAAACGAAATGTTCAAGCCATATTTGCGTTCAGTTACGCAGAGGAAAAGGCCCTGAAAGCAAGTAAAAATCGTACCTGTATATTTACTTGTACACTGACACACGCCTTCGCTAAGGTCACAGGTGCCGCCATTTTTGCATGTTGTAACGTCACACTGCGGAACACGAGTTTCACAGTTGTGTCCCATATAGTGCTCCGTACAGTGGCATATTTTCCTGAAGGTGAGTTGATCAATGGAACATGTCCCAGAATTTTCGCATGGAGTGGAACACGGGTTGTCGATTTCACAATTGATCCCAACGTATTCATCCGGACAGAAACAAGTATGCAACGTGTTGTTAATATTGTTGCACGTTCCTTGATTCTGGCAAGGACTTGACATGCAAGGACTCTGCTGTCCACAGTTTTTACCGTAATATCCATTTTGGCAATCACAAATATAGTTATCTGATGACGTGTTTTTGCAGTTGCCATGGACACACGGAGAACTGACACATGGGTTGTAAGACGCACACCTGTCGCCATAGTAACCACTCAAACACTTACAACTGAACCGACCGCTTTCCTGAGAAGGAATGTTTTCGCATATTCCGCCTTTTTCGCACACGTCGTGCAGACGACAGCTGTTCACAAATTGACACTGTAAGCCGTACCGTTCTGGAAGACAATCACATTCAAATTTGCCGCCAGTGGTATTTCGACACTGTCCACGTAATTCACAGGGATTTTCTCCCTCGCATGCGTTGTACATTTCACATTTGTCTCCATAGTAACCACGGTTGCAGACGCAAGTTGGACCATTAGGTGTTTCTTTGCAGGATCCAGATCCGCATTCAATTGCATGGCATGTATTGAAGCGTTGACACTCGTGGCCATAGTAACCAGGGGTACAAACGCACTCGTAAGCACCAGTTTGTTTCACTTTACATTTTGCCTCATTCTGACATGGCGACCTTGAGCATGGATCAAACAGATTGCATTGCGGCCCAGTGGTTCCAAAGGTACAGTGACAAACATACGTCCCGTTTCCAATATGTTCACATGTTCCACCGCTAGAGCACGGCTGTTGCAACTGACACGGGTTAACTTCATTGCACGTGTTTCCATAGTAACCATTAGGACACTTGCACGAGAAAATGTCATCCGTGATCCTCGTGCACGTCCCAATGTTGCATGGCGACGGTTGGCATGGATCCCGCAGTTCACAATTTTTCCCTGTATAATGGTCTGGACAGGAACATGAATACAGACCGTCGCTATCCATTGTGCACGTCCCGTTGTTGTGACACGGGGTAATACTGCAAGCGTTGAAATGTTGACAGTGTTTACCATAGAATGTTTCCGGGCATACACATTTGTATTGCTGGTGACCCTCAAACTGACAATTTCCTCCATTTTGACATGTCGTTGTAGGGCAAAGGTCTTGAAGAGTGCAATTCTTGCCCTGCCACCCTGGCGTACAGTCGCATTGGTAATTCAAAGCGCCATCCTCGTGACGCCTGCACATTGCGCCATTTTGGCACGGCTTCAGGTATTTGCAGGAATCAAAGTCGTTGTGGAGACACTGAGGTGTAAACCCTGGAAAACACATAAAGGGTCACGTGTTAGGTCACATAGGATACCAGCGGCGCCGCTCTATGTACATTGACGGTTTGAGAGATTCTGACAGCAGGAAATGGAACATCATCCGGTTCGATAAAAAAGGATAAATGCAAGTATACAGTTAAAAGTTATATCAAAATACATTTAAGATTAAGGGGAGAACTTTAAAAAAAATTAAACATTCAGAAATAATTATCATCAATTTATAAACTCAACTGGCATACTCGTATCTCCTTGATTTTATAATATTTCCGATAAACATAAAACAGGCACATGTATTTAGGCAAAGGAAAAAAAGAAATGACTTGCTTTGCAAGATTGTGTTTCCTTAAAAAAGTTTCAAATGCATTGTTTTTCTTCACTTCAAAATTACTATTAGTAACTTATTGCGTCCTAAGTGTATAACTAACATGATTACTAATGTGTTTACAGCTCTCGTTGTGCTAAGATAGATGCAAGTGCCATATTAACACTGGCTTATGACTGTCTCAGAGCTACGAAATCTTTGAAAGACTATAGAAAGAACTGCATTTCATTCACATGCCAAGGAGGATACAATAAATACAATACAAGAAAAAGAACTTGGTGAACTTCATTCTCTGGCCGTGCCAATGAGAAACAATGAAAACAAAATTTACCACAGTGACATACCCAGTGATCTACGGCAGCAAGAGTAAGCTAGTGATCTGCGGTAAGGGTGACAAGCCAGAAAGTAGTGTGAAAGTGAGGATTACCTATACCGGTAGTGTTGATCATGATCTTCATGCGGTTGATGTTGGTTGAGGTGGTTGTTTTGACGGACACTCTGAAGAAGTACTGGTTGTTGATTGCAGTGCCATCAACCTCCTCACACACCTCCTCCTCGTCACCTTGGAAAAAGGTCAAGATCAGGTCAAGGACTCATGGGACATACATTTAAAACAATGGTAAAACACATATAAGGAAAATTGATTATTGGCTCTGTTAGGTTACAAAGGGGCTCAAGGCTTTACTTTTAGTTTAAGTTTGAATTAACAAGATACATAATTATATACAATTTCTATATATCATGGATAGATGTGATCTGTTGAATTAAATTATATCCCATATTCAGGTCTCTGATAATTAAATATAATTATGTAATGTTCATAATCATATCATAATAATAATCTACAAACAACGAGTCCTTGTTGATACCTGTTTTTGTTGGCGTCGTATTTATATTAATTAATGAGAGATGTACAGTTGAATCATGTGAAAGTGAACTTATACGTCTAAAACAAACTTTAAGTATATTTATTTAGTCGTCACCTTTCGCCGTCACCATAAGTGTCTTGTCCATGGCACCAGTCACCTCGACCTCGAATCCAATTACTTCCGGTCGGCCAACCATCGCGTTCTTCCAGCACAGTGTCGTTGACGTGACGTCAGTGGCGAAGCAGAATATCGAGGGTTCTGGAGTAAAAGGAGTTAAAGATTGGATTTCCTTGTCACACATGTAAGTACAATACGGGGGCCATGTAACAGTGTATTCTAATTATCAATACCTATAAACTCAGGTTAACAATAATGTGAAAGACAAGACCCTTTAGATAAGATTGCAGTGATTGACATTAATGCATTAATTCGTAAAATTATGTTATTGATATGAATATTAGCAATGCTATTATAAATTATTTGAGAATAAAGACCATGATGAATACTTCGATTATTAGATTTAAGTAACATGCTATACCTTCAACATAATTCATATCGTTATAAGTATGACTACACTGTGAGCTTGAATCATGACTTTTGGAAATAAATCGATAGGATAGCCTACACTACAATGTGCTATGCTACGGGTCATACACTTCAGTTTCAGAGTCTTGATAATCGTGATATAATATATATTTTGTTGGCTCAAGGATCATTTTATCTTTTTTTTATTTAAATAATTGCTATATACAATGTAATGCACTGGAACCAATAGTTACTTACGTCTGATGTTAACAAAGCTAACTTGTACCATGGTGGTACCCGTGAGGCGAGGGGAACCTTCATCTGTAGCCGTGACTGGAAAGGTCAACACGTTAATACTGTCTGGAGGAGGTGCCTTTAGAGTTATCTCCCCTACTGACGATATCCTAAGATAGGTGTCAGCACGCTCGTCAGCTATCCTATACGTGAATATATTATTGTATCTGTCCAGATCTCTATCGTGTGCGATTACATTGCCAATCCTTTCTCCTCTGGCGTATCTGTATATTTTGAAATTGTTTATGATATTTGATGGAAAAGATGGAGCGTACAGATTCTTCACTGACACAATTATCATGACGTGTTTGTACTGCAAACTTCCTTGAACTCCGCCATACACGAAGAATGACAGTGTTGTGCCGAGTGCCCAGTCGATCGTCTTCTTGACGGACAACAAGCCGGTAGAGACGTCGATGCTGAAGTAGCTGGAGTTGACCCCCGGGGAGAAGTACATCCGGTCCAACTTGGCGCCCGTGGGATCTTCATACCCGTCAACCCATAACACAGGGGTGCCCGGGGGTGCCTGCTCGTATATACGGGCTGGGTAGGGTCTAACTGTTAATACTACTCCACCTAAAAGAGGAATAAAGTTTATTATATAACTAGCAATGAAATATGTGATTATACGATGAAAATATAATCCATATTTGCACATAAGCAGTAGAAAGTCATTTTTTCACTGCAGTGAAAATATAACTCATATTTTCACTGCAGTGACTAACGTGTGGCCGGAATTACTTTGGATGATTGTCTCCCTTTGAAATGAAATTATCTCCCTTTGTGAAAAACTTGGTGAGGCGAGAGGTAAGTGACAGAAAATAACGAACGTCACTCGCAGTATGATGTGTATCACTTCGCGTTTGAAATAACGACAAAACTTGCGTTTTTCAATGTCTTAGGCATCTTCACTTGTCTAGATGATACCGTAAATAAACATTCACAACAGATTTATTTTGTAAAACATTGTCCTGTTTTAAATATCGACTTATTTCAGTCGAATTATTTTCTCACTGCATTTACCGTGAACGTATAACGGGGAGTTGTTAGGATTATGACAATCAAGACCGCTCTCAGCTTTCAATGTCACGTTTTAAGTTGTTTTATGCAGATTAAAGTTATATAATAAATAGACTATTTCATTGTTTTTGCCGAATATCATTTCTATCTCATCGAGTGGAGTGAGAAAGTGATATTTTCACGAGTGGCGCAGTGTTTTGAGTGAAAGCACTGAAATAACATTTTTTTAAATAAAATTACTTTCATCTTTCACTTGCAGTTTGAATCAATCTGGTTAAGATTTAACTGTCCTGTTGCCATGTAGCAAACGATGAACTGAAGGAAGTCGACACCATGTCCGTCACACGCATGCGCGAAAGCAACAAATAAAACATTGATGTTTTGGTACTGGTTTTGAATTTTGGTGGATTGTCAGTGGAATAAAACTAAACTTTTATACAAATGAAATATGGACATATATAGATGTAGACATTACCGTGATACGAATTTTAAAAGATGCAAGTCAACCTCACCAATCATGATATTGCTACTGTGTTAAAAGTAGATTAAAAACGAGAAACTTCTTACAAAGTTCATAATTAAAGGCAATTAAAATCATTGAAAGAGAAGGCATGGTGTGCTTTGTGGACACTTACCCATTGTTTTACACACTGCCAGCGTTAAGAAGACCCCCAATAACGTCGGTAGGTCTTTGATCCTCATTGTCTGGCACTATCTGTAAACAATAATATTACTATATTAGTGTTATTTATATGAAAACATATGTAATATAGCCCCGAATCTAACGTGTTGGAAATAAACACATTACCTGTCAAATGCTATCTACATAAAAATTTAAAGAAAGTAAAACTTACTGTTTTCTAACTATTCCTTCCTATTCTAAGGTATCCAATGATCATTTACAAGGTATACCTTTAGCATGTGAAACACGTGTTGTAAACGCAAATGCACATGTCTTTAAGCCTAGAGCAAAACATGTTTGTTGTGAAATATCACGTATCCATTGGCCTCTTTACATCTATCTATAACATCTTTGAACTAAGTGGTGGGCATTTACCTGTGCGACCTGATTATCAGGTTTCGGCTTTTTTGCTATAAATTCTCTAAACACCTGTCAGCCAGCATGTACATGTAACGCAGGAAAACTTCAATATACATGAAGATATTATTTATTCATAGCATTTACTATACATTACGGATTAATTTATCTGTTTTGGCAATCAATTCCATAAAATTATGATATTGCAACTTGCATAATCTCATTTATAAGTGGCATCTGTTCTCACTCCCACTACCTGGTAATCTGATCAAATGTGTTTATGAACTTCGTGTACTAGCAAAATAACAACTTTTAGATATGCCTATGAAATCTGCATAGTTGGAGCAAATATCGGTCGTAGTTGAAAATAGTTCAAACTTTTAAAAAAACCTGTGTAATGTGAATGAACTTGGAAACATTGGAAACATGTTTCACATTCATTATGACTGTAAGAGATTCCGAAAAAGTGACAAATTCATTCGTGTTTATATCGTATCGTAACAAGATATCGCAATATGTATCAAATGCTGAATTTATTACCTTAAATCCTTTTCAACAATATCAGCGTCAATGTTCACATCATAACACACACTTCTCACATATTAATTATTCAGATCTACATTCTACTGTTACACCAATTGCTAAAGTGGAGTTTCCGGTCATGCGTGCGCATACCAACTTGGCGTAATGAATCTGGACGAGCGCCTTTAAGGCCCTCTTGGCGGTGGCTTTATTATATGCGAGGTTTGGGAGTGTAGTATTGAGACGGTATTTAAGTTACAACTTACGGCTGAAGGGTCGTAAAGAACATCAAGAGGTTCCAGACTGAGTTGATATATGTGGAGATTACGAGAGCCAGTTCTATTGAGTGTTTCTCCAATTATTTAAAGCGTTGATATATGGGGTCCGGTCTTAGTGATTAGGGTTGAAATGGTCGTTAGAAATCTGCATACTACTTGTTTTGATATTCTGAAGTTTGATTTATTCATCAGATAAATGAAAGAAACGAATTTTGAGATTAAATAATCTGATCCGCGATTAGATATAACAGTTACGATTTAAGAAGCGATTTCCTTCAAATTTCAGATTTATGATATTGCAGTGAAGATAATATAGATACAGATAATATATGTATATGTGTTTATTAAAAGTGGTGTTAAACAACGAAACCTTCGTCAATTGGACAACTTCTGGTGACGACCCACCGTTTTAGCAACGGCGATGACATTCAAAGAGAACATTCAAACAATTACCACTTAAACTAAGGGAAGAGTTTTTCACAAACAATTACTCTCATAACTCTCTACTTTTGGATAAACAATTCTTTATTATGTCGATACAAGACGTTTCGGAGCATATGCCTCAGTTTTCATCAGGTTGATTGTGAAACGACTGATAAAGGAGTACGCATATATTTCAAAACGTCGTGTGTATTAAAAATAAAGAAGTTGTTAATGAGGATAGTTATATCGCTCCAAATCAACAACACAAAGGGCCTTGCTCAAGGCGCTAACCATATTATTACCCTTATATAAGGACCATAATCGTTCCAGTGTCATTCTGAGATACTAATTCAGGCGCTTGAAGGTTCTGTCACATTGCTTTCACTTCAAAACAAGTACTCAAATTGTACTGCTGAGTGAACAGAGGCACATTTCGAATAAAGTCTCTCGCCCAAGGTGACACCACGAGCCTCTCAACTCATGCATGTATCAGTGTGTGGTAGGGAATCACCCTTCAAACTCCAAGTTTATTCAGCAATGAGGCGGGTAACTCATCCGACCACAACGAGATACGCCCGTTGTTGCTGAACTTCACTGATAGCGATCGACTGAGCAATGCACAGGACCACGTGCCACCAGGATATCATTCTTTAGTTATTATTCTACTTCTAAATTTGTATTTATTTTAAATTTTTAAATACTCATAGTTGGCTGGACGGTTATGATTACATATTCAAACACGGATATATTATTCTGACTCGGATATATTGTCAGATATATGGATATATTTATAACGATGTTTACACTTACGCGCAGATCAAACCATCACGGAGCAAAGTAGAAGCCTAGGGAATGTCGATTGTGTCAAGATATGATTACTTTCCACCAGTAGACGAGACTGTGATATATCAAACAGTACACTCAGTTCCCCTGATAGATTGTGTTATTGATTATGAGATATACATGTAACCATCCAGAGAAAATTGCTTGATTTTGAACATGTAGTTTGGCCCCTGCAGAAATCGATGGCTCCACAAGCGTTTCAATTAGATTTCATCTCATTCACAGAAGCGAAGCAAGTCCTAACTCTGTAAGATCATAGGATGTTATTGCGTTTCAGAACTACTTGAAAAGTCTGGTCGATATATGTATATTGGGGATGTTATTTTGAGAATTAGATTTCCCACGAAAGTATATCGTAATTTCTGAGTAATATCATGCATTGTCAAACATCAATTGGTTCTACATGACGAAACATGGTCGTAAACATCGCCGTCAAAATGTCAATGTCAAAAGGTTTCATAAAAGTTTTTTCAACAGTTGTTATACAAGTCATAAAGACTAAACATTGATTGAACAATGTAGAATATCAAGAGTTAAGATAGTTTAATAATCGTTTTTAAAGAGTGTTACCATGCAGTGTGTTGTAAAGGACTTACTGAGCATATATCCAAGCATTGATTCCATCGATTTCACAATATCAAGTGTAATTTTGTAAATATGGTTTAAGAGAGAATCTAAAACATCAGCGTCAGAAATGTGGCTTAAATAGTGCATATAGCTAACAAAAAACAATTTGGTCAAGGTCATTTTGACATTATTCTATGAGAGCAATGTCAGCAGTCAGAACTTTATAAAGCTTGTTTGGAAGAGCATCAACTTTAGAATAGTATCAACAGGTTCTATAAGAGGTACACGGTTGGCGACATTACACTGACATTAACCATCTCAAATTGTGCAGCGGTTTACATGTATAAAGGATTTAAAGGTGCTGTAGCACGTCGTTCTTACTGAAATAAGATGATCTAACGAAAAGGTAAATAAATGTTACCAATGGCTAAATAATAATCCGCAATCAATAAAGAGAGTTCATGTCCCTTCGAGTGGCCATTTAAATGTGTTCACATTGAAATTGCCGATCGAAGGTAGTTCAAGTGATCTGACTGATGTAGCGATATCTAAGCACTCAGAGTAGAGTTTTAATTATGGTACAATGATGAACTGGTCAACCATCTTGCTGACTGAACTCATAAATTCGCATCAGACCTACAAATCTACCTCTCACACCACTGTCGCTTTATACGTCGCAAAATTGTCTTCCAATAGGGATAACCATTTGCCATGGATACCGTTTATCGGGTCATTTAATGAGATGTTTAACTCTATCCGTAACAATATATTCTTACATGTTAATAATAAGTGGACAATTTGAGAAAACAAAATTTGCAAAAACCGTGTTACAGCGCCTTTAAAGGAACAGTGCACAGTCTCTTTAAGTGTTTCGACTGGGGTCTACATAATCTTTACATGAGGTATCTATTTAGTTGCTTCTCTTATTTAGTGCAAATTAAAAAATATCACATTCAAAATAGTATCGTTCTGTTTATTACATCATACGTACACTTCATCACTCAGTCAAACATTATGTAAATATCTGAATTTGAATTTTCCGTTTTATGCATTTAAAATATGAATTCACTGTTCGAAATACCAGCTCTTTTAACACGGTATTCATACATTATCAGAGACGGCAGCAACATTTTCAAATTTTTTAAACTTTAATTGGTTATAAATATGTACGAGGAAGACACGTTCCAGTCCATAAAAACCCTCAGAATGAAAACAGATATTACAACCACATGTACATAATGTAAGAGAATACGTAAAAATCCAAGATACCCAGATTTGAAACTACCTGACAGATAATCTTTGTAATTCCTTATCAAATATAACAGTAATAGAGCCCAACTATTCTTAGAGCTGAGATACTATTGATATCTTCCTCCAATGGAACAATCTGAGTTAGACTTGCATAGTGTCATGTCCACCAACATTCCATGAACTAGGGAAGAAGGATCTAGACTGTATTAAAGGCTCTAATTTTTACACAGTCACGGATCAGGACTAGATGTCCTACTGAAATTGGACTTTTTGCGTTTCAACATTTAAACTTAAGTAGTGTTTAGACCTGATAAATTCCTGCTTTCTAAGAAAAAGTTGACAATATGTCTAGAATTAATCGGGTCCCGTTTCTGTTTCCTGGTCTGTACGTGTGTGATACAGACAATGTGGGAGGGGTTAATGTGATGGGGGATTGGAGGGTTGTGAATCTCATTTACGGGTTTACAGGGTTTGCAAGGTGTAGACAGATGCTGTAGTCGTTTCTTTGGGAAATCGTTCAGTACTTTCAGAGCGGAGTCACAACATAACACAATTATAACGCTGGTCGTGTTTGGGATGACGAATACGTGTTGTTAACAGTTTCTACTAGGAGTGTGACGGGAACAAGTAAAACTGCCTTGTATTCTACTGATGGAGTAGAATTCTGGGAGTTTCTTACTTTAAAGTGTGTGTTGATTATCAAAAGCCAATTAGAAATGAAATCAGTGAATAGCGAATAATAACAAACATGGCATTTGGAAATTACATACAACATGCTTCGTGACGGTTATGTTATCAAATCGATGGTTTTGTTTACAATATTGACTATATTTGCTAATACTGACCATTACTTTGCCCATATTGATACCATATTAAACTATCCGAAACTCTCTCGATGAAAATTGTAACAATGTATGAGTTTTCAACAGTTTTAAAATGCATATAGTGGGATCCCAAATATCTAACAATTTATTATACATTGAAATGATTTACAATTGTTGAAAGTTAGGGTGTACTGACACGAACTCCACACATCGCAATGTAACATGACACGATGTGTGGAGTATGTGTGCATTCGGAACTGCAAGACACTTGTTTGGAAGTTCCTGCACTCTTTGCACCGCACTTGAATGCACGCGTTGCTCCAGAGTATCAACCTGTTTTCTGCAACAGGATAATGATCAAGCCCTGACTGCGCAAGAGATAAGAATAACTCAACGTAACACAGCCTAGTTGTTAGAATAATTGGAACCTGTACACATGTTGCTGGTAAATAAAACTGTCAAAAACTCGTGCTTAGCAATTAGGTAACGCAAGATCAAATCGTTGTTTTATCGTTGATCTTTTTGTCTTTCATAAACTACTTGAATAAAAACGGCAATGCAATTGGCCATACGTGGTGTCATTAGATACGCAAGACTTCATATCCTTAATTATTATATTTGATATTGATAAATTTCCGTTGTATCACAAAATATCGGTGCCCATACATGATCGTTGTCTTTAAATACGTGTATATTTATATATTGAGATTATTGACCGAGGAAGGGTGTGATAACTTTTACGTAACGAGCGTGAACTCTTTTGCCCGAGCGATAGCGAGGTTTATACTCAAATGTTCAGGAGTTTCGTAAGTCATATGTCAAACTTTCATCTCATCTCATTATTACACATTCTATTCCATTTGAATCTCTTAAAGACAAAAAAAGACGTGACGGCAAACTAAAATGACGCCATGAACAATTGATGTATGATGTCACAGACGATAAAATGCGGGAATAGGGAAAAGTGATATGTGCACATGTGCTCGTATTGAAAATATCATCTCGGTTATTTTCAAACATATGAATTATGTTTATATAATTGTATAATAGTTTTAAATAAATTACTATATCTGAGAGAGTGTTTGGACATTGAAGTATAAACTCTTGTATTGATACGAACACGTTAAATAGCTGTGATAAATCTCAAATAACTGTGCATTGTTCTGCCATTTTTCAATAACCCGAACCTCGGAAATACATGCACTCTATTAAATGTGTAATGTATGTTTAGATACTTTACATATCATATATTCATAAAATTGAACAAAATTGGCATACATTACAATATATCAAAATAAAAGGGTTATAAAACTGCCATGCACCACAACCTGAACTGAATGCCGGGGTTCAAACTCATCCACCCAAACAGACACAATAGTTTAATGTGTTTATCTTAGACATTTACGTAAAGCTGCACTGTGCACTGGTTTGCTTCAACTAAACAAATGCATATAATAAAAGCGTCAAAATTGAGAAAATACAACAACTGAAGGTAAATTTGAACACTCCTAGACTCCTAGACTCTTGAGTATTTGTTAGTTTTATACAGACTGGGGATCATTACATCACTCCACTGTAATGTGCTTCCCATAAACCGTGATTCAACCAGTAAGCCAGTCGTCTTTTGTAAAAGTAATTAAATTCGAGGGGATTCTCGTATGTGCATCTATCCCATTGATGGATTATTAGAAAACAGTCCATATGAAACATATCATATAGATAACAATTAATTGCACATATGCAAACCGGGAATATCCTGTCACAAATTAACTCATGTTTTGTATAACAGTGTTTATATAGTTGTTCTATATCTAACTGACTGTTCTACATGTGTATCTCAACAAAGTACAATTCCGTCAGGGTAATAATGTCAGCGCCTTGAGAAATTAAACTGCTGAGTAGTTTGATAAGAGCGCTATACAAGATGACATTTTATGATTATTATTATTTGTCTTTTTAAATGAAACCAACAATCATATATGAACCTCATGTTGAGCGTTGAGGGACTGAGGTATGTTTAGATTAGTGAAAAATACCATTTTTGTTCACTGTGAAAAAACGCAAAACTAAAATGACGTCACTGTTAGATTACATACTTGAATTATTTGATCTTAAATTAAAATGAAATTTAGAAATAATGTGGCATCAACTAAACCTTTTATTCACAACAAAATATGCATGTGTATAGATATATGATTGAATAAGACTGAGACCAAGATGTGGTGTTCATTTAAGAGCTTTAAGTAAAATAAAAGCACACTTTAGTGTAAGCTATTACAATCATCAGGTCAGATGTAACGAACAGACCATTCAACATGACAACTGAACAAATAGAGTTCATACAAACTTAACACAATATGCAAAACACCAACAAATACAAAACCATACCTGGGATGTTTTCATAATCTCAGACTTAAAGGCGCTGTAGCACGTTTTTGGCAAATTTTATTTTTTCAAATTTCCCATTTATAATGATAGTTTATGTCATTTATATTTACTTCAAAAGGTAAAACATCATATTACACAAACCAATTATGCGTAGTGGTAATAACGGTATTGCGTATAAAGCAAAAATTGAATGGCGGCCATTTTATTGTGAACACAATTTATTATTTTGTATGACAAAAACGATTCCCAAGGCTTTATGGAACCATGCACACTCATTTTTTAACTTGATTTTCCGAAGAGGGAAGGGTGTTTTACCATTAGTGACATTATTTTTCAAAAACATTTCATCAACTTATTTCAGCGAAAAAACGTGCTACTGCCCCTTTAAGGTTCCATTGATGCACGACTCACGTGTTCACGCTATCCATCAACAAGACAAAACAAAACCACCACAAAACATCCATTCACACATCTTCCTCTGGAATGTCAGCAGATAATCCAGGAGTATCAGGTCATTAATTCCAGAAATACCGGCACTGGCCAATGGTCAAGCCTTTTTGAGTGTCTGAGAGGCTGAAGAAGTTAGATACTGTGTGTGTATCTACCTTTGATATGCTTCATATGCAAATATGGGGATTCCGCTTCAGTGACGTCGTTCTTTCATAGATGCTTAATACTTTGTTTGTCTCTGGATATAACATGTCATTGTATTTTGAATAAATATATAGAGGATACATGAAATTAGTACGTGTATATACATGTCATTGAGTGACGATGAAGATTAGATGTTCAGGAGTTGGGCAGACATAGGTGTAACGATATGTTTCTATTTGACAAAACCAAAATAAGCACGATGTCATAAAGTACAAAGTATATTTCGTCAAGTGAAATGATAAAAAATCAATGTGTCCACAAATTTTCAATTAATGAATCATTAAACTTGCCAACACTACAGTACCATGCCGTAACAAGGCTCTCCGCAGTCGTAGATCCGATGAACAGTTTTACTTCCGACTTTTTTTTCTTTTCGAATGAATGTAAATATTCAAATCTAAAACAACATAAATATTACCCCAGTAACGTGTTTTATTTGGATTGCTATAATCTGGTATCAATAATATACATGTACCGGGTATGTGTAAAAGTTGTAATGTTCCCTCGAAGTTCGTCTCCACATGAATATGTATCCCCATAACCAAAATACCATCGGAGGACCTAATCAGCCACTGAAGAAAGAAATCCTTTTCTGCAAACCTTGCATTGTCTTGAATGAAGAGGAATTTGATCTGAGGGTCGTGTTATCTACCAGATTGGCCGCCTAGCTGTTCTTAACAATATAAGCGCTGTTGACACACTCGAATATATCCCGCACGCCAAGGAAAGCATCTGAGCCTGTATTTATTTACGTTGAAAACATTTTCCTTTGAGGTTCAAACGAGGTTCATGGGAACAAACATGTTGTTTTTGTCATTGGATAATTACATTGGAATACCCTGAACTACAATGCATAAATTTGCATATGGATGTATTTTCTAAATACATTTGATGCCTTTATTGGCAGATTTATTAGTTTTACATTGCATGTGAATTTCTTTTTCAAACATATTTGATTCCTTTATTGTCATTTTGTCAGTTTTAAAGGCGTACTTCGTAATAGTGGATTATTTACGTATATTATCGCTGATTATAGAGATTTTATGTTGTGCAGGCAATGTGTCAGATAAACAAAATGTTTGAGGTTTATGTGTAAGGATGTTCAAGATGGCTTACGGTCCGTATGTTATCCATTGGAAATATTCTCTCAAATCTTGCTCGACTACCCGTCTCTCAGTAATAAATAATAGTTCGAATACTGGATAGCATAACTATAATTTTAACTATGTTTCATATCTAGGGAAACACTAGACTATATTCTAATGATTATAAATGGTAATGTACGTATTATATGGAAATACTGATCGAGGTAAGCGTGAGAGGCTGTGTGACATCTCTGCATAACTATTTGAGATACAAGAAGTATTTTAGCATCAAGGTGATAAGGCGTTATGTCACGCCGTGTATTGATTGATTCATATGTGAGGTGTTTCAAAAAACATTAACTAAAAGTATCAATATAACATAAATCAATAAAACACCTGTCGTTAGCATGTAGTATGTAAACATTGTATTTTAGTATTAAGACTTTAACAAATGTATATCATCAGTTGGTATATATTCTAAATGTAATGAATAATGATTGTACAGTACACATGTTACCTTACAATAATCATAAAAAGCCAACAAGGATAAACAAAAAATATATTGTACAAAACAAGTTGTTTAACTGAAACGAAATCTATGCAAAAATTGAATGTCCTTGAAAATATATAGTTTCTCAAACTTTTAAAATAAATAATTTCTTATAAATTTAAATTATAGCTTAAATACCTTTTCCCAGCCGTCTGAATAGATCACATTTATGATGTTTCCGTCTTGAGTTTCAGATGAAGCCGTGATGGCTATACGTCATCACGCAACACGTCATCTGATTGTGACGTCAATCAAACCATAAATGACTTATTGTACTGTAACGTCATTTGACCTAATTGTTTCTGTCGTGACGTCACGCCAACGCCTCCGTATTTAGCCACCCAGAACGTCAACATATCCTAGCAATGAAGGTATAACTGTAGCACTCTCTACTGATAACCTCTTTGTGTATATGAAGTAGAGCATTCTGACATCCCATTCAGTCGTGCTGGATACTTTGCGATCTTTATTTACTTACCCACCTCCTCCTCTCCTCACATTACGTTTGCGATTCAACGTTTACCGAGCAGTTAAGAGTTTTCAGTAGGTGAATGCCTCTTTGAAAACTAGTGGGTATTAACTAAAAAGTCTTGTATAAGGATTTCTCAAACTGTTATAAGCATGTAGACTTACATTCAGTCTCTGAAAAATCAGTGCATCGTGTATGTGTATTCGATTATTTATATATGTGTAAAAACTTGTAATTGTCAAGTTGTCCATTTATTGAATAAAAGTACGATTGGTCTCATCGTTGTCACACCATTCTCTCTTCACAGATGTTATTTCATTCAGATTTCTGATCGTAAACTCTGTTATATTTGGGCTATTGTCGATTAGAAATAGAGAATCCTGATTGCATGCAATTGGCAAATAGTTGTGCAATCAGCGACGCCGTTGCAAGGGGATTTTTGCCACGTCATGATACTATTTCCGCCGCTAGAAGGGGGAATTATGGGTCGTATAGCACGGATGTTACGATCGAAAATCTGAAGGGAGTAATCTCTGTGGGTATAAGAAATGGAAGTATAATAGCATTTTCAGGAGCCAGTCATGTGAAGTAAAAGATAATTGATTAAACCAACTGATAAAGTCTTTTAAAGAATTTCGTCTCTTGTTATATGAAGCCGCCTATTTCTTTCGACAACATCTTCACCAAAGCCTCAGCTCAGTGCACGTCATGTTCAATGAGGATAATTACTGTACTCCTATTTGCTTGAACCTTCGTTTATACACATAAACCGATCTCAAAATATGAGAAAAAAGATGTGACATTGTGAAACGTGGCAACTAGTTCACAAAAATTCTGCTCAAAGGATCAGAAAACGAGCTTTTACACAAATTACACTTATTTGCCCTACCGAAATTAGTTTATCTGGGGCCTAAGTCGTTTCTACAAACAAATACTGAGTATTCAAATATTTAAGTGCGACCAGATATACAATTAGCAACCTGTTAAGTGTATGATATGAATTCCCTTACAATCGAATACAGGTCGGTTTCCGTACGCAAACGATGTTGAGAATAAACGTATTCCATATTGAAACACTTCATCTCTCCACACTAAATACGCACATTGCATCGAATACAATAATATACTGTGTATCTAATCCAAACAATATTTATATTCAAATAAAAATTCATCCCTATCATATAAGTTAATACATAATGATACATTTTCTTCTATATTAGTGTACCTCCCTACAGTTTAAGAAATTCTGAGAAAAAAATGTTACTCATACAGTGTGGCAGAGTACATTGTGTGAATGTTTTCAAGGTGTTCGAAGAGGGTCCTCTCTGCGCCCCCTTCCTCCCCAACTCCCCCTCCCCCGCCCCTTTTTTACTCGCATATAAACACGGAAACTCTAATTTATTTAATGAAACAAAGACAATTTTGTACATGTCTCTGAAGTTACAAGAAGACGGTAAAGGCTATGGCTAAACCAAATGGCATCATTAGTTTATCAAACAAAAGTTATAATTGGATCACTAATTAAGACCAAGCGTCCCCTCCCACTTCACAGTAGGAATAATAAACACTGCCATGGCAGATTTACTTCCATTTGACCCCGGGTGAACTCATACTTTTCTCAATCAAGCTAAATTGCAGGCGCAGCGGCGCATCATTAGGCGATAACCAGATCTAGAAGACGGGACCCAGTCTCTGCATGACTGATCCCCCAATCAACTAACGTAAGGAGGGGCGGGTGTGAGATAAGGCCTGGCTACCTTAATACACCCGATACTGCCTGAGGATTACATGCATAATTAACAATGATAACTAATTTGGTTTCAGATAGCCTGACATTTCATCACAGATGGACACCTGAATAATTTATAAGTCAGCACATTCCTTGCTTGCTACTGCTGCCGAAGGAGGGGAAACTATACCCAAGAGACATATTTTGTACACAGTAAAGGCACATCACATCGATGAATGAAGTCAACGCTAAAACTAATAAAAGGAACCAAAATATCGGTAAATAAAAATATTCTAATCCGACATAAAGTTTCTAAATAAATATGGAAAATAAAAAATGAATCATTTGGTGGTGCGGCAGAGTTGTTCTCTCGCTTTTCTGTTATGTCATGTCGAAAGGTTTTGAAATTAAGATTAAGATCATGTTATATGGTGAGGTTGCCATAATAAACCACTTCAGTGTAGGTTTTTGTAGTCAAATAGATTTACTGGTGCATGAATCGAAAAGCAGAACGACAAGAAACATACATTCACGTATATGCTCAATTGCTTTAAAAGTACGAATCTTTGACTTGTTTTCCCCCTGAACTGAAATGACGTAATCAAACAAAAAAACAGACATCACGTCAAACACTTTTGTCTAAAATACATAAATTGGGATGTTGAAGCATACAGGTAAATATAAACATATGTAACCAACAATCTGCTCTAGTGGTAAAACTATACTTACCTTACCTAACACTAAATAAACTGTGTAGAAAAGTGTAGATCAAGGCAAAATGATAATCCAATGCTGAAAACAAACCTCCCACAGATTCCATATTGTTTACATTAGTCACCGCCAGATAGATATACAATCCCTAATTAAGAGCGACAACGGCTACAATTCATGTTACCGCTCCCAACATGCTCCCAGTACTAAGTATGGCGTCGGGGTTGGGTAGATAGTTCAGTAGATAGATGTAACTACTTCATGTGTAAACATTTGAATTGTTCCTTGAGATAAATGCTTTGTTCACTAAACATTAAACGGCAACACTGAACTCCACAATACATACTTCGAGCTAAACGTCCAACATATATGTTGATGAGACGATGCGGTATACATTTGAACGTTTTAAACGTTATTTAATCAAAAGGTGTCATTTCACCTGAAAACGGAGGGAGCTTGACTCCAGAAACATCCTTTTTAAAATGATATTTCAAGTTATCGAAATCAATTCTTTGCGACGCTGCGATGCCAATTAATCATTACGGTGTCTCAATTCGTACCTGGAGAATAAATGCAATATTGAACTAAAAACTAAAAATTAAAATGGAACAAGGGGAAACCCCTAGAATTACATCTTTATGAAATGGAGAGGCAGTATACCACATCAGGTAAGAAAGGTCAGGCAGTTTTGGAGCTATGGACTTGAGACATTCCGTACCCTTCAAAACAACAAAGTCCAACTTTTTCCCATAGCAACAAAAAATAAATAAAATTGAAAAACAAGCTCAAACAGCCATAAGGGGCATCTACATGACATGGAGAGGCAGTATAACAAATTTGGCGAAGAAAGGTCATGTAGTCTTAGAAGTATTGTCTGGAAACGATGGGAACGAGTACGCCGACGTCAACGCCAACGACAACACCGGCATAAAGGTAACAAAAAACAACGTCTCCCGACCTTTAAGAGGGAGTCATAATCTAATTTAATAACACATGTATCTTATGGGATAATCAAATAACAATGCTAATCATTATGAAACGAAATATGGACACATTTTCAAACTTCAAACCGAGAGAGACTCAAGATTATTAAATAAAATTGAATTAACGTAAAAATACGTTACGAAATTACGTGTTTCTTATCCCAAGTTATAACTCAAGACTTGTATCGACTGAATCGTGAAAAGCCGACTGATTGCTTTAAATAATTCAACATGGAGACTATTAATCAATAGAAATCAATAGTTAATGTTCTAACTTCAAGTTTGATCACGAAATAAAAGTCTATTTTCCGCCCTTGCAAACAAGAAGGGCGAGAATCGTCATAGTAACGGCATCCGCGCTCTGTATTTCCTGTACAGCTTGTTACATGGGGAAGACGATGTGAAAACATTATTCATGTGGACGGAATTATGTTAGTTTAAGCGGAACCGAAAATGCAATAAATTATCACAGAACTTCGATCATATCCACAAAATGATTGCCTGAGTACCGTCTAACATTTTCGTCTCTGATGTGTTAGCATACATATGAAGAGAAATGCAATTCACTTTCCAAAAAACATGTCTAAATTCCGAAGGATGGCCACCTTTATGCATATACATTTTAAAATGCACAACACACAGCACATTATCACAAAACGCGGATTCAAACCAAAAGTAATTGACGATTTAGGATTATGCTATTTATTTTTTATTCACCTAAACTTAAACAGAGAATTCAATAAATTGTTTTAAAATATGTAACGATTAGTTTAAGTACATGTTCTTCTGCAGTTTGAGAGAAGCTTACTCGAGAACAGAATATAGTTTTACAAGGTATTTGCATTTGTTCGGGAAGACATGTTATAATGCTAATTCCTCATATTTGTTAACACGTTTGTGCTATAGTAACACTTCCTCGTTAAACGTCGTTTATTTTTTCATAACGACAACCTATTTCAAAGAAACAAATTTTGAAATACCTAAAAGCTTTTCACATAACTATCGGGGACTGTATTTTGTGGTGATCTTAAACACATCTTCGTTTATTATGATTTTTAACGTCAATTTAATGTTTGAAATGATAAATAATATCATAAGATAACATTTCAAATATTAAATTGACGTGAAAGTATTAAAAACTTTAATAAAAGATGTAACGATGTAATTCTAAAACTTATGGGCATTAAGATAATTCAATAAGCCTCAAACGTTTGAAATGATCGAGGTTTGATGCTCATACATATTAAAAACTTCTTAAAATCCAGCAGAATTAATGCAATTTATGTAAACAGTCTATGCCTAAATTCAGTCTTTCAAGTTTGATCTGCTAAATGTACTGAATACATCGTCATTCCATTACAAAACACTTATATGTATACACAAACCATTAACATAAACAAGCTTAAACAGCAAACCATATATATCTGATTCAAAACAGACATGTCTGACGTCAACATTTTAATTAGTCACACCATTAAGCATAGCTACGGTAAACGCCAAATGTATTTACAGCATCGTTGATGTCTGGACCAATTTACTTACCATATTTTACCTTCCTTTATGGGACTTAAGAATAATACCAGAAAGGTGCAGTTACCACATATCAATATGACAGTTAGGAGTACAGAACACGTGTAGGTATCGACGTTAACAAGCACGGATACACGTTTACGTTATTTTGAACGTCTCGTTGACGTATTGCTGTTTGCACTGATGGCCATATGAAACTACACCATGTCAAAATGACGATTTCCATCACCAGTCAGAAAGGTTGACTTGAAGCAAACCTCAATTATATAAAATTCAATATTGATCAATGAAAATAAAACTATGTCAAAACTCGGCATATTTAACCATTGGTTCCTTTCCGTATTCGACTTCATGAAATGAATGGTGACAATGACACAACTTTTTTTGCTGAAATATATCATTATACTATTTGAATCATTTGAATCATGTCTGATCGATTATTGATTACAAGTATAGGTGGTTTGCTTACGTTACAATATTCCTTTCCTGATAAATTAAAGTAAACTAAAGTTATCAATAATGCCATCGCTATACAGTATTTAATTGATGTGAAACATAACGATATTTGTATCCTTCCTTCATCGTAGTTTCAAACCTAACACATGGTCTTCACGTGTCGATGGCTATCCGTCACTTAATAATCAACCCCCAAATTTAAAGTTATTCAATTTTTCAGCGTCCTACATGAACATAAGAAATTAAGTGTTAACATTGAATTGTTAGACTAAGATTTACAATTGCTAGCAATATCAATCTCATTTGATAATGAGATATCGATCAAGTTATGTGGTATTCAAACGTGTTCAATGAATGCACCAAATCTGATTTAAAGACAGCAACAACGCTGAACTGACCTGGCTGAGAATTTGTCCAACTCAGATGCAAACAGTGTCATCATGTCGAATGCATTATCATATTACAAGGTACAATGTTGCTGTATATGTAGAGAGTCAATACGGTGTAATAAAATGCACATGTGGATATACAAGTAACTGTATACTTACATGTACACCCATATAAAGGTATATAGAAATGTAAAGACGTCTGCATGGTTGTGTATAAAGACAATATGGTTAAAATCTAGTTTAATGTTTGCTTTCGTAAGTCTGACAATACATCGAGAGAGATTGTCATTTGGATCGTGCCAGCTGCATTTTGGGAATCACTGGGTTGACCATCAAATTATCCTCGTCTTACCTGAGGCAAAGGGACTGATGGAGGAAGCAATGGTAATTTAAGATATGTATATGTGTGTTTAGAAATGGAAAACGTTGAAGTCATAATAGTTCATTGGCATTACTTATCTTCTGAATACCTGAAGGTTCCATTGTCTGATGGAATTATGAACATTTCTTTTAAGTTACGTAACTCAATTGAACTAAGCCTTGTTAATAGTAACTTGGGGAACGGGAGACATGTGTACCTGGCTGCTAGCACTAAAGTGACCGTTTGCTTACCAGAGTCTAATGGAGGTAGGTAATGGTAAGTAATATGAGTGTTTGGAAATGCTAGAGCTCTGGGTTAAAGTAACGACATAAACATTTTAGCATGGATGTCAGAACGAAGAGTACCCTGTAAAGTGTTTAGAACTTGTTGCTTTGTTTAGAGTATGGCGTTTTCTTCACTCAGCATGGCATAACCTTACTAACCATCTGGCTGACCGATTGGTTTAGAGGTTTCAGTGTATGGCAAACTTGAACTTAGGTATTTAATTTATGAAAAGACGTAGGAAGGAGCAATCACAGCAACTGGGAGTTACATGGTCTAGTAATTGAATAACGATTTCATTAACAAGATCTTTATAAATCCTCAAAAGTTTCATTTTCAACGATTTGTAAAACACGTTTTGGATTGAAACGTCTATGCAAATGGCAAATTGTATAATGACAGCCACCAACATTCTGAATTAATAATGCATGCATGTTTTTTTAATAATTGAGAGCAGTTTACATTCTTCGGAAAATGTTGATGCAAACACTGTGTTCGGATTTTGATTTGACGATGACATATAGTGAATCTATGTTTAGTATTGTTTACCTACTGAAAACAGTAGTCACTGCACAAGAATCATACGGACCTACATGTAACATTAGTGTTATAAGCGCATTGCTATCATTTCAATTGTCAACGAAAATCAACTTCAAATTATTACAATTGATGTTAGGTGCATCTGAAGTAAATCTTGCTGAGTGTCCTAAACTATTTATCTCATCTAACGAGTTCAGAAGTGTTTTGCAGTCATGTATTTTTGTATATGCAAAACAAATACGTACACTGAGAGATGAACAATAAATCAGAACTAATTACAGTAAGAATGACCTTTGAACACAACATTAACTTGGATTAATCTCCTTTGAGCTGTCGTGTTTCATTCGGATTTATTCACACTTTATGATCCCTCAATATAAATACATCATATCTATATGTTTATGCTTTTCAACTTTCTACTATCATGGGATTTATTGCATGATCCCAGTGAAAGAACGCAACTTTGCTTCAGGGTACGTTTACGCAGAATTCTGACAGAAAGATGTGTTTTATTGTATATGTATAACATGTTTATTCGAGCCTGGGGCGATATCACGTCCATCTGGTTGTCTGTGATCGTTAGTTTGCAATAGACAACGATCAGTTGCTATCGTTTGAAGCATGCCGCGCACGTGCAATATACAAGCACGGGCTTCTTGACTTTCTTGAAAGGCTTGAATAGAAACCAGAGTGCATGCGCTAGCCATTCATGAAAGCTGTAGTTTAACCTTTTCGTTTCTGCAACATCTTTAAAAAAGATGTGAGTGAAACTTGTTTGAGAAAGCTGAGATCGCAGTGATTACGGAAAAGTGAACTAGTCAATCGTAGAACTAAAACAAATTGTGAAACACCGTCAATGAATAAAGTATTAAACTGAAAAAGTGATGTATTTCTGATTCATATATAATGAATTGTGAGAGTTGAACCCCTTCCATGCCTAGCTCAGCCAAAATGGTAAGACCACTTCGAATCAAAATCGATAAAATGGTTTCCAAATGTTTTTCCAAGATGTTTCGAAAAGTGTTGACATATCATATATCAAAACATTTCTTCAAAATACGCCTCCTTTCTTCTGATTTATAGTAAACAGTTTCCTGTTGTGAAAATATAAATACTTAATAATATGCTTCATACTGTTTCTTCAAAATTCCAATTCCAATCACCAATGTCTTAAAAGTTTATTATGGTAAAAAGTGAATATTATTTTAGTAAACAAATTCAAAAAGGTCAAGGTCCGTGACTTAACACCAACACCGCTTTCCAAAGATTCTCGTAAAGAACATTGAACATGCATGGTCTTTAAACACGAAATGGTATTCACAGGTAACTGTAACCCACTGACGAGATAAGTAAAGGTAGAACTACTAGCCTAATTTCTTTCAAAATTGAAGCATCTGCTTCTTCAATTTCATTCATGACTTCACACGAGGTACCGTCTGCAAGTCGGTAACGCTACAGGTAACATCAATGCGGCTGTATGTACCTACATGCATGTTGTCTGTTTCACTTGACGCTGTGTGTTTCAATAAAGTTGTAGATTTCACTTCGCTCGTGCATTTCATGCTAGAGCCGTTACTCTCGAAACTGGGCCCTGGTGAAGTTTAGTTTTGATAGTAGTCCATGTGTGAAGTATAGACTTGAGAAGTTCGGGGAATAATGGTTCGATAACAATTTGCCTTCAAATCATAATACATACTTTTACTTTTGTTATTTCTCTTGTCGGGATGTTCACCTGTTTATGTCATTCTTATATTGCTAAATTCATTTATATCTACATTGTACACAGTCAATCCTTATTTCTCTAGCAAATGAGCTTCTTTCACTTGGTCATACCTTTATATTTTACTTATCTTGATCCTTACAATTTTGACATTTCACTCTATTATGTTAATTCATGTTTAATTTTTGTTTGTTTACGTCATATTCTCTGTAATTATTTAACTTGATTAATGTCAATATGTGATCTTATTAAATATGTATTACAAGATATAATTAATGGGAAAACGTCACTGACAATTATATACATGTATATAAACCATATTTTACATGAATATCCGATGATGAAACGAAATTAAAATCATCAATCACTGAAACTGTTGAATGTCTTATTTACTACAAGTGACGCTCCGAGTCTTATAAACGAGCCTATCTTAAAGATCATGCGATAAAGCGAAGATGAAAGGCTATGAAGGAAACGTCGATTATTATCGCTAGCCTAGTCAGTTCCCACATTATTGAGGGGGAGGGGTCCTTATACGGGGTGAGGGTGGGGGCATAAATAGCGAGGATGTAATTACCCAGTTTGGTAAACTCTTTAGGCGTATCTCTAAGTCTTGAGTATGAACGCAGATACCCTGTTACACTGAAAACTACATCGTTAATTCCAGTGTGACAAATCTTTCACTTAAAGAGGTTTTATCCCCATGTTCCTATCTTTAGCTTTAAGTAAATGTAGTGACAGTCAGCATTATAAATTTGCAATTTGTCTGGATTAGAAGATTGGTATAACAAACATGAAAACAGTTTGTGATAACATTTCAAGGTACAGTCAAACCCACATATTATGACAGTCGCGCTTTGAGAGTTTTCATATCCAAGTATTTATCATAAAGAGGTTGAACTGTAAAGAGTTGGCAGGTGTCTGCATGAAATACCCGTGCCACCCGCCATTGGATCGGCGCGGGTCGGGTTGTTTTTACTTTTTATGTAAACAATTGCACATGTGAAAGCATTCCTAGCGCAATAGTATTGACAAAATTCTATTGCGTTGACCTAGTTTTTAATATTCCGGTGACTAAATGGGATCGTATTTCCGAATATATATAAGTGGAATTTGTGGAAATGAAGATGAAGTATGATTCATTTCCACGACATATGTCTTTGAAGCGTTAAATAGTGTACCAACTCTGATAGTGATATATAATAATTACAAAATAGTCACAAAATATGAAAAATCCAGCAGTATACGAGTGAATACGTTATATATGACAGACTTCATTAAGAACATGTAATACTAACCCAACGAAGCAAAATAATATGCAAAAAAGTCAAATCCTTGATACACGAATATCCTACTAGTCAATGTTAGCAAGAAAGACTGAGCGAACTTTTAAAGAAATATGTCTTGTCCCAGTTTTTTTAGAAATAGAAGATAAGAAAGCAACTTAATACATAATATTTCAATGCTTGAAAAAAACTGTTTATGAAGGACGGACTAACGCCTCACAACACTTGGCTGTCAATTTTCACATGAATTGTGTGTTTTCAAACCGGTGCATTCGTAACTGAACTCCTAGGGCTAATTAGAGACAACTGCCGAGACACAAGGGAAACCGTTGCTGTTTAGCATTTAAAATGTCAGTTGAACGGTTGTGCAACAGCCAGATTTGTCAAAATGAAACGTAAACTTCACTAAAACTACATTTGAAGCCGTTGATTTGAACACAGTCGTATACAACGCGACAAAGTACTGTACGGATTAATCTGAACTCATTTGAGTCAAAAAATGTATATAATTCTCAGAATAGACTTCAATAATTGTCAATGTACGCGAAAAGGGCGTCGACATACCATAATAGATTTAGAACGTTGCAATAAACAACTTAAGTTGATATGTTTATGAGTTTAAGTGTTTATAATGTCATAGTGGCAAACTGAGCCAGCGTCTTAACATTACATAAATACTTCTTTGAATTGTGTGATCCTTTCTTTTCTAAACCCCAGTCTAATTTTGAACAAACTGACTTTCCCTATATAGCTTCTATACATAGAAGTGTTATGACAACGATTTGAAAAGATTCGGATTAAGCGATGATATTAAACTATCATTTTTTACAACCAAACGTCAACACTGAAGATAATAACACAATAAAGGAGATATCGGAATACTTATAGTTCATAAAGAGGTTCAACATCAGTCAACGCCAGACTGTTCAAAGTGTCGGCATGTGTCTCTCTCCAAATATATAATGTACATTGTAATTGTACAGGTATATAAACAACTTACCTTATAATCCTGGGTCTATACGTATCCGAAGTACTTATTCCGTGCCTCTTTGAACGCGAGGCTTTACTGTATGACACACCTCACAGAGAGGGAACGCGGGGATACCTAACTACGTCATAACTAGGCTACACCAGAACGAGGCTGGGCACGTGAATGTCGCCCTCTCTGACATGCGTGTTACCGCTATCTTAGTCTTATCATCATCTTTTCAGGTGCGCCGTAAAAAGTATTTCCTTGTTATGCTTAAGTTGTAGCGACCTGACTTTTAAAAAAGTGAAAAAAAGTTTATGTACATTTTGACATCCTTTAGTTTTATGGGTTAGTGGGATTGTTGGTTGATATATATATTTTTTATATTATTCAAAAGTGTATATTAAATGCTGAAAATGAAATGGGTGTATAAAGTTACAGGATTTTGTTTTTTAAAAGTCATACATTTGTTTGCTTCGTTGTAACTTGAGTTGGTGGAGTCATAAAGTATCATGAGTTAAATTTTATATAACTTTATATCATTATTCATGAAATTCATATGAATACAACATTTATGTAACCTTTTCCTGCACGTTAAGGTGATTAAGTTTGTCATGCACGTAAAATAATTAATTTTATTTCTGCCTAAACAATTTCAATATTTCACGGAAAACATTTCAGAAAGTTGTCTTCCGCTCTTCATAAGCATCGTGTATCTTTTTATGATCTTGGAAGAATTTTACCTGCTACAAACCTCGTTCACTGATGGTTCTAGCACGTATATGCACCCACACAACAAACAACTACAACCCAACCGCGGTAAGAAGACCACAGTAACACCTTATGGATATCGCTCTTTCATAGTCGTGGGGTGGTTGGACACTACATGGCCAACCCAAGAGATTATCGTGGCGTTACTAAAGGGGATAAAGAGAGGGATTATCAATAGCGTTACAAAGTAATAAGTTACGTTGAGAAGTTACCTTGTTAAGATTTTAGCCAGGAAATTGAACATTTATAAACGTTATTTGTTGTTACTTGTTATGTAATCGTTTAGAAATGCACCGTTGCACCTTTTCATCGTTTACTGACATTATCTCAGTACCCTTATATGTTAATTACCATTACACAATATATTTTATTATTACATATAAGTAAGATTTAAGTTAATTTCAAATTATTAAAGAGTCAAAGACTATATGATTATTTAATAATATTAATACATGTTTGTCTTCGGTACATTAAATTCAGTGTCACATGGCAGCCATGTGCAGCGCCAGTTCAAACGTTGTTCTATCCTTATAATGCTGAGCGCCAAGCAAGGAAGCAACAACTCTCCTCTTTTAACGTCTTTTCGTATGGCGCGGCCGGGAATCGAACCCCGACCTACCGGGTATAATGAGCGGACGCTCTACCAACAAAGCTACATCGTCATATCATTAAATTGTTACTTTGCACTATACATTTTACATAATTGATTTATGCACTTTCTGTGGGGGGAAACTTAATGCAAAGAAAATATTTCCTATAATCTACAAACGAAAATTTGGCTATCACAAAACATGTCGGTTTCACGTGTGAAAGAGGGGAATGGGTTTTGTATTGTTTTGTGGAGGAGGATATTTGTATATCCTCGCGAATTCGTTCCGACATTGCCGAGATAAACCCCACACAAATAGGGTCCTATTTCTACAGTGGCATTTTGATTTAAGCTCTTATATCAGAAGCCATGCTGGTTTAACAAAAACAACGAAGCTGCAACGAAATTGAATTATTTAAGCCAATGCTTAAGCGAGGCGCCACTCGTGTTTATATCAGCACGAAACGCACGTGGTTTACGTTACAAGATGTCAATCATTTGAGGAAATGTCATATGGCGTATTTACGCGACTGCATGAAAAACAGGAAAGAAATGTCTGTGTATAGTAAGTAAGTTTGTAAGTTTCCACACATCTACTTCGTTACGGGATAATATGTGATGCATCTTACACAGTAATTTGGTATATAAATAACTCAGTTTGTTTACTGCATTGTTTACAAACACGGAAATGCTCTCTGCAGGTGTGATGCTAATTTTGACTTCTATGTATCTCTATTATATCATATTTCTGGAAATCTGACCGCTGCGCTGTAAAGTTCATTGAGCTTGACCTAAGATGGCCTTTCATCTTGGCCAAAGGGTCTTAAAGTGGACAGACTGACCATCGCGTGTACTTGATTGATGGGTCCGTCATGATGTGGAGAATAACATGGGGATGAAAACATGAACCTCGTTGATTAAATGATACGTCATGTCGTTAAGCTAATACGCTGCAGACAGACCAAATGTTCCATGATTTGGTATGATTTCTTTGAAAGTAATTTAGTTCATACCAGTGTCATTCAGTAACTGATTAATACGTCAGATAGTGAAATGAAGAAGTTATAATATATTGTGATGACGATTTTGATGGGTGATATATACAAACGTTGATCATCCCAATAATCATCTCGCTGCAACACCTTCATCATAATAACGTCATCCCATTGCCACCAACTTCATCATGCAAACTGCATCCCATTGCCACCACCTTCGTCTGCATACTATCATCTCAATGCCACAACGTACTTTCAACAACTGCATCTCATTGCCACCATCTTCATATCAACAACTGCATCTCAATGCCACAACTTACTCTCAACAACTGCATCTCATTGCCACCATCTTCATATCAATAACTGCATCTCATTGCAACCATTTTCGTCTCATTGCCACCAACTGCATCTCCTTGCCAAAAACTTCTTGTCATTGGAATCAACTTCATCTCATTGCTATCAACTTCATCGTAACTAGTTCATTTCAATACCACCAAATGCACCTTAATAACGCCATCATATTGCCACAAACTTCATATCAATAACTTCATCTCATTACCACCAACTGAATTTCAATGACTACATCTCAATGTCACAAACTTAATTTCATTTCAATGTCTCTCGATCAACCTCTTCTAACTAGGGCACCTTTATCTCGATAACGTCATCCAATTTCCACAATCTGTATTTAATTACTACCAACTGCCTTTTAATCAGTTCATCTCATTGCTACCAAAACCATCTTAATAACTTCACCCAATTGCAACCAACTGCGTTTCATTGTCACCAAGCTAATTGCATTGCGACTAAGGCCATCTTAATAACTTCACTCCACTGCTACAATCTTCATCTCGATAACTGCATCTCATTGCCCCAAACTTCAATCAAATGCCACCAATTAAATCTCATTGCCACCAACGTCATCTTAATTACTTCACCTCATTGCCACCAACCTTCAACTTAATGTCACCTTCTTCATCTCAATAACTTCATCCCATTGCCACCAAGTTGTTGTCATTGCCATCAACTTGGTGGCAATGACATCAACTTCATCGCATTGGCATTATGTCATTTGTCTACCTTATTATATGTAAAATAACAATGAATCAGTTCAATTTCAAAAGTTGAAGAGACAGCTTATTTAGTAGTGACGTCAGTGTAAAAGAAAACATGTGTAAACCAACAAGAAATAGACGTTGTTGCTACCTGATATTTCAGTCCCAGTTTGATGACGTCATATACTCAATTACGAGCTATGACTTATGTGACGGTTAAGTGGTAATTTCTAAAAAGTAATGAACAACAATATACTAACATTCAGAATAAAAATACAACCTCGCCTATTTCTGTATATATTTATCTGATTGAAACGACATAAACAGACAACAAAACATCTAGCACTAAATCCTGATTGTTTTTCTCTTCTAAAATCTTGATTTCATTTTACATCTTGATGCATCAGACACATGTTTTAAAGATAAATGTAATTTACCGCATTAAGTACAGAATCCTAGAAATTCAAGCAACTGTTTTCATCGTTAAAGTCACTCACTCAGAGCATTCAGCTCCTAATCAAAGAGTTTATGTTACCGGTGATTTCTATCTCACATTTTTTAGGTTATTTTCCTGAAAGTTTCAACTGATATAATATTTCTCCTTCAACATGTAATGCGACATTATATTGTGTTATTACTGTCTACATAATCGATTCATCCTTCAATGTCTAACACAATGTGTTATTTATCCTGCAACACCTAACACAAGGCGTTAATTCCCTGCAATGTCCTACACAGTGTGTTATTTTTCCTGCAATATCTAACACAATGTGATATTTATACTGCACAAGTTGTTATTTTTTCTGCAATACCTTCCACAAGGTACGAGCTATCTCGTTTAGTTACAAAATTCTGTTTTAACACAAGGTGTACTTTTTCCTGCCACGTCTAACACAAGATTCTGTTTAAACACAAGGTGTAATTTTTCCTACTACGTCTAACACAATATTCTGTCTTCAACCTGCAATCACACTAATCGTCGAAATCCAGGTAAAAGCTCACCTGTATGCTTTGATCTTCCGCCGATTCAGTTTACCGTTGGAGTGACAGCCTAAGAAAGTTGTTGACTGAACGCAGAAAGAAAACGACTTGACGAAACAGCGAAACATCCTCTACAGTTGATGGGCAAACTCTAACTCCGGCTTTCGCTTCTAGGTCGATAAAAGTTTATGTATCGGAGGCTTTCGTAAATATTTGATTGACTAATATTGTTGGAGTGAGTCGCTCCCGGATTACACACCGCCTGCTAAGATGCACAGTGGCTTAATCGTGGAATGTTGGTTAAAATGACACTTCGACTGGAGAGACATCGCTTGCTTTGGAACGTGTCCAAATATTGCCATCTTGCTTTCCCTTTTAACTTTCATAATATAAGCCACTGTGATTATTCAAACCAATTAATACTCTAAAAATCACAGAAATCAATTTATCATAACGTACTAATTGTGAGAATTATGTTGGCACATTGCTATGGGTAAATAGCAAAGAATCGGTTTAACTAGCAATACTTCAGCGGAGACATCGGTATATTGGAATACGTCCAAATACTATAGCACTGTTTTTGTTGCATGTGCTTTAACATGTAATCCGTGGTGATACATTTCACTTATCAAGACGGGAGCAATTAATTATATATTAATAATTTGTCCCTCGGCTGTGTCAGACGGATTTTATTTATTCCCGCGTTGTTTCCTACTGCATGGTGTTGCGTGACATTACATTTTCCTAACTCATTTCGGCTTGTAATCAACACATATATTACATACCTGATATCAACGTCGTATTTACTAATGCTGGTTTTGGTAAAATGCAAATGTATAATTCATTCTTGAAACTGATATGCATCGCATGTTTTACCTAATATGGAGCACATCGTCAACTGAGGAATAGTATTAACTAATATGGAACACATCGTCAACTGGGGAAAAGTATTAACTAATATGGAACACATCGTCAACTGAGGAATAGTATTAACTAATATGGAACACATCGTCAACTGAGGAATAGTATTAACTAATATGGAACACATCGTCAACTGAGGAATAGTATTAACTAATATGGAGCACATCGTCAACTGAGGAAGAGTATTAACTAATATGGAGCACATCGTAAACTGAGGAATAGTATTAACTAATATGGAGCACATCGTCAACTGAGGAATAGTATTAACTAATATGGAACACATCGTCAACTGAGGAATAGTATTAACTAATATGGAACACATCGTCAACTGAGGAATAGTATTAACTAATATGGAGCACATCGTCAACTGAGGAAGAGTATTAACTAATATGGAGCACATCGTCAACTGAGGAATAGTATTAACTAATATGGAGCACATCGTAAACTGAGGAATAGTATTAACTAATATGGAGCACATCGTCAACTGAGGAATAGTATTAACTAATATGGAACACATCGTCAACTGAGGAATAGTATTAACTAATATGGAGCACATCGTAAACTGAGGAATAGTATTAACTAATATGGAGCACATCGTCAACTGAGGAATAGTATTAACTAATATGGAGCACATCGTAAACTGAGGAATAGTATTAACTAATATGGAGCACATCGTCAACTGAGGAATAGTATTAACTAATATGGAACACATCGTCAACTGAGGAATAGTATTAACTAATATGGAGCACATCGTCAACTGAGGAATAGTATTAACTAATATGGAGCACATCGTCAACTGAGGAATAGTATTAACTAATATGGAACACATCGTCAACTGAGGAATAGTATTAACTAATATGGAGCCCATCGTCAACTGAGGAATAGTATTAACTAATATGGAGCACATCGTCAACTGAGGAATAGTATTAACTAATATGGAGCACACCGTCAACTGAGGAATAGTATTAACTAATATGGAGCACATCGTCAACTGGGGAATAGTATTAACTAATATGGAGCACATCGTCAACTGGGGAATAGTATTAACTAATATGGAGCACATCGTCAACTGAGGAATAGTATTAACTAATATGGAGCACATCGTCAACTGAGGAATAGTATTAACTAATATGGAGCACATCGTCAACTGAGGAATAGTATTAACTAATATGGATCACATCGTCAACTGAGGAATAGTATTAACTAATATGGAGCACATCGTCAACTGAGGAATAGTATTAACTAATATGGAGCACATCGTCAACTGGGGAATAGTATTAACTAATATGGAGCACATCGTCAACTGGGGAATAGTATTAACTAATATGGAGCACATCGTCAACTGAGGAATAGTATTAACTAATATGGAGCACATCGTCAACTGGGGAATAGTATTAACTAATATGGAGCACATCGTCAACTGAGGAATAGTATTAACTAATATGGAGCACATCGTCAACTGGGGAATAGTATTAACTAATATGGAGCACATCGTCAACTGGGGAATAGTATTAACTAATATGGAACACATCGTCAACTGAGGAATAGTATTAACTAATATGGAGCACATCGTCAACTGGGGAATAGTATTAACTAATATGGAGCACATCGTCAACTGAGGAATAGTATTAACTAATATGGAGCACATCATCAACTGGGGAATAGTATTAACTAATATGGAGCACATCGTCAACTGGGGAATAGTATTAACTAATATGGATCACATCGTCAACTGGGGAATAGTATTAACTAATATGGAACACATCGTCAACTGGGGAATAGTATTAACTAATATGGAGCACATCGTACACTGGGGAATAGTATTAACTAATATGGAACACATCGTCAACTGGGGAATAGTATTAATTGTGTTAAGAGAAGAGTTTATAAGAGACGGACAGTGGAAGGGTAAAACGGAACATAAACTAGATTAATCGGTATAGAACAAAAGGGATTGGGCGGGATAGAAACTAGTCCTGCTCTATGACTTTATATAGAACAGCCTTTGAAACACTCGACACAGGTCTACTATTAACTGAATGCACATGGAACGAAAAGCTTAAAGAAATAAAATCATAGGGATGAAGGTATACAGTAATTACTCTTAACATAGAAACGTGGAGAGAGAGAGAGAGAGAGAGAGAGAGAGAGAGAGAGAGAGAGAGAGAGAGAGAGAGAGAGAGAGAGAGAGAGAGAGAGAGAGAGAGAGAGAGAGAGAGAGAGAGAGAGAGAGAGAGAGAGAGAGAGAGAGAGAGAGAGAGAGAGAGAGAGAGAGAGAGAGAGAGAGAGAGAGAGAGAGAGAGAGAGAGAGGATATGACGAAATGTTGTAAGGGGGTAAATGCATTGTCGCAAAATATCTACGGAGATATGTAGAGAAAGGCAGAAAGAGAACAAAAAGTAAAAGTAAACATAAAAGATGAAGATAACAACATTACAGTCAGGGAGACGTAGAGAACACTATATATACTGAATTGTTACTAAAATGATAAAGGAAGATATGCTATTGATAAATCACGCAATTCAGTACCCCCACAATCACATCAACTTTGATTACAACGTATAATGGGAAACGAGTCAAATAATCAATGAAGTGGGGTTATTTAGAGATGTGACCCAACTTAAAAGTAACCCATGTGAACTATAAAGCCTGTTGACGTGGTGTTATCAACAACATGTTGTGAAAACATCCCTATAAAAGGGTGCAGCTTCATCCGTGTGTAAAAATGCTTTTAGAATAATTATTCTCATAATCCTGTAGCATTTCGGTACCATTATACGATGGAAACATGTCGCGTTGGCTTTATTAAACCCCGGGATACCTGCCAAACAGCGCAATGACACCAGATTATAAAAAGTTGAGAATTATTTTTGATTAAGGTTTTTCTTTCAAGACCATTTTATGATCTTGCTGTGGAACCCTGTGACACTACTTCAAAGTTATTGGTAATTAGTAATTACGTTATTGAGCTAATCAAAGTCTTATCTCATTCATTCTCGAGTGAGGATTTTCTCACTTTGAAAGTCAAAATATCACTTATCGCAATCATGCTGGGAAATGGGAATTCTCTACATCAATGATTGTTTATATTTGATTCAAGTTTGTCCTTATCATTATCATTATAATTATCACAGTTTAGATTTAATCCCTGTTTATGTTCGTCGAGGAAACATTTACCCAACAGGCCATTACCCGTACTATCTATTACCTCAATAGTCTATATCAACAACGTTCACCGTCAATTTCACTTGTCTGTTACCAGTTTCATAATGCAATAACCACGAATCCCCATAAAAGATGTGATTAAAGATGGTGGCTAAATGAACATTTACAATATGACAAATTGATATGATCGACAGCCAGATTTCTAGAAATTCTCTCTTGAAATATTTAGATAATTGAGCAAATACTCAAATTAAGACAAAATCTTAAACTGATGCTACATGCAAGCAACCAACGTTCAATTTCATAAAGCGTGTCCATGATTCAAAACTATTTTTAAAACGAGCAAAACTGAAAAGAACATGTCCTTGTTAGATCCTTATCATACGTATTTAAATTTATCGAATGAAAGTATTCAGTATGGTAAAGTACAATATAAACTAGCGACCACAAGAAACTTTACCAACAAAAAGGCAATATAGTTTAATCAACAAATGATTTATACAACTGAAACATTATGTTCAGAAGCGAAAAAAAAAATTCCGATTTTGAAACATTAATTTATTTTGTATATGAAAAGAATGAAACAGTTGAAATTGTTGAGCGTTTCTTTTGGCCGCTAGTTTATAATCGAGGCAAAATTGTATCACATTTTTTCAAGGACTACCATAGACTTCGTTAAACTACCAAGACCTCTATTTTATCACCAGAACAACACTCACTTCTAAAACAAGCTACCTTTACCTATCGCAGCCAACAATGCCACTGGTCATACAGGTCTGATAGAACAGGCATCTGTGCGGCTCTCTAATGAGCAGTCAGAATGCGGTTTGTACATAAACAACGTGAAATTAACACGTTAACGACATGCTGAATGTACCTGTTCGTGGGTTGTAGACTAATGGAAGTGGCTTTATTTAGTGAAAGATACATGGGTGAAACAAACATGTGTTTAGAAAGGAACACGGTTGTAAATGCTAACAATTGACTATGAGGTAAGATGAGATGGGTTGTTTAACGTCGTTTACACGGAAGTGTGTTGCTGGGAGAAAGCTTGCAACATCATCGTGACTATTTTGTGATGAAGCCTGCAACTGTCGAGTGAAACCAGCGATTTGGGGTAGTTACTTCATACGTAAATGAACAAAATTCATTCAGGCGCAACTTCACAAATATATGTAGAAAATAGAGTTGATGAGATTATGACGGGATTTGAATGCCGCACTCTTGAACCAAAGTGGGAAGGGTTTTTTTACCGCGCTAAATTCACTCTCAGTTATATGAGTGAACATAATTGATACATGTATGTGTTCACATAACTACTGACGGTACGGTATTTTAGACACTGAGGGAATGTTTGTTTTGTTGTTTTTTTCACAAGTAAATAGTCTAGAAATTAGATTTTGTTTTGTAAACTTGTACGTGTATGTTCAACCAACATTGCTAAACTTATTTCAAAGTGGAAACAGATTTTGCAACAGTAAAATATGGTGTTTACATTTAGGTTTTTTCTGAAAGAGAATATGCCATGGATGCTAATTATTGACGCACTAACATTGAGCCATGCTAACATGGTGTTCGGAAATGGTTATTTAGACTTAAGACACAGATTAACTTAAATATCACTTTCATCGTTCTAATTTTTAAGTTGATTCTAGACTTTGTTTAAATATATCTCATTACAAAACAACAACTGTATTAGTCCAGTAAAACCTCTACATTTAAGATTTGTCTTCAAAAGACCTGGTTGACGACGTGCCTATTGTGCATGTGACCTGCAGACACAATTATGAACAATGTATGAAATATAAAGGAATAACAATAAACCCTTTCAAAATAAACATGTGATACAAATTGACATCAACACAAAACGTCCATGTAAATAAAAACAAAGACATCTATTGTTAGTCCTTAGTGTCAAAACCACGTACCTCAACTTGTAAACGAAATCCCCCAAAGACTAAAACAAGTTTGTCTAGATCTCCTCTTGATGTCGGCTTTACCTGAAACGCCGAGATGAACTACAGCAAACTGGAGAGGACTAACTTCTGCCTGCTGCTTGTTTAACATGTAAAAATCTCCTCTTTTCGTCCGGAGCTTTAAGCTGCCTTTTCAACATGTAAAGTCTCCCATTCGATCAGTGCTTGGTTATCGCTTAGCCTGAGCTGGTAGACTTCGATTGGCAAGTGTTTACATTAACTTGGTTCGATGGGGGAGGGCTAGGCTGCAAATGAGTACTTGTTCTCTTTTGAGGGGAAATTCTACTGAACTGATATGTTTACGTTATAACATCATATAAAATGAGTTTCGTTGTGAAATTTTGTAATTGTCATGTCATGAAGGAGATTTCTATTTAGACATTATCAATAAGCATTTTGTTAATAAAAGACTTAATCATAATATAACTTTGAATATTATCTATGTTGAGTTTTTATGCCATTGATGTTTAATGTGAAAAATAATACAAAAATCTCAACGTATCGTAACCGTACATGTGTACAGACACCTAGTTTAAATTAGTTCAACCAATTTGAGAGCGACCGGTGATACCTGAATGGTAAAACATTTCAAAATTTTTAACAAATTTGCAAACACCTGGTATAGGTAGAAGACACTAAACGAACTCCCATTTAATACTATTTAAGTTAATGATTTAGTATAACCAAAATTAATCAAATGAAATTGCCGACAATGTGAAACTTACATTTCAAAAGTCGTGTACCATCGCGATATCAGGACGGCTGTGACGTCACAACAATACACCGTTGTGACGTCAGCGGTATTATACAAGTTTTGCCGTATCCTCCACAGGAGAGTAATACTAACTGGTATTAATTATCCAGATGATATTCACAAAGATTAAGGTTTACAGTAATTATAGGTTTCCTGCTTATTCTGATGTTAGTTTTCTAATCATCAACGATGACACAATAACGTCTAACTAACTACTATTCTACTTCAAAGTGGTATGCAAACTTTATACCAAACATTAAGTCGTACGTGTACAGCTGCATACCCAAAGTTTGTTCATTTACTTGTGCATTTAGTGCTAATATCATGTATTTTGGCATGTCTTTGAATCATCGTATCAACGAGAAAACTAGACCGATCACTTTTAATTGTGCATTAACACAAGACAGTGGTGTATGCCATAAGATAATCTGATTTAATACCTCATAGTAAACCGTTATAATTTTGGCAGTTCTCTGAAGTGCCTTGGGTTCAATCTTTTAAAAACTACAGTTTTTATTTTCTTCTGTGAAATATTCAGTATGTGATCAACCGGGTCAAGTCAAGTCAAAGTCAAAAGTGTTTATTGTATTTAAGGCCTCCGGCCCACATACAAAATCTACATATACAAATGATAAATATAATACAGATGTTATAGTAATACAAACGATAGAGAACACTACTTGAACAACATGACAAGCAATTCTAAAATAGTTATTTTTGCTTCAGGACGAGTTTCCATCATTTAATAGTTCAGTTCTTAGTTTCATACTGTGTTTAATAAACAGTGACAAGTTAAGAATTATATTTTCATTTTGAGAAGACATTAATGATATAAAAGCGAGAGCAGGTGGTTTTGACAAATAAAAATCAGGAATGTATTTTCTTCTATAAACGGAGTAAAATGGACAAACAAGCATGAAATGAGTTTCGTTTTCAACTACTGATTTACATAATGGACACATTCTTCTACTCCTTTCCATGTACATTTTTCTGCCTTTATTTATCATTAAATCTAATAAACCAAGTCTAAATTTGATGAAACTGTTTCTTAAATCATTAGAATATAAAATAGATAAATATTTTTCTGGTTGAAGTAAACTTTTAAATGTCCTGTAACTATCATACCTTGAGCTATCATAGAGGATGGAATGCCAGTCTTGATAAAACATGTTAATAGCTTGGTTTTTAAAGTTATATAAAAATAGATTAATATTTCCAATTGTTTGGTTCATCCAAACAAAGCGATAACCATGAGAGAACAAAAGGTTTCTTACATGGGATGCCCAAGTGGTTTTACCAATACCATCTAAATGCAAAATCATGTTATAAGCTAGCTTTGGAATTCTATGTTCATGCATACCAATAATTTTTATCCAATATTTTAGGCATTTTACCTGAGAATTTATATATAACGGGTGTCTTCCACATTCGCCGTAAACCATGCAGTTTGGTGTTGATAATCCAACGGATAAATATCTTTTACATGCCAATAGGTGAAGTTTTTCTAGGCAGTCAAATTTTTGGAATCCCCAAATATCAGATCCATATAACATTATCGGTTGTATTTGGGAGTCGAATAGTTTAAAAAACACGTTAGGGGAAGACATTCCGATTTTAAATGAAACAGACATGACGTTGAATAAAGCTTTCTTCGCTCTTGATACTAAATCTTCAACGCTTTTTGAAAAGTTCATAGTGTGGGTAAACAAAATACCAAGATATTTATATTGACTATTAATCTTAAGTTGTAAACCATTAAGTACCCATTTTTCATTTGAAGCTAACGGCCCACCCCTTCTGAAAATTACAATGTTTGTTTTGTCATAGTTAACCGATAACTTCCATTCTTTTGTGTAACGTTCCAATATATTAAGTTGATTTTGTAATCCTACAACAGTGTCTGACACTAAAATCACATCATCAGCAAAAAGTAGCATTAATATTTCAAATATATCTGGGAACATTTGAATACCATGCTTTCCATTATTAACAATGTCATAATACAATTCATTGATGAAAAATGAAAACAACACTGGGCTTAAAATACACCCTTGTCTTAATCCAATCGGGCAATCAAAATAGTCCGTACAATCACCACCAGAACGCACACAAGATTTTATGTTAGCATACATGGACTTTAAAACAGAAAACATTTTCCCTCGAAATCCGGCCCTTAATAAACATTACCATAGTTTAGAACGATCTACAGAATCGAATGCTTTTTTAAAATCGACAAATGCAACGTACAATTTGTGTTTTCGACGTGAAAGACATTTCTGGATAATTGCATGTAATGAAAAGATATGGTCTGAAGTCGAATATGTTTTTCGAAAACCGGCCTGAGCTTCTGGTATTAAATCCCGCATATTTGCCCATTTTGTTATTCTATTATTCAATATGGTTGTAAATATTTTACCCAAGATACTCATTAAGGAAATGCCTCTATAGTTGTCGGGATCATCGAGCTTTCCTTTCTTGTGTAGAGGAACAATTATTGACGAAGACCAACTTTCTGGAAACATGCCATTATCAAATAATATGTTGAAGCATTTTATCATGAAAGGCATGATCACGAATTCAGAACATTTAATCATTTCTATGATTATATGATCAGGACCAGCGGATTTCCCATTTTTTAAATGTGATATAGCATTTGATATCTCATTTTCTGATATTGGTGTTTCTAAAATCATTTTATCTACGTCTGTGTAAACTTCTAACATACATCATACATTTGCTCCTAAACTTATTCAATGTAAGTGTGATGAATGTGTTCTCATTTAGTCAATATAGAAACTTTTATTCGGAAATTAATGAAATTTGATTTTTTTACAATTTGACCCCTTCTGTCTTGTTCACTATGCCACATTTCATAAACATGTACCACTGCTGTGATGAAACAGGATACGTTTACGAGTGATTGTTTTACTCATGGATATATGATGATTCATTGTAATTGTATGTGGTTTAATTTTTTTGACATAACAATGAACGTCAATTTGCATGATATTCGCACTAAGATACACATGTAGGTGAACAAACTTTCGGTACGCAGCTGTACGTTTCAGAACACAGAAATAAAACCTCACATTCTCCTATTAAGTTGGATTTAATTTTCTAGATCAAATGTAAACGATTGGAAAGTATTTATATACAAGGGAACAATATGTAAATGTTGACATATCTGCTTGTTATCTTATTTAGCTAAAACAAGACGTTTCATTTCATATTTATCTAGCAGGGAATGAAGTGTTCTGAACGTGTTTAATACGTTTACAGTTTCTTCAATCAATAATGGATGATGATATTTACTGTTATTACTGGGAAAGGAATTTCGTTCTCTTGAGAACTAACATACAATGCCTTGGTTTATATTTATCTTAATTGCCCTAAGTTGTATAATGTGTTCGATACATTTTTTCAAGGATGAAGTGTTAACATTTCAATTTGAAAACTGATTTTAACTTTAAAATAATAATGTCGTCCATCTAGTAGAACATGCGATTTACTTTGACTCCTTGTTTTTTTTACTTAAAAAACAGGATTTGAATTATTTAAAAGATAGTTTGACCTGAACTCATGATCAAAATGATTAATCACAATCTATAAATGGAATGAGGTTATTTGGGTTTCACTGCTGTGCATTATACATATCCCACTTATAGTTGATGTTAGTGTAAATGCGAGAAGAAAGACGGCACCATCAATGAATGTATACATTACATTGGAAGCTGGTCAGTTGTAGATCGCAAGTGTTGAATTCATTATCATTATTATACATTACTGAATTTCAGAGTAGCGAAACACACAGATCTAACTACACTTACTACAGACGCTTAAGTGCACGTAGTTTAGTCACCTTGATGAATACAGTGCCTTTTCTTCAACTTTTTGTTTCGATGGGATTAAAAATACGCACGTGAGCATGAAAACAAGTTGGCATACAAAAGCCCTGGCTTATATGTTTTGTAATATACATCTTTAAGGAACGGTAAAAATGGTTAAATCAATTAACGACTCGGATAATGTTAATATCATATCAATATCATGTTATTGATAATTGATGATAGCGTTGCCTTGACTCATAATGAAAAATCAATATATATAGGACATTCATGGGTGACTATAACACTACACGCATGTTTACTGTGAACATCTGTCACCAAACTGGTAAAGTTTGCATATTAATGTAAGCTCGATTAGGGTATCCGGTAGGCAGGATATTGTCTTATTTAGTGCTTTGATAAACATGTTTTGTTGTGAAAATATAGTAATATATAATTATCATGAAATTAACACTAATTTGAAAGAAAGTCAATTACTTATTGCTATGATGTGATAACTAAACTAAACGTTTATCGCATTATTAACTACTTAGCCTATATAATGGTGATTATTTCACCCATTTGATGTCAACTTATTTGCCATTTAATGACAATTGAATTACATGGTATAGCGTTTAGTGTCATCAATACACCTAATTTATGTTCGTTTTTATCATTTGTTCAGTGCATGCTGTTGGATTATGAAACTGGGGAACAATCTTACAATATTTCATAAATGTTTGATAACATATCATAATCATACATTCTGAAGGATATAAACTGAACAAATTAATTTATAATTTCATTATTCCATTTGTAGCCTTCCAATATGCCAAATAGTGGATGTTTTGCTGATAAGGTGGTTTTGTTTAGAGTGTGAAACTGAATTTCGCTAACATGAAAACAAGTAATTATTTACCATTAAACATACAGCGCATGTAGACGCAACCACATACAAACCTGAACATATGGTTGCCATTTCCATAAAACACGTTCCTCAGTCATGTTATTTTCAGACGTTGAACTACGTTCAATTTGATTGTTGGCAATGTTTTGAAAAGACTTCTTGTAAACTTTCAAACATACTGCTTGGAACAGTTATCTCGTGTCTTGATGTTATGTAAGTGTTGTGTATGACATGCTACATAGACAGACAGACAGATAGATAAAGAAATATATATATTATAGAAGACACACGAACATACGTTAAGCGATATTTGAGAGATGATACTTAACATACAATTTTTTAAACGTATACTGCAAATGACATTAATCGGATGTTAAAATGAGGCAAAACGTTATTGGAACACTGACTAACGTCGGTGCTCTAACATATTACTTCAGATTTAGGCTAGCCAAAACGCAAAATCAGCAAATGTCAAAATACGGGCAAGATGATGTAATATTCGTAATGACAAAGTCTGGACATTTTTAAAGACCATGGTATAAGAGATCAGTTCGTAGGTAAGGCGCAAGAAAGTAAAACGTGTGCTGGCTAAGTTTACCAACATCAGAAGAAGTTATCTTTAGAAAGTGATTCACTCACAGTATGTTATGATTATTTCAGATTGGCGTTGGTTTCAGTTTGTGTTTGACAGTGATGACGGTATGTTTGGAATTTTCCCTTATCATCAATTAAACGTGGCTGTCATTTTGGTTAAAGGGTAATAATAATAAGTTTTTTATAAAATTAACTGTGTATGTTTGCTGAACACATCAAACTGTTTTGGACACCTGAGCCTTGAAGCAATAAATATATCGGTGAATTTCTCCCTTATCAATGATTAACGGAAATGTAATTATTTCTAATCAAAGAGTAATAATAAGTATTTTATAAGATTAACTATCTAAATGTTTCCTGAACAAACCTAAAATGGTTTCGACACCTTTTCACCTGAAACTTTAAGCAATAGATATCATATTTCTATCAACGTAATTTGGTAACATACATTGGATAAAACACATTCTTAATAAAAACAAAATCATAAAAAGTGCATTCAACGCCCTTTGATTGTTCTGCATCGCATGGAATCCAATATAGTGTTCACCTCACTTTGTTCCATCCATCACTTGGCTACGGTATTTTCCATCAAAACAAAATTCACTTAGTTGACATTATAACCAGATAACTGAAAGTGCTTTCATGTAATGTAATAGGCGACTCTTACAATTAATTAGATATTATCGAACCATTTCTCTCACAATTTATGAAGACGCCATGTCCGTTTCGAGTGAGCACCATCGGCACCTATGGTAACCGGTAACGTTTCTATGGCAACACATGTGAAAATATGGTAACCATCTGTCGGACATTTCCCGACGATATGTCTTGTATAAAAAAAACCAGAATTTATTTGTATTGGATAATCGCAACAGAATGTACAAAGAACACACTAGAAATATCAAAATAATAACCTGTAAACAGAACAAACCTACTGTTTGATATCGACACCATTTTGACCTTCAGAGGTTGCAATTGACCATGATTGACATCCACAAGTTAGTCACAAATCAACTTAACTGTGATTGCTTTCTACGCTAGTGCAAATTCCTGTGATACAAACTGAAAATAATTGATTCTGAAATCAATAACAATCGAAATCTAGGGATTATTTTATGATTATGGATCCTGCTTATTGATTAGGTCAATACACGGCATATTCTACATGTCAATGCATCCATTTCATGCCATACTCTGGTGTTCAGTTAAGTTGTTGTATTTACTCGGGAAAGTCTCACTTTGTCAATTTATAATGGAAATACATTTATTTGTTAACGTGATTTCTTGAAATGTTATATTTCTAAAATTAAAGAAAAAAATGCAATTATTGCCTAGTTTATATACTTAATATTCTTTGAAGTCTCCAGTTTGGACATGTGTCGCATTGTATGAAATTTTGAAAGTTCGTCTTACATTTGAGAGAGTTTAAGAAACTCTACTCAATCTAACTAACATGAGAATGATCCCCTACCTTCTCTCCAATGATGCGTTTACCATCCTTTCATCCGGGTATTCTATAAATACTATATCATATTCTTATATCAAGTTGGTATTATAACGTATCCAAATAAAGCTCGTCAAGGGCAATCTGAATTAGCTTGATATCTAATTGTTGGGAAAATGCAAGTATTTGATATCATTACATCATGAGGGATAATTAATCCTTCCAAATACTCAATGAAAAACAAAAGTTTGCATGTATCTAGATACAACGCAACATGCACACGAATGATACCTGTAATCAACAGGTGTGCATTATCAGGTAGCACAGGTGTGAAGATATCAGCTGGGTGTGAGATGTCTACCTTGCGAGTTTCTACCGCATTCCAAACGTCTGATCACCTCTGCTGCAAACTCAAGGGCCACCTCGCATAAGGACAGTTTCATTTGAAGGTAAAATGTATACCTAAATACCATCAGTTCATATATCTAGTTGTGTTTCTTCTTTGAATCGCTTATTATATATAACAATGCCGTTAATCTTTGATAAATAATCCACAGGGCTTTGTTAATTTTTTCGAATCCTTAATATTCAATTTCAAAATCTATATTCTATTTGTCATACGTACATTAACGCAAATCCTGCACCACACGAATGTTACAGATGACATGTCAGTACAACTGTCAATTAGCTCAGTTTCTAAGATATTTCTCACAGGAAAATGTAGTTTGACCTCTGGTCAGGAACCGTAATAATTGTCATGGTCAATGGTAACAGATATTTAATTGCAGCATAATGAATCATAAATGAATTATTTCGCCTATCGAACGTAAGATGTCCAGAAGCTGACGTGAGTTTTGTACAACTTAAGGTACAGCGTTGAACAAACTTTTCCAATGCGTTGTACAGGCGATGACTGTGAGATAATACGTGCATTGGGAAATCATCTTTCGAGTCTCACCCAGATTATCCGACCTTTGTTCAGGTCGTTTAAAGGTTTTCTTAAATTACGTTCAACAAGTCCTAAATTACGTAGTGACATTTTTGAAAGGCGATGATATGAGTACATACGACTTTCAACATTTTGAACAAATACAATAGTCCAACATGTTCTCAAAAAATTATTGCTGAATTTTGCATTTCCCCCTTTTCGTTACAGACAAATGAAAACAGTATATCCATTGTGTTAAAGTATAAATAAAATATGTCAAGATCGAGTAGCATATGATCTATGATACCCAGATATACATGTATAACATTCAATGTTCGAAGTTAAATTAGGATATTAGGCGTGACGCAAATATACTCAACGTACAGAATCATCGTCCTATTAAAGTTATACCACCTACGGATAATGACTGGGTCTTATAACAGAAGTTAAAAATGGGTCTATCGGGATTTTTTGGTGAAAAAAAAAACATTCGAGGAAAAATTCCTGTTCAGATACATATATGTTATTAAAGGGGCAGTAGCACGGTTTTTTGCAAAATCATCCGTAGTAGTGATAACGGTGTTGCGTATAAAGCAAAAATTGCACGGCGGCCATTTTATTTGTGAACACATTTTTATTATTTCGAATGACAAAGACAATCCCCATGGCTTTACTGAGCCATGTATACTCATTTTTTACTTGATTTTCCGAAGAGAGAAGGTGTTTTACGATTGGTGAAATTATTTTTTAAGTTCTTTTCATCGACTTATTTGAGCGAAAAAACGTGCTACTGCCCCCTTTATACATGATTATAACACAATATCGTTGAAACATATTACCTGGGGTAAAAAATTTATGACGTTGTGACAAATTGACAAAGACCAGTGCACACTCATTCAACAACAAAAAAATGGAAAAAGCTATAATTTGCTACGACATAACACGACATTGTCAATCAGTTGTAATTGTGCAAATGATGAATTTTGTGCTATTTTGTGGGTATTCTATCAATTTATATATTTTATTATTACGTTTATTTTTAAGTTGTAAAATTAGTAAAAAGTTTAGTAATTAGTAAAGAGTTTCTTCTCATTCCACAAAATGATGTACCGATAAAATTCTCCATATAAAATTTTACTATAACACTTTCATTAAAATGACATTGGTGAGGACGAGAAGTTTCTTAAAAACTTATCAAAGAAGGTATAGGCGATGACTAGAGCTTTTGATAGCAAGTAAGTTAAGAAAACATTGTTCCAAAGTCCCACCAAGATAACTGACCTTTGAGACAGGAGAGACATTTAAAGTAAGTGTTTTGGAGTCGACACTTATCTGAGGGAGTGTTTTACCTGGCCTCGAGTTTATCTACGTATACTTACCTGGGCGTTATGGGCTTTTGATTAGATCCTGTAACGGATGTGATGTAATCCTAAAAATACGGTAATGATCCAATGTATATTTGATTTGTAAACCAACCAACCCAACCTTACAGATTGGTTGTGTCTTCTTTTTAAAGTTAATTTTGGGCATCACGTAGCAAACTGATATCATGAAGGTCGTATTGGAAACATTGTAGTTTATAGAATGTTCTAATGTCGAAATTATGTTAAAGAGTCTGTAGCGTGTTTTTTAATCGAAATACAGAGATCCCACAAAATGGAAAAGAAATATTACCAGCTGTAAAACAATCCTTCTCAATTAATAAATAGAGTTCTAAAATGAATCGTTATATTTCGGTTAAGCAGCGTGGATCCATTTCCCATTCTCAAATTATTATTTAAGGTGTTCCCACAAAAATGAGCGCAAGTACGTTTAGTAGAACTACGGATGTTCGCGTCGTATGATGGGCTGTTGTAGAATCTTACGTAGATATATACTGCATGAACGTTTAGTGTAATTGGCAAATGTGAACATATAAACATACACAAAATGTGCTACAGATCCTTTAAAGGGTATTTCATCAACTATTTGCGAAATATTATAATTATAATTATTATAAATATACACTGGCCCATAAAAAGATCATCGTCACCATTGACCTACTTAATGAAGTCCATGACGTCCTACCTGTTTAGTTATTGCAGTCAGAATCTGAAAATCATTTGAAAATGCAGTAAAATAATTATAGTTTGACTTCTTTGTGAAAATAAAACGATGTAAATATTATGTAAACTTGATGTGTCGTTTTTTCGTTGGAGATAGATAATCACAATTAATTCACAGTGGCTCTATCACTCTTCCCAAAAGACCAAATGAAGTATTCTGTACTCTACACAAACATAACGATTGAAATATGCCACCCCCAACCCCCATCGTTGTCATAATTAGTTTAGAATTTGCAGAAAAGTCATTATACTTCCATTAAAAGCATCTAATTACATTACGTTAAAACAGTTCACATCAATCAAAAACACACACATGTTGATATTGAATTGATTCCGTGCAAGAAAATCATATTATAATTTCAACAAATTGAAGTGGCGTCAACCTTCACAACATCAAAGAAGTGAATTGCTTTGATTACTATGTTTATAGTCACGCTCATACATCAATTGCATTATTATATGTGTTAGTTATTGTTTGGAGACAAATGAGTTTCATCTGTTTCATCTTTTTTATATTGGATTTTACCTGTTTTGAGAAAGGGAGTGGTTTTACAAATTGTGGTTTAAATTATGTGTTTGCTTAGGAGAGGAAATGTATTTATCCAAAATAGCAGGAACTTCTCTACAAATGCTTATTTAATATTCACTTCAAGCAGGCACACTAAGGTATCACGGTATCACTGTATCACGGTATCACGGTATCACGGTATCGTGGCATCATGTCATTACGGTATCATGGTATACCCACATCGCGATATTGCGTATCATGCTATCACGGAAACTAACACGGAATCGCAGTTTCTCGGTATCGTGGTATTAGGGTATCACATTATGTCATCATGTCATCATGGCATCATGATATAACCGTATCGCGATATATAAGTACCACGTGATCACGGCATCGCGGTATCTCGGTATCTCGGTATCGCGGTATCTCGGTATCGCGGTTTCTCGGTATTGCGCTATCATGTAATTGTGGTATCACGTGATCATGGTATCTTGTTATAACCGAATCACGATATAACCGTATCACGGTATCACGTCATCACGGTATATTGTTATCGCAATGCATCGGTATCGCAATGCTACGGTATCGCCGGATCACATAATAGCTCGGGTAGTCTGACTCATACCTACTGTAATGTGCAGATAACTATTCTAACTATACACATCGTTGTTGTATCACTTCAATCTGGTACGTATCGTGAATGTATCAACACAGGCTCCCAACAACCCCCCCCCCCCCCCCTCCTCCCCCTCCCGCCTGATCAGGTGACAGTAGTTGTATGTGCCTCACATTGTTCACAGGTGCTTCGCATTTACCTGCAAATACTCGACTTCTGGAACCTTTCCAGAATATCTGGATAACTATCCTTAACATTCCCAGATGAACAAGCGTCATGGAAATTCGAACTGATACACATTCACAGCAGTTGTGTATCTCCTTCGTAAGGATACGTTACAACTATGATATTCTGATATTTTAATAAAATAATCTTCCTCTGTAACCTATGATCATACCATTGTTGCACACAATTAATGTCTCTAATAGTTTTTCTTCATTTGTTCATTAATGATACACATCATACTTAATATGCATTGTTCACTATATCTCATTTGTTTGCACTCTTACAATTTAACTTTAAAATATTTTCTTAGCAGTATTCGTGTCTTATAGAATTGGGGTGGCCATCATCTTCATATACTTGTTGAGCATTTCTCATTAATCTTATCTCCTGAGACTATGTGTTAACATCTTAGCTTCACAATTGTAAATACATGATTATGTATAACCATGCACCCTTAGCTTAACTTACCCTTGTGTCAAGACTAAACTTCAGTCTATGGATTTTTTTTATAGTTAGTGTAATTTCATCCTCATTATTAAATGTTTTAATACTCTCAGGTCTATTCAGTTTTATCTTGACTCGCTGAATAAGGATCTAGACTGTATCGAAGGCTCTTAGTTTAAAACTACTTCGTGTCATATATGGATTTTCAACTGTAATGTACTATATCGAAGTTAGCGTAACAATAGTACAGTTTCTTGTTTATTCTAGTAAGCTGCAATACACCAAATAAATGCTGCTCCCTAGTTGATATAGTGTATCGATACTTTCTGCTTGATAATCCATTTCTCTGAAGCACCAACAATACATTTTATGTCGTAGAAGTCCGGACAACATTAACGATTCTCCTCTCCATCAATATACACCTCCACATGATCAATAGTATCTGTTCATGGTCAATGGTATCTGTTCATGGTCAATAGTATCTGTTCATGGTCAATGGTAATCTCTTTATGTATCTACTCGTGATCATTGTGAGCAATATACATCTGCTCATGATCAATATACATATCCTCATGATCAATATACATATCCTCATGATCAATATAAATCTACAAATAATCAATATTAATATCATTGTGAACACAACGCCATATCAACATGCATTTATTTACATACATGTACCTTTGCATCTGTGAACACAACGCCATATCAACATGCATTACATACATGTACCTTTGCATCTGTAATGCTTCACGAGGAACTGTTACAATTCGGATTTGTTTGGTTTACAGCATCATATTTGTTATATGGCACGACATCAATATTCCACTATGTCTCCTCAACATGCAACCTAAAGTATTCTAAACTCACAACATCAAATTACAAACGTCTGAAAACGTTTATATCATATCAATGAATTCCTTTGCCCACAGACACATATTTCCTTAAACATCCTAGCTCAGTTGTCATATGTTTGCCTATCAAATGGAGAGGGTGCTATCTTATTTATATGAGTTGGATATGTTTGCAGGCATTTATTACATCTCACTAGATCTTTAGAGTATGCAATATGCATCACAAAGAATCTTCAGAGTTGATTCAGCTCCTGCACTGAGAATCTCACACCTGTGACATGTGTGGAGACATGTTTGTTGTTGTTTGTTCGTCTGCTATCACTGTGATGTGCACTTCACCTTTTGAAATGCAAATCAAAGTCATGGGATGTAACTAGAAGAATGTTGATGTAATCATTCACATTTTCGTCACCTAATCTTCAATTTGTTTCATGTACAACGAAGTACTAAATAAAGACTCTATTACCATACCATATTTTTAAATTATATTAAACTAATCATTGAATGTCAGTTGTTTGACATGTAACAGGTTCTTCTTTTTACAAGGTATGTTTTTCTTATTATAACCGTGGCTATGTTTTATTTGTGTAACATTTATTGCATTAAATGTGCTATTGATCATAAAAAGAGATTTGGCAATGGCTGTCAAACTTCAGTTACTGGAAATAATAACAATATTTTGTCTTCTTCATGCTAAAGCAAAAAGGCGCTATCATAAAACATTTCTTGTTTCCCTTTCAGTTCAATTCGTTCAAATGCTCATGTTTCTTAAACTGAAGACTTGTTTCAATAACAGTTCCCAAATATATATCTGTACAGGTTTTAGGTTCATTTCCCTTTGTTTACTTTATACATAAACTATGTGTTGACGTGATGTAAAGACTTTGTTTGTTTCTAACAGTAACATGTAAGTCCATCAAATCCCAAATCACCACTCCCTTTTACTTAAAGGAGCTATAGTATAATGTCTTTTTCATCAAGTGTTCCAATCATCATAACAAGAAATTATGAAATACAACTTATTTTGTTTCTATCTACTCATTTAATCAGATTTACAATAAACGCCTTTAATAACAGATCAGTATCACCAATACAGTGGTAGATGTATGTACTACAGGGCCACGTTCAAGAGAGGTTTTAAACCTCTCTTGAACGCGATTGCTCAATGTAGCGCTACGTAGCAAAGCGAGAAGAATCGCACCGTGTCGTTCAGGAGAGAATGCGCTACATTGAGCGCTACATTGAGCGCTTCATTGAGCGATCAATGAACGATTAAAAGCTCTCGCTGTTAAGGAACGGAGCCCTGGTATACCCAGAGCTTCATTCCTTGTTTTAACCAGGCAGATCAAACCGATGGGTGAACCTACTGCCGTTGGTCTTTGTTTACCACTCACATCAGTACCTGTAACAGACGTGTTGAACAAGGTAGGATCTGATAGCCGCTATCGAAACAAACTACAGACATAGTCCATGCTACTGACAGATGTCTGTGTGTCTGTTTGTCTTCTACAGATGTCTGGGAGGGACAACGCCCTCCTCCCAACATGAGACACCTGTGAGACTCAGATAACCTTGAGTTTGACTAACAGGAAATGGTTCCACACCTAACAAAGGTTGATTATTTGCGCTATCTCTTAACTGCAACAGAGCTGTAAATTGGAAGGTTTAACAAGCATGTTCTGTTAGCTTTAGGGCATACTGTATACTTGATACGTTAAGATGATATCTCTTTTATGTACAAGTGTTCATTGAAGAAGATTCAAACATAAAAGGGAACTAAATTACAGGGAAAATATAATATTTGTTAATTTCAAAACTTAGCATAAACAAATCTTCATTCTCCCGAGTAACACATGTAGGTGTTTGTTAGATAAGGATATTCAGGTAACATATATATATATATATATATATATATATATATATATATATATATATATATATATATATATATATATATATATATATATATATATATGCTGAAAACAGAGTCAGAATATTAGAACGAATATATATATCATGAACATGAAAGTTCAATTGAAAATATCCATGAAGATCGACAAATGTCCAATAATATTTTAATAATTGATGTTTCAACACAACACGAATACCGAGATCGTTGATTTGCAAGCTGAACATGGGGTACAAGGTTTGATGACATATCCTAAGGAGGAATCGCATAATATGGTCTTAACAATACATTTTCTGCAACAAGGAAGTACAAAATCTGCGTCACCTACTGAGCACAGGGTGTAGTTTCCTCTTGGTATCTAATCGTCACTTGTCTTTGTCTATACAGACGTGTGAACACCCTACTTCACATGCTCTCGTCTTGAAGTAGGTCCTGATAATCTGACTCTTCATACAGGATGATGCACATCGTAATGGATAACCTTCCATGTTGCAGATTACCACCCTGTTTGTACAGACTGTCAATAGATGACTGCAGAGTGCCATCATGCCTATCACTGGACATTTTATTCTATAACCTGTACTATGGATCCTAGGCTTATACGAATAAATACTAAGTTAATGAGACATCAAAATAAACATATTCTGACATCACTTGAATACAGCTGTCTGGGAGTTTCAGAATGATTTTAATGTCAGATAACCACGAACATTGTGACAAACATGTATGTCCTTCTCTGCCATATTATCTCTTTCTGTCTCTGTTTTCATTCTCTTTCTCCTTTTCTCTCACTGTTGCTATCTCAGTCTGATGTATATCTCAGTATATATGTTACGGTAATGCATTCCCCCCGTTAGGATAGTCTGTCTGTCTGTCTCTGTCTGTCTGTCTGTCTGTCTGTCTGTCTGCCCGCCCGCCTGCCTGCCTGCCTGCCTGCCTGCCTGCCTGCCTGCCTGCCTGTCTGTCTGTCTGTCTGTCAGTCTCTCTCTCTCTCTCTCTCTCTCTCTCTCTCTCTCTCTCTCTCTCTCTCTCTCTCTCTCTCTCTCTCTCTCTCTCACTCTGTCTCTCTCTCTCTACCTACTTACTATATTTCTTTATGTATGTAATTATATGAGTCTTGTCTTGGAGTTGAAATTAAACCAGATTTATCCCACTTCATTGAGTTGGAATATCCGGTTTAATACTTTGCTTAGCAGACAGAAGCACATGCACTCTGCAGACTCGTTACGGATATCTAAGTAGAATCTGAGTGGCAATATACACAAAGAGCGAGTTGTGTATTGACATTTCTTACACTTTGTTTACAAAGCTGTGGTTTTATTTACTTTGCTTATAAAAGTGATGTATGTTTAACACATGTCCCCCTTCCACAATTTTCTTTGAATAACAATAATGATTATTTAATTCCATCATAACTGTAGTGAATATTTCATTCACTGACCATGGGTTGGTGAATTAACAATGTCATCGAAGCGTAATATTTTCAGATTGTAGATAACGTGAAGAGTGCAAATCATTACTTAAAGGGGCAGTAGCACGTTTTTTGCAAAATTTATTTTTTGTAGTGGTAAAAACTATGTTGCGTATAAAGCAAAAATTGCATGGCGGCCATTTTATTGTGAACACAATTTATTATTTTGTATTACAAAAACGATTCCCATGGCTTTACCTAAACATGTACACTCATTTTAAACTTTATTTTCCGAAGAGATAAGGATGTTTTACTATTGGTGAAATTATTTTTCAAATACATTTCATCAACTTATTTGAGCGAAAAAACGTGCTACTGCCCCTTTAAAGTGATTGAATCACTGACTAACGATTACGTTTTCGAATTCTGTACATGTCTTCTGAATATTGCCTTCTTTGGTGAACTTCTATTATCATCTTATTCATGGTTACTTATTCGATGACTAAACCATGAATATGTTTCATGGCGGAAACATTCTGTATCGATCTATACAAAATTAGAGGGTTCAACTGTCATGCTCATGTTAATGTAAATGGCAAAAATGAAAGATAAACTATGATAAGTCATCTAAATGTCATGTTGTAATGGACAATATCTCTGTACTTTTCAGTATTTTGTTACTTGATTGAACAAATGCTCTTACCACACATTATCAAACTAAATCACAAAACTGGTTCAATAACTTCACACCTAACTATTTGATAGCACTTGACTGTAGATAACATCGATATCACTCAAGTAGACATGCCATTCAACTCAGATTGTTTTGAGAAAAACTTGGAGTGTACCGGTTGATATGGAAAGTCTAAATCCGAGATGTTAGTAGCAGGGTTTAATATGGAACTAAGATGACATGTATGTACTGTTTCTTTAATGAACTTTACATCAATAAAGAAAACCTAAAACAATATTTGATTAAAAAAAGTGTCATCATACGGTATATGTTTTGCATTTCAAAATGGACTAAAATATGATATCACAATCCATTGCGTCAGCAAAGGAAACATTATGACATCACTATTTTAAATCATGATGACGTCATACTCAAAGTAAAACTCTATTGAAATATGTGAGTATTACACTTACTTATTTTCACATTGTGGCATTTAGATTTAGGATAAATAAGTAACCAGTGAAACACAAAGTGTTGCTGCTTAAACAATGTTTCTTTCGGAGGTATTTTAATTAATGTTACGTCACTATGGAGTAGATATGGAAACAATACACTAATTTAGATATTTATTATAACATTGAATACGAACATTTATTCCGAAAATCAGATCTTGCAATCGAGAAATCACAAATTATTGAAAAAAAATTTATGCATGAAAAATGGCAATGACCTTTGGACAATTGACCTAGAATTTTGCCAAAGCTTTACAATATTTATTTTCCTTAGTTGGTACATGTATAAGACAAATCTTTGAGTGACTCTCAACGAAGCTAATTCAAGCAAAAGTGATTTGGTTAACACCCATCATCTCGGTTAAGCAGCCAACAGAACACACTAACACATGCGATTAGCTACAACAAACAAACCAACTGGAGAGAGGTATTTTGTAATGACCTTAATGACCAATTGTAATACTGTGGGAATGCTTCTTTATACTAGGGTGATAAATACTGAAGTGTTGGTGTATGCTATTTAGTTTGAAGTATATGGTGCTTCCTTTAATTCAATAATTTATCTGTTCGTTAATTTTTGAATTTCAAATACAAACATGGTTTTAATCAACAGTTTGTATTAGTTTATTTAATATATGTCATATATATATCCTATATGTATGTAACATATATTTAGAAAATAAACACACTTTCTAAAATTTCAAGTGTTTTCTTATTTTTATACTAATGTTTAAGTTTATCTCCATGTTGAGGTGCCAACACGCAAGAGGAGGAAAATAAATAATCTGTTTGATGTGAATGTTTATATGTGTCGGTTTTTTGTACATGTAGGTAAATTCCCAAAGCAAAGACGTGAAAGTGAAAAACTACTATCACCTGTTATGTTTATGGATCTGTCATCTGTACAATATCTCTGTCAAATACACATAAACGTACAGCCTCTATTTATCATTCTATCGACATCAACTTCGATGTGTACCGCAAGGTTGTCTTTTACCTCTATCTTTCTTAATACCAAACTGTAACCTTTACCAACTGAAGACCGTGCTGTTCAAACAGAGGCAAATTAGTTACGTTCCCGGACCCGGGGGTCATCTGTTTACCCACACCCCTCCCCGTCCCCCGAAGAATGACCTTTAGGTTACTCAAAGAGAGGACAAAATAACATTGGATTTAACATTCCAAAAGATTCAACACATATCCTCGTGACTGCTTAAGCATGAGGCGATATTGACCGGGGATGAGTCCAAGGATTCCCCTTATCAGTCTGGTGACTAACCGACTAAGACTCCTCTCGTTGTTAAACATAGCAGTTATAAGGGCCTTTCAAACTCAATAAGGACAACTGAACTGAAGCGTTTTTCAAGTTAAATGGGAGCGACTTTAGTATCAGTCAAATTCTACTGATAGCCAGTGCAATAGCAGTGAAGAAGATTTCTATATCAGCTTTAAATTAGTTTCGATTCGAGAACTTTGTTGTAAAATCAGAGCTGGCTCGTATTTCTTAATTTCGGTTATATTAATATTTTCATCATATCTCAGTTATCCATCGTCAACATTAGAATGAATAATTTGTTTTTTGTTATCATCTGCTTCACTACTGTCAAATTGTTAATTATACTCATAACAGTCATCATCAAAGTGCCATCGTCATTGGAATTATCACTACTGTCATCCACAACATTATCATCGTCGTAAATGTTATCGTAATAACAGTCATTATCAATAGTGTTTTCACCATTGTCGTCATCATAGTTCCTCTCATCGCCAATATTGTCATCATCTCTACTGTTATCTTATCGTCATTATTAGTTTCACCTTTGTTCTCATTATTGTCATCGTTATTTTAAATCGCCTTTATCCTCAATTTCATCACCTCCTTCTTTATCATTTCAATTAACATCTTAGTCCGTGTGGTAATGGTGCTTCATATATGCTACATATAGGTTCAGTGCATAGATAACTTTGGTTCAGCAGAAAGTTCATCGCCCGACTCTTCTTAACTTCTAATCTCAAATATAAGCATACTTCTTTAAACATTATTATCACTCATCATTAAATGAAGAAGCAATTTCCGAAAAACCTTCAGTTTAACAGCTATACGTTAAAAGTTATACGTCCGGGCACTTCCGTGATAATGAAAACTGAGCTACTTTGGTAACACATGTATAAACTGTATTAAATTGTTATGTTCATCGTTTTAATTACTCATTTCCATCAGGGTGGAGTATAATAGCATGATAACACTTTTAGTTTCCGGATGATAGAGGGGATCTCATATGGATCAATTTCATATGTTAAATAGACGTGACCTCATTCTTTCTCAAAATGTTCTTCAAAGAAGTCTGAATGATACCTGAAACTTCTTTGAAAATTTGAAGTTTTTTGTTTCAATCCTGGGTTATTAAAATGGGCAGATTAAAAAAAAATATCAAAACCTTCCGTATAAAGTCTCGCAAAAGACCACAATTGCATGTGTCAATAAGGTACATCGGTTGTTGGAGCAGCTTACGAGCAGGATTATTTGTCTGAAAAGAAAATTGGACGGAATAGTGATGTTCAAATGTTCATGAAAATAACATTTACCCAGTATGTTTTGAAAAACATATATAAATTAATATCATAAATACATATTTTGGCATTTCTTGTCTACAAAAGTCACTTTAAAATGTGAGTGCTACCTCATTTAACTTTGAAATATACCAATATACTTGCCTCAAAAGTATGAATTACCTTGTTAAATATTTACACAATTCACGATTATTCCAAACGCCCTTGAAATACAGTTACACTGACTGTACTAAATCCTACAACCGATAATAAGATTCCTTAACTTTTCCTTTTCACCACGTTTTCTTATTTAAAACACTACCCCAGTCTAGTTTCTATGTCATATCGACCTAATTTCCACTCAATATTACCCCCACGAGCCAGAAATGTTTAGAAAGCTAGATTAGGGAGACCGGACTGGCTTTAAGTTTAACATGGACTTGCTAAACCCCTGGCTCGCTGAAAAGCCAATTCTAAACAGTCGTGGTATTAGAAGACGCTATGAGCGCCTATCGACAACCTGTCAACCTTGAAGCCTACTTCAAAAAACACCTGAGATGACCTGAGTATTTGCATTAGCCGACCAGGTGTTTACTTTTCTTATAGGATGTTACAGTGAAGGAATATATGAACTCTCCGTTACAAGATATTTATTAAGAAAAGTGACAAATATTGCTTTTTTCTAATATAAATTCCTTCATGTATACATTCGTTCATGAATCGTGGTTATGATTTTCTGCAGTGACTCTTTAGAAAAGAGAAAGGCAATAAATCGATTATAATAACTTTAATAACGTGCTGAATAATGAAACGCCCTCGATTGTTTGTCGTTAAATAAACACTGGTTTCCTGTGTGCATTGGAAATCATTACGTGGCCATTTTATAACTTTGCCATACTCATCTTGTTGTAGAACCAATCTCATGAACATAGGAGTTTTCCTAAATGCAGCAATGTGTACACGGAGCTCTTCGTTTGTTGAATGATATCTGACGATACTTCCTTTGAAGATATTTGTCAGAAGGGTTCCATTCATTCACCACTGCTAGCTTTGCTGAGTGCACTGTTTCAGATTTGCCTCGTCATTTAGTCATAGTATGTCCAAAGTCGAATAACGAAGCATGTAACAAGTGAATTTGTTGGAAATGTATCCATGAACGTTTTGAAAATAGTTTTGTGTTTTACATATAAACAATCTCATTCTTAAAGCACAGTACCCGGTATTTTAACAATATCCTAGCTTCAAGTATTTTGAAAAGTTAACCAATTTAGAGGATTAATCATGATTCCCTATCATCAGTCATGACCATTCATACATCTCCCCTGTTAACCCTCAATATCAGTCATATTACTCATAAACATATCCTGTTAACCTCAATATCAGTCATATTACAGAACTCATGAATAGCTCCTGTTAACCCTCAATATCAGTCATATTACTCATAAATATCTCCTGTTAACTCTCAATATCAGTCATATTACTCATGAATATCTCCTGTTAAACCTCAATATCAGTCATATTACTGATGAATATCTCCTGTTAACTCTCAATATCAGTTATATTACTCATAAACATCTCCTGTTAACTCTCAATATCAGTCATATTACTCATAAACATATCCTGTTAACCCCAATATAAGTCATATTACTTATAAATCTCTCCTGTTAAACATGAAAATCAGTCATAGTACCCACTGTTAACCCTCAAAATCAGTGATTTTACTCATAAAACTCTCATGTTTACCCTTAATATCAGTCAAATTAATCATAAATCTATCATATTAACCTTTAGTATAAGTCAGTTTACTCATAAATTAGTGTATGTATAGAGGCTAGAGTGTAAAAAGGTCTTCTATTTTCTGCAAGATAAGCATAACTATCCCACGTTGTATCTAATAACCTCCACAAAGAGATTCACTTTTTACAAGAAAAGCAAGTCAGAGAGGATTAACCTTACCACTGCCATAGTCAAGCTTTTTTTTAACATTTCCGGCTGATAGGGGAACAAATGTTTGCTTTAAGTTTCGACCTTTGACCTCACGACAATATTGTCCAATCCTGTGTCATTCTTTCGAAGAGTTATTAAATTTCTTTCGTATTTATTTAAGATAAGATTGCCGAACAGTCAACCGTTGCTCGTGGTAACGAAAGGCTGAAATTTTATCACTCTCATATCCCACTCATGTTATTTGTGTTTCTCATTCTCTCTGGTATGCTTATGTTGACAACAACGGAAATCATAACAGTAGGAGACTTCAGTGGGTCTCGCTTTGGGGATTGAGTGAGCATGTGATAGTGCATCTTTAAGAGGACAGACCCTTTATTGGAGAGTGCTAACATCAATAAGCCACTATAGGCCTATATATCTATAATCTGCCGACTCTTAGACTCTTTTTAACATACATTCACATATATACTTTTTCTTAAGCCGACAAATCACAACCTTTTGATAAGTCTAGATTTTGGTCAAAATCCATTTCTCTGCTCAGGCTTTCTTTGACGAAACCCTCTTATATACTTCCTACATTGTATATATCAGAGAGTATGAGCCTTTATTGTACATTTATAATGAGTGGGTAAGATTCATGTCTGGGGCAATGACCTGTTTATACGTAACTGATAATTTGACTAGAGTCACAAAATAATGAAATGTGATATTTGTTTCTTCACATATTGATTTTTCAATACCCGATCAGGAAAATACTGTTTATATGAAGAAGAATCTTAAGATTGTAATCAAGTGAAACAAATTAAAGTAATAATTTTAACATCATTAAACAAATTTAGAATATGAAAATCAATTTTGTTCCACATTCCGGGAACGTTTTCTTTGAAGAGCAGACATAAGTATAAACATTCGCTTATAATCATGACTTAATCCTTGGAACAAAGCCTTTGTCATTGGATGTCAGTCTTAACGACACGTCTACCATTCACTCATAACTCCCTTTGGAGTATGTACTTTGGCAGCCAATAGGTGCACCAAGTTAACACAACGTCCTCATCCATACGGGTATCCATTGACAGATTGGTGGACTTGACAAATACTTGTAGTCAGAGCATTGTGTCAAAGTATAGTGCGCATTGCTGCACCGCAACTCCATTTGTAAGTATGACTATATGGCCATCATCTGGTCTTTTGTCAACGGATCGAGTCAATGGTTCTTTTATCGTTTTCAGCTGTAACTACGCGTACATATATTTTTGAAACCCTCTGATACCACTCAAGGTTTTTTTGTCAATCAAATTACGCTTGATTTTTTGTATTCTCGATTTTTCGAATATCAGCTTAGATTTGAATTTTTTAAAATACAAATAGAAATGTCTTGCCTCTGATCTAACGGCAATTCTGTTCTTTTAAAATTCAACTGTTCTACAATATATGTGTCAGCAATTATAGCGACATTTATTTTTCTAAAAGCGGAAATTTTAAAAAGAAATGCTTACTCATAACAAACTTCATGCTACGCCTTTACTGGAAGGAAATGTGACACTGGGGTATTTTTGTCTTCGCGCTAACAATATGTCTGCCTTATATTTCCATACTTTTCTTATTAGAATAAGGCTGCGATATTTCATATGGAGGTAGTTATTTTAAATTTCCAGTCAAAATTCACGATGTGGGTCAATGCCGTCGTATAACCTAATTTTCTGTAAAACTTTACAGACGCTATTTTTAGTTTATTGTATTGTATTGTGAAGACGGGAATATCTTAAAATCTAAGCGCGGTCTGCAACTTGAGTATACAGAGTTACGGCCCTTATCGTATATCAGGGTTTGTTTTGTTTGTTTCTACATACAAGGTACTTGATGTTGCGTTTGGATACACTGCATTTTATCAATAACATCATATGCTTGAGTTTATGTGTTTTGTTAGTTTAAATCATTTTTTAATGCTTTAAAACACTGATTAATCAAAACAAAGAGTTGGTTGTCTTGCCACTCCCTGACACCTCCATACTTTATTAGTTATCCTTTTATTTAGTATTCTTTTTAATGTGGCAGGAAATGCAGTTAGGTTGATAAAATAGAACGTGCAACAGCGCCTTTAATGAATAATTATATTAGAAACATCATTTCTATTTGCGATTTCATCGATTTATTTATATGGAAAGATTTTTCGAAACGTATGTGCAGATATAACCTAATATGTACAGTGGTGTGTCCGTAAATGCGAATAACAATATATAAAGTCCCTGAAAAATATTTTATTTTTAATTTCTTCCCAGATGTTCAATAATAACATAAAAGGAGCCCTAAGGAATCTAGACTTGCCGATATTTCTTCGCTATCAAATTTAACCTGCTCTTGAGATGCAGCCGCGGACCATAGCTATGTCTCATATAGAAAAATACAATCTTTGAAGAAATCACGATGATTTATTCATAATTCAATAGCTAGCTTTCGACCCATGGAGGTCTCATCAGGTGAATGACGTTGAATCTGTTACAACGTCATAGTGCGTCACTCAGACGTCACAATATATACATTGTATAGATACATACAAACGTGTAGATACCATAAATAGATACAGATGAATTGAAGATAAGATTACATTTTAGAGTTGGACTCTTTTATAAACTAGTCCAGGAGTTGAAGATTAATTAAAATTTAGCAACATAAGAGCTCATTCACACTAATCGCCGCCCAATATGAGAGACTTTCTGCCAAAGGCTAATAAGTATGTTAATTAACACTTTATACAGTTTCAGTTTATAATTGGTAAGTGATAGAAATAAAGTATCATTGGACATACATGGAAAATGAATAATTGATATGAAGTTTGAACTACCAAACATTTCCACGAGAATGTTATTGCGTATTATAAGAGAGTGTTTATTAAATAAAGCATCATTGCAACACACGACCTTTCCGACAAACTATTAGGAACTTGGTAATACTTATACATGTTTTTCAAAACTTTTCGTTTTTTTTTTACATGTTTTATTACACTTTTAGTAATACACGTTTTTAACTCAACTAAACTTGTGCTACATTCCATGACATAATTGTGCTAAATCTAAAGGATTATAGTTCTTCATTTTAATTTCCTGTATATCGAACATTCATGATTCTGGCGCTGGCCTGTATGTATCCCCGGTTTATTTTACTGTTGACATGGGCGAATGGCAAACAAACGGAAATAGACGTTCTTTCTAATGGTTTTCATCAAAAGAACTAAATTTAGACAATAAAGCTCATATTGCTCACAAAGATGAACGTTTATTTGTATACATTTCTGCGAAACAATTAAAATCTCACGATTATGTAAACAGTTGTTTCATCATGTGTGTTTGTTTACAACATGTTCCCTCCACATGTAACATGCTCTGAAGTCGAGCTCATGAAAAGAGAAGTCTTCAGAAGAACATTTCCAATACACTCAACCGCACAAGAAACGTCACCACACTGTCAATGACGTAACAAAATTTTTAAAAAACTGCTGGCGGAATTCTATTTATAGGGACATGATTTGTGAATTGGTACCCCGAATTTCATACATCGAGTATAATAGTTATATTTTTATGTCTGGTCAAATACACTTTTGGTGTTAAAATCGCTTTTTCAAAATATTTTAAAGCCAGAATGTTTGCGAATTAACGTAACAATTCCTAAAATTTAATTAATAAAAGATGTTGTCGACAAATATAACCTGCTTGGGCTTAAATTTATTGACGCGTCTTTACTGTGGGATTTCGTAAAACAAGCTAAAAAGGCCTTTTTTACTCTCCCAACTCGTCTAGTTAAGCAGATACGAAAACATTCGTTCCTCAGAAATATAAACATAAATTATTTTGAAATTTCAAAGGTTGTTTTGTTGGCTTCTAAAGACATTATGCATCTCTGTTTCAGTCGTGTTTATCAATTGTGGATTGAATTGGTTTGTATTTTGGATGGTGACGTTTCTTTTGCGGTTCAGTGTATGTTATTACCACTCTGCCACTGTAATCAAGCGTACATATAGACTTTAGAACATATATGGCACCGGAAATGTTTTTGTAGGACACTCCATGAGTGTGTACATTGTATGGACATCAAATGAGACACATAGCTATTGAAGCCATGCATATGTGCATGTATCTGGCACCGGAAATTCTTCTGAACTCAGGGAATTACAATCCTGCTGGTTGTTATCTGTCATTGAATCAGAGAGTGTTAAACCTCACCAACCCTCCCCTAACCCCTCTCGATATGGGAGTGAATACAATACATTGTACTCCGGTAACATGACATATTATGACATCACTTAAATACAGATAACTCAGTGTTACATAATCTATTAACGATGACCAATGGCATATATCACAGTAATAAATATGTATCATAAACATGTATATATCCGTATTATTATGTATTATGATTTAAATATTTATAATCCTCTCTCTCAATATCCCTCTCTCTATCTCTCTATCTCAATATCCCTCTCTCTATCTCTCTATCTCAATATCCCTCTCTCTATCTCTCTCTCCCCTCGCTCCACCCAATTTTTCTTTCCCACTCTCTCTTTAAAATTTAAAGTAAGAAAGTTTGATAGCATAAATGAAGTTATTAGATTTTAATATACTCGCTTTAATGAAGTTTAACTTATATGAGACGTGTGTGTTCCTATCTGACGAATCGACGAAAATGAAATCAAGATGCCCTATACATGAGATGACATTGTTGTTATATACCAGTACGATAAGTTACGATACACTATTTACATACAGGCATAATTTAATAAAATATACCTACCTCAGTACGAAAGACATGTGTTTCAAGATTCCTTATTTTATGACATGGCACGGTGTTAAATGATGTGACCATAAGTATTGTGCACAATCTATATACATATAATTCAACAACAATGGATAAAATAAACTAACCTTGAGAATCGAAGACACCGGGACCAAAATCACTGGATGCTGCGATTTGATACGATATGATACAATATGATACGATGTGAGACGGTATGATGTGGTCCAGTCTCCTATACAGATATGTATACACGCGCATCTATTGCCACTGCACCGAGACAGACTACACACAGCCTGTATAAGTTACAAACATAACTCTGCAGAATGGTTCTAGAATAGAGACGAGGTTTGGAGCGTGATTCTATTTTTAGATTTGATATGATTTAAGAAGATTCAAGATTCAAGATTCATTTATTAAGCTCAATTGCCACCAACGGTGGTACAAGAGCAATGCAATTATACAAACTTATGTACATAAATTAATCAAGACAGCAGAGAGAGACAAATATACACATACAGATCCATGTAAATACATATTCTCTATTATGTACATAAAATATTTACATAAAATATACATTCATCACAAAAAAATAAAAATTTCTTTTAGCAGTTCTTAAAGATAATGTTTATAAATTTTGCAAGTTTCTTTAGTACTCAAATATCGTTATTTGCCATTAGTTTTTTTAAAATTTAATCAGGTTCGGCCAAGTGTAAAAACAGCTATCAATTAGTAATGATCTTTCATTATTCAGTTTAGGACATTTAAGTAAATAATGGTACTCGTTACCGATTGAAGGGGAGTTACAGAACTTGCACATCTATCATGTTTAACAATATTTTGCCAGCTTGACAAACAGCGCTATATCAAATTGAATTTGAATATTCCATTATTTTTCTTGAGTGCAAATTTGTCTTGATTTATAATTTATAATTCGGTATTGCAAAGTTGGACTTAGTCTAACATGTACATTTGACTTTAGTTACCATAGAAAGTCAGGAACGTTTACTGACATACTGATATAGAGTGTAATCTTTGGGGATCAATCTATCAGGGTACTTCAATACTATTATTATTCAATTACTTCTCCAAGGTATGAATTAAAAATTATATATATATTATATATATATATATATATATATATATATATATATATATATATATATATATATATATATATGTATATATATATATATAATATATATATATATATATATATATATATATATATATATATATATATATATATACAAATCATAATTTATATTGTTAGATTATGACATTCAGTCATTGAGGGACAATTTACAAATCAAAAGATAAGTGCAAGATATGATCAATATTACACAACAACTGTAACAGCAAGTGAAATACGGCATATGTTAGTACTCTGTCTTACTTTTTCAATTTCCAGGTCATCTTCATTCATGAAAAATGACTGGAGATATACGAATACAGATTATTCAAACAAATAAGATGCACAAAGGGAGATAACTGCTCTAGTCACAAGCATCCCCATTCACAGATGTTTTGCAGTGGTTGAGTGTATGACCAGCGACTCGCCCCACCCACCAGAAGCAAGAAAGCGGATCTTTTTCCGCTCAGAACGACCCTCTAACTACACTTGTCTGATTTCAAATGTTTCCCGTCACTCTCAGTTATTGCCTTGTATTGGACAATAGAACACTGTTCGTCCACACTGCAGGGACCACGTACGATGTGTTAGATATGGTACTCCATAAACAAAGGAAGATTTATTTTATTATAAACACTATTTTGTCAGTAAGAGCTCAAAAGGAACATATCATATTCATAAATTTCATTCTTGTCTTGCACTTTACTGTAAGTGTCATTATGTTCTTTTTGTTGTCAGTTTATGACAGTGAGAAACAACTTAGGCTGTGCATGTACTTATGTTATATGCTTGCATACATAATAAAGTGATGAATTAAACATAATAATTTGACATACTAGTTGCGTTCATTAGTTCATTAGTAAGTTGACAGGTATCTTAATATGAGGAAGGCGTCGTTTTGTTTTCTCACACTATCGATTTTAATAAATACACGTATATCCCTGTTAAACAACTTTCATACTGTATGTGTCATCCCTCTTGTCACGTTTGTACATGCACATCAATGAAATAGTATCAATTAACATCAATCAGAGGGGTACTGAATGTAAAAATGTCTTTACTATCGATTGTTACTTTGTGGTAAGCTGTTATTACGGTCAGTGCTAGCGATAGTTGCCTGACTTTGAGGGCGTGGGTTCGAATCCCGCAAGGGGCTCGGTCGGAAAAAGTACAATAATGTGTACCGTTGATGGTAGTGTTATCCCAAATGTAACAATGTGAGTTGTGTTCACTAACTGGCATGTTTTTCTAAATTTCTAATGCATTCAGTCTTGTGAGCTGTGCCAATCTACATCTATCAGAGGGGTACTGACTTTAAAAAAGCTTAACTCTCGTATGTTTGACCTCGCTTGTTGTCAGGCCCCGTGGTCGCGGCCTCGGCACGAACAATTACAAGACGCGTGTGGTTATTAAGCGCTTACTCATAAATATGTTGCTTGTTACCTCTATAGTGTGTAACTACATGAATGTAAATTCATTTGCCATTTTGGAAAACTTTAAACTTTCAGGAAAAAAGATTATTTCTTCCTTAGATCTGCCAATCATCAGTGTTAGTGATTGGCGGGGTGCTATAAGTTGTCCATGTACTGGTAAGTCTGTGTTATTATACGTATGCGGTAACAGAAAAGAAACTCAAGAAACGAAATTTGGATAAGTAAATCAAACTTAACATCACACATTGAAACATATGTTCAGAATGACACAGAGGCTGATCATAATGATTCACGGGATGCTCACAAAGGCTTGCATTCCCGTTATAAGACAAATTCATTCATTCATGACTTCCTGTCCAAAGCGGAAGTCGTCTGCTGCGGATGTGGATGAGTCACACTTGCCTGTCGCAACACACCGCTGGGAGGGAGGAGAAGACGGTAGCGGGTGAATGTCCCCCGTAATTGTAGCTCCCACTCACTGTTCTGGAATGGAGCTGTGAGACGTGTTTATCTCAACCACCGTGCTATGTTGAGGACACTTTACATAAGCTGTTAGAAGCAACACTGCGGTGTCAGATTACAAGGAACATGCATCTGAGATGTGACTCACTCGTCCTGCACCACATGAGTCCTATTTGTCATTGCAAGGATTAGAATCTGTCAGCGGAACCTGTGTTGGCTTATCTATCGTTAATCTGTCTACATGATTTCTGCATGATATGTATCCATTGCATGCAGTCTTGTACTTTCACGATATGGAAGAGTATTTGTACAACCCCTAATCAGCCTATCCACTTCACTGTGGAGCTCTATAAGATTCAAGATGTCCTCGAGTATTTGGTATAAATAAGATTGACACATGGGCTCTGAAACACTTTAAGTTTTGGTAATATTTTAATTAAAATTTCTATGTTATCAAAGATTTGAAAGGAACTGGATAAATGACTTCTTTTTTTCAATCGAATCTAAACTAAAAGTATTGCTTTTAAATATATTTATTATCATGTTTCGGCTGACAGTAAAGGTAAGGTGGAACTTGTACAAAAATACAGACTATGGAATATGGCATGGGCCGCCGTCCGTCGTCTGTCGTCCGTAAACCGTTCTCATTTCGACCTCAAGAACGCTAGCGCTGCACCCAAAAAGCTAAAAATTTGTGGGGAGGTCTCCCCCCCCCCCCCCCCCCCCCCCCCATACACACACACACTCCCCCCTTTATCGCCGTGACGGCCATTTTCACTAAAACTTTTAAACAACTAGTCAGAATTCGTCCATTTGGTCGTGTTTCCATATGAAATATAGACGTGGCAGGGTGTCGACCCTGAACTCTTTAAAACGACTTCTTCCCAAGAAGTAAAATTGTTAAAAAAAACTCAAATTGTGGGAATACGATCTTTATCAGGGGAGAGACCTGGATTCAAAATGTCATTGCCCTATTCCCAAAGTATAAAGCCGTGACAGAGGTGCAATTTAAAGTGTTGCACTCCTATGATGACTAAGATATCTCATTTTGATATGATGATCAATGTTATCATATTAGAAATATAAACAGCTTTCATACGAGCCCATGTTTGTGTCTGTAGCACCAACAATAAGGATTTGAGACGGGTTTAATGGCACTTCACAGAAATAGTCAAGCATTGTATAATCGCTATAACCATCGGCTCGTTAAGTGTCATTGCAGCTGCTGAGCTCTCCGTATTGTTAGTTGAATGGCGTGTGTATTTGGAGTGACTGATGGGGTCATTAACTGCAAGGCGTTAACTACTCAATTAGTTAAAACTGAAGTCTTAGGGTTTGGATACGTACTGCCCCTCCAAATACGTTAAGCAATGAGTGGTACGGTAGGGAGCGAGACTATTGCATGGGTTTGTAGTGGGAATACAAATGATTTTAGCTATTTTGCTGTGTTAATGCCATTTTAAGAATTTTAAACTTTAGTATTTAGGTCAAAACTATCATTTTTATTTTGTTTTCATTTAAGACGTTTTCTCTGATTTCTGCTTCAGGGACAACTGCATTCTGAGAGCGAAAAGCAACTTCACTGATAAAAAGTTTAACGACAAATTTTGAACTTATTTTCATTACTACTTTATTAAACTTCTGACTGGTGAGCATATACTAGGCACTGAAAAACAACAGATGCTGATGCAGTGCCTAGATTTTCGAATTTACTGATAAGATTAGTGTTTGCAAATGCGAATTTTAGTAAAGGACTTAAAACTATATTAAGGCACAAGCGATTTTCAAAACTTTCCAACCTTTAATAATATATCTTTAAAATGCGAATATTTTGATTAAAACTCTTCATCTATCCACAGATTTCCAAAGTCGTTTCCTCACTTGGGTGATCTTATGCCAATGCGAATATAAAGATTCTGAACATCAATATTGTCGAAACTTGAGGCAAAGATGGATATTGAGTTTGTACTGTAAATGACAACATTTTTCTTCAAACATTTCCCCGGTTCTTCATTCAGTTAAGTTCACCTTCTTACTGTAATCTATTCACGTGTTCAAAACGACTTTGACGCATACTTATTCCTAAGTGTATCACTTAATTGATGTCGGATTACTGGGTTTCATCTGTGCATAATTAATTAATACGAAATAAAAAAATATTCTGCAACACTTCTTCAGCATTTTTATCTCGAAACGTTTCATTCATGAATCTCTTGTTGTTACCATTAATTACTTTGCTTGATCGATGTGTTTATTAAATATGAATTAGAATAAACACAGAACGAAAGTGTAAATCCATCGAACTCGATTTCATTCATCTAATATCTCTTACAGAAATGATCTCAAAACCACTCAATTTTAAGAACAAATGAAGAACGAATACTTCCATTAGACTATTGTAATAGGAGGTAATACAAAACAAAGATTTATAGCTGTGACAAGGAGGACTGCTATTCCCTTGATTAATATATTTCATTCTTGAAAAAATATTAGAGACAAACATCCTGCCTAATCACACCAGTCGTCCTGCAACAAAGTATAGGAAGGAAACTTGAGAAGAAACTAGGAAATAGTTGGTTTGATCAGCAATGTACTGTAATTGATATATAGATAATACTAAACGAGTTCCCTAGTAATACGTTTTATTACAACTAACTGTTACTTATCCGTTGTGTTCTCAAACACGTTTACATGTATTTTAACATAATAGGCAACATTTGGCTTTCAAGACACTTACAAGACCTACATTAAACCAAGTACAGACATTTAAGTTTGCTGTTTAGAGGGATCGCTTTTGCAGTAATAGTTGAACCATGATTCAACCATGTTATACGCCCAGTTTTCACTGATTTTCTTAAACGTCCTTCCAAATAATCTTGAGATTAGTATGCACAACATGGCTTGCACATCACGGACCGCACTATTTGTCAAAAACAGCATACTGGTGGTGTCAGGCCGTCTGCAATCGACTGAAATTAATATATTTGGCAAACAAACGTTCATGACTTGCGTAAATGCATATCGTTAAAACTAGTCTGAAGTACTGTACTTCACAGCAGTGACCGGAGCACTGATATTTGACATTGGGTGATATTGAGTGATTTATAATAAACAACCTGGCAAAAGAAAGTACACACCTGAGTTGGTTTCGATTAATTCAACCTTTTAAAAGAAATTAGATGCATTCAATTGTGGCACGATACCGCCATACATACCTGCAGTAGTTTGAATGAATTAATTGGTGACTGGTTAATTTTAGTTAAAATATTTGTGTTTAATGTAGACAGGAAATTTATACCAACATCGACCCTTATCATGTTTAAAATGTTGTAAATTTGTGCTACATGAGGCACCTTTATTGATGTTCACATAGAATATGTTTTTTGTCGGTTGTGTTTATCAACATTTATTTTGGAATTTCAATTTATCTTAGGATTTAAAAACAACGTAAAAATATTCTTTGATTAATGACTAAACGCCTGCACTATTCAGTTTTAAGGTATGTCGAAAACTTTTGCTATTTGTAATCGAAAATCATAACATGTTGAAACTAACTGAGGTGTTTATTTTCTTTTGACCGTTATTTCAGATCCATATCAGCGTTCAGTATTATAAATCTGACTGATTTACATTGTGTATTAACACGTTTATCATAATATTCACTTTCTCGGAGGGGACAAATTTATTAAAATAAGATTGAGTGTCAATTTTCAAAACGCTTTTATTGTATGTCCGCCAAAAAACAACCGAGGTAACACGACAAAAGTGGGCATGTTCTAACCTTTCTGTAGCACCCGTCCCGGTAATCATGTCAAACGTTTCATTGATCCATAAGTCTTTGATCAACATTAATAAATCTCAATCGATACATACAGAGAAAAAGACTCGTCATCAAGAATTATTGACAGGGTAGTTCTGTTGCAGATCTTATATAAAATTATTTACACCTTCGTTTTACAATTATAATTGGTATATTATGCATGTGCATATCTAAATAAATATAATATGTCTTATTTGGGCTGCTACATGTAGTTTAACGTCAGTGAATTTAGGTATCACAGAAATCTGTCAGCCCACTTGTGCACTCCGAACCCAAAAGGCTAAACCTTTCGAAGGATGCGTGTAGACAATGGGTCTGCATGTTTTAGGCTTATAAAGAAAAATACTGTTGTAAGTAACTTTAAGAGCTTTCACTTAGATTAATCTCCAACGAAAAATAAATCTTCTAGAAAAGTTATGTCGTAAATGGGGATTTCAAGTTAATCTTGACAAGACGGAGATTGAGATAACAGTATTCAGAAACGGCAGTATAGTAACAAAACATGAACAATGAAAATATGGCGAAGAGGACTTTAATTATTTAGGTGTTTTGTTCTTATCGAAACTTTCTTGGAGTAAAGCTGTTGACACTCTATTATCTAAAGCGAATAAGGCACTCTTTGGTATCAAGTAACTACAGAAATAAACTGCATAATGTTCCAGTTCTTCTCTTGTTTAAACTTTTTGACTCCCACATTAAACCAACAATACTTTATGGTGCAGAAGTGTGGGGTTGTAAACCAAGATACAAGATCGAACAATTTCAATCTAATTTTTGCAAGTCCTCGGAGTTGGAGACTATAAATGCACCAAATATTGCTGCTTCCAGAGATTGTCGAAGCTATAACATATCTGTTGATTATTATTCACGTGCTGTGAAGTACTGGTGTAGACTGTTAACTTTACCATCATCTCGACAACCCAATCAAGTGTACCTTATGCTCAAAAGAGGATGATTAAAAACGGACAACATGGACTACTCATTTGCGCAACCCAGACAGTGTATTTGTCAACAGGAACAACTACCATCAATGTGTACAATTTTTATTTGTGCTAATATCTCGTCTTCGATCAATCGGTGAATACTATAACGTTGATGCATGTCCTAAATTACCATATTCTACTTAAAATTACATACAATATGGTTAACATCCATGTAGATTAGCTGTGTTCATATAGAAAGTCGCCTTTTCGCGTTTTTTTTCCCTGAAGAAGATTCACTCGCCCCGTATTGTTAAAATTATAAAATATATCTTACATGTCATGTTCCAAAGATTAGCGATTGTAAACTATAGCTATCCAAGAGTTGAAACAACTTGATATTGCTAAAATCATTCAAAGAAAAATATATTAAACTGACCAATTTCGGGACCCACCCCAGTTGAAAAACTACTGTCTGTCGAGAAAATGGTTGTTGACGCCTGTCAACTTCTGGTTTAGCATGGGCAGGGCTTACCCCCTGTGTCTTTGGTATCAAGAAACAACAGAAAAAACTGCATAATGTTCTAGTCCTTATCTTGTTCAAACATTTTGACTCCCAAATTATCTATTGTTTATGAATGGATTTTGATGCGTATGGCTATCACAAGACGTTTGCGACATTGACTTTTTCTCGTAACCTTCAGACAAAAATTTAAAGATATTTGTCAACAAGAATGGTACGATAAAATAAATCAGTAAAAGGTCATAGCCCACTACCGTCAACACAAATCACTTCTAGGTATCGAATTTTACTTAATCCACATATCATCCAAAGAAAAACGAAGACTGCTGTTTTTATTACGTTCATCACAATTACCTCTACGAGCAAACACAGGAAGGTGTGAATCACTGCCGTACAATGAAAGAATGTGTCAAGTGTGCAACATGAATGTTGTTGAGGATGAATATCATTTATGTCTGGTGTGCCAACACTATATATTATTAGACTTAAATTCACCCAAAAGCAGTTCAGCCATTTATACAATATGCATCATTTTTACAGTAACAATATTGAAATGCTTAAAAAGTTTTGAAAGGAGGCTCTGGTCAGCCTAAAACCGTGCTTACTGTTTTATTGTTAATATGTATGCCGTTGGCCTTTATACCGAAATAAAAAAATTCATTTTTTAATCTGTGCACTTCAAGAGATTGATGAATGTAGTCTTATCAAGCATAAGATGATGGAATTCTTATACTTTATCATCACTGCGTAGAATAATGAATACTCCGTTATTTCACCATGTGGTTACATATTGAGTTCTCACTAACAATATATCAGAAAATACACAACTTGGTATTTATTCAGAGTTCTACAAGAGTTAACATTTTGCGTTAAACATGTGTTCTCAAGACTACTCCCAAAATTTAATTTTTTTTGAAGAAGTAAAATTTGAATAAACATTCAAAATAAACACCCTTCTCCCTGCAACAGATGACCCATTTTGGTAAGCCATAATTATGGAAAGATATGATTTGATATCTATATAGCTACTCTTTTGTTATCTAATTGTCATCTTAATTACAAAAATTATTCCCGTGCTTATTACTGCAACACAAATACGAGAAAAATAAACCGGACCTCTCCTTGCAATATTTTTTAACGCCACAAATCTGCAGTTGACTGCTCTTTGTTGTGTTTGTCGTGGAATGGTCGAACTGTAGTGTATGCAGAGGGTGGTGTTTAGAACAGCGTGATTCACAAGTGTTCATGCGCAAGCAGTGGAGTTAAATAGATCATAGAGCGAGCAAAATTATGTTAGAGTGGTGAACGCCCACTCGGGTCAAAAGTTTTTTTGTTTTATGCATGACAAGTGTATGAGAAGGGAAACCCAAGAGCATGATACGTACTTTCTAAAGAGAACACTTCAGTTTGTTAAGGCGGGGACTACGCGAAGTATGACAAGTACATCATCGGCTGAGTACATGCATGTCAATGCAATATTATTGCGAAATGATCATAAAAAGTTCGTTAAACAAAAATAGAACGTTGTTGTGGAGTTCATCATACGGTCATCTAACACAAACATTTGAGAGAAAAAGGAAAATAAATGTGTTTTCTTGTTAACAAAGAAGACAATATGTTATCAACAAATATGTAGAGTGGGTATGTTTGTGAATGAAGGACATCTTTGGATAACAACGTCGTTATTCATGAAGGGCGACGTTTCGACGTGTCATTTTCAAAACATCTGCTTGAATGTATTGTTTTATTTGTTTACATAACATTCTGGTTTTATTGTATACAAATTTATTTTTCAAAGTTGTGATCATGTACGTTCCGTTATTATCATAAGATATTCTTCATGGTACATTTGATTCATATTTCTGTCTTTTATAAACAGAACATGACATATTTCCTTGTGTCCTTTTACCACACCAGACATGTTCTTCAGATAGCGTTACAATGAGTATTTTACGACCGCATCACTATATAAAAACAGCGCAGCTTGCTTCAGTGAGCAACAACATACATTTGATTAATTTTGATTGACTCGAATGAGAAATACCAGACAAATTGAAACTTAACATTAAGACAAGAAAACACTTCAATGCACTAAAAGTCTTTTAAATGTAATATTAAAGGACCGCGTTATCTAATGAAAATAAAAATACCTCAAAAATGGAATGTTACAAAATTGGAAACAATCTTCCTCAATCAATAAATAGAGTTCTAAAACGAACGGTTATGGTTCGCTTAAGCAACGCTGGTAATTTCAAACCCTCTAATTATTAAAATGTAATCACACTGAAATGGCAGCAAGCTTACATGTATACGTCGTATACGTAACACCGTTTTTTTCTACAACAACGGATAATCGGGTAGTGGAATGAGCTTTTTACCCTCTTAAGAAAGGATATACTGTACTAACTTTAATCATTAATGGAAATATTCAAAATGTAAAAATGAATAAAGAACGTGCCATAGTGCATGTAACGGGAGACGCCTCTTAGAGAACGAAGTGACTGCTAACTAAAAGTACACGTATTGTTGAATTTTATTAGTTTCCAAATTTCACAGGCTGCGCAGTTTTTTTCTCAAATCGTTGCTAGAAATATTGAACGATTCTTAATACTTTTCAACGCGATTCTGTGATCGAATGACGAACACCTATTTTTAAAATATTTCAGTTATCGTTTTGGAAAGTATGGTGTTTCAATTTTGTGCGCATATTCTCCTTAATATTGATACAATGTAGAAACAATTATACCGTCAGATATCGAATAAAATTAATATGCGTAATCTATTATATTGGAAAATTATCTATACTTTCTCAGCAGTTTTGAAATGATACCAACATAGGCCTTGCTTTTGGGATATTTCTCGTGAGTCAAATGCAGATATTGTTTACAATTTCACGATGGTCGAACATCACAGAAGTGAATGGATAGTATTACGTTTGTCGGAATTTGCGAAACGTGAGGTCACACATATCACATACACATGTAATCATTGTCACATACGCATAACTCCAGTCAGATTCCCACATGTCGCACTGATCTATTTCCACCATGTAGATCACGTATACGTATATCTTATCTTTTGAAATTACTTACTTATCTGGGTCACAATGTACAAGGTAAATTTCACTGATCAAAATAAAATTAGTCGAATAATCACCATTTATAAAAACAGCCGTTGTTTTGTAATGTTCTATATTACTTGAACTAAGTCAACGTAACTTAAAAAGTAATTTTGAAAACAATCTTTCCCCAGATATTCGTCCTTTCCTGTGCGTTGGCAGTCGGGGCTGCTCAAAACACAGGTAATTAGTTAATTAGTAGTTAAGAAGATAATAATATAAATTTACTTAATGTACCATGCTGTATACCCGGTCCCGTATACCCTACCCCTCTAACAATTTCAGTGTTACTCTTGTTTCTGTTTATACGGGCAGGATTTAGATGTAACAGAGATCCCTGGCATAGAACGAGTAAACCATAACAAAATAACAAGGATTAACAAATAGGATCAAAAGGTGGATATGTCCTATCAGTGAAGCTATACATAAGTCCATGTATATGTTGTTGTCAACATGGAGAGATAACCTCATATATTGTGCCAGAACCTGCCATGACATTTTTTTCTACCGAAGAAATATTGTATATCATTGTCTTAAACATTGTATGATATATGCATGTATTATTTTAGATTTCATTTGGGTTATTACATTGCATCATATTTACGTTGTACCATCTCTAATACATCGCTGTGTGGATGGTTGTATAAAATCTAAAATATTTTAACTGTGATTGTTTAACAATAATGATGTGAAACAAGTGAGACGATCTTATTATTATTCTTCAGACGTGCACTGTATGAGATGTGACCATGTTTCTGACCCGGCTGATTGTGACACTATTGCCACTTGTGGTCATGGCGAGGTAGGTGCATGGTCAACTGTTATGTAATACATGTTATACATCTCGTTATGAAAAAACTACACTCCTTCGCAAGGCAATTTTAAATTTACGTAAGGATATTTTATTTACGCAATAGACTCTTGTCTTTTTTACCAGTGTACTTTTTAACCTATATTTGTAATGCTGAGTGACTTTTTAATATATATTTTTGTGTATGTTTTTGTACCTTTTAATACATATTTCTAATATTTACTGCACTTTTTAATACATATTTCTAATATTTACTGTACTGTTATATATATTCGTAATATTTACTGTACATTTTAATACTGTTCGTCTCTCGTAACTCCAAAAGGAGTGGCTCTTTTAATGTTGTATATATATTTTTATGTAACATTTTGAGGTGAGACGTTAATAAACAATCTGTCTGTCTGTCTGTATATATAGCAGGTTTGATGTATGTATACTAACAAATGTAAATACAACTAGAGGGGCGAAGCTATACAGGTAGGTGTGTACATGTATACTTAAAGAAGTCTTACACTCAGACTCTGAAAAAAATCATTGTTAAACAATGTCTATAATTTATTAAACAATGATAATGGAATACTCCAAATAAAAACATGAACATAATTATATGTTATACCAAGTACATATTTAACTGATAATTTTTTTTTTATATTTTGGAAAGTATGTGTCATCCAGCACACCTGGCATCCACAGTGAAGCGCTACTCTAGAACACCTGAAATCACTTTTCTCATTATTACATTATTGAAATCGGTTTCTTTCGTCCGCGGCAGAACTAAATTTTAAGACACAGCGCAACGAAATTTGATATGTGGAACGCTCATCATGCGTAGATGGGGCTTTGGGGGTATTCTTCATGATTTGTGTATGTCCGTTGCCTTAACCCTAAACCGAAACAAGGTGCATTTACTCGTGAGAACAGATGTCTCCTTAGAAACCTCTAACAATTGATTATTTTATGCTATTACCCTTCAAAAAGACCAACAAGTCAAAATTGTTTCCACGGAATCAGAACAAACATAAACTTGTGAAAAAAGCTCCAACAAGCAAGGCACATCAACCACAGGCACAGGCCCTTAGGTCATTGCTTTTCACACTCGCGTTCTAGGCCGCGCTCACAAGACATTTACTCGATTAAAACCTTACATTATCATATACTTGGATGATTTACCTATCGATCAACATTCATGGAACCTTCTACTTCTTTATCTCCATTTCTGCCAGTCGACCGAAAGCAGTTTTTCACTCTCAACGTAGCCAAGTGCACACAAATGGGGGCGGGGCGGAAGCGAGCGCTCTGATTGGTGAGCAAAAGCAATGACCCAATGGCCTGTGACATAAACATGCTGTTGAAAGACAGTTGATCAAATTTAGTGTAAATTGAACAAGTCGTTTTAGAGTTATGCTTCAGAAACGATCGAACGCCGACTGTCACTCTTTCCTGGATTCATTTGTCATAATCATATATAATCAATTATTCAACTGCCTGAATTATTTGTAAATACATAAACTCCACAATCACGATTCAGTATAATTTTACACGTTTCCCCACTTGGCAGTGGATTAAACCAACTCTGTCAGCTTGTTAGATGCTCGCAAATCATTTTTTGGAAAAGAAATGTTACATTTTTTAAAATTACATTAGAAATTAGTGAATTACTTCTAAATTTGAAAGACTTACACTTGTTGAATTACATTGAATTGGTAGTACATAGCTAAGTATCTTTGAATGAAAACGTCTGTGTTTCGTTCCCACAACTTTATATTACAAAAAAAAATTCAACACCAAATAAGGTATTGATGCAATGATATTTAGTGCAGTAACATCCATGTAATACCACACTTTTGAACGAGATAATGTGAACTGCTTTAACTTGTGTTAAAGATGCATTCATTGTGTTTCATATTTTATTTGGCTTTAAATCGTGTCAACATACCATATATGCTGATTTCGGTTCAATTAATTTAACTCAACTTTAACTCAATCCCCAATCGCAAATATACCTAAAGAAAAAAGTTAAGCACCCGCTGATTGCTATGACCCTAACTTAGTCTGAGATTCTTTGTTTTTTTTAGACAGAACAGCCATCTGGCAAGACAGAAACGCAACAATATGTACAGTAGTTGTTATCATTATTTAATAAGGATGACGTCATGTTTACACAGGTACTGTTTTTACCATGAAACAATATCAACAGTATGGAGCTGCAAGTGAAACAAAACACATTCGCATTGGTATTGTCACTTCTAAATGATCTTTGTCGACCCTAGTGTACATGTTCAATAAGAATGACCAGTAGTATCTGGTAGGACCGCCACTCACCCGGATGACAGACTGCACCTTGCGTCTCATGCCTCCAGTCAGACGTCGGATCTGTTCTTGTGTCAATAACATCCACTCAGCGTGCAAAGCTGTCACCAACTCATGTAAATTATGTACTGGAGGGCTCCGAGCCTGGAGTTGCTGCCTTAGAATATCTCACACATGCTCCAGTGGGTTCAGATCTGGGCTTACTGCTGGCCAGGGTAAAGTTGTCACTGCGTTGGCTCGCATGTAATCGACAACAGCACGTGATCGGCGAGACCGGGCGTTGTCGTCCATGTACTGCGGTCGTGTAGCAAGTGCATGGTTATTGAAATGAGGAACAACGACCGGTTGTAGTACGTCACGGATGTATTGAGCTACCGTTAAGTTTCCCCTGATGGTGACCAAATCCAGCTTGCAGTCATGAGACAGGCATCCCCATACCATAACAGAGCCACCTCCATACGCAACAGTTGACTGGATGTTCTTGGGAGTATAAGCTGTATTCTTCGTTCTCAAAAAACGTGCACGCCCATCAGTAACATGGAGAAAGAATCGACTCTCGTCAGACCAATGGATTTTTCGCGAGGTCCTCACATTCCAGTGTTGTCTGTCCAAACACCATGCCAAACGTTCACTTTCATGATGGTGTCTCAACAAGGGTCGTTTAATTACCCTTCTTGCCTTTAGTCCTGCCGATTTGAGGCGATTTCTGACTGTTCAGGTGCTGATGTTTCGACTTGGTAACCACAGACGTTTCAGCTTGTCAGGAAGGGTTTTCGGCGTACATGTCGAAGAAGGTGCCGGTGTCACGAAATAAGATCGCCCCCGGTATAAAATCTCCCCCCGGAGATTTTGTACCGGTATAAATCCTCCCCCCTCAGAATAAAATCTCCCCCCGCCACGAAATAAAATCTCCCCCTGGAACAGAATCGCCCCCTCCAAAATAAATGAAAAATACCGTTAAATTTGTGAAATAAAATGAAAAATATTGAAATAATTACAACAGATTGTATAAATATTAGTTTGCAAGCATGTTTGTAAACTATTTCCGTCAATTAATTGGTAAAAATAATAACATTCTTATAAACGGTTAATGCATACTGGGTGGGTTGAACAAAGGTTGAGACAGTTCAAGTGGGAATATCTCAGTGAGATTTGGTGTACACATATCTCTGTACACAAACCTCTGAGATGTAGAGTGGAGGATCTATACTGGTTGTGAGCTATATACTTATATACATGTAGAGGGGAGGATCTATACTGGTTGTGAGCTATATACTTATATACATGTAGAGGGGAGGATCTATACTGGTTGTGGAATTTTATACTTATATACATGTAGAGGGGGAGGATCTATACTGGTTGTGAACTATATACTTACATACATGTAGAGGGGGAGGATCTATAATGGTTGTGAACTACATACTTATACACATGTAGAGGGGAGGATCTATACCAGTTGTGAACTATCAGCGGCGCCGTTGTAATAGTGACATTTGCCAATAACACGTCATAATGATAAAATAAACGTAAGGCCAACGTTTTCTCGTTTTCCTGTGTGTTCTGTGTTTTCTTCGAACTATGCTATTTGATTTTGTGAAAACTATTTATCATAAACATAATTATAAATAAAGAAGACCAAATCAGAGACAAATACCAAAATCATTTCATTTGCGTTATTTACATCAGACATATTCGAATGACATATGCTAATGAGCAAGACCCTTCAGAGTAAAATGCCTCGATTTATTAAGTTACCCTGTCGACATGGCCAATTAAAGATGAGTTTTCATTGGTTAAGAACCAGGGATACGGTATGAGATTTCTCTTTCCACCGCTAGGGGACTTTGGTTCTGCTCTCGATTTCAAGCGTAATGTAACAGAGGGTAGAACCGGAAAACTGTAGGGACTAACCTATGTGGGAAGAGAATGGTGGTAACCATATTGAGAGATATTGTACAGTTAATCCATTTACCATGTTAAAGAACATACATAATTTATGATAGTGGCGCCTTTAAAATAATGAGCAATATCCAGTCTCAGAATATAGTTTATCACGACTTGTACCTCAAACTGCGCTTTTCATAAAAGTAATTTTGTTCATCAATGTTCTTTTTTCATCAAAGTTAGTTGTGCATAAAAGTTAGTTTCTTCATCCAAGTAATTTTTTCATCAGTATTTTTTTTCAACAAAATCATTTTTTCATCAAAGTAAGGTTTTTCCAAACATTTATTTTTTTTATCAAGGTTATTTTTCTTTTTTATCAAAGTTTTTTTTTTCATCAAGATTTTTTCTCTCATAAAATTCAGTTTTTTCCCATCAAAGTCAGTTGTTGTTTTTTTTTTATTAAAGTTAGTTTTTTCAATTAATGTTAGTTTTTTCATCAAAGCTATTTTATTTCATCAAAGTCAGTTATATTCATCAACATATCATAAAATAACTAGGTGGTTTATGTCCTAGGTGGCATTTGTCCTAGGTGGCAATTGTCCTAGGTGGCAATTGTCCTAGGTGGCTTTTGTCCTGGTGGCATTTGTCCGGGTGGGTTATGTCCGGGTGGCTTTTGTCATGCTCCCTGTAAATTGGATGCCAAGTAATTCGTATAAAAACATCCTGTTGGCGAGGTGTCTTCATATCCGTGCCCAATGCACAATGACTTCCATCACATCTAATAAATTACCTTAGCTTTAGTAATGAGCATACGTGTAACAGAAAGACAGATTGCTTATTTTGGCATTCAAACATACAGGTGCTTATGTATAATGAGTATGACGGTGATTAGATAAGCCTGAGCCAATTTTGATGTGATTTCACCACAGTAAATGTACCCTGTATGTAGACACTATGTCCGTATAGATCATCCCCGTCTACAGCAAGGCTTTATTAACATACACCGGTATAAACTCTACCCCCTAGAGATGTATATAGATATATACATCTCTAGGGGGAGAGTTTATACCGGGGCATGTTAATATAGTCTTACTATAGTGTACATATCTATATACATCTCTAGGGGGAGAGTTTATACCGGGGCATGTTAATATAGTCTTACTATAGTGTACATATCTATATACATCTTTAGGGGGAGGGTTTATACCGGGGCATGTTAATATAGTCTTACTATAGTGTACATATCTATATACATATAATACTATATTAACATGCCCCGGTATAAACTCTCCCCCTAGAGATGTATATAGATGTGTACACTATAGTAAGACTATATTAACATGCCCCGGTATAAACTCTCCCCCTAGAGATGTATATAGATATGTACACTATAGTAAGACTATATATACATGCCACGGTATAAACTCTCCCCCCTAGAGATGTATATCGATATGTACACTATAGTAAGACTATATTAACATGCCCCGGTATAAACCCTCCCCCCCTAGAGATGTATATAGATATGTACACTATAGTAAGACTATATATACATGCCCCGGTATAAACTCTCCCCCTAGAGATGTATATAGATATGTACACTATAGTAAGACTATATATACATGCCCCGGTATAAACTCTCCCCCCCTAGAGATGTATATCGATATGTACACTATAGTAAGACTATATTAACATGCCCCGGTATAAACTCTCCCCCCTAGAGATGTATATAGATATGTACACTATAGTAAGACTATATATACATGCCCCGGTATAAACTCTCCCCCCTAGAGATGTATATCGATATGTACACTATAGTAAGACTATATTAACATGCCCCGGTATAAACTCTCCCCCCTAGAGATGTATATAGATATGTACACTATAGTAAGACTATATTAACATGCCCCGGTATAAACCCTCGCCCCTAGAGATGTATATAGATATGTACACTATAGTAAGACTATATATACATGCCCCGGTATAAACTCTCCCCCCCCCCCCCCCCCCCCCCCCCCTTGAGATGTATATAGATATGTACACTATAGTAAGACTATATTAACATGCCCCGGTATAAACCCTCCCCCTAAAGATGTATATAGATGTGTACACTATAGTAAGACTATATATACATGCCCCGGTATAAACTCTCCCCCCTAGAGATGTATATAGATATGTACACTATAGTAAGACTATATTAACATGCCCCGGTATAAACTCTCCCCCCTAGAGATGTATATAGATATGTACACTATAGTAAGACTATATTAACATGCCCCGGTATAAACTCTCCCCCCTAGAGATGTATATCGATATGTACACTATAGTAAGACTATATCAACATGCCCCGGTATAAACTCTCCCCCCTAGAGATGTATATAGATATGTACACTATAGTAAGACTATATTAACATGCCCCGGTATAAACTCTCCCCCCTAGAGATGTATATAGATATGTACACTATAGTAAGACTATATTAACATGCCCCGGTATAAACCCTCCCCCCTAGAGATGTATATAGATATGTACACTATAGTAAGACTATATTGACATGCCCCGGTATAAACCCTCCCCCCTAGAGATGTATATAGATATGTACACTATAGTAAGACTATATTAACATGCCCCGGTATAAACTCTCCCCCCTAGAGATGTATATAGATATGTACACTATAGTAAGACTATATTAACATGCCCCGGTATAAACCCTCCCCCCTAGAGATGTATATAGATATGTACACTATAGTAAGACTATATTAACATGCCCCGGTATAAACCCTCCCCCCTAGAGATGTATATAGATATGTACACTATAGTAAGACTATATTAACATGCCCCGGTATAAACTCTCCCCCCTAGAGATGTATATAGATATGTACACTATAGTAAGACTATATTAACATGCCCCGGTATAAACTCTCCCCCCTAGAGATGTATATCGATATGTACACTATAGTAAGACTATATTAACATGCCCCGGTATAAACTCTCCCCCCTAGAGATGTATATAGATATGTACACTATAGTAAGACTATATTAACATGCCCCGGTATAAACTCTCCCCCCTAGAGATGTATATAGATATGTACACTATAGTAAGACTATATTAACATGCCCCGGTATAAACCCTCCCCCCTAGAGATGTATATAGATATGTACACTATAGTAAGACTATATTAACATGCCCCGGTATAAACCCTCCCCCTAAAGATGTATATAGATGTGTACACTATAGTAAGACTATATATACATGCCCCGGTATAAACTCTCCCCCCTAGAGATGTATATAGATATGTACACTATAGTAAGACTATATTAACATGCCCCGGTATAAACTCTCCCCCCTAGAGATGTATATAGATATGTACACTATAGTAAGACTATATTAACATGCCCCGGTATAAACTCTCCCCCCTAGAGATGTATATCGATATGTACACTATAGTAAGACTATATTAACATGCCCCGGTATAAACTCTCCCCCCTAGAGATGTATATAGATATGTACACTATAGTAAGACTATATTAACATGCCCCGGTATAAACTCTCCCCCCTAGAGATGTATATAGATATGTACACTATAGTAAGACTATATTAACATGCCCCGGTATAAACTCTCCCCCCTAGAGATGTATATCGATATGTACACTATAGTAAGACTATATTAACATGCCCCGGTATAAACTCTCCCCCCCTAGAGATGTATATAGATATGTACACTATAGTAAGACTATATATACATGCCCCGGTATAAACTCTCCCCCCTAGAGATGTATATAGATATGTACACTATAGTAAGACTATATTAACATGCCCCGGTATAAACTCTCCCCCCTAGAGATGTATATAGATATGTACACTATAGTAAGACTATATTAACATGCCCCGGTATAAACCCTCCCCCTAGAGATGTATATCGATATGTACACTATAGTAAGACTATATTAACATCCCCCGGTATAAACTCCCCCCCCCCCCCCCCCGAGATGTATATAGATATGTACACTATAGTAAGACTATATTAACATCCCCCGGTATAAACTCTCCCCCTTAGAGATGTATATCGATATGTACACTATAGTAAGACTATATTAACATCCCCCGGTATAAACTCTCCCCCTAGAGATGTATATAGATATGTACACTATAGTAAGACTATATTATCATGCCCCGGTATAAACTCTCCCCCCTAGAGATGTATATAGATATGTACACTATAGTAAGACTATATTGACATGCCCCGGTATAAACTCTCCCCCCTAGAGATGTATATAGATATGTACACTATAGTAAGACTAGATTAACATGCCCCGGTATAAACTCTCCCCCCTAGAGATGTATATAGATATGTACACTATAGTAAGACTATATTAACATGCCCCGGTATAAACTCTCCCCCTAGAGATGTATATAGATATGTACAGTATAGTAAGACTATATTTACATGCCCCGGTATAAACTCTCCACCGTAGAGACGTATATAGATATGTACACATTACGTCAGTGTAGATCCCCCCTCTATAGCAAGACTACATTTACATACACCGGTATACACTCTCCCTATAGAGATGTATATAGATGTATACAAACTAAACCGCTTACTGTTATCGCTAAATAATTACATCAAAGGAACATGTACAGGAAAGAATAATTCAAGTGAATTAACACATTTTACAAAGTTTTTTGTTGCAAATCAAAGTCATTATTTCAGTATAACATTTGGACAATGAATAAGTGCGAAATAAATATTAATCAAATGGAAAATTAAAAAGAAACAAAGGGGGAGATTTTATTCTGAGGGGGGCGAGAAATAATTCCGCCGGGGGGCGATTTTATACCGGTATAAAATCTCCGGGGGAGGATTTGTACCGGTATAAAATCGCCGGGGGGAGATTTTATACGGGGGCGAATTTATACCGGGACACCGGTCCTCTCGAGGTGTAGTGACAGTAGGTCTTCCAGACCTTGGACGGTCCATTGCACTTCCTGTCTGCGCATGCTTCCGGACTAAACCACTAACAACAGTGTAATGGTAGCCCAGATTTCGTCCTAAAGCCTTAACGGACATTACTGCAGAGAGCATGCCAATAATTTGATTTCTGAGATCCATTGACGTTCGTCTACGTGCCATGTTCAAAAGATATGCTTGAATGGCTATGGAAAGCAACGTTACATACCACCAAATGCAGTTGGGCCATTATGATTTTTGTGATCCTCAAGCGTAGCATGTTGTACGTGCATGCCCCGAACGTGAAGGCGCGACTGTCACGCATCACTGGTTGGAACGTATCGCAGAAACACTACTCTTCTCATAAATTAACCTTGTTTAACCATTTAAAATATTCTCGACAAAAAAATCATCACAAATATCAGAGGGTGCTTAACTTTTTTCTTTGTGTATTTATGTCGTAGTTACTATAATCTGTCAACCTAACTTTTGGGACTGCAATTTTCGCAAATCTCTTTTGTTACGCGTTATGATGGTGTAAAATGAATAAATGTACTTTCATATTTCATCGTGACGTAACACAGTGATATTTTGATCAACTCAAACTGGGCGTACAATCAATGAATATATTGTCTGACTGATGACGTAAGCATATATTTCACGTGCATGACCTCGGGTCAGATTTACCATTGATGTCGAGTCGTTTGTAAACCGATAGGGAACATCTCAAAACTCAATTCTACATTTACTCCGTCATCTTCAGAGAGTCTCAAAATCTGACAGGTCCGAATCCGTATCTGAATCCAACTTGAAGACAATAGGATTCACACGGGTTTTCCATCTTGTGGTGGCACGTGGTCCTGTGCATAGCTCAGTCGACCGCTATCAGTTAAGTTCAGCAACAACGGGCGTGGCTCGCTGGATGGGTAGGTTACCCGCCTCATTGCTGAATGAAAACTGAGAGTTTGAAGGGTGATTCCCTGCCCCACACTGAGACATGAGTTGAGAGACTCGTGGTGTCACCTTGGGCAAGGGACTTTATTCGAAATGTGCCTCTGTTCACTCAGCAGTACAATTGATTACCTGGTTTGGAAGTGCAGGCAATGTGACAGATAACCTTCGAGCGCCTTAATTGGCAGCCCAGGTTGCATACTCCAAAGGGAGTTGAGAATGAAAAAGGAACGATGTTGGTCCTTACACCAGGGTAATAATGTGTGTAGCGCTTTGAGCATGGCCCTTTGTGTTGTGGAGTTCAGCGCGATATAAGTATCCTCATTATTATTATTATTATCTTATGTCCAGTATTCTGTCTCTACCTGTAGGACATGGCCTACACAGTTCTGCCACTGGTCTGCTGTTATTTTGGACATTTCTGAATTGACAAGTCCTTCAACTTAAAACCTTATATGTTACTTAGCAACGGTTTCAAATGTCCCCAACTCAATGGGGTTAAGGTCACAGAGGTATGGGGGTAAGCGTAACACCTCGTGTTCATTCGTCCTCAATAGATTTCCTTACACGTAAACAGGCAGGTGTTTGTGGGATAGAATGGTCTCAGCGCTTTGGTTTGGTTGCCATTTCTGATTATTGCAAATTATGCTTTGACAGCCATGAAACCATTTCGGCTTTCCCAGCTGACGTTTGCGTTTTCTGGCGCTGGTCTGACACTGGTAAGGAGTAATGCTCATCACAACCAGAGACTTGTTTAGAGGAGTAGGTGGCAGCTGTTCTGTAACATACTCCGTGAACACAATGGCATTCATTACTGTGTGGTAGTCTCTACCATCGATTGACTTTGACACAGCCAGGTAAATACCCCAAGTGCGACCCCGCATAGACAATAAATCGTTCTTTCCCTGGTGTCTGTTCTGGTTACATTCCGAGTGATGCCATTGGTATGATGACGTGTCATCAGGTATAGCCTTCTGTTCATTTTTCGGTAATCATGCGTAAATAGTTCAGTGACAGTTTGGTACTCGATACACGTTTGTATCGGAACCCAAACTTTATTAATAGTTTACATATTGTGTACCTGGAGAGAGAAATATCATATTCATCGTGAAGCACCTGCCTCAATTTCCGTGAAGACACATGCTCATTTCTCTTATGGAATCGTCTTAAACCTCTCTCACCACTCTGACATTGAAACTGTCCAACACATTTGGACTTCTTGGTTTGGAGACGGACCCCATGCTCTTGATCCTTTGATGAACTCTCAGGGGAGATAATCCTGTACAATGTTGTACGTGGTATATTCAATGCTTTTAAAGTTCTTTTTGTAAATTATTTATTGACAACAACGAAGAGCCCCCTCCTGAAAATATGATATACGCTTGATGTAACATCAAGGAAAAGGTATTATAAACTGTTCGCTTGGGTTTGCTTTCAAACCACAAACATTCTGAATCGAAACAGAATATTTTATATCGACTGAATCACACAGAAAGAAAAGCAAAAAGAAGATTAATTCAAATATTCTATTTTAATGTCATGTTTCATTTTAAACAATCACTTTTAATTACATTTAACATATTTATATTCATATAGTTTATATTCATGGTCTGCACCTCGAGTTCAACATGGGCACAAAACTGTGCTAAGTTAATTTCAACAAATCTCAAAATCTGATGAAGCCGAAAGTGATATACGCCAACAACGCTATGTGTCAGTAAATAACATCTGCAGTTATTGTCTGGAGAAGTTACAGTCCTGGTGGTCCAGATAAGTTGCTGGGATGACATCGGTCAAGTTGATCGGCCAGCGCTCCAGATTGCTGTTACTGAGTCCTTGGAAGGTCGAACGTGTTCTGGTGCCGACTGCCGAGGACAGTGGTAGCGTTGTCCTCGATGTTGTGGGATGTCAGCAGAAGGTCAGAGAAGCACTCCTGGAATACATGTGCTGGTCGGCGACACATTGTAAGAGGTTTTTGGCTTTGATGAACTATTCAGTCACCCATCTTCGAATCGTGAGGGAATGAAAAGCCAATGTTCATGATGTATAACCAAGGCTGCGAGGCCCCATGAGGAGGTACCAGAATCTTGTCTCCAGCTTCACACATTGCGTCGGAAAAGGCTCCGTTTTGACTTGCTACCTTGTGACGGCAGCAGCTGTCGTGGACCATTTGATGGAGTCTTCCGACGACGTTCCTTCTCGTTCTGGTTGTCGATGAACTTCTGAGCCTACAAATTATAAATCAAAAATGATAATGAAATTTCATACACATGTGTATGATATGTTAAGAAGTTGCTGAAAACAACCCGAAAAACATGTAGGCCTATTCATCGTTCGGAGGGTCATCTTCTAAAATACGTCACACCACAAAAGTATACCAATGAACATCATGCAAAAAAGATTAATCTAAGCGTAATACTGGAATGATAAGTGAAAAAAGAAGGACGGACTTCAGATGAACCTGAAAAAACAAACGATCAAATAAAGTAAGAGACAACTTCAGTTCGCATTGTCCTCATCTTTCTACGGTAAGCTGGGGTGTCTGTGGGTGGGGCATCACCCACAAGTCATTCATACACTTCATCACAGTCGCGGAAGGATATTCTATCCCGCTACTCGGAGCACACTAACCAGCAAAATCCTCCCCCTTGATCTACTGGTTGGCCCTTCACAAGACAGACCAACGAACTGTGACTTTCTCAGAATGGAGCCCGCATGACCACGGACAAGGACAATGAATTCGTTACCTATGCCCGGTAACTGAAGTGTTTCATTAATTTTATATCAGCCGACCTATAACAGACACAAACAGATTAATCCGCTATAGGTGTTTCGATCTGTATAACAAATATGGAATAATTATCAAATAAAAAGCATTAAAAACTTGAAATTCACAGAGCTTAATAGTTTTTTCATATAGCTAGTGCACATGATAAATCGGAAAGATTGTAGTTATACTCCAATTTAAAGCAGTCGAAAGGTGGACATGCAATTAACAAAAACGCCAACAATATTAAACAGAAATGGCCCAGGTTACTGTAACAGTGGGTTAGTTGACCACCCTTGTGCATGCTATGATACTGTTCCATCATTTTAATGTGTTGCTGGAATAGTAAAGTGAGTTATTGTTTAACGCCACTTGGGCAATATTGCAGCCATTAGCGGCGATGTTGCTAGAATAAGATAGATAGCGAACCTAGTGCATGCTATGGTAATATTTTACGATTCAAAGTAAGTTTCATAACATTGGTTGGCCTACCTAGTGCATGCTATGATAATGTTTTCAAACCAATTAATTTAGTTGATTTCTCTAGTGCATGCTATGGTATATTTGGCAGCAAATATTGCTGATTAAAATGGTGTTTTATCTATTTCGTGCATGTAATGTTAATATTGAAAACATTCACATCATTACACTAAAGGGTTACTTGACGTACTGCGAATGCATTTAAAAATCAACATCATGCATATTATATATCCACATGGAAACGAAACATGCTAAACGAAATATATCAAGATGTTTAATATAAGTTAATATAGTAACCGCAAGCGATGTTAATACAGAAAACACTATAATTATTATATTACTATCTATATAGAGACCTGTTTTGTTGATCTACTTAATGCATTCTGAAATTGAACATGGTGTAAATCAACATGAAAATCGAACATGTCAAGCACAATATATCTAAAATCATTTCAAACATGGGTTGCGAGTGTCAGTGGCTGTTGTGGTTGACATTTAACTCATTACTGAAAAGGGTTAGTTGACCTACACAGCGCAGTCAATAAATCAACATACTGAACAGTACAGAAAAACAACCGTGCTAAGAAATTAAATCAATATGTATAACGAAAATGGTGTAGTTACACCAACTAGATTTAGAAAACGAATATGCAGCAAATCAACATGCCGAACAGAATATATCTATAAGTGCTGGAAAGGGGACTTTTTATGTAACTACTGCTATGGTTATACTGAAATATATTAATTTTGAAATGAAGGGGTTAGAGACCTATTTCAAGCAATAAAAAGGAACGGGCTGCAAATCAACACAAGCACAAACCTAAATGGAGTTACTGAAACAATAAGTTGACCTACTTCGTGCATGATATTGTAATGTTCATTAAAGGCGCTGTAGCACGTTTTTTTGCACAATTTATTTTTTCAAATTTCCCATTTATAATGATAGTTTATGTCATTTAAATTAACTTTAGAGGGTAAAACATATTACACAAACCAATTATCTGTAGTGGTAAAAACTATGTTGCGTATAAATCAAAAATTGCATGGCGGCCATTTTATTGTGAACACAATTTATTATTTTGTGTAACAAAAACGATTCCCATGGCTTTACCGAAACATGTACACTAATTTTAAACTTTATTTTCCGAAGAGAGAATGATGTTTTACTATTGGTGAAATTATTTTTCAAATACATTTCATCAACTTTTTTGAGCGAAAAAACGTGCTACAGCGCCTTTAAAGTGAATGGGTTTTAATAATAGTTGACGAACCTAGTGCATGCTATTATAATGTTTTATATATTAATGTGTTGCTAGAATAAGATAGTTAACAAACCTAGTGCATGCTATGGTAACATGTTACGATTCACAGTTATTTCAATAACATAACGGTCGTCTTGCCTAGTGCAGGCTATGATACTGTCGTCTAACCAATTAAGGTAATTGATAAATAGTTTAATTTATTTTCTAGTGCATGCTATGGTACTATTCACAATATTTCAATTTTCTGCTTAAATTGGTATGTAGACTAGAATTGGTTGTTAATACAGAAAACATTTGAATAAGATTTAGATTAGGGTTGTGAATCTAGGACATGTATTCGAACAATGACAATGCTGCCACTGAACATGAAAACAAAATATGCGAGTTGATCTAAATGCACTACGAAAATCAACATGGAAATAAAACAGGCCAAGCGAAACATATCTACATATATGTATAAATGGTGCATAATATGTATATACTGATAGATTTTGATTATTAATTTGAAGATTAGAGACAAGTTAAAATAGTGAAAAAGTGAACATGCTGCAATTCAATATGGGGTTACTGAAACAATAGGTTGGCCTCCCTAGTGCATGCTATTGTAAAGTTTCATAAATTAAGTGTATTGCTAGAATAAGATAGTTGACGAACCTAGTGCATGCTATGGTAACATTGTACGATTTAAAGTTATTTCCACAACATATCGGTGGACCTACAATGTACCTAGTGCATGCTATGATACTGTTTTCAAACCGTAAAGATTTTTGAAAAAATAATTTAGATTTCTCCTAGTGCATGCTATGGTATTATTCACAACATTTATTGTTGCTGGCTAAACTGGTGTGTTTTTATCTTGTTCGTGCATGCAATGTTAATTTTGAAAACATTCAAATTATTACTCTATTGGGTTAGTCGAACTACTGAGAATGCAGTCAAAGATTTTCACGTAAATCCACATGGAAACCCATACATGACAACAACATATCAAAATATATTGCTGGAACTGGTTAGTTGTTTTAACAAATACAAGTGATGTTAAAACTGAAAACTTTTAAATTATATCGAGACTTGGTCTGTCGATGCATGTTGTGCATTTAGAAATTAAACATGCTGCAAATCAGCTACAAAGCATGCTAAATAAAAAATATATAAGTGCATTGCTAAATTATGTTTTGAGTGTTAGTACTTTACATTGTTATACTGAAAATATTTAACTCATTCTTGCAAAGGGTTAGTTGACCTACTTAATGCAGTCAATAAAATAATAATAATAATAAAATCCTGCAAATTGACATTAATATTGAATATGCCTAGGTAAAGTATTTTAATATTGAAAACATTGGAAGGGCGAGTTCCTAGACATGCATTACGAAAATTAACATGCTGCAAATCAACATGAAAAAACAACATGTCAAGCAAAATATCGGTAAATACTAAATAGATGTATAAATGGTGCATATTATGGATATACTAATATATTTGTGTTATTAATTGAAAGGGTTAGAGACTATTTAAAGTAGTGAAAAAGTGAACATGCTGCACTAAGAAAGTTACTGAAACGATTAGTTCACCTACCTAGTGCATGCTATTATAATGTTCAATACTTGTAAATGTAATAGCTGAACATAGTAACAGATTAAGTTATTTTCACACCATATTGGTGGACCTACCTAGTGCATGCTATGATACTGTTTTCAAACCATTAAGGTTATTGAAATAATAATTTGTTGATTTTTCTAGTGCATGCTATGGTATTATTCACAACATTTATTGTTGCTGCTTAAATTGTTTTTGTTTTTATCTAGTTATTTCATGCAATGTTAATATTGAAAACATGCAAGTTATTATTCTATAGGGTTAGTTGAATGCAGAATTATAACGTTCCGACGATACTTGTTAATGTAATGCTAGAATAAGATAGCTGAACATAGTAACAGGTTACGATTTTAAGTTATTTTCACACCACATTGGTTGACCTGCCTAGTGCATGATATGATACTGTTTTCATACCATAAAATTATTGAAATAATAATTTGTTGATGTTTCTAGTGCATGCTATGGTATTATTCACAACATTTATTGTTGCTGCTTAAATTCATTTTTTTTTTTTTTTTAGTTCTTTCATGCAATATTAATATTAAAAACATGCAAATTATTACTCTATAGGGTTAGCTGAATGCAGAATATTGAATGTGAATGCAGTTAAAATTAACATGTAAGTCCACATGGAAACAAAGCATGTCAAACAAAATATATCAAAATGTTTCGCTAGAACCGGTTAGTGGACTTAACAAATGCTAAACAATGTTAAACTGAAAACATTTGAATTATATTGAGATCTGTTTTGTTGAACTACGAAATGTATTCAACAATTGCCCATGCTGCAAATCAACATGAAAATAAAGGTGAAGGGAGGTGATTTGGGGTTTAAGAGTATATCACGGCTGCTAGTATTATTGCGTAGCTATGCATTGTGGTGAACTAGTGAACCATGGGTGAACTCAGGGTAGCATTGCCTCCAAACCTTACTGCATGTAGAATAGTTCTCTACTGCAGACAGAGATGCCGTGCCCCTGGAGGGTTTCGAACCCCGGACCTATTGATCTGAAGCCGAACGCGGTAACCACTGAGCTATCCCGCCCCAATGAAGATCAAGTCAAGGAAAATATAACTACTAAAGACAATGAAAACATGGGTTATGAGTGTTAGTGCCTAATATGGTTTTTAATACGGAAACTATAACTCATTAGATAGTTCACCTGTCTAATGCTGTCAATAAATTTCCAAACTGGAACACTATATAAAAACAACTGTGCCAAGAAAGTATCAAAACGTTTTACTGGAATGGGTTAGTAGCGTTAACTATGGAAAGGTGTGTAAAGATTTTTTTAAAATTCAATTAATGCTAGAAGTACGAATTGGTCTTAATACAATAAACATGCTGAAATTAATATGAAAACAACGCCAAGCAAAACATTAATTGGAAAAATGGAGTTCTTAATATAACTAGTGCGTTATGGTTATACTGATAGATTTTAATTGTGTCAAAATGCAATTCAACTCAACTACATATATTAAGAAGAAATGTGTCAAGTTGCTGTAAAAATTAGGTTGACCTACCTAGTGCATGCTATTATACTGTGCCATACTTTAAATGTTTGCAGAATAAGATAGTTGACCTACCTAGTGCATGCTATCACATATACTGTTCCATACTTTAAATGTTTGCATAATAAGATAGTTGACCTACCTAGTGCATGCTATGATACTGTTTTGAAACCAATTCAGGTTATTGAAAATATTGTAGTTAATTTTCCTGGTGCATGCTATGGTATAATTAAAAACATTCATATTTATTTTTAATTTGTGTGTTGGCTAGAGTCAATTGTTCATACAGAAAACATTTGAATTAGTTCTTGATCATGTGTGTTAATCTAGGCAATGTATTCAGAAAATGACCATGCTGTAAATTGAAATGATAATTATGCCAAACACGATATTACAAACATAACAAAACTTTGCTTAATTCTGTTATGAGTGAGTGAATTATTGCTTAACGCCGCTTCCTAATTCTGTTATGAGTTGTTCCATTGTTTTTGTTATACTGAAATCCATGCTTGCAAAGGGTTAGTTGTCCTACTTATGCAGTCAACATAGAGTCGACTATATCCCCCGCCATGTGGAAAAAGTTTAAACCAAAGTGAACAATTTTACAGCTTTATTCTTTAATAAATCACTCATTAGTAATAAATTCAGTATGCACTTCCGAAGATGTATAAATCTCTGCCTTACAGTTTTCAATATCTGTTCTTGAAGTGAAATTATAAAAAGCATTTTGAGGTTTGTTCCAGAATCAAGATAATGGCATTTTTCTATGGAAATAGCTAAACCTAGGTTTCCGAAAAAGGTGGAGAAAAACCAAACAAATCTACACATGAACATTGTTCCACATACCAAGTTTCATTGAGCCATGTTTTACAGTTTTTTAGTTCTGGTCCGGAAACAAATTTTCAATTATGTGTCCATGGAAGCGGCTAATATAAACTTGCAAAGAAGTTGAAAACCCACAAAGGCACATCTACAAATGATGATTAATTGTTCCCCATACCAAGTTTCATTGAGGTATGAGTACGGTTTTTGAGTTCTGGTCCGGAAATGAAACGCGGATGAACGGACGGACGTTGTGGCGGGGGATAGCAACATCCTGCAAATTGACATGAACATCGAATATGTCAAGCAGATCAACGGTGTTGCTGGAATGGGCTAGGTACACTTACTAGGGAAATTGTGAAATGAAATACTAATTACTAATTGAGTCGTAATGTCACTTCCATTATCGACTATTTCGTAAAATGAGTGAGTGAGTGAATTAATGCTTAACGCCGCTTCGGCAGTATCGCAGCCATTAGCGGCGAGTATATATTTCGTAAAAAGAAAATACTCTAAATGCTATTTACTACACCACGTGAGTGAGTTAATGTTTAACGCCGCTTCGGCAGTATCACAGCCAATACAGGTGAGGTAAGTTGGGGTTTAACGCCGCTTTCAAGAGTATTTCACTTATATCGCGGCTGCTAGTATTATGGCAGGGAGAAAGCCCGCAACGCCATGTGGCTATGCATTGCGGTGAAACCTGCGAGCAACGGCTGGAACTAGCGAACCATGGGTGGTACTACTCATTCAGTGTAGCTTTACACCCAAACCTTACTGCGTGTAGAACAGTTCTCTACTGCAGACAAAGTTGCCGTGCCCCTGGCGGGATTCGAACCCCGGACCTCTTGATCCGAAGTCGAAAGCGCTAACCACTGCGCTATCCCGCTCCTCACAGCCAATACAGTAGCGGCGAGTACTACATCGAGATATATGTTTGCTAAATGACATTAAGTGTCTTAAACTAATGACATTAGCTTGCAAACATATATATATTAGTGTAGTAAAGGCGCATGTAAAATATTTCTTTTTTTACGAAATGTATTGCTGGGATAAGATGATAAGTTGAGTTACAGTGTCTAATCAACATCACAGACATATTGGAGTTAGTGGGAGTTATTGCTTACAGTTGATGCAGTCAAAATATACTTGCTGTTAATCAGTGTGCAAAAAAATAACTCGGAATATACTGAACATTATTCATTAGTAATATCATAAATACAACTGTTATTTGAGTTACCTCGTGCATGACATCGTAATGTTAAATTTTCTTAAGTAATATTACAAGTAGAGGCTACTATCCCTTATTAATGCAGTAAGTAAATGCAAATCCTGTAAATCATATTAATGTGAAATATATATTAGAGTTTGTGCAGGTGATAATGTTCCTTACCTGTCGTTTCTTTGACGAATGAAGGGAGTTGTGAAATATGGTGCTCAGCAGACGACAACTTGCAACATCTGCACGTGCATCTTGCTTTCCAGCAAGCCAGCGCTGATCAGTTGTCGCCATCGGGCACTGGCGCTTGGGCGGGGTTCACAAATGTTCACTTATGCCCGAGGTATTTCGCCAAAGCCTATTTGAAAATAAACGTTTACGTCACTATACGATGTGTTTTATTACTGGTGTATGACCAATTGTAACCTGGAAGTGCCTAGTGGCTTATTTGGAAATATATCTGATATTGAACGTTTTTAGCATGGCACATGGTCGTTTGAAGGCGAAGTTGTCTGGTCATTAGAGTAGAATTAGTATTTTATTAGATAAAATAATTGATTGATAATACCGCGATATAAAAATGAAATATAATGTAGTTAAGAATAATAATTAGACAGTGCCTTAATGAAAGAGGTAGTTAAACAACAAAAAGAGCTGATTCTTGTGATCATATGGCAAGACTTTGCTTTTTATCAAATATGCAAATTAGTGAGTTAATTGTGAATATCACATCACGTAAACTTTTCTTCTTCTTTTTTTTTTATTTCCATTTTTATTTCCCAACATTACATTGTGTTTACATGTAGGTATTGTACAATGAACACGTGTATATCATTCACATGTTCCAATTCATGAAACTAAATCACTTATTCAGGAGAGTATGGAAAGTTGACCAGAATGTGTAAAATTTGGCATACAGTGTAGTTTCAGTTAGAGAATGCAATCGCGTAAACTATTAAATGAAAAACTAAATGCCATTTTGCACATGTTCAATTAATATTTAAAGTATACAATTTAACTGTAAAATTCACAAAACCTACATGTATCCTATATGTAAATCAATACGTACCAAGCATTGAATCTGGGATCTTGTTCCCCGAAAGAAAATCGTGACGGAAGACAAGTTCCTTGACACAACGAGGAAGGCCAGTGTAAGTGAAATGAGTCAGTCGTCCACAATGAATACTGGATACTTTGTGAGGCAGTCACTTCCAGATCATGACAAAAGCAAAGACAACTCCAGTGTTAATCAGATACCAAGCTGAAAGACAATACTAGGGGAGCAATCTCCAAATCATAAGCATGTCCAAGGTGAAGGTCTCGCCCAACTGAACTCTTGACAATTGGTTCGATCACTTTCACACTGAAATAAATCTTTAATTATTTGCAAAACTTAAATTCTCCAGTAGACCAGGCAACATTGTAAATGCTAAAGAGAAAATAATAAATACATGTACCAAAACACTGGTTATTATAACTAACGTTATCTCCTGGTTTTCGGTATGGATTTATTCATTTAAAAGCCTGTTTCCCGACTGGGTCATTCGGTTACATAATTTGCTAATCAAGAAAAAGAATGTTTACAGGTAAAACGGTAACAAATTTCATTTTGAAACCAATTTAGGAACTAGCTTTAATAAACGTCAAAATCAGGATTTAGTGAGCATGAGACGAGAAACGTGCTGCATTGTTTAGACGAGAAGATGCATTAAAATTTTGCACTTTACAATCTAAGCTAGAACGTATTGTGAACTCCCCTTCTTGACTGCATAAACACAACTCTTTTTCAAACAAACGTTAAGTCAAGGAATAGTTAAAAGAAAAGCAATTACAAATGATTTGTTTTCAACATAACGAAAAAAACACATAAAAAGCATGTATTTTTTCCCATTTCTCTGGCCTTTTCAGAAACTATTTCTAAAATATTGATACTCAGTTAAAAACTCATTTGTTTCTAAAGATTTCGACATATGTCCAGCAGCAAGAAAATTAGAAGTATTGATATATTCTGGGAGGAAATTTGGGCAGATATGTAAATTTTGCAATTATGAATAATGATACCTGGTGTAAGATGTGGAGGGGGTGACCTTTCGGCGCTTTGCGGCAGCTTAGGTTAGACCAGGGTAATGTTTAGAAGCGCCCTGGGTCCATAACGTGGAGATTTGTGCGCTATATAAAAACTATCCATTATTGTTATTATTATTAATAGAGGGAATATTTCTCTTCTTGACATATACCATCTTTATCTCATCCGGTGATGTAGAAAAGTTTATTTTTCACGAGTAGATCAACCACGAGTGAAATATTTACTTTTCTACTTCATTAGATAAATATGGCATTTGTCAAGGAAAACAGATACATGTACTCTATTTATTATATCATTATGGATGTGTTTTATGTTGAAGTGGGTTGATTTTAACGGTAAACGTACAGCCTTAGCAAGCTAACATTATGACGTCATATCATTATCCCGATGACACTACGTGAGTGGCGATAAACTGTATGACCACTAAGTAAAGTGCTGATAAATGTAAACGCCACTAGCTTGATAGAAGGTTTAATTTGCTGATAGAACAGAGTATCTCACTCAAAATTATATAATAAACACTGATAAAATCCAAATCCAAACTTATTTTGTCCAGTTTAGTGTCATAAGATCAAATAATCGATGTAGGTTTAGCGACGAGCAACAAGAGATAGGTGAGTAGTTACGCGAAATATTCATTTAAAAAAAATACTTTTCATTATCTGCCTCACAACTAAACATGAAATAACTGTTCATCCAGATTTGTACACACTGTCGGCCAAAAGAAACGCCTACCAAAAATCTTATCATATTTCGTAAAAACTGTAATGAACAGTTTAGCAATATTATAGCATTATGAAGTTGATCATTTCTGCATAATATATTTAAATTTCAGAAGTTGTCATGTCACTAAAGAATGGCGATTGTTGAAATCTGACAACACAAAATTTTCAGTTTTCGATCAGTACTTGATCAGAAACATATTTTCATACAACCAATGCAAGAGCAACAATACAGGCACGCATTCAAGTGATTATGACGTTACATATGTACGTGGTTACGGCGAGCAAGTGAATCAAGCAAGTGAAACAGCTGTCATCATTGGGCTTGGTTTTCAGGAATGTTATTGACTCGAATCACAATTTTTCCACGATTTCAATGGATTTTTATATTACGTTATGTTTCAGTATAACGTGGATACCACCTTTGATTTTATTTCTGAAATTATTTCATCTTTCATTTTAAGGAACATCAAGTAGGCGTTTCTTTTGACCGACAGTGTATGGGCCTGATTAAGGTTTCGATAGGTACGATGTATATCATCTACTCGTACTTGTTTAGTGTGTTGCTATATATACTGTGTAGATGTGTGTACTGTGCTCACCCAGTACGATTCAGTTTTTGATCTGGAGGAGCGATCATTGGAAACTAATTCGGGTGTATACATCCCAGGGAATTGCGAAAAACACTGAAACGTTATGTCCTTACATTACACGATACCCTGTTATAGATTCACCCCTCTCACCGCATCTGTGTATGTACAATCAACCCAGTATATATCCACCTCTTCTTACTACATGTATACCTATCGATGTACATCAAACTTGGTATAGATTTCTTCAATCTAATTCGTATTAATATATGAGACTGTAAATATAGGCATGCATCTGTCAGTTGTATATGTACTGATGCAGCTGTAACTATATAGCGATGCAGCTGTAAGATGTATACGTAGCGATGCAACTGTAAGATGTACACGTAGCGATGCAGCTGTAAGATGTACATACGTAACGATGCAGCTGTAAGTTGTATACGTAGCGATGCAGCTGTAAGATGTATACGTAGCGATGCAACTGTCAGTTGTACACGTAACGATGAAGCTGTAAGATGTATAAGTAGCGATGCATCTGTAAGTTGTACACATAGCGATGCAGCTGTAAGCTGTATAAGTAGCGATGCAGATGTAAGTTGTACACGTAGCGATGCAGCTGTAAGATGTACACGTAGCGATGCAGCTGTAAGATGTACACATAGCGATGCAACTGTCAGTTGTACACGTAGCGATGCAGCTGTAAGATGTATAAGTAGCGATGCAGCTGTAAGTTGTACACGTAGCGATGCAGCTGTAATATGTATAAGTAGCGATGCAGCTGTAAGTTGTACACGTAGCGATGCAGCTGTAAGATGTACACGTAGCGATGCAGCTGTAAGATGTACACGTAGCGATGCAGCTGTAAGATGTATACGTAGCGATGCAGCTGTAAGATGTATACGTAGCGATGCAACTGTAAGATGTACACGTAGCGATGCAGCTGTAAGATGTAAATACGTAACGATGCATCTGTAAGTTGTATACATAGCGATGCAGCTGTAAGATGTATAAGTAGCGATGCAGCTGTAAGTTGTACACGTAGCGATGCAGCTGTAATATGTATAAGTAGCGATGCAGCTGTAAGTTGTACACGTAGCGATGCAGCTGTAAGATGTACACGTAGCGATGCAGCTGTAAGATGTATACGCAGCGATGCAGCTGTAAGATGTACACGTAGCGATGCAACTGTAAGATGTACACGTAGCGATGCAGCTGTAAGATGTACATACGTAACGATGCAGCTGTAAGTTGTATACATAGCGATGCAGCTGTAAGATGTATACGTAGCGATGCAACTGTCAGTTGTACACGTAACGATGAAGCTGTAAGATGTATAAGTAGCGATGCAGCTGTAAGTTGTACACATAGCGATGCAGCTGTAAGCTGTATAAGTAGCGATGCAGATGTAAGTTGTACACGTAGCGATGCAGCTGTAAGATGTACACGTAGCGATGCAGCTGTAAGATGTACACATAGCGATGCAACTGTCAGTTGTACACGTAGCGATGCAGTTGTAAGATGTATAAGTAGCGATGCAGCTGTAAGTTGTACACGTAGCGATGCAGCTGTAATATGTATAAGTAGCGATGCAGCTGTAAGTTGTACACGTAGCGATGCAGCTGTAAGATGTACACGTAGCGATGCAGCTGTAAGATGTACACGTAGCGATGCAGCTGTAAGATGTATACGTAGCGATGCAGCTGTAAGATGTATACGTAGCGATGCAACTGTAAGATGTACACGTAGCGATGCAGCTGTAAGATGTAAATACGTAACGATGCATCTGTAAGTTGTATACATAGCGATGCAGCTGTAAGATGTATAAGTAGCGATGCAGCTGTAAGTTGTACACGTAGCGATGCAGCTGTAATATGTATAAGCAGTCTGATTAAAATCGACCTTGTTCCGAGGAATAAAATTTGCAAAATTTTGCATCTGCCGGGATACGAACAGGTTCTGTAGATTCCTCGCCACAAGGTCTGAGAACACCCCGTATAGGCGTGTGTTCAGAACCAGTTTAGCGCAGCCAAAACCCAGTCAAATAGCTCACCAATCACATCATAGTATTTAAACGGTTGCGGTTTTGAAAGCATTCGGAACAGACAAAAGGATAGCTGTTTGGAGTTATCTGCCCCTAGTTTCTCGCACCGAAAGCATTTGTTGGGCATCTTTTGATTGGCTAGCTGAATTGCGCCCGAACACGCTAGTGTACGGGGTGCTTTCAGACGGTTTGGCGTGGAAACCCACGAATGAGTTCGTATCCCGGTAGATGCACTATTTTGCAATTTTATTCCACGGAAAACCGTCGATTTTAATCAGACTGTATGTATAAGTAGCGATGCAGCTGTAAGTTGTACACGTAGCGATGCAGCTGTAAGATGTACACGTAGCGATGCAGCTGTAAGATGTATACGCAGCGATGCAGCTGTAAGATGTACACGTAGCGATGCAACTGTAAGATGTACACGTAGCGATGCAGCTGTAAGATGTACATACGTAACGATGCAGCTGTAAGTTGTATACATAGCGATGCAGCTGTAAGATGTATACGTAGCGATGCAACTGTCAGTTGTACACGTAGCGATGAAGCTGTAAGATGTATAAGTAGCGATGCATCTGTAAGTTGTACACATAGCGATGCAGCTGTAAGATGTATAAGTAGCGATGCAGATGTAAGTTGTACACGTAGCGATGCAGCTGTAATATGTATAAGTAGCGATGCAGCTGTAAGTTGTACACGTAGCGATGCAGCTGTAAGATGTACACGTAGCGATGCAGCTGTAAGATGTACACGTAGCGATGCAGCTGTAAGATGTATACGTAGCGATGCAGTTGTAAGATGTATACGTAGCGATGCAACTGTAAGTTGTACACGTAGCGATGCAGCTGTAAGATGTACACGTAGCGATGCAGCTGTAAGATGTACACGTAGCGATGCAGCTGTAAGATGTATACGTAGCGATGCAGCTGTAAGATGTATATGTAGCGATGCAGCTGTAAGATGTACACGTAGCGATGCAGCTGTAAGTTGTACACGTAGCGATGCAGCTGTTAGATGTAAACGTAGCGATGCAGCTGTAAGATGTACACGTAGCGATGCAGCTGTAAGATGTATACGTAGCGATGCAGCTGTAAGATGTATACGTAGCGATGCAACTGTAAGATGTATACGTAGCGATGCAGCTGTAAGATGTATACGTAGCGATGCAACTGTAACTGTAGGAATGCAGCTGTATGTGTAGGGATAAAACTACAATTGTATGGCTATTAGGGATGAAACTTTTGATCAGGATTATGGATGAAGATTGTGAATATTTGTTTGTAGTGAATGTTTAGATGGAGCTGTAGTATATAGTAATAGGTGTATTTAGGTAGGTGTAATTTTATTTTCTTAACATTCATGTCATTTACAGTTTCCTTAAGATTTTACATGTTGAAACTGTTTAAAAACTGAATTGTATGAATGAAATCAAATTTTAGATACGTCATTTGTAGATCTGTTTCACCAGAGAGTTTGTCGACCACCATGACAGGACTGCCTACCATCTTGGCTGTGAGAGTGCACAGGTCTGTATGTCGAATACACATGATCTTTTCTTGTCAGTGCGGGTAAGGATATGCCGGGATTTAAAGCTTTCATAATGGTCTAATCAATTGCAATTGTTCAAACAATAACTTTGGTTTGATTTGTTGACAGAACCTTTGGACATTCTTTCCTAACTTACCATGATCTTAGATTACAGTTGAATTACAAAGACAAACAATGTAGACTGGTAATGTAAGTCACACATCAGTAGATCTTATCGTTAAGGAAATCGTGCTCAAGCAATGTTCCATGGTAATGTTTGCAGTCCTAAAATGTCCGGGTGGAGCAGCATTTACGAACATGCGGAACTGCCACGGCCATCCTGTTCCCAACTTCCCAATGCAAGGCATAACTCTTGCCAGTCTCCATTACTGGCTGATTTAGGCCTTGCAGTATTTCCTTAAGAAATCTGTGTTAAGAAATCCAGGCCCGCTATGCATTTCCAGTGCAGCGATTCACTGCCTCGATACAAGAAAGCGAGGGAAATACCGCAAGGGTTAAATCAGCCAGTAATGCAGACTGGCAAGAGTTATGCCTTGCGTTTGGAAGTTGTCCTGTTCCATCAGTGTATTTGTATCGGCTACATGCCTTACTTCACCACCATGATTCCCTGAGCCTAATAACTCGTGTGGAATAATCCTAATATTGATGTCTGTATTACTGTATAGTTAAGGTAGCAAATTATTTAAAATCGCGCATCTTTCATTGAAGCTGTGAGATGTCTAATGAGATGATCAGTTAGACCACTATTGTCAATATAGTAGTTGTAGGAGATTATAGTTTGTATGGTTTATGGTTAAATGAATACATTCGGTAATATTTTAAAGGCGCTGTAGCATGAGTTTTCCTACTGAAATAAAGTGCACTCAAAAAAATATAAATAATTGTTATCAATGGCTAAATAACAATCCTAAATCAATTAAAAAATGAGTTCTAAAAGAAATGTACATAGTTCGGTTAAGTCATGCGAGTCCATTTCCCACCGAGAGGCTACTTTAATGTGTTAACATTAAAATTGCCGCTCAAAGGTAACACTCCTAGTAGAATTTTGAATATGGTACAGTGACGGAATGGTCAGCCATCCTGCTGACGGAACTCTCAAATAATATATTCTCATGAGATTTACAAATTCACCTCTAATACCACTGTCGCTTTATACATCGAATGCAGACAGCCGTTTACTATGGATACGGTTTATCGGGTCATCTACCGAGATGTTTTACTCATTACATATTAAATGTAAAAAAAAAATTCCATCCAGCGCCTGTATACTGAAAAGATGAACTTCATTAATTCCTTAATGTATTTATTTTAGATTTGCGCACTCTACAAAAACGCTGAACAGATTTTCATTGGACGACGTGATGTTATGGAGGACAAACCACATTATTGTTTTGAATGTTGCCATGACAACGAGTGTAACGCCTTTCTGTGTAGTGGATCATCCACACAGACACAGACACAGATACCCGCACGAAAAAGTAATGCACCACCCTCCACATCCACGAGACCAACAACAATGGTATTAACATCAACAACAGGGCCAACAACAACACAACAGACTCCAGGACAGGGTAAGGAAGGGTGAAGATTAAGTTTGCTATCTTATCATAATATGAAATTAGTTTAATTATATCGGTGAATTAAATCATTTTCATGGTTTATTTGCATTGATTTGTCTTTCAAGCTAGAGAATGTATATGATATTAACGCTGACCAGAGACCGATATAATTAGACGTCATAATACAATGGTCTGATGTAACGAATTATATCATAACGTCACATTGTTACCGTGGTGACGCGGCCGCTCAACGTTGTGTGGCGCAATTACAAGGACAATATATAGAATATCTGTCAATTCTTGACAAAAACCATGTTTATTTCTTGAGGTAGAAAAGCTATGCCACTCGTGAAAATATAAACTTTATATCCCTCACTCGGTGAGGTAATGAAAATATGGCATTAGTCAAGAAAAGACAGTTATTACACACATGTGAGTGAGAACACTTCGAGATACTTTTGGTATCCAACGAATGTTAGATACTGCGAGTGACGCATCTGATTGGTCGTTCCATGGTGATGACCCGAGGTCACGAGGGCGGGATTACTTTTGCCATTCACAAGTAAACAAATTAATAAACTTCGTAGGAATCACAAACTGAGTACAATCTGGGATATTATAAATGAAACAACGACAAATCCGAATGCGCTCGTCCTATTGTACCCTGTACGGTCACACACATCAGCTGCCCATGTGAGTTGTCTCCCTTCAACCGTCACGACGTCGACCGGATCAATCTCGCCCCGCTCACATTATATTTCGAGACGCTCCTATACATGTATACGGGAACAAGCACACAAACGTCTTTGGTAATAATGAACCCGATGCAAAGCAACTTCGTTCTATCGATGTTTAGGACAAAAGCTGCCATTGGCTTGTCGTTGCGTAGTTTTTGCGCTCCTTTTCGGAAAATAGCGAACTGACAGTTCACGAGTTCAATATTTGAGTGAGTGAATGTAACGCTTTAATCAGTGTTATGTTTTCCTTTATACTCGTGACCACATTATTCAAAAGTTAGGATTCGGTTGATTAATAACTTATCACGCCAATTACCGTTTAAATCATTGATTATGTTTGTGTGCGGCACTCTACACTCTTTACCGTTACACATTGTGACGTCACTAACGTGAAAGTGAAGTGTATTACTACGCGCTTTAACACAACGTCTAGAAATTTTCGCTTAAAACTACTCAAATCACGTTGTTTATATGTTTGTAATAAATAAAATACCAAACTCATTCCCTATTGATACCGTATTTATTACAACGAGTTACTTGTAAACGTATCTAACGAGCGAAAGCGAGTTAAATGCGTTTGACAAGTGACGAGGAACAAGGAACTTGTTTGGTATTCTCAATATACCCTCTATGTATCATGTGTCCGAGCTATATCAAACGAGAACGAACACTTATCTGTATATGATATGAGCAGGTTGTCCCCTGGGTTATGTCGGCTGGCCCTCACACAACACCTGCTACCTGTTCAACCAAAGTAACGGATACTGGACCGATGCACGGACAATGTGCCAGAGTGCTGGAGGGGATCTCGTCTCCATCAACTCACAGCAAGAGGATAGCTTCATCGTCAGTCAACTCACCCAAATAAATCGTAGGCGAACCTACCTTAAAGGCGTTGTAGCAAGTTTTTTGTAAAATTTATTTTTGTTCAATTTCCTAATTTATAATGATAGTTTATGTCATTTAAATGTAAAACATCTTATAACACAAACCATTTATCCTTTGTGGTAATAATGATGTTGCCTATAAAGCAAAAATTGCTTGCGGCCATTTTATTGTGAACACATTTTATTATTTCGAAATACAAAAACGATTCCCATGGCTTTACCGAACCATGTACACTCATTTTTTTCTTGATTTTCCGAAGAGAGATAGGTGTTTTACTTTTGTCGACATTATTTTCAAAAACATTTCATCGATTTATTTTAGCGAAAATGAATGCTATTGCCCCTTTAAAATGCCAGGGTTTTATTTTATTGACATGAAATGTTTGCGGGGAGGTTGAATGGCTGTGGTATGGGTATTTTTCAGTTTTTTTTCTAACGAGCTTCTCCTTTCGTATCAAGTTTATGTTATGAATAAAATGTGTTCCGTCCCGAGCCTCACCGAGTGGCACCCAGAATTATTTCACGAGGGACATAAACTTAATATGAAAGGGGTATATGTATCCTATTTATGACCAGCTTGTATTTTATAAATGCCATTGTGTTTTGAACACGTGTTTTCTGTTTATTGTCCCTATAAAGGAACGGAACAGCGGAGCCAAGTGTAACGTTATTTCATGATGTCCTATATCACGAAACAGGTTATCTGTCCTTTGAATAACATAGCGTGCCTATTTATCGCCGTCAAAATGTGCAGATACCCACATGTACCTTAAAAGTAAGGTATAGATGAACATTGCGGTTGACGGCAATCGCTTTTGTTTCTTGTTGTCTAGTGAATAATATTTAGTCGTCTTTGCACCATTATTGTACCCTTGAGTGTTCATCATGTTTCTGAATCTGATCATTCAGCAATCAGAAGATCATGCGGCATTTACAACCATGTGTGTCTAATAAGCATTGCTGAAGTAGTGATAAATTAATCTTCTCTGTGTAATCATTCAATTAAATGAATAATTGTGGTGAATACGGTTTCATAAAAAAGCTGAGGAATGAAATAAGTCATTGGAAAATCATGAATGAATTGACGTTCATATTAGCAATAGTTAAGTTGTTCAATGCATACATGTATGTCAAAGTTCATCATTAGCAAATCACTTGAAAGTGTTAAAAAAAACCTTTACGAAGTACCACATGGGTAATAAACAACCATCATGATCAGCGATATGAATAACATTCATATTTGCAAACATTATGTTTGCCAAGCAACCATTCTCGTCCCATATTTCCTTTAACTGTGACGTTATATAGTAATTGAACAGAATGTTACAGGTGACCTTCATTGTAGCAAAAGAAACCATCATGTAACAGTTAGGCGTTGGACCACCTCCCACTATTTCACAACCTGAATAGTTTAAAACGCTTTAATGGCAATAAATCGTAATTCTCAATCGCTCGCAGAATGACAAATTAAAGCACCAAATAACTACTAAATACACTGTGATTGTTCCAGCTCCTGACACAACTCGTGGAATGTGGATAGGAGGTGTTTATGATGACCAAAGCAGTAAATACAAATGGGTGGACGGAACTGACGTCACCTTCCATCGCTACAAGGCCGGAAGTCCCCACAATCAAAACGAATATCGCCTGGTTCTTATAAATCCAGCTGTAAACAAACTATTTGTAGGCTGGCCTTGGGGCTCTGATCTCGGCATCATCTATAAGAGAGGGGCAATATGTGAACTTAAAGTATGAGGACATATGCTTGTAAAACATTTTGTTGAAATAAACTTACATCGAAAATAAAGTGCATTTGAAGTGGGTTTTTTTTAATTTAAATCCGCCTGTTCCGTTATGTGTTCAGAAGATGAGATGTGCTTGTTCAGAATAGTTAATTCTAATTTATTTGAGAGCTGAAGGTTTCATTGTGATGCATTATCACAATGTTGATGATCATCTCCAATGGATAAATTCGGTAGTGTTATGCAGTCTGATAGAAACTCTAAATAATTGTAATCGAATAAAAGTTACAAACTATTGTCTCCACTTGGTTAGGTGAGAGGAAACAACCGAACGAGTTGGAATCCCGGTAGAGGCAATATTTTGTAAATTTTATTTCTCGGAACAGGGTCGATTTGAATCAGACTGCAGTGTTATAAATAATAAGCTTTAGATCCGCTGGCATGTGTTTTTATTTATTCTCGTTCATCATTAAAATAACCCTTTCCGGCTTAGATTTCAGACTGGTTCATGTAACACTGAATAGATGTCAGTTGACAGTTTCTCTAAGTGACATATATACGATGTATACATGTACGTTGACGTCTTTGAGTATCCAAGGGCACGATTTTGAGATATTTCGAGAAATGTTATCTGTACATGACCAAGACAAGGTGAAGTCAGGTTTGCAACTTAGAGGTCAAGTGAATACTGATAAAAAAAAATGTTTTCGTATCGAGAACTATATATATTACATATACGAACATTACGAATTAACGAAGACATTCCCTGGAAGAATTGGATAGAAATATGGATGAACGTTCTCTGCATATATTATTCATAGTCCTGTCTTCTTCAAACGGTAAGGAAACATGTTGATTGTTTTTATGAAAATAAATTTAAGTTAAAAACTACGACGTTCTTTTAAGCTATTGTTATCATGAACTTCTATGTGCGTTATCAATATTAATTAATGCTTTCTATCAATTGTATGAATACAATCAGAAATGACAATGATTTAAATAAGACGGTCCACAACACTTTTAATTTTAAAATAAATTTGATTAGTTTAGCTGTGTCATAAATACCATGTGTTCACATGGGAAACTTTTATCCCCATCATAAACGTCGTCGCTAAAGAGAGTTTTTTCTCTTTAGCGTTACGGGGACCATGAGCAGGTATAACAAGATAATATAGAAGTGCTTACACTTGAATGTGAATGTGAGTCATACAAAATAAAAGAAACTCATGCAAGTGTCTTCATAACCTCAGTGAATATAAAAATTCACAACCATTTCGTAGAATCATATGATACGGGACTCGTGTAATAATCACTCTGTGCTTACATGTTATAACATTAAGTCAAATAGAGTTGAAGATATTTCTGAAAGGCTGTATGTGGTTTAAATTATATATTATGGTTTATTTTACATTTGAAGAAAAATATCACCATTATTTTTCATGTTCAGCTTTGCAGTGTTACGATTGTCAGAATGTGAACAACCCGGAGGATTGTACTGTACTGAGCAGTTGCTTTGACAACCAGGTAGGGAATGTATTGTATACGCCTCATCGGTCACTTATCCGGGAATACGTAATTTCCGTTTATGATGTTTCAAAGACGGATATTGTGGCAATATTAGTTTTGATTTACTTTTTTTTTAAAAATCTTTCGCTCTATAATAATTTTAAACATGGTTTGCATAAAATTGGATTTATAGTATAATTTTGATGTTGACAGAGTTGTATGGTCCGGCAGTATATAGACGAAGATGCCGCTGTCAAATATGATTTGTTCTGTATGAGTGACTCGGTGAGTACAAATGTATATACATTTGTGTAATATAAACTAACTGATTTGGCCGCCGTTTGTCATTACACAATGCACAATTTCGATTTCGGAATCATCAAGATAGGTCAAAACATTTACATCTCAATCGCCAACTTTCTTCAAATGTGTATCAGACAGCTTCCGAATAATTAGGGCCTTGGTCATCGACAACGATGTTTTAAATTATTAAGTATTTTCCATAATGTCTTAATGCCCTTTAAACGGGCGGTAGCACGTTTTGTGGCTCAAATAAGTTGATGAAATGGATTTGAAAAATATTTTCACTTATAGTAAAAAAAACATTTTCTCTTCGGAAAATCAAGCTCCACAATGAGTGTACATGATTCGGTAAAGCCACGTGAATCGTTTTTGTCATTCGAAATAATAAAATGTGTTCACTTTAAAATAATCGCCATGCAATTTTTCTTTATATGCATCACCGTTATTACCACTACGGATTATTGGTTTGTGTCATGAACTGTTTTACCCTCTAAAGTAAATATAAATGATAAAAACTATCATTATAAATGGTAAATTTGCAAAAATAAAATTTGCAAAAAACATGCTACAGCCCCTTTAAAATCTCACAACATGTGGTTTGGTCAAATACGAAGACGATTGTTCAAGGTTTATTTCTAGTAAATATTTCGATATTTAATTATTTAAAAGTGAATTAAGTAAAAGAAGCTTAGCATACTAATCATCTTGAGTTGACAGTTTTGCGAGGAGGTGTCACACGTACCTCGATCTGGTGAGATCGTCATGTGGACACGTTGTTGTCGTCATGATCATTGCAACATCAACTACAACCAACACGGAGATAATTGTGAGTATGTTTATAGCTTCAGGGTCAACACTTATGGCTGTAAACATACTGGTTATGGTGTAATGAAGATATATATGGGGGGGGGGTGTTATTAAACTTCCAAAACTGAAGGGGAAATGAAAAAATAGTATTGCCTTTGCTAAATTAACTAGTTACCATAATTAACATAAGAATCGTTCATTCATTACATTTAATTTTCTTTAATTATTTCCATAAACATATGGCCTGAATTGCATTTAGCCATCACATAAATAATGCTTCGGCTGCACTGAGAACGTGGGTGAAGTTTAATGCTGAGAAACGTTTCTCATACTCATATTGGATCATTTAATTCATTTAATTATAATTAGTGTCTACGAACCTGATCCGTTTGCCATAGAGTTGTGTACGTTTAAGCTAAGCGTAGCCTTTACAAATGATCTTGATTATCATATATCAATATCAGTTAAACATGTAAATGCAATTGTCCCTACTGCTGCTGAATAATTTGTGTCATTTCTTTGGAATAGTTCAATACCCATGTTTCGTTTCAATTCAAACACAAGTCTAGCATAAGCTATGGGCCTTTCTTGCATAAATATACTGCTTTGATATCATATATTCAAATATGATAATTAAGGTTTTAAAGGATGACCAACTTATGGAACAACTCTATGACGTCACGAACGAACAATGACGACATATTGTAATAATATCTTATACAAAAATGTACCGTCTATTATGTATTTCAGATGTGCTACACGCGGATGTTTCTAGATGACAATACGAAACCAGCCTATCGTCTTGGATGTCAAAGTTCAGAGGTCAACTTTTTTTTTCATTTTCTCAAAAAAAAATTCTAGATTTTTCCAGTTATCATTTAGAGATATACCTTGCACAGCCACCAACACAAGGCGTGGCCGGAATACCTAAGTTCAATACTTCTTTGTTATCATCTTCCTTTCAATTATAATTACCAATCCAACGTGACTTTTACTCACAGTTCCTATATCTTTTGTCAGGTATGTACGCTTTACAAGAGCTTCGAGAAGATATTAGTCGGTCGTCGTGGTGTTGTTGTTAATGGAGATGGGTATAAGCAGGAAGATACGCCTGGTTGTTTTGATTGTTGCAACACCACGAACTGCAACAACGCGTTGTGTACAAGACGTCATGCAACACCAACAGTGACAACAACGATATCGTCAACCATATTGACAGCAACTGGCACATATATTTCAAATACTTCAAAAATGATATCAGAGTCAACATCAGCACCAACAACAAAAACAACATCGTCAAGCTCAGTGACAACAAAAAATTCATCATCAAACGCTTCAACAACATCTTCACCAGCAATCTCAGGTGATTTCATGTTTAATGTTACCTCCCTTTTATCCCCTCTACATCTCACGAAATTGCCTTATCAAAGCCGAAAACCAATCAGTTAAAAGACTCGCTGGGATTGTTTTTGGTAATGATTATCATAGCGATAATGTTTTAAATTAATTTGTATTTAATCGTAGTTTTGAATCTGTTCAATCTATATTCGATGTTCTCGAGTGGATTAAAATAAATGTTATTTAATATCCACAGGTTGTTTGGATGATCAGTGGAGGTACAAGGACACATGTTATTACTACCGCCTCACGGAGATGTCGTGGTCCGATGCTGCACGTGCGTGTCACAGGCAGGGACAGTTAGCCTCTATTACAAGCAAAGCTCTGGATAACTTCATCGTACAACAACTTTCTCAGTCAAACAGTAGGTATCATAAAGATAATTAAAGATTAAAACTAATGAAAATGGAACATAGATTCAACTTGAAACCATCTCATTTTGCTATATTCGCTTTTAAGCAGAGCCCTGAAGCACAGTGGTGTAGTGGCTAGCGTGCTGGCCTCTCACGCCAGAGACCCGGGTTCGAATCCCAGTGGAGACACCGAAAAATTGTGACCTGGGTCTCACACTGTGTTGTGCCCTTGGGCAAGGCACTTCATCCACACTGCACTCAGTCTACCCAGCTGTTTAAATGGGTACCTGAACACGGGAAAGTACGGACCTATCCGGTCGCGCGGAGCGCTTAGTAGCAGCCTGAAAGTACACTTCCTTCAGGGTAATAATATGTGTAGCGCTTAGAGCATGCTAAGCATGGATTTAGCGCAATATAAATATGCATTTATTTATTTATTAGATACAAGATCATGTCGCGTTGATAAGTATGACACACGTACAGTTAACTGGATCTCCCAACTCTGCAAATGAGCGATAGTATTCAGTGATTTGTGGCACTATATTTATCATTTTGCAGAATAAGACGCGTGGATGCAACTTATCATGCATGATCTTTTGGCAGAATTTCAGTGATACATGTAGTCAGTGGAAGTGTCTACCGGGGATGTAGCTCAGTTGGTAGAGTGTTCGCTCATCACCCGGAAGGTCGGGGTTACCGGTCGCGTCATACCAAAAGACGTTAAAAGATGGGAGTTGTTGCTGCCTTGCTTGACACTCAGCATTATAAGGACAGAACAACGCTTTAACTGGCGCTGCACTGTGGCTGCCGGGTGCTATTTGCACATAACAAATTTCCATTGTACACTCTATTACGGACAATAAGGAGTTATTATTATTATTAATCCTGGGACTATCATGAATGTTATTGCTTTACCACAATGAATCTCGAAATGTTGATATTCAATCAATATTATCTCAGAACGCTCTGAAAAAAAAACGAGAAATCAATGACGTCCTGGTGTCAAGCCTTCTCGTTCATGCCTAAGGTGATATTGAGTGTAGTCCGCTTTTAAGTAGAACATACCAATAGATGTATCTCGGGAATTCCAGGCTAAGAATTTAGAACTATGGGGAAGATGCAGGGTGTGTTTGTGGTAAGTCACTATATACCAGGTCTATATATTAGGCGTTAATTAACAGCGTTTTGTCGACTAAGACCTATTTGTAGAATGGACGATCTATTCTCAATCAGACATCTTCAATATTTGCTATTAACTTTTCACTATTTCATTCAGTTCCAGATTACGTCGAAGGTTTCTGGATTGGTGCAAAATATATGAACAAAACGTTCAGATGGATGAACGGAAGTGACGTCACATATGAGAGGCTTGAAAGCAATCTACTTCCTGTTAATCAGACTGGGTTCTGTCTCTATATTAGTAATCCAGCTGCGCATGTTCTGTCCTCTTGGAACTGGGCATCTGATGTGTGCAATACATATGAGCATGCTTTTATATGCGAAATAAATGTCGATTGACAAAGCTCTGTTTGGTTTTGATTAGTGATTAAACATACATTCTGTAAGTATTAGATTGCTTTGTTTACTACTTTTTTTAAATTTGGAGGTAATACTAGTAACAACAGTGGTCCGCAGAGTTACATCCACACTACTAAGTACACCCTGACCCCGCAAGACGGAAAATTGGCTCTGTAAAGTTGTTTAATTTTGTCAATATTTCGTCTCTAATCAATCTTGGAATGCTATCACTTTGGTGGACGTCCTTAATAATGATATTAGACTGAGACTACATACATTATCGGCTACATCTACGTATATTTTCTGTTTTCATGTAGAAAGTCTCTTTTTCGCGTTTATGTTCTGCCTGACGACGATTGACTTGTTCCGAAATGTTAAAACTATTTTGCATGCTATGTTCAAAAGCATTCTCTTCCCACAGAGGTTACTCCCTTCAGTTTTCCGATCCTAACATATCTTCTATATGGCTTGAAATCGAGAGCAGAAGCAAAATCCCCAAGCGGAGGAAAGCAGTATCTCCTACTGTATCCCTGCTTCTTAATGCCCCTATTTCACTACGACCCGAATTGCCACGAATCACCACGAATAGGCGGCTGCATAAATTCGTGAATATTCGTGAGCATTCGGCAAAATTCGTGAACAGCATTTACACTTGTACGAAATGTTTACGAACATTCGTAGCTTTTCATGCTAAAAACCTACGAAACATGTACGAATTCTTTACGAATTGTCTACGAATTGTACGAAATGATTAAGACACAGTCACGAATGTACTACGAATTTCCACGAATAAGATACGATATCACGAATCAAGTACGAATAGTTTACGATAGATCGTAAATGCTTCGGGGTTAATTCGGGATGAGAACATCAAAATTATCAGCCACGAATTTCCAAGAATTGTTTACGAAGTTGTTACGAACGTCCCGAATTAAATACGAACAGTTTACGAAGCAACTACGAATCTGAAATTCGTAGATGATTCGTGAAAATCTTTTGACAAACAAAAAAATGTCCACGAATGCCACGAATTACAAGAATGTTGCCGAATCAACTAGGAATCATTTACGAATATCACGAATCAATTACGAATTATCTACGAATGTTCACGAAATTGCAAATTTTCCAATTCGTGGCGATTCGTGGCAATTCGGGTCGTAGTGAAATAGGGGCATAACCAATGAAAATATTGTTCTAGCTACAAAATCGCTCCATTTGTGACGGAAGTTACGTGTGACAAAATGATTTGAGTAACCTCTGTGAGGAGAGAATGATATACCGCTAAACGCTGTTAATTACCTAACTATCGTCCAAGTGGCGTTTTACATGGCTAATACACTTGTGTACCGGTAAAGAACTAAAGATAATACCATTTGATGTTTAAGTCCTTATCGTGTTAAAGCATTCGGTGGTGTATCGTCTGTTGTCTAATATTTTTACGAATAATATCAACACGAATATTGTTGGATTAGTACAATGGTCAAGTACACGGCTACTCTCTGGGTACATATCTTCATCGTCATACAGATGGTGACGTCATCACAAGGTATGTTGGTATCACATAAGAAAAACTATTAAGCACCCATATTTTGACTTTACTTCACCTTACATTAGATATATATCAATAAATTATAAATCATATCCCATGATGATCACTGAATAGTGTGAAACCGATCGGGAATCCAAAACATTTTCAGCCTTTGTTTTTTATGTATATATTACTTGAACTATGAAGAAGTTTATTTGTTTTATATATATATACAAATACAGCCAAATGTGAGGCAACATGAGGGTAGCTTCCTAAAGCAGAAAGTTGAAGTAAAACTCGATTGAAAGAGTGTTGTTTAGGCATTTTGGTATAAAATAAGAATTCTAAATAAGATAAGATAAAGTTATAAATAAGTGACCTATGAAAGGAAATGAAGGTTATCGGGACGTGAGTACTAATAGCATAAGTGATACAGTAAAACTGGCAGAGTTTCAGTAAAGAATAATTTGAAAACGCAGGTTTCGAAAGGAAATTCAACAGACTTTCAACAATTTTGGTATTCGTCAAATAAAATTCAAATAGGGCTGATTTAAAAAAAAAGTTTATAAGGTTTTTCTTGTTGTATATAGTGTATATACATGTATTCGTTCCACTTGAAAAGTTTGCGGATAGGGGGGTCTCTGGATATACGGGGTACGGATAAACGGCGTCCAACTGTATCGTCATGTTATTACGTCATCATGAAAACGCTTCGTTTACACCAGACCACAGCGACCACGATTTCAACATGTTTTTAAAATCGTAACTTATCTTGTGAAGCGTGAGGGATTACAGATCAAACGGTGGTGATCGCAAGTGAACTTCATGATCTCGAGGCAGCTTTAAGATCGTGGCAACACGAGTTCTTGAATTCAGTTACACATAACTATGGCTTGCAGAGTGTTTATATATAAGAGGGGTGTCATAAGCACCAGAAACATCTGTTTTTGTTATTTATCTGTGAGTGATATGTGATGTTTCGCGTATGTGATAGAGGTTAGGAAACTGCACCGAAATTGCTACCCAGTCCGCAAATCCATATCAATATCGGCCTGGGTGACGTTAGATCAGGGTGATCTCCCTTTGCTTACAGGCACGCTAGATCTAACACAGAGTAACGTCATAACGGAAGCAGTGTCAGAGTAATTAGATCATTTCAGCAGAGTAACCTCCAAACGGGGATGGTGTTTTACATATTGAATTGAATTTATACTATTAGCTTGAAAGTTGAAAAAGAGGCACGACTCGCGTCAATTTGTACAAACCTATTTATAATGGAGCGTAGGCCAATATTCATCTTGTAGTCCACATATAATAAAATTGTCTTTTGTCTTTATATGATAAAAAGGTTACAACATGTCATTTGTTTATACCATACCCCATATCAGCCCTCGAGCTCATATGGGAGTCACGGTTTGATATGAGGTGTGGTATGAAAAATGACATAATATAACCTTTAATAATTGTTCCCATTTATAAAAAAAACGCTTCATGCTCACACTTTTCAAAGCGAAAAGAAATATCTGGAATTTCCTTTTCAAATTCCTAATGATTATGTAAACGATTTTCAAAAAAAGTTAATGTAAAAATTACAATTTCTTTAAGATATGGTGTTTTCATCCTGAAGCTGTCCTTTAACATTTTAATGCAAAATATTAGCAGAAAAACAGGCCGTCAATCCTTCAAGAATTCTCGCAGGAAATTCACATTCACATTCTGGAGTGTATCCCTTAAAGTCCATGTTAGAAAATATCGCAGATCCGGCAGGTTGTGTTATGTATTGGGCAATACATTATGTGCAAATACTCAAGATAAATATATTTAATCAATTCAGCATTGACTTGTTCCAACTGCCGAGGAGTGTCAGACATACCTGGTTGCACCAACATAACGCAATGTTCAAATGGAAAGGTAGGTGCGAATCATGAACATATATAATCAAGACTGTATCGGACATTCTGTTCCACCTCTCTCTCACCCTCTCACCGTCTCTCTCTCACCCTCTCACCGTCTCTCTCACCCTCTCACCGTCTCTCTCTCACCCTCTCACCCTCTCACCGTCTCACCGTCTCTCTCACCGTCTCTCTCACCGTCTCTCTCTCTCTCTCTCTCTCTCTCTCTCTCTCTCTCTCTCTCTCTCTCTCTCTCTCTCTCTCTCTCTCTCTCTCTCTCTCCCTACTTCTCCATGTGTATCTGCCTCTCTTCTCTGTCTACCTCTCTTTAGTAAATGTAGAAATAGATTCCTGATATACATGTAGCCTGTTTAGTATCCAAGTTATATGTATGTATGAAATGATATATTTCCGATGTGCAGAGCTGCCTAGTGAGGAAATACGTCGACACAATTGGACACGTAGCATACGATCTTGGCTGCATCGATACTTGGGTACGTACAGATCTTCTGAATATTCTCCCAATACTTGTTTCCTTGACAACCGACACATGGCGTTCTCGTTACACGATTTAACATTTTAAATCCATGGCGACATTTCCGGTGCCATCTTTCAATATGCTACATGTATGATTGACTATACCAACCATTCCAATAGAGGGTACACCTATTAGTTATCTCACCAAGCAATTGACAAGTTATCGGAAATACTTAAATTGTGACGATCCAATAGATATAAGTCTTCACTTTCAAAGTTGAAAAAAATAGTTAATGATGACAAACCGTCCAACATTAACTTAAATTAGCTGATTATCAGTCAGACAGACAGACATACATATTCATTCAGTAGTTAAGGCCTTTGGTCCATAATACATAGTTGCATCAATGCTATCGAAAGCATTGCATTAGCTTAACAGAACAAAATATACATATTTACATTTACAACGATATCTTCAGTTGAACGTTTTAATGTAACCGTACATGAAATACAACTAGTGAAACAGGGTAGTCCTACAGAATATACAGCGTTATATTAACAGGAACAATTTTGTTTCTTTGACATAGTTCTGCAACCAAATATCATCGGTGAAGCGAGACGGGGAGATGGTTTTATGGAACCGCTGTTGTGGAACGAGTGATTGCAACAAACAGTATAATGGTGATGGAGACAAGCAGAATAATGGACACGGGGGCACGATGACTACGACAGTTGGTGAGGAAATTCTTCACTATATATCATATATATCCAGTCATCATTAAAATGATATCTATAGCAAGGGTCGTCATAATATATTAAAATAATAATTCAAATATTAATTTAGGAATTTTGAAACTCTCAATTAAATTCGTCTTTTTGTCACCATTCGTTTTGACACAGAATTGAAATAAATATATTGCACTTCTTAATTTAATCAGACAATTGTTTTTTTATTTCAATTCAAAATGCGACGACTCTGTCAATACCGATTTTCGAAGCATGCCCTCATTGCACCCAAAACCCTATAATAAACATGAACATATGAAATGGCTACACTTCAGTACTTGAGTAATGCTTGAAGTTTCAATCGATTTCATGGACATATGTACTCAAATGCAACAGATGGAACAAATACTAAAGTACAGATTAGAGGAAATAATTCCATACCGACAATGCTCCCACTCCTTCTGTTGGCACGAGACCAGGGATGTCACTTGTCTTGTAATGTTAATGACATATCCTATGTTTTCTTTATTATTTATTTTAATGTGCCCTTCAACCACTTGCGCTTCAGCCGCGGCCAGCTTGTTCTGTGCGTCATGCAGGGGACCAAAGACGTGCTCTTTTTCGACATCCTGTGGACCACACCAGGTGATGTATTTACATGTAGTTACAAGTTAGCATATCCTAACTTCCCCGCAAGTATTTACTCGCGCCAGTCTCCATCAATGGATAATTGAAGCATTGCTGTATATCGCTAACTTTTATGAGCTAGCATAAAACTTCATAGTGCGCGCCGCTATGCGAGCACAGAAAAGTCAACGAAATGCAGGAAGACTTAAATTAGCTAAATAATACATGTGTAATACAGGGCAGTTTGATCACAAACTTTCTCGATTAAATATAACGTTAAAATCGCATATGTTTTACTTTTTATATATGTGCGTATATATGAGATCTAGAGCATGAATGTCTATCAACATCAATTCTAAATATTCTAGTAATCATATGTATTGTGTATGGCAGTTCTAAATTGTGGTAAGCTGTTTCAATCAGTACTGGCATCTGTAAACCGTAATTAAAGGGAAGTAACTCCTCAGGATTCGTTTCATAGACTTAATGCAACAAGAGTGAAATCCAAGTCAATTACAAGTTTTAATCTTTCGCCCAAATGCGCACCTAGCATTTGTTTGATCTTATAAACGCATGAGGAGATAGTATACCAATGCCGATGTCCTTTGCGTGCTTTCTTCGTTCTCGTATGTTTTTTCTAAATAGAGCATATTTTTGTAATCATTCGATTAGATTCGATACTAAAGTCTCCTCTTTTCACCAGCGAGCTGTAAAACGGTGCGCAAGACACGAAAACATCGTGCTGCACGTGCTATATGTTGAAATGTACAACTCTCAAACAATCAAGCATGCATAAAGCATGAAATTCATTAGATTATTAGAAGGGAAGGTCACTCGTACCTTGATAACTGAAAAGATTTACTTTTTTTCAGGAATGTTTTTCCGAGAGGACAAAGGACGAGTTGGGAAGACCTTTCTATGATTCCGGATGTTCAGATATAAAGGTGAATATCTGTTTAAAACCAGTCAATGTTCGATATCATCATGTAGACTGATACATCCTGTAAATTTACACTGTAAAAGTCAAAGCTATTTTCAAATATTTTATGACATTTGTATGTATGTCATAAGGCCCGAGAAGCACGCAGAACTCGGAGGTAATATTTTTGAAAAAGTGTTTTGTGAAAGCCCGTTACCATTCTGATACACAAATCTACCCCATCAAGAGCGCTTGTTGCGCTGTGTTACCATGGGTTACCGATAACAATTAAACCCATCGGAACGCTTTTAGATGACCAATTATGAGGATGAATGTAAGGGCAATATACACTTTCAAAATATCGAAGATGAATAAATCATAAAGCATACGTGATATTGTGATCGTGATCTCATTTTGTATTGTGTATGTCTTATCCAAAACATCCTGTGGTCAAAACAGGTCGATTCGAACCTTGGAAATACATTTTCTTCTCACTACAAGTTTCGATTTCTCATAGAAATCCATGGGCTCTGGACACAAGATAAACTTACACTTAAAAGGAAGCTCGCCGATATGTTCTGGAATAAGAGACAAACACGTTTTCAAAGCAGAGCCTTTTAATGCTTAAGTGAGCACTATCAACGGAGGTCGATGTGTTTAAATTGCAGTTTTTGCTCAATTTAAAAATACACAATTGTAATAATAGATTTCATGTTTGATTTCTGATTTCAGATATGTCAGGAAAAGTTGAAATCGAACAACGCCACATATTGCTTTCAGTGCTGTAGTTCATTTTTTTGCAATTATGAAAATATTTGTTGAATGTACATGTGTGACTTAATTAATCCGTTATTGAAGATGAAACCTTTGGTTTCACTTTGTTTTTGAAAAATATATAGTGTAGTAGGTTGGATCCTAAGTCCTGGATGGTCAAACATATTTGTTTACGCGAGCACAGATTTCAATATACATAGTTAGTTCATACCTACATCTTCTATTTGTAATTTTACTACGATCAAACTGTATTTCATAATACAATAATAAATATTTGTGGTTAAATCAGTGATTACCGTTTTAATATTGTATATTCTCAATCAATGGAAGCAGCAATTGTAATGTGAACTATTTCATTTTTAAAAAAATCAAGGGACACACATAAAAAGAAATTTTGAAAAGTTGTTGTATGATCCCTTCCAAAAGCAACAATGCAGTGTTTAAGGGAATCAAACGTGAACAGATTACAAACGACACCAAATAAGCCTTCGGGTCGTGAAGACCTTCTTTAAAGAGGCATTTTAGAGTTTGATTAAGCTGGACAAGTTCTATGGAAAGGATAAAACACGATTCCAAGGTATTGGTAAAAAGATTTTCCTACCCATGAAGCTTTTCTATCAAACTTATGGAAACGTGTTTTTCTGTACATGGAAACCTGCAGTGATATAATGTGATAGTAATGAAATTAAAGGCACAATTGTGTCCATTTTGGAAATATATGGACAAAGCTGGCCGCCGTTCCACTAACCGATCTTAGCCCTAAGATCAATTGCAAGCCCATATTTTATCATTGGCTAAGATTGATTAGTGGAACGGTACCCAGGACTTATCATACCTAGTGCACCCTTTGAAGTCTCATATTGACGCAAACAATAGAGTTATAAATCGTTATAATTTACCTGTAATCGACAATTAAAATGGCAAGGCCGACAGCTTCATTGAAGAATTTTATGAACAGTCCTACAGCGGTATAATCATACATAAGTTGTGCATATAGTTTTGCGCATTTTATCGGCTAGTGTTGCTACTTATATCTTTGGTTGAATTGACAATATGGAAAATTCAAGTAGAGTCACCGGCCTTCAATAGATGATCATAGTTTGATATGAATCATCCGCTCAAATAAACTAGAAAGAGCCAATCCTTTATTTCAATTGTTACATAAAACACAACCAAATCAAATTGTGTTTGACTATGATTTTTAGAAATACCACTAATGATTTCACAAAATACTTTATGCAAAACATTTGGGCACGATGGTATTTCTTTTTAACATTTTTCTTAATGATTTAATAAGGGCTCTTCTGAATTATATGTATTACCCTCGAGTTCAAGCCGTTCCGATCCTTATACGTAAAAAATGTTTGGCCTTTGTAACTACAGTTATCCAATCAATAAAGTCCACGTTTCGTGAAACAAACGTGAGTTTCGAGAAACTTTCGCGTGGTCCCACTGTTTTGAATGACAGGTGGTTGTATCTTTGAAACATCTCTAGTCCACTCACATCAAACAAGTCATCTGAATCAATGATAGTTGAATATGAAAATAACTACTACACTGTTTATATATGTGATCATTTGAGGTCATACAATTGCCAAAGATGTGCCAACTGATTTTTTTTAATTTCTGAGATTTATTAGAAATATTTCACCCAAACGTCTGTGATGACACATTGCCCTATTACCTAAACCGTAAAATGTCTATAGCAACAGTAATTATTTCAATTTTTTGGAACTATTTAAACAATAGAATATGGGCCAACAACTGTTGAGACTCCCCTCGTTTAAATAGATTAAAATATATTAATAACACAGAATCAACATTGCATAGTAACCTGTCCTCGAAATGCCAAGACAATAAAATATCACTTGAGTGAATATGCACTAAGTAAAGGTTATGCAAACAACATCATGAATTGACAGTGTAAAGATACAATGAGAGTATGTTAATATCGAAAATAAGTTGTGTTAAAAAGGGTCAAGAGGTTTATTAAAGAAACTAATAATTTAGTCTTTTTGAGTGAGTTTTAGATATATATGCTTCTACATTGTAATTATCCCCCGCCACAACGAAGTTGGCGGGGGATATAGAAATGAGCTCCGTCCGTCCGTCTGTCCGTCTGTGCGTCCGGGCTTTTCCATTCCGGCCTCAAACTTCAAAACTATAAGACATATCTCAACGAAACTTGGTGTGTGGAACAATCATCATGTGTAGATGTGCCTTTTGGGGTTTTCAACTTCTTCGAGTTATTTTTTTTGACCGTTTCCATGGAAATGTAACTTAGAATTTCGTTTCCGGATCAGAACTCGAAAACTATAAGACATATCTCAACGAAACTTGGTGTGTGGAACAATCATCATGTGTAGATGTGCCTTTTGGGGTTTTCAACTTCTTCGAGTTATTTTTTTTGACCGTTTCCATGGAAATGTAACTTAGAATTTCGTTTCTTGATCAGAACTCGAAAACTATAAGACATATCTCAACGAAACTTGGTGTGTGGAACAATCATCATGTGTAGATGTGCCTTTTGGGGTTTTCAACTTCTTCGAGTTATTTTTTTTGACCGTTTCCATGGAAATGTAACTTAGAATTTCGTTTCTTGATCAGAACTCGAAAACTATAAGACATATCTCAACGAAACTTGGTGTGTGGAACAATCATCATGTGTGGATGTGCCTTTTGGGATTTTCAACTTCTTCGAGTTATTTTTTTTGACCGTTTCCATGGAAATGTAACTTAGAATTTCGTTTCCGGATCAGAACTCGAAAACTATAAGACATATCTCAACGAAACTTGGTGTGTGGAACAATCATCATGTGTAGATATGCCTTTTGGGGTTTTCAACTTCTTCGAGTTATTTTTTTTGATCGTTTCCATGGAAATGTAACTTAGAATTTCGTTTCCGGATCAGAACTCGAAAACTATAAGACATATCGCAACGAAACTTGGTGTGTGGAACAATCATCATGTGTAGATGTGCCTTTTTGGGTTTTCAACTTATTCACAATTTTTTATTTGTTTAATTTTTACCATTTCCATGGATACATAACTTAATAATTTATTTCAGGAGCAGAACTCAAAAACTGCCATGGATGTATTTTTAGCTCATCTGGCCTGAAAGGCTCGAATGGCTCATGGCATGGCACGGTGTCCGGCCTCTGTCTGTCCATCCATCCGTCCGTCCGTCTGTAAACTTTTCGCATTTTGTCTTCTTCTCCAGAACCACTTGGTCTAAGGAGCTGAAATTTTGTGTGCAAACTCCTTGGTTCATAGTCACTGTTATTCAACAACTATTCTTCAATAAATTTTCCCAAAGGCGGGGGATATGGCCGACTCTGTCTGCTTGTTAATCTTGGCTTGTATTTTACAAACTTCCAGTCTATTGAATGTCCAAAGGCATTATTTTTCAGGAATGTAGAGATGGCAATAACCTACTTAAATGACAGTCAAAGTATTGCTTATCTAACACATTTCTTTACAAAGTTAAATTCCTAAAGTTTCTAGTAACACAACTTGATGTGGTGTGCAAATGTACGTGCTGAAACAAAATGGAGCGAGAGGATGATAGCTGATGTTACAAGTTTAATCAAATGTTATAAATAATCGATTATGGTCATAGCATCCAAACTGCGTTAAATTGAACTAATAAGTTCACTGATGCCATAACCGAGTACCTCATTCACAACATACTTGAGATTTAACGATTTGATAAATGATATTAGATAATTAAATTATAAATAAAACTGTAAAGAGAATGTTCATAACCACGATGGTATCATGATACGAGTCCCTGTCTAATTTCTGTAACCACGATGGTATCATGATACGAGTCCCTGTCTAATTCTTGTAACCACGATGGTATCATGGGCCTAAGAGTAATTGAAGGGTCCCAATGACGGGGTGTCTAAAATAGCCATAAAATGCAACCAAACTCTTCAAAATTGCTCAGATGAAGTTTTTCTGATAGCTGAAATAATTATCTATAGCATGATATATAACATGATATCTTTGAATTTGGTTGCAGATTATAACTTCACATGGAAATCGGGTCATTTCGCAATTTGGTTGCAGTCCCTATAGGCAACTGCAACCAAACTTTTTAAACCATTAAAATACATGTTTTCATCAAACAGAACAGCCTTGACTTGACACAATTTGGTTGCAGAAGGAAAATATCATGATCTGACGAATGTTGTAACTTATTTGCCTTTTATTTCAATATTTACAGTTAGCGGAAACTTCCTAGCGATCGTTATCGAGTCCGGTTTTCGATCATGTCACATTCTCATGTTGCTGTCATTTCTAATGCTATAGATAGAAACTACCCACTAACCTTGTTTAATTTAACATTTCCTACCATAAGGCATGTCTACATAGGCACTTTTTACACATTTTGTCCAAATTTAAGCATTAATTTACGTTTTTGTTTTCAATCAGCTGACAACGTGGCCGCGAGATGAATTCGAATTATTGTCAAATCTTATCACAATTCTGATTGGTTGTCATAGATATCTTTGATTACTTAATTAGTTTTATTGGAAATAAACAGCATTAAGTTATTTTAATTAATAGTTTCTATCTAGAAACGTGAATAAAAGCAACCAGAATTAATAAACATGAATTTATTTTTTTGTTTAGAAATGGTTGATACGGAATGAGCCAATGGGAGGATGCGTTACATACATTGGTTTCATTACGTCATACACTTAGCGAGAGAGAACTTGCCGAAATGATTCAGAAAATGTCATCGTATTTTTGTCAAATTTAGTAAATTTGAAAACCTCTGCAACCAAACTAATCCTACGTGCTTGTCAACACACTATTTTTTTCTCTGCAACCAAATATTTATTTACCAAGGTAGGAATAATGATGAATAATTGATGTAAATAAATTTGGTTCACTAAATACGATGTTTCAAGTACATTTCTGTCCTGCAACCAAATTTTCTGATGTCAGATATGATATGTCATGTTATAGAAAATCATCTCTGCTATTTTGATCACTTTGTATGATCAGTTTCTCTTACTTCAGTAGCATTTAAACATCATTATGGAGCCCCCGTCATTTGGACCCTTCAATTACTCTTAGGCCGTATCATGATACGAGTCCCTGTCTAATTCTTGTAACCACGATGGTATCATGATACGAGTCCTTGTCTAATTTTTGTAACCACGATGGTATCATGATACGAGTCCCTGTCTAGTTCTTGTAACCACGATGGTATCATGATACGAGTCCCTGTCTAATTATTGTAACCACGATGGTATCATGATACGAGTCCCTGTCTAATTCTTGTAACCACGATGGTATCATGATACGAGTCCCTATCTAATTCTTGTAACCACGATGGTATCATGATACGAGTACCTGTCTAATTCTTGTGTATTTGTTTTTTCTGATTATATGTACGAGGTATAGATAATGAAGGATCCAAATGAAACCCACCAAATTGTCACTCATCATGGTGTCATACTTTATTTTTTACGCATGTTCAGACACCGATAGGGTACACCGATGGGTACACCGATGGGGTGATGAAATCGCCAAGAGTTATTTTGACAAAATCGTTTAAATTTAAGCTTAATTCCATTAAGTGTTGGAAATAAGTGAATAATAAAACGTTGTCGACATAATGTTACATTTTGGACTTTAATTCATTGACGCATATGTAGGGAGTCATAAAACAAGCAAAAAAAGGGCCGAAGTTCACTCTCCTATCTAGTGTTGTTACTGATGCGACAATTATTTTAAAGGATTGTTTGTAGGAAACATGTAAGATAACGTTTTAGGTTGGTTGTTAGTTCAGTAGTTCAGTAGTCCTGATTTTACGTAACTTACATATGTGTCGTTTATAAACATAAGTTTGCATGATGATCGATCCAGATTCTTCGGCAATTGCCGTATTAATAACACTATATTATCATTTGCTAACATGTATATTAACATTATTCATTGAAAACTAAATGAAATTTATATAGAGAACGTGTACTTGAAAACCCTTATTTAATTTATATACATGCATATTTTCTTATGTCAAAACTCATTACAAAGAAAATACATGGTATTAAAACGAGCCACCTTTTGGAGTTATGAGAGACGAAATGATTAAGCATATACAGTGACAGCACACTAAAAGTATAAATAAATATGTCACTGTGTACTTTAAATGTTTGTATAACATCTTATCACTTTACTTGACTGCGTTCAGCAGAAAAAAGTTACACGAGTGAAAAACTGGTAAAACTGGGTCGCCACCTGTTTGGAATCAAGCAATGATAAAGAAATATATCTGTTCATGTTTCATACAACGTACAAGATGAAACAGTTATTCACAGGTAATGTATTGCTGATATATATTAATTAAACAGCACTCAACTTCCATTCAGCTTTCCAATCATTAATAGTTTAATCTTCCCATCTTGCTTCACAACACAACATTGTTTATTATGACACAGGTTTCATTTAGCTTCATTATATAAACTGCATTGTTTATTATGACGGATTTCAATTGTTTTTTTTTATCATACTGCATTGTTTAGTGTGACGATCTAGCTGCAACATAATGCATTGTTTCCTGCGACAACTGTCATGTCGCTTTGCCATACTGTTTTGTTTATTGTGACAAAATTCCATTTGGCTTCACCGTAATGCACAGTTTACTGAAACAAACTTTCATTTACGTAGCTTCACCATAAGTGACAAGTGACAAGTGACAAGTTTATTATGTGAAAAGGCCTCGTGGCCAAAATCACACGAAATACAGATTTTCAACTTTGACGCATGAGATGATAATCAAGTTGCTAAATTTCTTTTCAATTATAGGGACAAATTTGTTATGTAAATTTGGTTGTTGGATGATAACAGCTGCTACATGTTTTTTTTTAAATCTAATATAATAGCGTGGAATAAATCGTTCTCTTCAATGCTTATAAAATGGACAAACTGATAAAAAATGGTATACCCTAATGCATTTTTGATTGTGCCAAAAATTAATTTGGTTTCACTTTGATTCAGTTTTAATTGTAAAAAAAATTAGGTTAGCTTAACATTACTTCATTGTTGATTGTGAATAAATTTCATTTGGCGTCACCGTACTTTATTCTATATTGTGAAAATATTTATCTGGCTTCATCCCATATATACCTAATATATACCTAAGCATGCAACTACAAAATGTGTGTCTGTACATCTGCAGTTATATATGTATTCACTCAGAAAGAGTGCAATACTTGTATGAAAACGACGTTGATACCAGTTTCTAAATGTCGTATTCTTGCAATAGACACAGGACAAAAAGTGGTGGAATCCGCTTGCCGGATCCTTCCGGGTTCTCCCAAATATTGGTGGATCCTTGAGAATCCGGAAGAATCCGATTAGGGGATTCAATCACTGTTTGTCCTGTGAAAGAAGTTGTCGATTCGTTAAAAAACTTCATTATTCTTAATTTTCTAACTAAACGACTCTCGAATAACAACATGTTGATGATTTGGGTGTTGTTTTTCTCACACAACAATTTTTTTTTCTCAGTTATTTGATTACACTTTCAGCTTGCATCTTATCACTAGTGTTCCGCTTCAGTGGTAAGTCATTTCCAGATTAAACCTCGATTGAAGTATCAATTGAATTAAAGATTTCGTTGATTGAATCGTTGATTGAACCCCGGAGATCGTTGGGTAATCGTTCTAAACCTATTTGCGGTTAGATGTTTGTGAAAAAAAACTTATTTGTGGTTCTGGTCACTTTCAGAATGAAAAACCATGATAGCAGCGATAAAGGGAAAACTCTTTATGGCATTAAGTGTAAAGTTTTAACCTTCATGTACCTATTGTCAGGAAAGTAATGCAAATACAATGTAATTACAAATCAACCATGTTGTTGTGTTTATCGATTATTTATTTTCTCAAATCTAAAATCTGGAATTATCATCCCTTTCTCATGTTTTAAAGATTTAAAGTAAAGTACATCACTGATTTTTTAATGCAATTACTAATCGAGCTGCATCACTACATTCGTTCTTCAAAGGATGAACAACGAATTTCATCATTTTCTTCCTTATTCAAATTTATCTCAAGTTTTAAACTTAATAAATGTTAACTATGTAGTTTTCGTTAACAAGAATTCCTCGCTGGGTTAAAACCTCGATACTAAAGCCCAAAAGGTAAAACTGGTTGATGAACAATTGAGTGATTCAACAATGGGTTGATGAACACATTCCCAATTCAGCAAAACGTGGATTTTTTTCAATACTTTCTATATGTCCAGAGATTATTAAAATCATGTTTATTGGGGATCAGAGTACTAGTGGATCAATGTTGCGCAATGAATGATGACACGTAGAATGTTTGAATTTACTAATAAATAAAGTTGTACATCACCTAATGGTTATCAGTTGTTTAGTGGCCATTATTGCACTCTCTTGTAGTGACCTCCATTACTCATGTCAATACCCCTCGACATTAAACAACTCACAATGACATTAGTTCATGCTGATCCATCATCCATGTTCTGTGATTACAGCTGGGAAATCACTCCAGTGCTACAAGTGTCCACACGTCGATGACCCAAGCACGTGTACACATGTCAGCACGTGTATGGATGGTGAGGTAAGCACGTAAGGGGGGGGGGGGGGGGGGGGGGGGGGGCTTATAATGTTTTCATTCTGACTCTGTTTGCATTACTTGTTTCAATAGCGGAAACATCTTCCAAACGCAAGGCATAACTCTTGCCAGTCTGCATTACTGGCTGATTTAACCCTTGCGGTATTTCCCTCGCTAAGTTGTGTCAAAATAGTGAATCGCTGCACTAGAAATGCATAGCGGGCCTGGATTTCTAAACACAGATTTCTTAAGGAAATACTGCAAGGCCTAAATCAGCCAGTAATGGAGACTGGCAAGAGTCATGCCTTGCATTGGGAAGTTGTAGCGGAAACAGTACATGTAGTATTGTTGTTAGAAATGGAGCTGATTTTGTCCTTCGTGTATTTATTTTTAAGCATCATTTTAACATTATATGTGTCAATTGAATTTAAAATCATTCCCAAGTCACATTAATGCACAAACGGAATGTATTCCCTCAATATTTATTTCCATGAAAATATTCAACTAATTCGTCAAATTTGCAAGGCCATTGTTTTGGATCATCGTGCTTTATTACAGGGCATAATTAAATTAGACGCACAATATGTTGGCGTGTTTTTGTTTTAATATAACGTTAATGTATATATTGTAGAAACTTACATACCTGTACCTATTTAGTATATCCGTATATCATATTTGTAGATATGTATATCAAACATTACAACTCGAGGCGGGCATGCGCAGTATGCACTTGGTTGTGGCCCTGATAAGGTGAGTTAACAAAAACAATTTGTTTTAAATGTATTGGCCCTCTTCTCTAAGAGTAAAGGTTTACAATATGTTGTTATCAATGTATCAAATCCCCCTTTAAGTTCAAACATGTCGCCGTTTAGATATCCCCTCTTATTTAAGAAATTGTTTGATACAATTTAGATGCGGTAAATTTAACCGAAGTACAGAGACTGGCTTAAGATTTTGTTTATTTTTTATTGACAAAATATTTTTAATTTACTTAAAGATGAATTACATGTTCTAGTTGTTGTGAAGCCTACTTAGATATAAGGAATATATTTCTTGATGAATATATCATAACACCCTTTATCACAATACAGCTTAATGATATCATGTCTTCTACAAATATAAATATAGATATATAAATATAGATACCTATAATTTTACATCATGGCGGGAAAATCATTTAAATAATCGTTCTTTCTTTCTCATGCTCATATATATTCTATAATATATGTCTACTGACGTATGTATTTACTGAATAAAATGTCTGTCTGTCTGTGTGGTGTTCAGGAGTGTGGGGAGGCCCAAGCAGTGATAGTTGGTAGAAGATCTGAACCAACAACCTGCAGATCATGTGGTACCTCTCTTTGTAACAACGTGCTTCACTTGAAGCTGCAATCAACAGCTGCATCAATAGCATCACCCACAACACCATCACCCACAACACCATCACCCACAACACCATCACCCACAACAACATCACCCACAACAGCACCACCCACAACAACATCAAGCAGTGGAACTACCACCTCTGCTCTTCCTCTCACTACTGATATGTTCTCTGATCGTAAGTGAATTATTTGAGACACATCCAATTGCGATTGGAGATAGACGGCAAAAGGACTAAGAATATAGACGATTATTATCACCCGCCAACATGGTTGGGGGGTGGGGGGGGGGATATTGAAATGGGCTCCGTCCGTCCGTCCGTTCGTCCGTCCGTCCGTCCGTCCCGATTTCGTTTCCGGAGCAGAACTCGAAAACTATAAGACATATCTCAACGAAACTTGGTGTGTGGAACAATCATCATGTGTAGATGTGCCTTTTGGGGTTTTCAACTTCTTCGAGTTATTTTTTGTTACCGTTTCCATGGAAATGTAACTTAGAATTTCGTTTCCGTAGCAGAACTCGAAAACCATAAGACATATCTCAACCAAACTTGGTGTGTGGAACAATCATCATGTGTAGATGTGCCTTTTGGGGTTTTCAACTTCCTCGAGTTATTTTTTTGACCGTTTCCATGGAAATGTAACTTAGAATTTCGTTTCCGGAACAGAACTCGAAAACTGTAGGACATATCTCAACGAAACTTTGTGTGTGGAACAATCATCATGTGTAGATGTGCCTTTTTGGGTTTTCAACTTCTTCGAGTTATTTTTTTTTACCGTTTCCATGGAAATGTAACTTAGAATTTTGTTTCCGGAGCAGAACTCGAAAACCATAAGACATATCTCAACGAAACTTGGTATGTGGAACAATCATCATGTGTAGATGTGCCTTTTGGGGTTTTCAACTTCTTCGAGTTATTTTCTTTTACCGTTTCCATAGAAATGTAACTTAGAATTTCGTTTCCGTAACAGAACTCGAAAACTATAAGACATATCTCAACGAAACTTGGTGTGTGGAACAATCATCATGTGTAGATGTGCCTGAAAGGCCCGATTGGCTTATGGTTTTGCACGGTGTCCAGCCGTCTGTAAACGTTTCGCATTTTGTCTTCTTCTCCAGAACCGCTTTGGAGCTGAAATTTTGTGTGTTGTGTTTAGTTGAAGTTTAGGTTCATAGTCACTGTTATTCAACAACTATTCTTCTATAAATTTTCCCAAAGGCGGGGGATATGGCCGACTCTGTCTGCTTGTTGATATCGAAAGTGTTTTGTTCTTGAGGATCTGAGTGAGGGAAACATGCTGCTTTGTTTGTAGAAGAAAAACTCAAATCAAACCACTGTGAGTCTAACAGTCATTCCATTGCTAAAGTATTTCCGTATACAGCTTAATAATGATAATAATAAACATGTTAAAACCTAATAGCCAGTTCACTGGCGGTACATTATTACCCTGAAGAATCTAAGTGCTCCGCGAGACCATATAGGTCCGTACACCCCGGGCTCAGATACCCATTTAAACAGATTGGTGAACTGAGTGCAATATGGACAAAGCACCATGCCCAAGGTCAAAATACAGAATGAGACCCAAGTCACAAATGTTTGGTGTCTCCATCGGGATTCGAATCCGTTCCTATAACCAATGCTAACCACTACATCACGGTGCTTACATAAACTGGGACCATCACAGCAACTGCATCAGGTCTCAATATTGATTACGTAGGACACTCCTACAACTCACCACAATTGAAGTTCTCAGAACGCCGGCTAGATGTACTTGAGATTCGTTTGAAGTATGTCTGTAGCAGTCTTGGGATGCACTGAGGTAGTGGCAATAGGTCGGGTAAAGCATTGTCTATGTAGGATAACGCTGGGTGAAATTGTGGTTAATATTTATTGCATTGCACAATGTAGTTATGTAATGAGTGAATTTATGTTTATGTATGAAGTGAGATTGTGGTTATGTTGTTAATATTTCGCGGTTGTTGTAATGGATGTGCGAGGTAGTGTAAATAAGGCGAATAGAGGCGAAATAATAGGTGTGATTGTGCTTATATATTTCCCGAGTATGGAATAGATGAGGTTATGGTTCTGTAATTGGTCAATATGTAAAGTACGCAAAACGTTCTAAAACCTAATTCAGTAATAACTACCAAAGACGTTTCCATTCAATTTCAGTTCAGCTGGTCGTGGTCCCGGATGTTCAGAGCGTGGAACCAGGGGCCACAGTCAACTTCGAGTGCAACTTCAATGTCTCTGTAGGAACTCCTATGAACATGACCTGGTGGTTCAAGGACTTGCACTCCAAATCCACAGACATCTACGAGACATCAGACGCTGACCCGCCCGAAGTGTTTATTGACGTCAAAGATGTGTCGGTCAGTGATAGTGGAGAATACATTTGTGTGGCTCAACTCGGGACACGTGTGTGGCGGGCTAGTGGACAACTGCAAGTTATTGGTAAACAGTTTTTGTGATGTCAAATAAGGCGAAATACACACGAGTCGAGTGATAACCCGATTCGGAATCCTCCACTGATTGGACTATTACAAAACATGATAGTCCAAATAATCGTGTTGTTTTATTGGATAATAGAAACCAGTGATTCTACATTTATCAATTAAGCACAATGCTGCTGAATAAATATCGTTACACTTTAACAGAGGTGGTGCAAAGTTAAAACACCGATGAAACAATTTGAACCTTTGCTAGTAATACTATTAATGTTTGATAGTATTTTGAAAATACACTTTACGAAATATTCATGAAACGCTCCTACCTTGCGATTAACAATGCGAAATTAAATGTTCCCTTCCTTCGTAATACAAATCAAATCAGAACGATGCACGCTACAATTGAGACTTGAGACACGAGCTAGATACTTGATGTCCGGCATTCGATTTTTGATAAACGGGTTTTTTAGATAATAATTAAGTGCGAGGAAGTTGACAAATAAATTTAAGAGATGGGGTTACGTTGAATCATAAACTGCCAGGCAACAGAAAGTACTCACATTCAGTTGATTTCGATTAATTCAATGTTTAAAAGAAATCAGATGCATTTGACTATGGCACGATACAGTAACACTTATATGCAGTAGTTTGAATGAATTAATTGGTGACTTTGGCTAAATTTTAGTTAAAATATCTTTTTTTAATGAAGACACGGGTAAGAAATGAAATTTACACCAACATGACCCTAACATGTTGTAAATGTGTGCAGAATCAGGTACATTTATTAATATTTACATACAATATGTCTTATATGTCGATAAACAGTTGTGTTTCATCCAAAGTAAAAAATTTTTTTATTAAATTAGAATTAAAAAACATGCAGAAGTATTTTTTGACTGCTGCCTAAACACTTGCACTTTTCATTTTTAGATTATGACATCGATAACTTGAGATATTTGCATTTGAAAAATCATACATATGCTTAAATCAACTGAGGTTAGTACTTTCTTTTGCCTGGCGGTTTGGATTGGAGTGTCACAAGATTTTGTGTAGTAAAAGTTTCTTTTATATTTGTTTGCAGATCCGTCTACTATTACTACAACTCCTCTACCAGAGGCGAATATTACCGAATGTAAGTTCAATGTCATCCTTACATACATATAAATTAAAGTCCGTTTTGATTTATTTCAACTTCTTACGACCTGTTTACGTTATTGATAATTCAGCAAAAAGTATCTATGAAATTGTCTTCTAATTCTGAATGTTCTGTAAGCTCATTTGTATATGGTTAGTGTATATATGACGGACACACAAGTGAATGATTTAAAGAGTAATCGGTATCCATAGTAACACCCTGCCAGCAAATTACACTATTTTTGACCGATTTCACCGTTCAAAGATTAAACTCAGAATACTTTCTGATTCAATTTTATCACAAAGGCGGATACATACAAAGTTTATATTTTCAAAATAAATAACACTGTTAAGGGAAATAAAATAAAATTAAGAAATTTTAAAATAAAAATGGCATTTTATCTTCGTTTTTCGCATATTCAACAGGATTTTTCAGTGTCACATATATTTTAAATATTGCTAAAACTGTAATGTGATGTGCGCAGTTGAATAAACAAACGAATTCAGAAATAATAAAAGGGGATCACCGAACGTTTTTCATCACTTCAACGTCATTTTTTAAAACTTACCTACAGAAACGTAAAACCTTGACGCCACGGCAGTTTTCATTAATTCAAGTGTAACTTTGACGGCCTATCGTGTAATTATTATTTAATGTACTATCAATCTAAGAGTGTTTGGTGGAATAACAACTATCAGTTAATTATACAAAGCGATTTGTATTCATCACTTACTGGAGATATGTATGTAATTGAAATAACACACATAACAATATATTTACTGCGAATATACATGTAGGTGACGGTAACGACATGCGGCATTTCGTTAAATGGCCGTTAGAAATACGTTGCGGTAAATTTAAGCGCTTTCCGTTAGTTTATTGATAAATCTATGCTTTGAAGGATTTAATGCATAATTTTTTAGACTTATTCACAACATTAAATTGTTGTCGCAAAATGTTACCGTAAGTGCGTTCGATTACTGCGTCCCATCTCTCCTCAAACCATATTATCAATATAGTTTAATTTCTATTGTGCCATGGCCAAAAGCTCTCATCCTCATATAAAATGCGCGATGAATTGAAGACAGGCGACTCAGCAATGTTTCATCTTGAAGTAAACACTTCCTTGATCAGTCGATTATACGAAAGAGCTTAAGGCAAGTTTTCTATCTTTACGCGACTCTCAACATTGGTAGTCATTATCAACTCGATGATTTTCGTTTTAAAGATGTTTGCGAGATGTAGTTGTTTTATACGTTTAATCCCTCAAGAGTGTGCACATTTTAATAAAAATGTCAGTTCTTTTAATCTCTTGTCAGATCATTCTCTCGTCTATCATAAGTCAGAAAAGACAGAAAATTTAAAGAGTTCTCGTTTTTGCTATCAGATAGGGATTGAACATTGGCCCTTATCAACCTTACCGTACCCACCGTTTTGCACTCACGATTGTACCTTTGCCAGTTGCTTATTTTATTCATCAGTGTATGATATTTTAACATACCCGTATCTTATGACAGTATACCTCATGATCTCATAATTAAAGTATATAGTGCCAAGTTTCCTGTTTGCGTACAGGCAATTTGATCGTTCGAATGACTTTGCCTCCAGGGATTGCTTCCTTCAAATGTCTCTTCTTTGAACCTCTCGTCAGATGAGTTCCACATCTATCCACGTCACCAGACCGTTACGATGAAGGAGACCGCATTTATGCTGTGCCAGTTCGAGCCGGAGCTACCGGTTGAGACGGACATGACCTGGATCTTCACGAATACAACAGGGCAGTCGAAACAGGTCTTCTCGGAGGGTGACCCCGGTTCCTCTATGACCTTCTATGTCAAGGACCTCAAGTATTCCGACGCAGGTCTCTATACGTGTTATTCCTCTCTAGGGAATACCACGTGGTCTGCTAACGGCACTCTCACCATCACTGGCTAGATGGGACAGTTGTATGATTAGTCGAAAGAATATCCTTGGCTATGTTTCCCGTTTGTATGCTTACACTGTTGTTGCAAGATTCATATAATTCCAATAAAACTTATTTTTTGGAGACGCAAACGCCCAAAATCTCTTAATGTGTTAAGTACGTTTTTGAAAGAAATCAAATTTAACTTTCAACCAATCACACTTAGCCTCTTCATATTTTGGAAATAGTATAGGCCTAAAAATAACAGTGCTCAGCTAATGTTAACAAAAGTTTGTTATGAAGATGATGTAACAACGTTACGTTTACGTTCCATGAACGTGAGAATGAAACGTCCCCACAACGTCTCTCGTTAGGGGTCTAAAAAAACGTCCCCATAACGTTATTTGGTACGTTCACACGACCTAAAAATAACGTCCCCAGGACGTTCCAAATATCCATATCAATATATACGTTGTGAGGACGTTGTTCTAATGTTGTGTTTGGTGTTTTGAGGAATATTCATCCAAATTTGAAGTAAACATGCCCATTACGACTCCTTTCCTCAAACGCAGCAATATCGTTGATTCTACTGTAATAACCTAAATCCCCTCGGTCATGTTTGAAGGAACATCGGCCGGAAATGAACACATTAAAATGTGGTCGTCACGCAAACGATTTCCTGTTTCGGTTTGTAATGTTGTACTTTATACTGTCCGATTTCCGCTATGGGCGCGTTTCTTTCAGACGATGCTAAGATCTTTGAAGAAACTCTGTTGATGTAGCCGATGTAAGATAAGATAAGATTGGATAAGAAGCAGGGATACAGTACACGAATGAGGCACCCATTTTCCAAGCTACGGTGTAGGGGATTTTGCTGAAACCGTGATATATGGCCCAATACAGTAGAGGTTAGGATCGGAAATCTTAGTAACCTCTGTGGAAGAGAATACAGTCCACACACATTACTTGGGATGGTGCATACACGTGTAGGTGATTTAAAGAAGCATCCATTGTGTTTGATATTTTTTTATTTGGCTCACATACTTGCCAAAATACCATATGTACTAATTTAAGTTCAAATAATTTCACTCAAGATGCATATTCAAATCGCCAAATATATCATAATTATTGGTTTCCAATGAATAACAATAACACATGTGAAGAAGTCGAAACTAGACGCCACATGCCACATTTACATACACGGTAGTTATATGACTTATTAAATATTATTAACCCAAATATATGTCTTTTGTTTGATGTAGATACGTTTCAAAAAATACGTTTGACTGTTTAGCGCGCGCCAATTGCGGTGTATTGTCCGGTTTTCGATCAGACATTACTACTTTTACTTTACATTTTCAAACAGAATTGGAATTCAGGTCTAGATGAGAGCTCAAGATATACATATCGCATCATCAAATTCAACTCTGAGACCGAAACATACAAATGTATCTGCAGAATATCAAATCCAAGTCTTTTCGGAATTCATTGATACGATTCCGAATGGGTCTCACTGAACTGGCAGTTAATAATGGAAGACATATCGGCATTGAAAAACAAACCAGACGCTGTAAAATTTGTAAAAATGGAATCGAGAATGAGTACCATTTCATGTACGTCTGTCCAATCTATACCCAACTCAGAGCTAAATATCTACCGCCATCTAATCTCTATTCCATATTTAACTTTAAGAAATTGTTATCATGCACAAATCCCACCTCCAAATTCCAAATTGCATTATATATTCACCATGCTTTAATATTACGCAAAACGCTGTGTTAACCGCCTTGTATAATTTTGTATTGTAAATATGTAACTCGACTGTATATGGGCCTATGGCCTTTCATGCAATAAAGCTTTTGACTTTTACCTGTATATCGCCACTATAGTGAACCGATAAGCATAAAATTGCTAACTGTCGACAAAGGTCAGCACTTCTCGATAAAATAACACCGTTTATAACGTTTTGTTCATGTGACCCCAACAACACAATGGATGTATCTTTAAAGATGCCCTATGTGTATCTACTAAATGATATGTCTCCACGTTCAGAAAACACACTAAGCCTTTACTTAAGAAATAAAGTTCCCTGTACCCCAATGTGTTTAAGAAATAAAGTTCCCTGTACCCCAATGTGTTTTGTAATAAAGTATAGTTTTGCCCTGAACTATTATAGTTAAAGTACGAGGACGGTAGTCCGAGTACTTTGACGTTTTAATAGTTCAGGGCAAAACTATACTTTATTACAAAACACATTGGGGTACAGGGAACTTTATTTCTTTTCTTAGATAACCCATAACACAACATTCTGCTTTGAGTAATTTTGCAAGAAAAATAGAGTTTACTTCCTTAATATTAATAATCCATGATCAGGGCCAACTGGCGAGCCGTGCGACATCAGCGACGTTGACGTAATTGTTCTGTTGTGACGTCATAGTGGTTCCTGGGGTTGTCTAATGCGTTTTGGTTCAAGTACAAATGTAGCATAAAATTTAAGACTAATTCGAACACATTCCTTCAATAATGCATTTTAGTCTTTTCAACTGCACGGCACACGTGGCTACGAGGGGAGCGGTAACGTCATTCAATTGTTACGTCATCACAAAAAATATACCTTTATCGTCTGATAAAGTACTTTTATTTCGATTGTTCTAGCCGCTAGGCATCTTAGAAATTAGGATATTTCCAGAAAAAATATCCCTATTACTATCCTTGAACTATCCTTGAACGTCAGTCCTTAGTATAGTGCAAGGTACAGCATGGGCCACTTTATATGTTGTTCTACCTGTGGAATAGGCTTGTCCAGAAACTATTATGCATTGGATAAATTGTAATTGCGTGCAATATATGGTCCCTTTGGATAGAACTATGAAGGTTTGTTGACAATGTCAACACAATCACGGTTGTCCAATGTTATAATGACTTTAAATAATTTCAGGAATGTATTGGTATATAGAGAATCTCGCCCAAGTGTCTTCTGATATCAAATATATCAACACGAGTTGATTAAAGTTACAAATATTCGAGACTTGCCGAGGATATTTTCACTTTTATCAACGAGTGTTGATGTATTTGATATCAGAAGACACGAGGGTGAGATTCTATTTATCATCCAAAATCATTCTTCATTACGTTTCAATGAGAAAGTGTACATCTCTGAGCACAACTCTGCTGGTTGACTTCCAATGCGCTGATGTCATAGCATTGTGACGTCATCATGTTTATGACGTCATAGCATTGTGATGTCATTACTCGATGATGTAAAAGCACTGTGATGTCATGTAGTTGACGGTGACAGGGCATTGTTCAAAATCTACTGTCAAAACGATATCTCCTAGGAGATATTGTTTGATCTCACACAAGCGATATCTCCTGTGGAACAAAGTTTTGGATGATAAATATCGATATAGCATCGATATGCAGGTCCGCTGTTGAAAGGTGTTTTGATTCACCCCCCCCCCCCCCCCCCCCCCCCCCCCCCCCGATCAGAAATCACTTCCTTTACCTCTAAATCGTCACTATATTACTTTGACTATCATCAACATGGTAATTATCGGCAACAGTCATTACTTCTCGATAGAGTAACATCATGAATAACGTTTGGCATATGTGAACCCCAACAACACAACGGATGCACCTTTAGTTGAAACAGCGGTCGGATATACTTACCAAAGGGTTGATCTTTCGACCCGTGTGTCGATTTTTACCAGATGCTTAGTATCCATCGAGTCAAACCTAATAAAGGCGCTGTAGCACGTTCTGCTTACTGAAATAAGGTGATCTCACAAAAAGGCAAAGAAGTGTTACCAATGACAGACTAAATCTCCTGAATCAATAAAATGAGTTCTAAAACGAATTGTACTTGGTTCCGTTGAGCCGCACTCGAAGGTAGTTCAAGTGATTTGCCTGATGTAGCGATATATATTAAACATCGAGTTTTAAATATGGTACGATGATTGAATGGTAAACCATATTGCTGTGTAAAATCTCAAAATCGTAATAAACCTACAAATCTACTTTCGACACTGATGAGATCAGCAAATTTGTCGCTTTACACGTCGCACCATTTTCTACCAATACCGGTAATCGTTGTCTATTATACGGCTTATACGGTAATGAGATGTTTTACCCCCTAATGTAACACTATATTGTATAAACTTTAATAATAAATGACAAATTTGATAAAGAATAATATGTAAAAAAAACCCGTGCAGTGCCTTAAAAGGCAAACAAAATCATTACAATGGGAGAAAGGGCCGGAAGCTGATGTAGTTAATGGTTTTGGGACGACGTAGGATAACATCTTTATGTACACCATTGCTTCCTACCTGAACTTTGATAAGGTTGAGTTGTATTGATTAGGTTGTGTTGTATTGATAGGGTTGTGTTGTATTGTTTGCCCTAACGGTCGCCCATGGCAGTCCCCTCATTGCAGACGGAAATAGTCAATGTCAGCAACCCGGCTGAAATGAAATGAAGCCATTGTCCGCTCTTCGGGTTTATGTGTCACTGTATATTCCAGCACGTCCGATCGATTATTAATATCGGTAAAGTAACAGACAGACAATAGTTCATAACGTCTCACTTCTGTACATAGCTCAAAGACATTTACATTTTTACACTTAATGCATATAAAACATGTACAGAACCATTCAAAACAGAATTATGAGAGACCGACATTTACAATACGCAATTATGTTCTACGTTGTAAAATTAAATAACAGATTTTGGCTGTATTAAAACATACATAAGAATTCGTAAATGTAAAAATAATTTTGTTCCAGATCTGATTTATATTTTAAAAAATAGAGCCATGGGCCATGTGAGAGGTATAATACATATGAAGCACTTTAAATGGAGAAGATGAAATAGGTCTTAAGGTCCTTACCCCTCTGATCTATCTTTAAGGCCAGAGATAAAATCCACTACAAATAAAGTCACACTTGAAGATTTAATTCATTACTGTTGTTTTCTATAAATTACCTCCCTTTAAAGAGCACATACAATCTCTAGATGAAATAGCTTTTCAGGTCATGATGTCTGTGACCTATATTTGGGATCGCAGGATCAAGAAATCTACAAGTTAGAATCCTCATTGGCCAAGGAGTCTGCACACAACTTTTCAGCTCTCTTGACCTTTTGAAACTGGAGAAGAAGATGAAAATAGGTTTTTGGGGTTGTGACCCCTGTGACCCAATTAGAGGTCATGGGGTCACCAAATCTACAATTTAGAATTCCCATTAGCCAAGAAGCGCACACACAACTTTCATATCACTAGACCATTTGGAACTTGAGAAGAAGATGAAAATAGGTTTTTGGGGTTGGACCCCATTTGGAGTCACGGGGTCACCAAATCTACAATTTAAAATCCCCATTAGCCAAGGAGTCTGTACACAACTTCTCAGCTATTTAGACCTTTTGGAACTTGAGAAGAAGATGAAAATAGGTTTTTGGGGCTGTGACTCCTGTGACCTCATTTTGGGTCATGGAGTCACCAAATCTACAATTTAGAATTCCCTTTAGCCAAGGAGTCTACACACACCTTTTCATCTCACTAGACCATTGCATTTGGAACTGGAGAAGAAGATGAAAATAGGTTTTTGGGGTTGTGACCCCTGTGACCCCATTTGAGGTCACGGGGTCATGAAATCTACAATTTAGAATCCCAATTAGCCAAGGAGTCAGCACACAACGTTTCAGCTCTCTAGACCATTTGGAACCGGAGAAGAAGATGAAAATAGGTTGTTGAGGTTGTGACCCCAGTTACCCCATTTAGGGTCACGGGGTCACTAACTCTACAATTTAGAATGCCGATTAGCAAAGGAGTCTACACACAACTTTTCAGCTCTCGAGACCTTTTGGAACTAGAGAAGAAGATGAAAATAGGTTTTTGGGATTGTGACCCCTGTGACCCCATTTGAGGTCACGGGGTCATGAAATCTACAATTTAAAATCCCCATTAGCCAAGGGGTCTACACACAACATTTTGAACAGCTCCCTAGACCAAGTGGTTCTGGAGAAGAAGATGAAAATGCGAAAAGTTTACAGACGGACGGACGGACGCCATGCCATGCCATAAGCGTCAGGCCAGATGAGCTAAAACGTCACGGTTTTATAAAAGTACACTGGTTAAAAAGTAATTGCCTCAAGTCATAGGTGTACACTACACAGTGAAGCAAAATATGTATTTCATCTTCAACCTCGTTAACACAAGTGAAATTTTTTTTTCCCTATTTCCAATAACATATTTTCAACACGTGCAATAACACTGGTAGTGATCTTAATTACAGTGAGAGTGGAGTATCTGTGATGATTGTGACGGAAAATGTGCAATATGTAACAGAGTCATTGTGATTTTAGCCTCGGTAGGTCATGGGTAGGGAGCGATAAATGGATTGCAGATATACAAACTCAATGTTAACAGAGAACTGAAGTAAAAGTTAGTTAACACATATATCCGTAAGTGAGAATTTAATTTATTATGACCAAATAACCGCAGATAATGCCATAAAGCCAGTAATTGTCACAAAGTCCATAGTATTTCATACATTATCGATATATTGTAAATAACGGGTACATATAAAATTTATAAACAAAGCATGTTGCTCCGATAGGTTTCATCCTCTTTTATCATAAAGCATTCTGCGTTTTATCAATACAGAAACGTATATATCAGAAACATTGAACGTTTCTAAAGCGTGATTAGAAAATAGATGTAACGGACATTTTGTTCATTGTCACAGATTATTTGAAATACCAAAATGAAAGTTTATTGGCTTGATTCGTCCAATTTAATCTACGAATTGGATAAGGAAGTTTCCCTGAACTTGTTTCTGGAAGCAGAAGGTCATCGGAGCTGCTTTGCATCACTGGAAAATCACGTGGCATGGATGTTGCTGTTTTGATGAAATTTTATTTCATTAGAAAATAAAAGACTTGCAATGATATTTTCACGGCAATCGCCATTTGTACAGAGATGAAATTGCCGTTCATTCCTCCAGCTTGTTTTATTAATGCAAATAATGTGTTACAAGGCCACAGTTCTTGTAATCCATGTATGCTAGGTTGAAGAGATCCAATACAAACAACATTTCAGGAAATTACTTAATTTGGTATTATTTTGTAGGAAGATTTATCCCGAATTTAATTAAGTCATTCAATGGCAATTCGACTCAGTATTAGTTCTACAGTTGGCATCCTTTTATGACACCGCGTGTAACAAGAGTCATCAGAAGATGACATATCCCACCGGTTCCACAAAATTTGTAAAACACATCTTTTACAGATACTTGTGTATCTACTACCGTACTTCAGTTAGTGGGTATTACAGAGTTTCAGGAATGTTAAGGGTTTTAGACTCCTGCTCCAGAAGCAGTCAAAATCAACAACAACCAACATCCCTCTCATGTTTCTATGGAAACAGAAAAAAAATTTTTTTTCAGAAAACATCTGATAATATCAAAAGGCACCACTTCAGTCAATGGGTAATACACATGCAAAGTTTCAGGAAGATATGATGAACGGTTTTGGAGCTGTGCTCCGGAAACGAACCTGTCTCTGAACAAAGTCCAACTTCAACATGTTTCTATGGACACGAAAAAAAAAAAATTCAGAAATCTGAAAATATCAAAAGGCACCACTTCAGTTAGTGGGTCATACACATGCAAAGTTTCAGGATGATATGATGAACGGTTTTTGAGCTGTGCTCCGGAAACGAACCTGTCTCTGAATAAAGTCCAACTTCAACATGTTTCTATGGACACGAAAAAAAATAAAATTTTCAGAAATCTGAAAATATCAAAGGGCACCACTTCAGTTAAGGGTAATACACATGCAAAGTTTCAGGAAGATATGATGAACGGTTTTGGAGCTGTGCTCCGGAAACGAACCTGTCTCTGAACAAAGTCCAACTTCAACATGTTTCTATGGACACGAAAAAAAAAAAAATTTTCAGAAATCTGAAAATATCAAAAGGCACCACTTCAGTTAGTGGGTAATACACATGCAAAGTTTCAGGAAGATATGATGAACGGTTTTGGAGCTGTGCTCCGGAAACGAACCTGTCTCTGAACAAAGTCCAACTTCAACATGTTTCTATGGAAACGAAAAAAAATAAAAAATTCAGAAATCTGAAAATATCAAAAGGCACCACTTCAGTTGGTGGGTAATACACATGCAAAGTTTCAGAAAGATATCATGAATGGTTTTCGAGTTCTGCTCCGGGAACGAAATGATTACGGACGGACGGACAGACGGACGGACGGACGGACGGACGGACAGACGGACGGGGCGATGACTATATCCCACGGTATTACATACCGGTGGGATAAAAAGCATTTCGTTAATATAAGATCCCTATTAAAGTAAACTGTTTCCTATTATTAGTCAGTGTATGTTTGTTAAAAGAGATAATATAACAAATTTATTTTTATACGCAGGGAATATTAATATCTTTTGACCTTTCATTAGATTTAACACCATAGAGCAAAATCAAAATTTAACCATAGAACAAAAAAAAATGCACACCGTTATAAAACGATCACCGTTCAAAAGATAATTTTGTGCTTTTCGAGACGCGGTGTATAAACAAGGAACAAAATAACAAGGGCCTGACAACTCTACACCCAGAGACAGAAAAACTATATACCAACAAAAATGCAAGATATTGTAATCCAAGAGAATTAAGAGGATTTAAAGCCAACTAAACGTAAACAAGAATTGGAGTCGTTTTGAAATCTCCTAAATCAGGAGAGATAGGAGATTGCATGAAATATGGCTTTCTGGTTTGTTTTATGACATCATACAGCAATGATGCGTCACTGATTTTAAAGTCCAGGAAGGAACATTATGACGGCAGCATATTGTACTGAAATGATTTCCATGTTTTATAAAATTTTATCTTAAATATCAAACATTATGTAAATTGAAAACCCATTGAAATAGCAGTTTCAGCACCCTATGTGTGGCTGAACAAATATCATACTGTCATGAATGCATTTTTTAAAATATCCCTTTACGAGAAAAATCTTTGAAAATTTGGTATCATTTCTTCTGGCCCCTCTGTGAAGATGGCAATTAAGGGTAACCATAAACAAATGCCTACTATACCTCTATTACATCATCTGGCATTGGCATTATGATAGTGTCAACTATTTCTGCACAGAATTCACATTCTTTATAAATGTATCAAATGTGTGGGCTTTGTCAGGAGTGTTTTGTAATACATATTGGTATGTTTTATATTTTGTATTTATGTCTGAAATCTCAGATAACATTTCGCCGAATAAGTTAAATGTTCTATATGTGCACTTTCTCTTTGATTGGTATACCAATGCAGACACTTGTTCCGTTCAGATGGTAAATGGATATTACATGACAATTTCGCCAATAAAATGTTGATTAACAATGCATATTGCGTATCGATTTGTCTTATTTGAAAAGAAAATAATATAAGAATTTTCCGTGTCCATCATATTTCCATCACAAATTCTCTGTTACCAGTGATAAAGACTCTGTAACATTTATTAAATATGTTTGTTTAGTGTAACATGCAACCCTGTGACGGAATTTTATAGGTAATCTTGCAGGGAATTCACTTATATTCGTTTATTGTTGTATGTTGTTATTATTATTACTGATTTACTCATGAAAATGACTTTAATGACAGTTTGGGATTTAATTACAGCTATGAATTAATTTAGATGTGTTTGTCAAATAGATTCCACATGATTAGAAATAGCATTATGTCTTGATGTGGCAAGTTATGATCTAAATACCAGAAACTAAAGCTTTTATTTTCATGTTATCATGTCACATTGCAAAAACCCTTTACAATAATGCAAAGGCTCTGTGGCAATTGACAAAGACGCTGTTACATATCACAAATATTCATCCGCAATAATCACACATACTCCACCCTCACTGTAACCAATTCAAGGGGGTCTTACCGTTTTGTCCACATACGGTTATGAATCAATATAAGTTCTCTACCAGTGACTAACACAAAAACAGCGTGGTCAAATCGATACAGTATATAACAACCTGCCAGTCACCCTAGAAACCAGGCAGTGTTGTCATATAAACACTGATCGCGACACAGACGACTCTTCATCACTGCTGAGCCAAGTAACTCGGCGTGAATTCTGTGGATACCTGTTGTGTAGGATAGACATATTTTTACGTGTTGTGATGTCTGCTTAAGGGTTCAAGATGGTGGCATCCAATTGTTAAAGGTACATCCATTGTGTAAACGGTGTTATTTTATCGAGTGGTACTGACTGCTGCCGAAAATTATCATTTAAATGATTATTGGTTCAATATAGTAGCGATTTAAAGATAAAAGTAGTAATTTCTAATCGAAAACCGGACAATGCACCGTGATTGTCGTGCGTCAATGAGTCAAACGTTATTTTGGAAACTTATTTACAACAAACGAAAAGACAAACTGCGTTTATAATATTTAACAGGTCATATAACAACTGTGCATGTGTAGTTTCGCTGTCTTCACATGTGTAAGGATATTGCTATATTTTCATTGGAAACTAGTTATGATACATTTAGCGATTGGGGATTTATATATAAGTTGTGTGAACTCATTTGAACTAAAATCAGCACATATGGTATTTTGACACGTATCAAAGCCAAATAAAATAAAACTAAATGGATTACTCTTTAAGCGATACATTCTGGAAAACTGATGGAGATTCGTGTTATTGCGAGGTCGACATAGCTGCTATATATCCATAAGCATACTAAATCACTTCCGGTATCACGATTTAGCAAGTTTACTAAATCAATTTCGGATTGCTGATAACTCAATAAAGATGCTTCATGACACTCGCCGCCCATCAGTGCGTTTTTCGCTCAAACCGGGTTATAAAAGTGGTCTTACTAATAAAATTAAAGTGCTTATTGTCTCGGTTTTATGCTCATTCGATCCCTATATATAATGCACATAGAGGTAATGATCTACATTACAGTTGGACTTAAATGCCTAAACTGACTATTTCAACTGTTTCAGCTGTGTCTCAGTTCTGGGTTTTTAATAAACAAATGTCCGCTATAAGGGTCATGTGTGCCCTTATTTGAGTTTCCAGCCTCCAAATGTTTATGTTAGGTGATGCCCCCACTTAATGTCTGTCAACTTGTATAAACAGTTTGCTCGGTTGGACTCCTACTTTCACATTATGGAGACTTGTTACCATGTGGTCCCCTCTTCTGAAAATGTCTTTCATAGAACACACTGAACGCATTGGAAGATGTGCTGATTATGTCTATGGTTTTCAACTAAACCATGGAAGAACATAATGAATTTCATGTACCTTCAGTGAAACGTTTATGTAGATAAGAGGATATCAAAGCACTGCGCTAATTACCACGTGGACATATTGAAAGTATATGAAATTGACATTTCAAATGACAATCCTTTGTTCCTTCCGGATTGTTTTTGTGATAAATGCTATGGAAGACTTGTTAACTACAAGCATCAATGATTTTTGTCAGAAAATGACAACAATGCTATCAGTGTAGTTAATGAACTGAACGAAAGATGGAATGTTCAAACATGCTGACTGACAATGCTGACTGCTGGGTGTGCATGAAGTGTGAACAGCAAAGGAAAGTTTGTTTCAAGAATCATGTGTAAAATATATCGTGGAAAACACTGTAACTGTATAATGTATAATTAGTTTCAACATAGAAGAACATGAACCGTCTACAGCTTGTTTCATTTGTGATATAAAGCTGGATTGATATACGCAATTCTGCAATTTAAGTGATCATTATGTACTCATTACTTCAAAGTAGTGTAGGACCCCATTTGGAGTCACGGGGTCACCAAATCTACAATTTAAAATCCCCATTAGCCAAGGAGTCTGTACACAACTTCTCAGCTATTTAGACCTTTTGGAACTTGAGAAGAAGATGAAAATAGGTTTTTGGGGCTGTGACTCCTGTGACCTCATTTTGGGTCATGGAGTCACCAAATCTACAATTTAGAATTCCCTTTAGCCAAGGAGTCTACACACACCTTTTCATCTCACTAGACCATTGCATTTGGAACTGGAGAAGAAGATGAAAATAGGTTTTTGGGGTTGTGACCCCTGTGACCCCATTTGAGGTCACGGGGTCATGAAATCTACAATTTAGAATCCCAATTAGCCAAGGAGTCAGCACACAACGTTTCAGCTCTCTAGACCATTTGGAACCGGAGAAGAAGATGAAAATAGGTTGTTGAGGTTGTGACCCCAGTTACCCCATTTAGGGTCACGGGGTCACTAACTCTACAATTTAGAATGCCGATTAGCAAAGGAGTCTACACACAACTTTTCAGCTCTCGAGACCTTTTGGAACTAGAGAAGAAGATGAAAATAGGTTTTTGGGATTGTGACCCCTGTGACCCCATTTGAGGTCACGGGGTCATGAAATCTACAATTTAAAATCCCCATTAGCCAAGGGGTCTACACACAACATTTTGAACAGCTCCCTAGACCAAGTGGTTCTGGAGAAGAAGATGAAAATGCGAAAAGTTTACAGACGGACGGACGGACGCCATGCCATGCCATAAGCGTCAGGCCAGATGAGCTAAAACGTCACGGTTTTATAAAAGTACACTGGTTAAAAAGTAATTGCCTCAAGTCATAGGTGTACACTACACAGTGAAGCAAAATATGTATTTCATCTTCAACCTCGTTAACACAAGTGAAAAAATGTTTTCCCTATTTCCAATAACATATTTTCAACACGTGCAATAACACTGGTAGTGATCTTAATTACAGTGAGAGTGGAGTATCTGTGATGATTGTGACGGAAAATGTGCAATATGTAACAGAGTCATTGTGATTTTAGCCTCGGTAGGTCATGGGTAGGGAGCGATAAATGGATTGCAGATATACAAACTCAATGTTAACAGAGAACTGAAGTAAAAGTTAGTTAACACATATATCCGTAAGTGAGAATTTAATTTATTATGACCAAATAACCGCAGATAATGCCATAAAGCCAGTAATTGTCACAAAGTCCATAGTATTTCATACATTATCGATATATTGTAAATAACGGGTACATATAAAATTTATAAACAAAGCATGTTGCTCCGATAGGTTTCATCCTCTTTTATCATAAAGCATTCTGCGTTTTATCAATACAGAAACTTATATATCAGAAACATTGAACGTTTCTAAAGCGTGATTAGAAAATAGATGTAACGGACATTTTGTTCATTGTCACAGATTATTTGAAATACCAAAATGAAAGTTTATTGGCTTGATTCGTCCAATTTAATCTACGAATTGGATAAAGAAGTTTCCCTGAACTTGTTTCTGGAAGCAGAAGGTCATCGGAGCTGCTTTGCATCACTGGAAAATCACGTGGCATGGATGTTGCTGTTTTGATGAAATTTTATTTCATTAGAAAATAAAAGACTTGCAATGATATTTTCACGGCAATCGCCATTTGTACAGAGATGAAATTGCCGTTCATTCATCCAGCTTGTTTTATTAATGCAAATAATGTGTTACAAGGCCACAGTTCTTGTAATCCATGTATGCTAGGTTGAAGAGATCCAATACAAACAACATTTCAGGAAATTACTTAATTTGGTATTATTTTGTAGGAAGATTTATCCCGAATTTAATTAAGTCATTCAATGGCAATTCGACTCAGTATTTGTTCTACAGTTGGCATCCTTTTATGACACCGCGTGTAACAAGAGTCATCAGAAGATGACATATCCCACCGGTTCCACAAAATTTGTAAAACACATCTTTTACAGATACTTGTGTATCTACTACCGTACTTCAGTTAGTGGGTATTACAGAGTTTCAGGAATGTTAAGGGTTTTAGACTCCTGCTCCAGAAGCAGTCAAAATCAACAACAACCAACATCCCTCTCATGTTTCTATGGAAACAGAAAAAAATATTTTTTTCAGAAAAAATCTGATAATATCAAAAGGCACCACTTCAGTCAATGGGTAATACACATGCAAAGTTTCAGGAAGATATGATGAACGGTTTTGGAGCTGTGCTCCGGAAACGAACCTGTCTCTGAACAAAGTCCAACTTCAACATGTTTCTATGGACACGAAAAAAAAATAATTCAGAAATCTGAAAATATCAAAAGGCACCACTTCAGTTAGTGGGTCATACACATGCAAAGTTTCAGGATGATATGATGAACGGTTTTTGAGCTGTGCTCCGGAAACGAACCTGTCTCTGAATAAAGTCCAACTTCAACATGTTTCTATGGACACGAAAAAAAAAAAAATTTTCAGAAATCTGAAAATATCAAAGGACACCACTTCAGTTAAGGGTAATACACATGCAAAGTTTCAGGAAGATATGATGAACGGTTTTGGAGCTGTGCTCCGGAAACGAACCTGTCTCTGAACAAAGTCCAACTTCAACATGTTTCTATGGACACGAAAAAAAATAAAATTTTCAGAAATCTGAAAATATCAAAAGGCACCACTTCAGTTAGTGGGTAATACACATGCAAAGTTTCAGGAAGATATGATGAACGGTTTTGGAGCTGTGCTCCGGAAACGAACCTGTCTCTGAACAAAGTCCAACTTCAACATGTTTCTATGGAAACGAAAAAAAATAAAAAATTCAGAAATCTGAAAATATCAAAAGGCACCACTTCAGTTGGTGGGTAATACACATGCAAAGTTTCAGAAAGATATCATGAATGGTTTTCGAGTTCTGCTCCGGGAACGAAATGATTACGGACGGACGGACAGACGGACGGACGGACGGACGGACGGACAGACGGACGGGGCGATGACTATATCCCACGGTATTACATACCGGTGGGATAAAAAGCATTTCGTTAATATAAGATCCCTATTAAAGTAAACTGTTTCCTATTATCAGTCAGTGTATGTTTGTTAAAAGAGATAATATAACAAATTTATTTTTATACGCAGGGAATATTAATATCTTTTGACCTTTCATTAGATTTAACACCATAGAGCAAAATCAAAATTTAACCATAGAACAAAAAAAAATGCACACCGTTATAAAACGATCACCGTTCAAAAGATAATTTTGTGCTTTTCGAGACGCGGTGTATAAACAAGGAACAAAATAACAAGGGCCTGACAACTCTACACCCAGAGACAGAAAAACTATATACCAACAAAAATGCAAGATATTGTAATCCAAGAGAATTAAGAGGATTTAAAGCCAACTAAACGTAAACAAGAATTGGAGTCGTTTTGAAATCTCCTAAATCAGGAGAGATAGGAGATTGCATGAAATATGGCTTTCTGGTTTGTTTTATGACATCATACAGCAATGATGCGTCACTGATTTTAAAGTCCAGGAAGGAACATTATGACGGCAGCATATTGTACTGAAATGATTTCCATGTTTTATAAAATTTTATCTTAAATATCAAACATTATGTAAATTGAAAACCCATTGAAATAGCAGTTTCAGCACCCTATGTGTGGCTGAACAAATATCATACTGTCATGAATGCATTTTTTAAAATATCCCTTTACGAGAAAAATCTTTGAAAATTTGGTATCATTTCTTCTGGCCCCTCTGTGAAGATGGCAATTAAGGGTAACCATAAACAAATGCCTACTATACCTCTATTACATCATCTGGCATTGGCATTATGATAGTGTCAACTATTTCTGCACAGAATTCACATTCTTTATAAATGTATCAAATGTGTGGGCTTTGTCAGGAGTGTTTTGTAATACATATTGGTATGTTTTATATTTTGTATTTATGTCTGAAATCTCAGATAACATTTCGCCGAATAAGTTAAATGTTCTATATGTGCACTTTCTCTTTGATTGGTATACCAATGCAGACACTTGTTCCGTTCAGATGGTAAATGGATATTACATGACAATTTCGCCAATAAAATGTTGATTAACAATGCATATTGCGTATCGATTTGTCTTATTTGAAAAGAAAATAATATAAGAATTTTCCGTGTCCATCATATTTCCATCACAAATTCTCTGTTACCAGTGATAAAGACTCTGTAACATTTATTAAATATGTTTGTTTAGTGTAACATGCAACCCTGTGACGGAATTTTATAGGTAATCTTGCAGGGAATTCACTTATATTCGTTTATTGTTGTATGTTGTTATTATTATTACTGATTTACTCATGAAAATGACTTTAATGACAGTTTGGGATTTAATTACAGCTATGAATTAATTTAGATGTGTTTGTCAAATAGATTCCACATGATTAGAAATAGCATTATGTCTTGATGTGGCAAGTTATGATCTAAATACCAGAAACTAAAGCTTTTATTTTCATTTTATCATGTCACATTGCAAAAACCCTTTACAATAATGCAAAGGCTCTGTGGCAATTGACAAAGACGCTGTTACATATCACAAATATTCATCCGCAATAATCACACATACTCCACCCTCACTGTAACCAATTCAAGGGGGTCTTACCGTTTTGTCCACATACGGTTATGAATCAATATAAGTTCTCTACCAGTGACTAACACAAAAACAGCGTGGTCAAATCGATACAGTATATAACAACCTGCCAGTCACCCTAGAAACCAGGCAGTGTTGTCATATAAACACTGATCGCGACACAGACGACTCTTCATCACTGCTGAGCCAAGTAACTCGGCGTGAATTCTGTGGATACCTGTTGTGTAGGATAGACATATTTTTACGTGTTGTGATGTCTGCTTAAGGGTTCAAGATGGTGGCATCCAATTGTTAAAGGTACATCCATTGTGTAAACGGTGTTATTTTATCGAGTGGTACTGACTGCTGCCGAAAATTATCATTTAAATGATTATTGGTTCAATATAGTAGCGATTTAAAGATAAAAGTAGTAATTTCTAATCGAAAACCGGACAATGCACCGTGATTGTCGTGCGTCAATGAGTCAAACGTTATTTTGGAAACTTATTTACAACAAACGAAAAGACAAACTGCGTTTATAATATTTAACAGGTCATATAACAACTGTGCATGTGTAGTTTCGCTGTCTTCACATGTGTAAGGATATTGCTATATTTTCATTGGAAACTAGTTATGATACATTTAGCGATTGGGGATTTATATATAAGTTGTGTGAACTCATTTGAACTAAAATCAGCACATATGGTATTTTGACACGTATCAAAGCCAAATAAAATAAAACTAAATGGATTACTCTTTAAGCGATACATTCTGGAAAACTGATGGAGATTCGTGTTATTGCGAGGTCGACATAGCTGCTATATATCCATAAGCATACTAAATCACTTCCGGTATCACGATTTAGCAAGTTTACTAAATCAATTTCGGATTGCTGATAACTCAATAAAGATGCTTCATGACACTCGCCGCCCATCAGTGCGTTTTTCGCTCAAACCGGGTTATAAAAGTGGTCTTACTAATAAAATTAAAGTGCTTATTGTCTCGGTTTTATGCTCATTCGATCCCTATATATAATGCACATAGAGGTAATGATCTACATTACAGTTGGACTTAAATGCCTAAACTGACTATTTCAACTGTTTCAGCTGTGTCTCAGTTCTGGGTTTTTAATAAACAAACGTCCGCTCTAAGGGTCATGTGTGCCCTTATTTGAGTTTCCAGCCTCCAAATGTTTATGTTAGGTGATGCCCCCACTTAATGTCTGTCAACTTGTATAAACAGTTTGCTCGGTTGGACTCCTACTTTCACATTATGGAGACTTGTTACCATGTGGTCCCCTCTTCTGAAAATGTCTTTCATAGAACACATTGAACGCATTGGAAGTTGTGCTGATTATGTCTAATTTGTATTTAACATTTCATATGGTTTTCAACTAAACCATGGAAGAACATAATGAATTGCATGTACCTTCAGTGAAACGTTTATGTAGACTTTGTGCAAGTCGCTGTAAAATTTGAAGTGATAAGAGGATATCAAAGCACTGCGCTAATTACCACGTGGACATATTGAAAGTATATGAAATTGACATTTCAAATGACAATCCTTTGTTCCTTCCGGATTGTTTTTGTGATAAATGCTATGGAAGACTTGTTAACTACAAGCATCAAGGATTTTTGTCAGAAAATGACAACAATGCTATCAGTGTAGTTAATGAACTGAACGAGAGATGGAATGTTCAAACATGCTGACTGACAATGCTGACTGCTGGGTGTGCATGAAGTGTGAACAGCAAAGGAAAGTTTGTTTCAAGAATCATGTGTAAACTATATCGTGGAAAACACTGTAACTGTATAATGTATAAGTAGTTTCAACATAGAAGAACATGAACCGTCTACAGCTTGTTTCATTTGTGATATAAAGCTGGATTTATATACGCAATTCTGCAATTTAAGTGATCATTATGTACTCATTACTTCAAAGTAGTGTTTATTGTTATTACAAGAAGACATCTATACATGTTGTGTTCAAAGTCATCACGATAAACACGTCACTGTAAATGTAAATGGATATCATATTTGCAGAAATGGGTAGGTGATGTTTTGCTCTTATTGTCTTGTAACCTGAATTCAAACGACAAAACACTTACTATATGTTAACAATGAAACATTTTTCTTTAAGAAACCACCAGTATCACTTTTATGAAAACTCAAATTCTTTCGCTATATTGTTATGAATATAGCTATATATACACAAACATTTCTAGAATCATGAATTGATAGAGAGGTTAATTATTACCTTCCTTTAGGTTAAATGTTTGCATTATATAGTTTTATTATACTGAAACATGGTGCATTATGTATCCCAAAAGAGGATAGGCATTTCCACCTCATTGGGTCAATGGGTCAAGCACGTGCATGTTTATCAACATGAGTATGACCGAGAAACTATAGTGGAATGTACAGCCCAACCCGCTCACTTATCAGCCTAAGCCCTTCCTGAGGTGGTAGGGCTAGCGGGGAGAGGGGGACTGCCTAAAGTAAAGTTACTCACTGGGAACAGCTGTGTTGGCCTTGGTGAGGGAACGGTGTTCTTGACGGTTTGAATTTGACGTTCTATGAACCCGTTAGATCTAGGGTAATGCGGACTTGATGTGGCGTGTTTGAAGTCCTATTCGTTGGCAAATCTGTTGAATGCATCTGACGAGTAATGTGAACCGTTGTCGCTAATTACCGTCTCATGGATTCCTTGTTCAGAGAAGATCTGTTTCAACAGTCTGATAACTGTTTTGGTTCCTCCAGTGCCTGTGACTTGTCTCGCTACTGGGAACTTAGCATGGTAGTCACATACTATGAGTTGCTCTTGTCCTTCGTGATAGAACAGGTCAGTTCCTACAACCTGCCATGACCGAGTTGGCAGTTCATATTGCATCAAAGGTTCGTGACTTGGAGTATTTTAGAATTCCTGACACACATGGCACTGTTTCACTAAGTTATCTACGTCGACGTTGAAACCGTGCCAGAATACACACGTTTTGGCACGATGCTTGGTCTTCTCAATCCCCTGATGAGCATCATGGAGTCTCTTGAGAAGTTCTGTTCTCATTGACTTCGGTATGACCATACATTCTCCCTTGAGTAGAATTCCATCTTCCAGTAGGGTCGGAGTGCTTGAGACACTTGCTTCTGTCGCTCTGGCCAGCCATCTTGACTCTGATCACACGTATTCATTGTCCTTCCTGATCAGGTCTCGAATGGGAGCAGTCAGTTGTGACAGTTGTGGAATGAACGGGCTAGCCTAGCAGACGAATCATGTCATGCTCGCACTGCTTCTCGTCCGTCTGACAAAGTTCCCATTGCAAAGTTACTGTCCGAGATAGTTACACACGAAATAAACAGCGTAGTATTCGGTTTCCGCTAGCTGCCACCATGTCATACCTCAGTGGGATGATGGTTTTTACTTCGTGACTTGCATTTTTAACAAATCGTTGTTATCAACTGTACTAGAAGATTCAGAAAGGCTTTTTTTACTTTTTCTGATGCGTCAACAAATTTAAGTCCAATCAGGTTATGTAGGTCGACAACATTTTTATTGATACACTTTCTACATTTTATAATTGTTTAACTTAAATGCCATTCTGGTCGACTAATATTTTGAAAAGGTGATTTCAGCACCCCAAGTGTAGTTGAACTGATAATGAAAATAAAAGCATCATACATATATCTATAGACACATTCAAAATATACTTTCTCTGGCAGCAGTTTTTTGTTTTATATTCTCTTAAACATGTTGGGACTTTCTTTTGCACGTGAGTATATCTACTATTTATATCACTAAAATCGTATTTAACTGTTTGTGAATTAATATCTTTTAAAAAATAATGTTTGTGTGATGTATTTCTGATGACAAAATTCAGTAACTAGTAACGAACTGATTAAACGGGGGAAATATCTCTGAATTATTTAACATCACACTTAAAGGCGCTGTAGCACGTTTTTTCGCTGAAATAAGTCGATGAAATGTATTTGAAAAATAATGTAAACAATAGTAAAACACCCTTCTCTCTTCGGAAAATCAAGTTGCAAATGAGTGTACATGGTACCGTAAAGCCATGGGAAATTTTTTTGTCATTCGAATATAATAAAATGTGTTCACAATAAAATGGCCGCCATGCAATTTTGGCTTTATACGCAAAACCGTTATTACCACTACGGATCATTGGTTTGTGTAATAAGATATTTTACCCTCTAAATTAAATATAAATGACATAAACAATCATTATAAATGAGAAATCTGAAAAAGTAAAATTTGCAAAAAACGTGCTACAGCGCCTTTAACATGGTTACCTGTGCAGTGCAGTCTGTATATCTTGCCGACTTCATTGTCTATGTATCTACATCTATTTATGTATCAATCTATCAGCACAGTCACACTTGTTAATTGCAAATTGTAATTGCCACGAGGATAAATGCAATGCGAAACACTGGACTTATCATCCTCTTTGTTTTTCAGCTGAAACAGTTTCTTCCCGCAAGGAACAGGATTTCCAAAAGTTCACAAAGTGCACATGTCCTACTACACACTGTCCTACTGGGAGGACGTGATTCACAACGACCCGAAGCTGTCTGATATCAGGACTCTTGCATCTTCCCGTAGATCGGAGCTGCGTATAGTGAACAGAAAAGAGTCTTACATTGTTGGGGACGTGGTGGACGTTCTGGTTATAGTCAGAGATGGAACCGGCCAGAGGAAAACTTGAGGCGAACAGAAAAGAGTCCTACTGTGTTGAATTGCTATAATAAGGTTTAATATATGCCCTAGTAGGAAATGTCGAGAAATGGTTTTGGTTTCAATGTGAATACCAATTACATGAAGAGAGCAAATACCACCGTCAGGTACATATAGTACACAACAAAACCGTGGTCGTGATGGAGGGAATCGATATTGCACATGGTAAATCAGCATATTAGAAATGTGTTATATATACCTGGAAATTGGATATTTATATAAAGTTAGATGACTCATTGTCAAAGTGATTTTTGCGATGTCATTACATTGATGTCCTACTATAGACGGCAAATGACTGTTAAATATATCGACAGACAGACACCAGAGTATACAAGACGAGGAAAGCTTTTGTTGAATGCTTTGTGATTGGTTGACAGAACTTGTGCCGGAACAACCACCTCTTTGGGCAGACATCAGACCATGAGGAGAGAACAATCCGAGCCATAGGAGTTCGTATTCCGATAGATGTCATATTAAAAACAGTTTATTTCACAGTTTTATTTATCAGACTGACAAATCGGCCACAATTATACACGGCACCTATTCAGGGATGCACAAAACGGTTTTGGAATGATGACCACTGAAAACAGAATATTGCCGTTTTAATTCTGATACTACCTGTTTTATTAATATCTAAATTATCAAATGGCGCTGAAGTGTTTAATCGTCGTTTTAGACTTTACCTATTTTTACATTTCAGCAGAGTAAGCGAAGACCCGACTATTCTGATATAGACTGTAACCAATCGTGTGGATGGTTTATTTTGGATGACAGTATTGACAACTAACTGACACATCACAGTGGCACATGAACAAAAATAATCATAGGAATCTTTGGAGATCAACCTGCTGATGTTGTTAATCTACCAAAATTACGGGGGTACGCACACAAAAGTGGAGCTAATTTTGATACAGACTATAGCCCATAGTATAGCATCGTTGGCTGGTGTAAGTGAACTGACATATTCGAAGTGGCATAAAAAAACAACAGTTATGGGAGATTATCTTTTTAGATTTCGATGCATGATAGCGGTGTGTATCGCTACTGTATTCGCCGTCGCCTTCCTATCAACGCAAAGGTAAGTTATAGACTTTATTGACGTACTCTGATGTTTTGTTAGAATCAGGTCAACATTAAACATTTATCTTTTTTAAATACTTTCTTAAAGAGCTATTTAAAAAGTTGTAGAGGTGAAAGAAAACCAACGATCTATGGATATCAAGCTTGAGGACAGTGTAGGTATCTAAACTAAACGTCGCATACATTACAACAAAGAGGTTGACTATTCATAGATATTGGTTTCCTTCACCTCTTTATAACGCTTAACAGATTCATTTACAACAAGAAAAGCCTTTAAAAAGGCATGGTTGGAGGCATCTTGTTACGGCTAAAATATATTATAAAAAGGATATTTATGTCATATGTACATATAGCAAAATGAAGCCTGCATTATGGTCATTTTGGGGGATAAAAGTTTTGATTACTAATCACACAATTAGTCATTCAATTCAAAAGTCGCAAATAAAAGAAGTTTACCTCGATCATTTAAGTTGTGTTTATGCTTTTCAATTTACATACATTATTTATTCATAAATAAAATAAAATAATATATAATCTATCATTTGAAAATGAAAGTGAACATTCAACTTCCCCGATTTATTTTAAAGCGCAACTCCTGGGTGCTTTTTCTCCAATTTTGAAGTAGGCCTATATTATGAATTTGATCAAAACGTTGTTGAGAGTTGTGTCATTGTTAGATTCCAGCAATAAGAATATGTAGGCCTATTTTCCCTGAAACACGCAGTCAACCATTTATTAAACATTTGCAAATTTAAAGTGTACCAATTCGATTGATTATGAAGCATATTCTGTTTATCTGTGGAAGGAAGGCATATGGACCTTTTTTAATACAAGGATAATGGCCCGGTATCCTCATGCTTGGTGCTATCAGTTTGGACATAAATATGGTTCTATCCAATATGTGCTTATACATGTACAAGCTTCACTATCATTAATTCAATAACAGTACATTGAGTACCATTATGCAAGTCTGATTGGCATTGGAAATATTGATAACTGAGTGGAAGGTTGGTGTGTTGATTGACAACCACTATTATCGTTTAGTATATGCTTGCTCCGCGCGTATAACATTAGCTTGTAAAGTTTCTTGGATTTTCCGAAACTGCAGTGCGAAATTATGCACTTGAATTGGTACATGTCTGCTCATGGAGGTGTAAAATGGCTTTGAATTGAAAAATCTTATGTTTACTAACATTCAGACTCAGAATAACACAACGGTCGTTTCTATTTTAGATGTTTAGACAAAATCTCTTTTCGCAGTAAAAGGGGATAATTATTTCGGATAACTCACATGGTCACGTGGTTACAAATTTGTTACAGCCGTGTTCGTTGGTCATATGCTTTTTCCAAAGTATGAAGAGGCCAAGCATGATTGGTCGAAAGTTTATTTTGAATATTCCAACAGTAATATAGCGTGAAATCCAACTGCGTATCAGGTTGGAGGCGGTTTGCGCCTCCAACCAATAAGCAGAAAGGCTGAATTACTGGGAATATTGTGGCCAAGTGAATAGGATGTTTACCTATATGTAGCCTTGCAGGTTCTGGTGTTTTGATTTGTCAAAAGCTCTAAAATCATGTTCCTCAGTTAAAATAGCACAGGGCATTTATGCGTCGGATATAATTTAAGGAACAAATGAGTGATTGTGTTGTAAAATTAGTACCCTTCTCATTAAATAGGTCTCTCAATCAACACATAATGCATATATATAGTTGTTCATATAAAACAAAATACGTTAGGGTTATTTGAATTGTTGTGAATAATATTTTATAATTATGACAAATTATAAATCCATATTCATAATTTCAAAATTTGCATATATCTGTAAGTATTCTGTCCAGCATATTTTGTATTATTTAATGGCGATTGTGTATTCTTCTTCTTGTTTTCTGCCTCAGTGTTTAGGCTATAGCAATATACATAGATAGGTATCAGACAAAAACCAAGCAGACTACCAGACTATCAAGCAGTGCGGTGGACCGTTAACTTGTGATAAGCTGCAGGAAATATGGGTTGTAAGTGTCAGATTATTATTAATCCCTATAAAATGAACTATTTTCATAATAAATAGATTTGATCCTTAATCCTTCAATGGCTGTGTGAGCAAATGATATTACTACATGTCTTAATTCTCAACACCAACAACTTCCCGTAAGACAGAATAAACTTGAATTATGAAAATAACAAATCACTGCTTTTCACATTATTTTAAAAGTGGTAATTACCAGTTAAAAAGAGAAAATTCAAAATACCATTATGAACCTTCTGGGCTTTCAAAAGTGGTAATTACCAGAAAAAAGTGGTAATTACCAGTTTTTAAAAGGAAAAATCAAAATACCATTTTTGGCCCTCTGGGCTTTCGTACACATGAATACTGGTATAATGTTATATGTATTATCTACGTCGAGAAATGGAGGAAATATGTCAACATCTACTAAGACTACATATTATTTCTACTTGTCGTCTCTGCATTTAGGGTTATGACCGGGAGAGCTAAACTTGCAGCAACCTTGTTGAAGTGTAGCCTTGGAGGTACTTGACCAACAATGGTGACCAACAAAGCTTTTGAAATTTATTGAAAATCATTATGATGACGCGATACGATTTGTCTATCCACAATAAAATAACCTAATTCAGTGTAGCATTTTTTAATGAATATGTATATTTACGCGAAGCTCACTCTGAAAATACTTCAGATTAATTTACTAGTCACGACTACATGTTAAATGAATCAAAATATAAACTCCAGAAACTACTCTACGGTTATTATTCCGGGGACTTATTCAATAGTCTACATTTTAGCCTTGTTGGAGCTTCCCCCACTCCTTGAAACTTACCTCTCCCGGGACATCCGACATAAACAATTTAGCCTTTTTGGCACGACATGAATCTGAAAAGTTAAATATAAGTCCTTACTTTTAAGAGGAAAATTTATTTATTTTATATTTATTTTTTGGGACTAATGATTTATTGAAGAAAATTTTAGATTGTATTAAAAAATCATTTACTGTTTCGGATTGAATCGACGTTGTATGATAGCTCCTTGAATTGTGCTCATTTCAGAATATCAAATTTCCTTTGTGAACCTTTACCTGTACCAGAATAAACATACATTTTCAGCAGTAAATTGTTTAAAAAGGGCACTTAAAACTAGGATTGCCAAAGCAATACTTAGGTCTTCAAGACGTTTGCTTGACCATGAACTCCATGTTGCATCCTCGGTTATTCATCAGTTTCTCCGCTTTAAAACGAGTTATGAAACATGTCTCTATCTTCAATAGTTGTTTTACAAAAATTCAGCAAAGACAATGACCCTCTGAAAATGGAAAAATCGCTTATTAATGGACCCCTACATGACCTTTCTCACGATTACGGCGAAATGGTTAATATTTCCATACTTAGTTGCAACATACAAAATATTTTGCTTTAAATTTCACTTAAATAGATGTAATCATCATTTAGATTGCATACATAATTAATGCGTTATCTTTTTCTGAATATTCAAGAAAATACTTTTAATTGCTTAAATTTTGACCCCTTGAGAACGTTTGCGATGTTCGGAGCTTCACTATCAACTTTTTGATGAAACGATTCTTGGATTTGTGCATCCGGAGCTGTAAATAAAATTTAGATATCCAAATTAGTTTAGCAACTGTGAGCCTTTGAACTTTGCTAAAAATGGCGATTTTCGAAAAATGACAATATTCTATGTCACACTTGACCTACATGTATGACAGACACATAATTGAAATATATTGTCTTTAACACATGACATCTCTAATTCAAAATGAGCTATCAAACATAATGGTATCGTCAGTGGTTTACGATCAACAATTCTACAAAGAAAGTAGCCCGCGAAAAGTCTCAAAATCACAAAATTTTACTTTTTGGGGAATATGTCCAAATTGTGCAGAAACTATCAACTTTTATATGATAATGATATGTTATGAAATTGTTAAACTAGTTATACGAAAGAGATGACAATCAGTAACTTCGAAATAAATTCATTAGTAACAAAGTTATGACGTCCCTTTGAACATATAGTAGAAAAACACACTTTTTAAAAATGACCATGTTCAAGGACATATTTTAAAATTTCTAGGAAGAAATTCAAAATTTGACCAAGACAGTCCTTTCGGGAATTCATTTATCTTCAAAATGAGCTATCACACATAGCTGTATGTATTGCCGTGATTTAGAAGAAGATTTTTGAAGACGTGACCCTCAAAACCGCTATATGCCCAATCTTTAGGGAATGTTGTTGCCCACATATTGGTGAACGTTTTGTGCAAATATCTTGATTAGTTCTCGAGTTATTAAGGTTTAAAGTTTTGACTTTAAGGGGAGATAACTCGCGAAAGAAGTCGAAAATCCAAAAAGTGGCTTGACACAAATCCAGTTTATGTCACAAGCTACAAACTCTGAAAAAGTCATGAAAATCGGTCAAGCGGTTAAGCGGGAATGCTTCGGACAAAAAAGCTCAAATAATAATATTAAGAAAGAAAAAAACACGATAATAACAATAGGTCTTCCAGACGTAGTCTTGAAGACCTAAATATGCTTTCAAATTCAAAATAAAATGTGTCTATGGTACGATAAGGTAAGATCTCCTTGAGTTGTTCAACAAACATACATCCTTGACGTATATCTCTAAACTAATTTATATATTCAGCTTTATTTGATAATTTACAGCTGAATTTGTTACATGGCTTCGGTCTATCCTTCATTCCGATTGGTTGATTTCCCTATTTTGATTGACAATGAATACCCGCAAATTACCTGGGGCGACTCACCGCGAACTGATACATCATCATGCTTACTAGATTCTTCGAAAACTCAAGATTTGTTTTTTTATGTTCCTTACTCAAATATGTGTCATTGTCATTTTCTGAGATGTGTATACCCGCAGATGTTATTTTTCAATGTTATTACTTTCAATATGAATTAATTTCAAGTAATTAGAATACCGTATTATTAATTTGCTAAATCTGCCGCCTTCTTTCATGCGGCCGGGTTTTTCGAATGCCGTTGCCATGGTATGACGTCATAATGATCAATCGTTTTGATGCCACATAGGTAACGTCTGTGTCACAATGTTTAAGGGCAAGTTTAAGATTTGTGTTCCTGAGAGTTTTATTATGTTTGATGCCGTAGAAAAATGTGTATCGCCATCTGAAAGGATACGGTGAAAAGGGTAAGTGACCATAGTTATGAGTGACACTGTTCAGTTCCTTGTAAATTGTTGCTAATGTACAGACGTGTATGTCATGCCGAGTATTCACATTTGTTTTGACATGACCACACCTCGTACAAAAATGGAACAGTCGCGATCGCAGTCATTTCATTTCTCATCTTTCCATACATTGTAGGTACAGAAAAAGAGAGTTTGCACTAAACTTCTGTAATGGTAATGTAAGTAATGGTCATGTTACAATATCGATAAATGGTTATATCATTGTTATTCAGCACCCGCAAATTAAGTTTAAAACCAATAAGCATCTGGTAATCTGTCTATCTTGCCGACTACTTTTTTTTATGTATCTATTTTCCAGTGCAAACTGATAATTGCCAACAGGATAAAAGCAACGTGAAATACTTGAATGAACATACAGTGTTAGATCCCTATTCACCTACATGTAGTTATTATTGTTTGTAATTCAACATATAACCAATGAAATCCAGCCTTGCCTCGTTGAAAAACCTCTGCAATAGATAAACAAATCGAAAACAAAACCTGTTTCCGTTGCAATGTGTATCAATATATTGTTGGTTTCATATCACAGAAACATTATATTTACTGATTATATCAATAACATCTTGTTTAATTAATTAAGTTTATAAAAAAATAACTTAAAACAAAATATTGTTTGTGTAATGTATTTCTAACGAACTCTAACGGGCAAATTATCTCCAAATTATTTAACATGAGCATTAACATGGTTAAAGGTCTACAATTTGGTATCTTGCCGACTGCATTTCTCTATGTATCTACATCTATCTATCTATCTATCTATCTATCTATCTATCAGCACAGTCACACTTGTCCAGTGCAAATTGATAATTGCCACCAGAATAAACAAAACACTTGACTTAATATATCATTCTCTTTGTTTTTCAGCAGGACCAGTTTCTTCCCGAAAGTCCCAAGTCTTCCACAACTTCACAAAGTGCACGTGGCAACACTGTCCTACTGGGAGGACGTGACTCACAACGACCCGAAGTTGTCTGATATCAGGACTCTTGCATCTTCCCGTAGATCGGAGCTGCTTATAGTGAACAGAAAAAAGTCTTACTTTGTTGGGGACGTGGTGGATGTCCTGGTTATAGTCCGAGATGGAACCGGGCAGAGGAAAACTCGAGGCGGAGATGAGGTTTTAATCTCAGTTTTTATTTATTTTATCAATTCTATATTATTACTGCATTATTTCATCACTTCAATAAAATTCTTTACTGTCTTGATTGATACCATACATCGATGACGTTTTGGCTTTCAATAAGGTATAATATTTTGTGTGACCTGTCACAATATGTCACCCCAGATAACACTCATCTGCTGCGCCACTAGTAGCTGTGGCCTAGAAGTAGTTTGTCCAGCTGAGAGAAGGTGGGCCATCGGTGGCAGCCACAAGTGGCAGTCGGCTAGTGGCCCACTAGCTATCACACCCGTGGGATACTTGCTACCCACCACTGGCAAGCTACCAGCTATCTGCCACCATTTCCCAACTAACTATCACGCAGGTGGGCCACTTGCTACCCACCAGTGGCAAGCCACAAGCTATCTACCACTAGGGGTCCACTAGTGGGTATATTATCTGGAACGGTCTGCCACGGTTTGTCACGGTATGTCACGATCTGACACGCTCCCCAACGATCTGCAATGATCTGCCACAAAACGTCACGTTCTCACATGCTCTCTCGCGATCTATCACAATCTGTCACGATCTGCCACGCTGTCTCACATTCACTAACGACCCCTCCCGCTCTCTCATGATCTGTCGTACTCTCTCACTATGACACGATCTCTCAAGATATTTTACAGGTTTTTTGGTCTCCAAAGTAATATCATCTAAACTAACAGGCAAAAGAAAGTATACCACTCACTTGTTTTCGATTAATGTTCAATATTTTAAAGAAATAAGATAAATTTGATTATGTCACGATACAATAACAACTTTTGGCGCTAGTTTGAACGACTTAATTGGCGACTGGTTATTGTTTTAATTTTTGTTAAACAGGGGTAAGGGGTAGACAGGGGTAAGTAATGGAATTTACACCAACATGACAAGTTTAAAGGATAGATGAAATGCATTTTTCTCAAGAATGACAGATGATTACCTCTACGTATATTGTATATCGGAATCAATTGAGCATAAAATCGAGACAATATACACTTGCAATTGATAATTAAGACGATTTTAATTCACCCATTTTAACACTATCGCAATTTGTTCGGCGAAACCTTTTGAAAATGCTCACTGAGGCGTGACTGTGATAAGCGATAGACGGGGCGGCTAGATAGCTTCTCCGCCGATGTCTCGTTAATTAATTAATGATAATTATCACTGCCGCTAAATGAATTTATGAGGTGTATTACATCGCCAAAAAGACATGTTTATGTAATAATTGTGTAATTGTCATCTGCGGAATTACCTAGTTGGATATCTAAACATTCGATATATGGGAAATTTAAGTTGGTTTATTGAAGATATCTTCGTGAAATTAACAATCAAAATGTTGCGAAATTACGTTGAATTGTGACTATCGCTGAAAATCAAATTCCTCCACATACGTCACAGAAGTCATCCCTTCACGGGTCACACCCCCGCAGACTTTCATTCTGGTCGCCGGGGCTAAATCAGGCGGTTTTTTAAAAAGCCGTATATAAGTAATTTATGGACCGATTTCAGAAATTTAAAATCGAGCAATTGTCAAATTGACATCCCATTTTAATGAATCCGATTTGGACCATATGTCATTTCATCCATCCTTTAATATGTTGTAAATGTGTACAGAGCGGGGCATATATTTCTATGTGTCATATGTTGATGAACAATTGTGTTTTGAGGAATTTTAAAATTCAAAATCTTATTCTATTTTTGTTTAAAAACACGTAGAAGTATTATTTGACTGATTTATTTTTTTGGGACTAATTTCCAACACTATTCACTTTTTGAATAGTTGAAAACTCGAGTAATTTCACATTGAAAATTATAATTTGATAAATACTACTGAGTGTTATACTTCCTTTTGTCATTAGTTTATGATTATCCAGGTTCGAATATGGAGCCGAGGCCCAGGCCTGACGGGTTCACTGGGAGCTGTAACTGACGTAGGAGACGGTACCTACCGGGGACGAGTGAAGCTCTTCTGGGCCGGAAGTACAACCATAAAGGCTGGGGTCTTCACTCCGCGGGAAGGTGTCGCATTTCTGTTCAAAATTGTGAAGGCTGCGATTACTCAGTTTGTTTTTGCTGGAAATTTCAGCGACGGGTCAGGTTCTGAACAGGTGAGGTGTACTGCAAGTATAGACACAGCTCTGCGTTTCACAGGTCACTGTGATTTGACTCTGAGAAATCACGGTTTGCCCTGGTTCTGTGCCAGGCCAAAGCATATTCCGTGTTCCAACTGGTCTCTACATGTTCCAACAAGCATACCTCTCCAAGCTTCCAGTGTCGAGAAACAGATGATGAAGTCGTGAGTAAATCCATACAAACCTTACTACATGACTTGAGTAAATGTATATTATCTTTGAGATATAAAAGACAAAATCACACGTATTTACAGACCGAATTGCACTGATGAACAGAATTGGCATTTGCACTCTTCTACTCGCATTGAATCTATCCGTGACACGTTCTTTCGTTTTTCAATTTTGCATATGACACTTTTAATAACCGTAACATTTCATTTCTTCCATGCTCACGTTTTCATAAATTTTCTTATCTACTTATTCACTACCTGTGCAGCAGTATACGAACCACTTCAGATCAAGTGCCCAAGACTCGCATTCACTGTATCATCTGTTCTTTTTGGTCTTCTTGCAATTATGAGGAGAATGTCTTTTATACATATCATATACATGATTTCAAATGGTTCGAACTGTATTTAAAAATCTAATTTGGACATTTGACTTGTTTACATAACAATATCAAATTTGTGAGAGTCACAGCCTCTCGTATTTAAATGAAATTGGTATATTTTCAATTAAACATTACTTAATTGTGACGACATAATTATATGATGATGTGGATTGTAGACATACTTTTGCTAGGTGCAGATTATTCAATTGATTTACACTTTTGCTCAGAGAAAAAAAATTATACATTCATATAATTTCAGAATGACGCTTCGCCCTACTATGAACATCATCAACATAAAACCCAATAAAGGTGAGTTCTGTACGTTATGGCCGTATACATCTCATCATCCTTCTGTAAATGATCATTAAGGGTACACTCCATTTGACCTTTGTAGTCATTGTCATATAAACATAAAGTAAGTTCAAACTGTGTTTCATGTTGGTAAGGTCAAACGTATTCAGGTTACACTAATTGTTGGGTTCAAAGGGAGATAATTGCTGTTGGAAGTAGTTCCTAGTAATTTAGTTGACTGCCCTAGGGGAGAGAAGTGCAGTCGGATGGATAGTGAAAAGCACATGGTATAATGAGAGGGAAGGCATCGAATGCTGTGTATGATGAAACTGATGCTCTTAACCCTTATTAAGCTGATTCCTACATGAATTTGTTTAACCTGTTGCAATTAAAATGGAATAAATACGGTGTACAGAATTTCTTGAAATCACGATGGGTCCATCTTAGGTGACATATACGACCACATACGATCCGTCATGCCAACTGCCTGAAATCTCAGCTCAAATAAGCAGTGACTCTTCGGCATTTGGCAATTGGAAATAAATTCCCTTTAGTCTCTTACCAATTCAGAGATTCAGAACATACCATTGCCAAATTTATACCCTAATTATGTGAGGTAAATGTTTAAAATAAGGGTGTCATCACTTAACTGCAGAGAGTTGCAATCAGCAAACACTTTCGAAAAGATGTGGAACCTGCCTCATGCTGTTGGAGCCCTAGATGAAAAACCATGTTGTCATCATGAAACCTCCCAGTTCTGGCTTCTATGATTTGATCATCATCATTCTGATTGTCATCATTATCATTGTCTATCATCAATATTTTCAGCATATCCTTCATCAAAAGGAATTCCTTCATCTCTTTTCTCGCCACAATCTTTAATAAGTTTTGTTTTCTGTTCAACGAAGGATTGAAACCCAGAGGATCGAACTCGAGGCTCCAGAGCAACCTATCATCTTCAGTTCCTTGCACCAAAGTTCCTGCAAACCTTACATGGCATGTAAGAAGCCCCGTCGGTTACGCTTATAGTGGTAAATGGTTCTCATCATTCTGTTCAAGTGACTACAGTCTGTCAGTAAATCCCACCAGCCAGTGCCTGTCTGGCAGACGGTTCTGGTTCCTGGGAGATTCCACAACACGTCAGTTGTATGTTTACTTGATGAAGGCTCTCAAACTTCAACAAACAACAGCAGAGTGGACCAACCCAAAATCTTACAACTTCTCCATCGCTGAGGACAAGCTACGAACGTTTAGTATAGCCTATTCGGTCCATGGTCTCCCATTTGGATATGGAGGAAGAAGGGTACGACCCAGTCAGCTTGTGGCAACGCATGCATATATTGACTCCATAGCTGCTGGGTCTAAAGATATTGTTCTCGTACATTATTACACTCACTTTCAAACGATGCACCCTGATGTTATCAGACCAACACTCCGTAAAACGGTTGAGGCCATTCAGAGGCTTCACCAGCGAGCTCCTGATGTGATGTTCCTTATCAAAGGACCCCATGCTTTTCAGTCTAATATTAGGTCTATTCATGTAAACGACTTCTGGGGAAATGTTCTTGGTGATATTTTCAGAGAGGAATTTGTGGCTGTTCAGGACTATGTGGTGTACTTTGACCTGTGGGATTTGACTGCCGCTATGGAAAATGTTGATATCCATCCAAAAAATGATGTGCTCAAAATGACAGTGAACTATATGTTATCATTTACGTGCCCAAATCTTAGCTAACTTGTTTACGGGTCGTGAACGTTTTATCACGCCCTTCCCCTATGCCCGCCACGACGAATGTTTAATAAAAGTTTCTAGTTTTTCTGTATATGTATGTGTATATGTTTATCAAGCAGTCTCGATATGGCTTGTTGTGTTTTCAACATATTTGAATTCATATTTTTGACGGTTTCTATGGAAACGAAACTACGGCTTCGTTTTCGTATCGGAGCTCAAGAACTGTAAGACTTAAATCAACTTAACTTGGTATGTGAAACAATAATCATGAGTTACGGAGTGGGTGTTGCTTTAGGGTTTTCATCATGGTCAATACTAGGCAATAGCTCATAGAAATGTTCGACAAAAAATGTTTGAATGATTAAGGGTTCGTTATAGAATAAAGATTCAGGTATAGAATAAAACTTCGTAACCATTGTTTAATAGACACACACCTTCGCCATATAACTGACTCACTCGGCTTGTTTTGTTGCTTATTTTATGGTATATTTAATGTTAACAATAATACTTTACTACACCGTAAGGAATTCATTTTGTATCATGGCAGAGCTCATGTACAATAAAGACAGACAATACAAGTTACAAGCATACATGTACATAGAACAATCAATCACATTCAACTTAAATATCATTTAAGAGATGAATACTGAAAGGAATAAATGTATTTTGACCTTTATTGGTTTATATATTTATATATATGAATAATTGTGAATTTGATTGTGACAATATCAAATCATGGTATTTCCCTTTTTTCTAAGTGCATTTTACAGTTAATATTATTTATTTCAGTGCTAAATCTAAGTATGTTCTCAACTACTGTATATCAGAATAGATAATTTATTTTTGTCTTTATTTTGTTTCATTATACCTCTATTGGATTGGTCGACATGCCATGGATGACACACGTATATAACCCACGTGCAAAAGATAAAATGAAATATTAATGGCGGAGAAAGTAGATTTTGAAAATATTTGATAGACACATGTTTTGTAAAGAAGTACTCACAACTTCATGGAGTTCGAAAGGATGATACTGGATGTTAAACTCGCCTTTTCGTGATGTTTTTGGCAACAATGTCTAATTTTGATTTAAATAAATTGTTGACGCATCATAACTGTAGCATGTCACAAGATAAGCCATAAATCGCTTTATACGCTTCTATCGCGTCTGGATAAGGAGTTTCCAAAACGACGATTTCTTAATACGTGTGTTTCTCAGGAATGATACCAGATAATGATTTGGAAATTCATATTATAAGTTTTGTTTGGTTCTGACGACATGATATACCACTTTTTCAGTCGCATTTATCGCCAGTGGATTGAAATATATTGTATTTTATATTGGAACGTTTCTTTTGCACGTGCGTTTAGTTGAAACTGGCCGAATTGGTGTCTGCTTGATGTCAGCGCAAAGTTATTTCCGCAGTCCCCCCTCTTACTCGAATTGGGCTTTTCTCAAATGTTTTTCGTATACACTGTATATATGTGTTTGTAAATTAAACAATAACACAAACAGTGTTTAGAAAATCATTTATTCGAAAACTGACTTCTGGAACTTCTAGAATGCCTCTCAAACAGTTGAATACAATCAACATTCAACATTAATCTATTTGTGAGGCATTCTAGAAGTTATCTTATGCTTGATAACGATATGCCGAAACGTTGCCATTGTAAAATAAAGAAGGTGATCATCCATAAAATAGCCTCGTCTTTCCGAGGTATTTTGAAACGGGAAATAAGATAGTGGTATGTCTTAAAGGATACTTGACATGTAAAATACATGAACTGCATGCCTTCACTTTATTGTTCCAAAATAAAATAAACATTCCGATATGTTTGGTAACGGTATAATGATCTAACCGTCGGCATTGTAAAATAAAGAAGTTGATCATCCATAAAATGGGGAAGGCTATCGGAAAAGGGACCACCTGGTCGGTATTGACTTAGGCACAGGTTCATAAAAAACGATGTCTACCCTTTAAAATAAAATAAAAAATCATCAAATTATCAAAAGAAATGGCAAAGCTATGGTCAGTTGGTAGGGTTACACTTATCTGGGACCATGAAAATGAGAAAACATGGCTTACAACTTATGTTTGTATTCATTTAACCATAAAACATTATCAAACACGTAGTTACAGCGTGTTTATCAGAATTCGGTTCAACAGGTGTTAACATACATGTAATAGACAGTTTGAGTGAGACTCTCTAACCGGATGTTCTTTTCCTTTCTTTTATTTCAGTTTCAGGTATGTTAGGAGTGTGTATGGTATGTCTGTGTCTCTCTTTGTTATGGTAAAACGAAGATATTATGTATCATGTAGAAATGGATAGCAATTTTTCTTGTGGATCATTGAACGGTAGAGGTCTTGGCAATTTAGAAAAGAGAAGAGATGTCTTTTACTTTTACGAACAAATGTTTTTTCACTATGTCTAATTCAAGACACACACTTTACTTTTCAAGAGGACAAATTTATTAGATCCATGTGGGACCATGATATTATTCTCATTTGTCATTCAAGTCAGTCTAGAGGAGTAGCCTTTCTTTTAAACAAAAACAAATATAAAAATATAACATACATCAAGTTTATAAACGTGAATCTTTATTCTGATTGATATTACACTCAATGGCTGCATAATGTCTGTTGGTAATATTTATGGCCCAAATCTGACTCGCCAGATTTTTATAAGATGATATTAACCAAATTTAAAGAATTTGGCAATGAGTCCTGTATCATTGGTGGCGACTTCAACCTCTCTCTTGATCAAGATAAAGATACCAGTAACTATAAGAATGTTTATAACCCTAAAGCAAGAGATCAATTACTACTGTAGAATTAATAGGAGAACTTAATCTTATTGACATATGGAGGGATAGTAATCCTGGAGTAAGACAATACACATGGCGACGTACAAAACCTGTTAAACAAGCTAGGCTAGACTTTTTCCTTATGTCAGAAAATCTTTGTCAAAACACATCCCAAGCTAAAATAATTCCAGGTTATAGAACAGATCATTCACTGGTTAGCTTCAATTTTAGTAAGGAATAATCCACAAATAGATCAACATACTGGAAGTTTAACATTTCCCTGTTACAGGATAAGAAATATGTGGAAGAAATTAAAAAGCTTATTCTTTCAACCAAGAAAGAATATGCTGCCATGGTTTACAATCTAGATAATTTGGACAACATTTCTAATACTGACTTTAATTATTTATTAATGATCACCTTTTTCTAGAGACACTTTTGATGAAAATAAGAGGAAAATCAATATCCTATGCTTCTTTTAAGAAAAAAAGAGATGAACAAAAAAAGAAGAAAGGCTAAATGTAGAAATAGAATATCTTGAGAGTAATTATGGAGATAACAATGTTGAAGACCTAGAAAACAAAAAACAGGAATTACAACAACTGCATCAAAAGAAATTAGACGGCATGTTAGTTAGATCTAAAGCTAAATGAATGCATCAGTAAATACTTTTGTAACCTAGAAACAAGTAAGTATATCAGTACAAATATGAACGAACTTGAAATGCCTAATGGTAAACTAATTACTTCAGAGAATGATATCATGAATGAGGCTACAAAATACTATCATGATCATGATCTATACTCATCAAAAGAACACTTAGTAAAAGATATAAATCTTAATACTATTCTTAATGAGCAAGATGTATGTAAAGTTGATAATCCTGACAGTATCGAAGGATCAATAACTAAAGAAGAACTCCTATTTGCACTTAAGAAATCCAAAAATAATAAGAGTCCAGGCTCTGATGGTTTCTCCTATGAATTTTTAAAGCTTTTTTGGTTTGACCGTGGCGAATTTCCATTAAGATCACTAAATTTTAGTTATGAAACTGGCAACTTGTCTATTACCCAGAAACAAGGAATTATAACCTGCATTCCAAAGGGAGATAAACCAAGACAATTTATGAAAAATTGGCGCCCAATTACTTTATTGAACTCTTCATATACACTTTTAGCTTCAATTATTGCAAATAGATTTTAAAAGTACATAACATAATAAGTGAAGAACATACATGATTTATATCTGACAGATATATATAAAAGAAGTTAATTAATAAAATTATCATTAATTAAGTATTTCCGTATTGGCCCAGTTAAAGTCCGAGGTCCGTTATATTGACGCTCGACTTCGTCTCGGGCCAATACAACGAACCTCGGACATGTAACGAAATACTTAATTAATAACAGTATAGTATAACTGAATATAACTTACAGGCATGTATAACTGCGAATATAACATACAGACATGCATAACTATGAATATAACATTCAGAAATGTATAACTGTGAATATAACAAACAGTCGACATGTATAACTGCGAATATAACATACAGACATGTATAACTGTGAATATAACATACAGATATGTATAACTGTGAATATAACATCCAGACATGTATAACTGTGAATATAACATACAGACATGTATGACTGCGTATATAACATACAGACATGTATAACTGTGAATATAACATACAGACATGTATAACTGCGAATATAACATACAGACATGTATAACTGCGAATATAACATACAGACATGTTTAACTGTGATTATAACATACAGATATGTATACGTTTGGATTTTGGTTTTAATCTGGAATTCGTGTATGCAAGAACATCCCTCTAAAAAGCATTAATAATTTCTATCTCTATATATATTTATCCATCTTAGTTTTTGAGGTGCTATAATAGCGCTTATTAAAATAAAATTATCCTGATATTTATTTTGAAATCAATATATGGTATGAATATGAATGGACAAAAAGCAAACATTCAGTTTATTAATTACAATAACACGGTTCAGTTGTTACGAACACTGTCTGAATGAGCCTCATTCATATCATCAGTCAACCATTACTATTACCATAGACGACTTAATCATGCAGGGGTTGGTAGGGGTAGAGAGAATATAATAAGAAATAAATAGGTTAGTATTCAAGTCTAATAAAAAACAAAACGTAATGAATTAGTATCAAAACGAAATGATTAAAGGAACACCAAGAAGGTTCATGTGATGGCATATGTCAAATTTGTATCTAGTGTTATTTCATAGAGAATGATGAACTTTCACTGAAAAAAGCCATTTTGGAGTAAAACGATTCAGTATAACGTAAATACACAGTCTAAAGTCGACATTCTGATCGAAAATTTGACAATGTACCTTGGCTGATGTCTACCAATTGGTCAAACGTACTTTGTGAACCTTTTCTATGGTATACAAGAAGTCAATGTTAGTTTTATATCATTTAATAGGTATTGCAAAACGTTCATATGTAATTTGGATGCATGATTTCGGATTCGGCACACGTTCATGTCATTAAATCATTTTTCATTGAAATGTTGTAAATTTGAATATCTGATATTCGAAGGGGAGCCTTTCCTATGGGTGTTAATGATAATGATCCTAGCACAGACCAGTTTCTCTTTAGAACAAAAATTAGTCATTTCATAAAGAAATCAATGAAAGACATTCGACTCATATAGAAATGCCTGAAATTGAAAACGACACTGAAACTAACAAGAACACTGACGAGAGTTCAGATGAGAAGCACAGTCAACAGGAATAACATTTAATATAAACTCATTTAGACATCTAGCAATCAGTTGACTCTAGTGATCAACGAGAAAGGATTGGTTCCGACTCAAAGCCTTCCTTGATTCATATTGTGAAATCATCTCATGCACTCAAAAGGAAGAAGGATAAAAAAACGTTTTCATTTGCATAATAGGAATCGCAAAACTAGGTCCTCCTGGTTGGAAAACACTGAGATTTAAGAAAGAACATTAGTTCTAAAGAATAATGTTAATATGGCACGTAATATTGATTTAATGATTAAAGATCATCATCATATAATTGTTCATGTTTCTCAAAGTTATTTCTTATCAATATACTGTGTATGCAGCCATGTCTTGTTTTTGTTTTGTGACAATAAATTGAGTCAATTAACATTCTGATTTTGTTGTATTTGAATCAAATGTTCCTTGATCTGTCCACTTGCTTACAGATTATAAGACTAGGAAGTATACATTTAAGAAGGATGTTTGAGTAAAATGACTTGAAATAATGAATAAGGTTATGGAGAACTGTTATTGTTTTAGGCAACATATATTGCTAGTTCAAACATGAACTAATGCATACCATATCATACAAATATGTTAACCAAAGACAGTCAAAAGTGGATTGTTTTGGATAGGTGGTATACATGTATGTACTTGTTTCTGATATAATCAAATGATATGGTTTATGAAGTATTCCTTAGTATTTGTTTTATCAATGCAAGTCATTGATATTGCACCAATGTATTAGGGATTTGAATCCAGGACATGACATCATTATCAGTTTAACTCAGTGATAAATTACCAACCAAGTTCATCAATTCAAAAACAATTCTAGAATGCATCTTAAGAGGTAGAAAAGGTAAAACAAAAAATAATTATCTTCATGTTAAAATTTATTATCAGAAAGATTGTTGTTTCTTAAGCAGCAATGCTTGAGTTGTTGAAATCCAATAAGTGGAATGTCTAGGTGCCCCCATATTGCTGCTACAAACATAAGTTTGAAGATGGATATGAAACAGTCAAACAGATAAAAAAAAAATTCTTCAAATTGACAAGTTGGGAGTATAACTTGTCAAGTCTCTGTAAGGAAGTTTTAACCACACTCAAATAATATAATTTCTGTAAATTGTGCAAATTTATATAAAAATTGTGAATTAATAATGCCAGAATTTTAAATATACTCATGGTAAAAATGGTTGACACCCCCTAATAGTTAAATGTTATAAAAACCTAACATATCAGTTTCGATTATGTTTTTTGGTAAAACACGTGTTACTACTGGATGTCTTTTTGTGAATAGTGGCCTGGAGCATTTGCTATTTCTCCACTGGTACTTTATAATACCAAAGAAAGAGGAATATAAGAAAAGTTAAATTTATTCAAAAGAGTTCATTTCTTGTGTCTTGAAATCTTGGCATTGGTATATTGTTACAGTGTTTGAATGATCTCATTTTGGTAATAATAAATAAGTAAAATCTGCATTTGACAAAAAATTCTACTGAATTCAAATATACCCAAAATCTTTGGGTGTCATTCGCACACAATACATACATGGCAAGTATTGTATAGTTTACATCATGTGTCTGTGCCATTTAATTTAGAAAATACCATAATTTCGAAAAAAATTAATTGTTCATGTATTTAATTTGCTAAAATCCATTTTCTGTCAACCATTTTTACCATGAGTATATTTAAAAATAAGAAAATATACCACCAATTAAGAAAAAACTATGACAAACAGAGTTTATCAACAATGATACTTAGAATTATCCTATTAGAATTGTAAGTATATAAATCTATATCCTCAAATGTCTTCCACATATTCCCTGTGGATATTTTATCTTTTGAAAGTTTCTAAACTTGCTAGTCTATATCATTTTCCAACATCAATTAGATTCATTTCAGGTGGAATATTTGAGGTTTAAAAGTAAATTTCATTTCCAATTGAGCATGTTTTACTTTTTAGTAAGAACATACTGAAATAATTCCCCATAATTGTTCACTATTCTTCTGAAATGATTCATAAATATTTCCAGGATCGGCTTAGACTAATGTTGTCGGTTTCAAAATATTTTCCAAACTAAAACATTTATATTTGAATCATAAACATTGTATATCAATCTTTAATTAATTTGTTCTAAATGCCATTATTTTTCTGTATTTCTTGTTATGTTTCAACTCAAACCAAACATTGCGATAAGTATGGGTATGTTTCCTTTGTCAGAATAACAATTGTTCCCATTATTGTATCATTCTAGTAATACTAGGCCTAGTTCAGACTGTCGAAACAAATGACACAACCCACGAATTTAGGTGACTCGACTAGGTTAGACCGACATCTCCTTGTTTTCCGATGTTCCCGACTTACAGTTACATATTTCATCTGTAACTTTGATTGTCATCCCTGCGACAAATGTAATGTGATGTTTCCCTCCTGTGCTGATGTTTTACTCTGTCGTGGATCGCCTGGATGTCAACAGTCCGCTCAATGGCCACTTGTTTACATCAGTGATGCGCCAGAGACAGGATTTCCTTGCGAACAGGGGTATTCCCAAATTGCTGAAAAATCCATGCCGTTATGTCATCGATGACGTCATATTCAAGGGGAGATAAGTCATGGTCCGTTTTCCTCAAATATCGAACGTTTTATGACTGTAGGATTGTGATTTGTTTTTGCTGTTCAAATATTTGTTCATGAAATATTTTAATGACTGGAATATATTGTAAACTTGTTTTAGACCCTATCTCAACTGTTTTAATATGGTTTTGATAATTTACAAGAAAATTGGCACTTTTTAGTGTAACCTTAACCTTCAACAAAGTTGTTCATGGGAGTAACTAAGCTATGAACGTCAGTTAATGTTAGATTGTAAATGAATAACATGCAGGAATTAAATTCCATAATCATTCGGCTATAACCAATTTTTTTAAAAATTGAAAATAAATGAAACAGATCTAGACAGTCATTTTTCATTGATTTATTCTATTATCAATCTCAATGGTTTACTATCATCTTTTAGCATATGTAATACAACACATACAAGAATTATGAAAACATTCAAAGAGTTTTACTCATTGATATTTTATAGCATGTTTCGTTCATTGTTTTAATTTATCACTGAAGATAAAATAAGTGATTTAATGACATGTACGTGTGCGGAAGCCGAAATCATGCATCCAAATTACATATGCACGGTTTACAATACCTATTAAATGATAAAAAAAACTAACATTGACTTCTTGTAAACCACAGAAATGTTCACAAAGTACGTTTGACCAATTGGTAGACATCAGCCAAGGTACATTGTCCAATTTTCGATCAGAATGTCGACTTTGAACTGTGTATTTACGTTATACTGAATCGTTTTACTCCAAACTGGCTTTTTTTCAGTGAAAGTTCATCATTCTCTATGAAATAACACTAGATACAAATGTGACATATGCCATCACATGAACTTTCTTGGTGTTCCTTTAATCATTATGTTTTGATACTAATGAATTACGTTTTGTTTTTGATTAGACTTGATTACTAACCTATAGCTATTTATTTCGTATTATATTGTCTTCAACCAATGGAAGAAACTTCTCTATTACTCCGACCCGTACACACTCTCTATTCCAAAATCCCACTATAACGTTTGTACCGTCTATAACAACAACTCTCTCTACCTTCAATCTTCAATCTTTATTTAATACCCCTACCAACCCCTGCATGATTAAGTCGTCTATGGTAATAGTAATGGTTGACTGATGATATGAATGAGGCTCATTCAGACAGTGTTCGTAACAACTGAACCGTGTTGTTGTAATTAATAAACTGAAGTTTGCTTTTTGTCCATTCATATTCATACCATATATTGATTCCAAAAGAAACATCAAGGTAAATTTATTTTAATAAGGGCCATTAAAGCACCTCTGAAACTAAGGTGGATAAATATAAATAGAAAAAGAAATTATTAATGGTTTTTGTAGGGATGTTCTTGCATACACGAATTTCAGATTAAAACCAAATTCCAAACATATACATATCTGTATGTTATATTCGCAGTTATACATGTCTGTATGTTATATTCACAGATATACATGTCTGTATGTTATATTCGCAGTTATACATATCTGTATGTTATATTCACAGTCATACATGTCTGTATGTTATATTCACAGTTAAACACGTCTGTATGTTATATTCACAGTTATACATATCTGTATGTTATATTTACAGATATACATGTCTGTATGTTATATTCACAGTTAAACACGTCTGTATGTTATATTCACAGTTATACATGTCTGTATGTTATATTCACAGTTAAACACGTCTGTATGTTATATTCACTGTTATACACGTCTGTATGATATATTCACAGTTAAACACGTCTGTATGTTATATTCACAGTTATACATGTCTGTATGTTATATTCACAGTTAAACACGTCTGTATGTTATATTCACAGTTATACATATCTGTATGTTATATTTACAGTTATACATGTCTGTATGTTATATTCACAGTCATACAAGTCTGTATGTTATATTCACAGTTAAACACGTCTGTATGTTATATTCACAGTTATACATGTCTGTATGTTATATTCACAGTTAAACACGTCTGTATGTTATATTCACAGTTATACATGTCTGTACGTTATATTCACAGTTAAACACGTCTGTATGTTATATTCACAGTTAAACACGTCTGTATGTTATATTCACAGTTATACATGTCTGTACGTTATATTCACAGTTAAACACGTCTGTATGTTATATTCACAGTTATACATGTCTGTATGTTATATTCACAGTTAAACACGTCTGTATGTTATATTCACAGTTATACATGTCTGTATGTTATATTCACAGTTATACATGTCTGTATGTTATATTCACAGTTATACACGTCTGTATGTTATATTCACAGTTATACACGTATGTATGTTATATTCACAGTTATACATATATGTATGTTATATTCACAGATATACATGTCTGTATGTTATATTCACAGTTATACATGTCTGTACGTTATATTCACAGTTAAACACGTATGTATGTTATATTCACAGTTATACATGTCTGTATGTTATATTCACAGTTAAACACGTCTGTATGTTATATTCACAGTTATACATGTCTGTATGTTATATTCACAGTTATACACGTCTGTATCTTATATTCCGGTTATACACGTCTGTATGTTATATTCACAGTTATACATGTCTGTACGTTATATTCACAGTTAAACACGTCTGTATGTTATATTCACAGTTATACATATCTGTATGTTATATTCACAGTTATACACGTCTGTATGTTATATTCACAGTTATACACGTCTGTATGTTATATTCACAGTTATACACGTCTGTATGTTATATTCACAGTTATACATGTCTGTATGTTATATTCACGGTTATACAGACCAGACCAGTTACACATACATATTATAACATTCGAAAGGATGAAGTTAAATCTTCAGAGTTAATCACTTCTTTCGTTTTCATTTGGTATAAAACATTTGCTATTTAGTGTATAAAACCTTTGCTATTTAGTGTATTAAACCATTGCTATTTAGTGTATAAAACCTTTGCTATTTAGTGTATTAAAACATTGCTATTTAGTGTATAAAACCCTTGCTATTTAGTGTATAAGACCATTGCTATTTAGTGTATACAACGCTTGCTATTTAGTGTGTAGATCATTACCTGGATAAGACATTAACAATGAAGGGGCTTTTGCGTATACAATAAGTAAAGTTTAATGAAAAGAGTATCTTCACAACATGACTCATCTTGTGTTCTAAATGAATGTTATTTAAATAAGTTCAAGGTTGTATCTTTTGTGAAATATATTTCAGTTCCATAATTCATACGATAACATGCAGTTGCAAATTCTGTTTTAAAGATGAATCTTATTTGATTAAAATATTTGAATTATGTCACAGATATTTACAGTTATATCTAAGCATAAACTGACCTGTAGCTATTTTGAAAAGGGAACTGCTTAAACCATGATAGTTTACAGGCACTGTGAAGGGATGTATGGTGCATTATATTGCACCAGGACACCTTATATCATATGCGTTTTGTCTTCTTTCCTAATCATAGTCTGAACACTGTCGTTCATTATGAACTTGTATAGTGTGATTCTCGGCGCTCATGGCTGCACTATTGACCTAGCTGCGTTAAACAATGATATAGATTAGATAATAAAAAAAATAAAGCTGAATAGTCTAGATGTGAATTCTTTTTTTCTTCTAGATTTGAGTGATCGTTATGAAATATAATTCCTCTTATTGTTTGGGAGAGACACTGAGTAATTTGTTGACTGCTTATTGACAGCATTTAAGAATACCATACCATTCACACAAAGAAGAAACACATGAACATAGATTATATCATTAGATGTATTCAAAACATGATCCCAGCTATGCTTAAACCACAAGTGATGAATACACATGTCAGAAATGACCAATGTTATACACGTCTCTGGTTATATGGCTATAGGTTGTCTCTGTTGGATTGAATGTCACTCTCATATCTAATGTTCCTCGCCCATGAGTCCCCTTGGACATAGAGGGAAGTATTCTTTGTCTTGCCCTCATGCCTCTGCAGTGGGCGTGGTGTTTACAGTTGTGCAGCAAGCTATGGGGACTCATCGTGCCTCGGCACGAGTGAGGAGTTGACAGGCGGTAGGTTAGTTGACACTTGATGTTTTAAATCAGTCCTGATCACTCTGTTCGTCATCGGCAGCACTCACATCACTAGCCATGTCTAAGTCTATATCACTTTCCAATTCCGACCTATCTAGATGGGTCATAATGTCTTTCATTTTAGGATTGATAAAGCATCTGATTTTACCCTTGGTCTAAAGATGGGTCTAGGTCATCCATACTGGTCAGGATGGGTACGAACAGGGGCGCTTCTTTAAAGTATTGAGTAAACTCAAGGACGTTTGTGAGACTTTCCATCAGTTTAGCGTTCCACAGCTGTTTCATTTTTCTGTCAATCCATTCTTCTGGTCTGCCAAGGCGCTTGTACTTTTTCTTGTTGAGCTTCATGTTATCTTGATTAAGGTCATACACCCGCTTCAAGATACGGTTGAAGCCTATGTTTTGCAACTCTTTAATCTGTTGTCTGTCCACAGGAGAATTAAATAGGGTTACGTAATGAGAATTAAGGGCAATGTCACGTGATTCCTTGCCAGGTTTTATAAGAGTATAAATGTCAGCACATTCTTATGATGAGAGATTTGGGTAAACAGTCGAGAGATCCGTTTATCATTTTTGGCTTCAGCCAGGAAGTCGTCCAGGACCCAACACATTCTGTTTGTTGGCATCAAAGTAATAGTCCTCCTCGAGATTGTAAGGTAGACCTTTAACAAACTGCACATGAGGTGAGACTTGAAGAATGGTCTCGTACAGAGGTTGCCACACAGCATAAAACCAGATGATGTGGTCAGGTTGGGGATGAATCAAGCCTTGTTGTATTACATTGAAAATAAATGTGGTCTTGCCTGATCCACTAGGTCCAATGACAACCGAATTGGAAGAAATAGTAAACTTGAAAGGTTCTCCTTGGTTGCATGTTGGCGGAGAAGGTCGATTATTCCTCACAGGCGGAGGAGTAAGGGTATGAGGAGGAGGAGGCTGATTATACATCACAGGAGGAAGAGGAGACTGATTATACGTCACAGGAGCAGGAGGGGGTGGAGGAGGAAGAAGAGGAGGCTGATTATACGTCACAGGCGGAGGAGTCAATCCATGTCTCTGCTTCTGATGTCTCAGTAGATTGTCTTTTCTTGTAAACTTCTTCTCACAAGCCAAACAGGTATCCGCCTTCATCCTGATCTCATGCATGTATGGGTGTTAGGTTGTTTTTAGTTCTCTTTTATACCCTCTTACCCTCTCTCTGACGTTTCAAGGCAGCTGGAGTCCTTTTCATAACGCATGTGGTTATTTGTGTGTTTTAGATGGGTCGTATTTTCAGTATAGTCGGTTTGCTCTGTTTATTCCTTTCTCCTTACATGCAGCCCGTTTCATCTTTAAGGGAACCTGTTGCTTCAATGCACTCTTTGGCTTCCTGTGTTTTGTGACCTTATCATACGCGCTGAAAATATCTCTGGCTCTATCCACTGACGTTCTCTTTGATTCTATGGGTTTTATGACCTTATCATACACGCTAAAAAATCTCTGGGTCAACCCACTGACGTTCTCTTCATTTTTATATGTCTTCTCTGTCTGCTGGTCAGAGAGAAAATGTCACCCTGTACCTACTATGACCTTGTTTTATGCTGTCACATAAGCGTTCAGTGAGTTTAACCAATGATGGAATGTGAAGCCACTATGACAAATAAGAAGTCTTCTACCTCATTTTTAAAACCATATACATTTTATGTTTGTAGCTACATCTATATTTCCATGTTTACTAAAGATAGCAAAGATAGTACATATGTCATTAAGTACAAGTCATGACTATATTCATTCATACATTTATTTTATTCGCCGTGACTCATGGTTACACCCGAGCTTTGGGAATGTTTATGTAGGAGGGTGCCTGGCTAGATACATGAACATACTGAAATGTTATTGGATGGATCCGAAATGTCAATCATGTGGGAGGGTGCCTGACTAGTCACGTGAACGCATTGGAATGTTATTATCTGGTTCTGTATGTTAATTATGTGGGAAGTGATCGGCTAGTCACGTGGGGTAGAACCTGGAGAATTTGAAGATTATTTTTGTTATAGATAGTCACGTGAGGGAGGTCCTGAATATTAAGTAGGGCTCCTGAATATTAAGAAGGGGCTCCTGAATATTAAGTAGGGCTCCTTTGGTATGATATTGTTCACAAGCAAGAAGTAAACAAAAAGACAAAGAATCCCATCGTTCGAGTTCGAATCCCATTGTTTGAGTTGATGAGTGTAAATATTCACTACTAATGGTATAAACATCTAAACTAAAATGTGTTTACAGCTGAAATTGTTTCTACCGAACAATGAACAGTGTTAGATCCCTATTAACGTAGTTAACTTATTTGTTAAAATCAGCATACACCTATAATAAAGAAATCGACCCTGAGATTTTGACAAACAATTTTAAATTGTGAAAATACTAGCAACAGTTGAATAACCTAATGTACAAAACAAAACACCATGTTGCAATGTGTTTCAATATACATTGTTTGTTTCATGTTATAAACTCACTAAACTCAAGTGCATAGTACACCGTCATCATATAAAATACAAGATGTTTCAACCCACTAACGAAACATACGACTGACACAGAGTTGCATTATATCGTAAGAAGCCAACTAAATTTGAAATTTGAAAACATTATCTATTTATATTTCTGAGAAACACACCTTTTAAGAAATCGTTGTTATCAAATCAACTTTTACAATTTACAATTGTTTAACTTAAATGCCCAACATTCTGGTCAACTAACATTTTGAAAAAGCGATTTCAGCACCCCAAGTGTATTTGAACTGATAGTAACAATCACACTCTGATGTATGAAATTGTGAGTAATTCTTAACTAAACATGTGTCTATAGATACATCCAAACTCTACTTTTTCTGACAGAATTTAGTAACTAGTAACGGACGGATTAAACGCGGGAAATATCTGTGAATTATTTAACATCACACTTAACATGGTTACAGGTCTACACTGCATCTGGTAGTCTGTTTATCTTGCCGACTACATTCTCTATGTATCTACATCTATCTATGTATCAATCTATCAGCACAGTCACACTTGTCAATTGCAAATGCAATGCGAAACACTGGACTTATCATTAAGGGCTTCAAGCTTCTTGAAGACGTTATTGTTATTGCTCAGATTTTTATTCTTATTATTCCTCGCTTTTCCTACCAGAGCTACAGGTCGCAATTCTTGACCGATTTTGGTGAAATTGATGTATGTTATGAAGCTTATGAAGGTACATAGGGCCCATACAATTCTTGAAAGACATGCTCCATAAACAAAGGGGAGATAAGCCAAAAACGACTTTGCGTTTTCCTCTTTTATCTTTTTGAATATTTAGCCAAATTGGCTTAAATTTTTCGAAACACTGGACTTATCATTCCAGTGTCTTCCCGCAAGGAACAAGATTTCCAAAAATTCAAAGTGCACGTGGCAACACTGTCCTACTGGGAGGACGTGACTCACAACGACCCGAAGCTGTCTGATATCAGGACTCTTGCATCTTCCCGTAGATCGGAGCTGCTTATAGTGAACAGAAATGAGTCTTACTTTGTTGGGGACGTGGTGGATGTCCTGGTTATAGTCAGAGATGGAACCGGCCAGAGGAAAACTCGAGGCGAACAGAAATGAGTATTACTGTGTTGAATTGCTATAATAAGGTGTAATATATGCCCTAGTAGGAAATGTCGAGAAATGGTTTTGGTTTCAATGTGAAAACCAATTACATGGAGTGAGCAAATACCACCGTCAGGTACATATAGTACACAACAAAATCGTGGTCGTGATGGAGGGAATCAATATTGTACATGGTTAATCAGCATATTAGAAATGTGTTATATATACCTGAAAATTGGATATTTATATAAAGTTAGATGACTCATTTTCAATGTGTTGCGATTTTATTACATTGATGTCCTACTATAGACAGCAAATCACTGTTAAATATATCACCAGACAGACACAAGAGTATACAATACGAGGAAAGCTTTTGTTGAATGCTTTGTGATTGGCTAACTGAACTTGTACCGGTGTAGCAGTCTCAAATGACTCTACCGCCTCATATGACTCTAGAGTTATTTCAGGCTAGCCCATATGACTCCAGCCTCAAATGACTCTATTCAGGCTCAAACGACTCTACCAAATGTTCTGTGAAAGAAGATTTACGTATTCATCACTTCACATTTTTCATGTTTTAGTTCATTTTCAGAGACCGTGGAATTGTCTGAATTGAATATTCTTAGAAAAAAGTACTAGAGTTAAATGGGCCTAGGCTCAAAACACTCTAGAGTTAATTGAGCCCAGGCCGAAAACACTCTACAGCACCAACTATGCACGATTGATAGTAAACACCTCAAAGGTAGAAAGGGCAGACAACTCTAAAATAATGAAATTATTAAACATTATGAAGTATATGCTCCTATCTATAACTTATTTTTTGGTATTCAATCAGGTAATGCCCTTCTAATAAATACTAGATATAATTTAAGAAATCAAATTTGTGGCTGGACAGTTTTCATAGTTTATGATTCTGATTAGTCTTAAAGACAATATTTGTTAAACCCTGAAACCAGTACAGTGATTGTAAACCCTGATATGTTCCTAAGATGATGATGATGGGAAAGCATAGATCTGAAGAAACTATCTTAGACTCATTTTGAAAAGAATCTCGAACATATAGTACAATATGAACCGCAAATGTTTTGATGAAAGTGCGCCTCGAACCGGTAACCAGTAAGACCTGTGGTTCGTGAACTAACGCTTTAGCCTATTGCACCACGGAGACAGATGGGAGATAAAGGTATTTAAGCAACTTACATAGCTCACGTGGTCGTAACCAGGATTTCAGACGATTTCAGGGATTTTACGAACGACTCTATACATTAACCAGGGATCTTCGATAACACGATAACAAAGCGTCTTTTAAACTTAAAAACGATTAATGATATATATAAACCATTCTACCTCGGATTTGGTGGATCCTGATAGTCATCCTCGGGGTTTTCCTTCCTATCAGGGTCCACAACATTATCATATCCTCGGCATCATGGTTTATTCTTATATTATAACATTGTTGATTAAATATACTAAAGGCACAGGAACACGTAATAATGATTATGTGTATCGAGATCCGTCACCTTTGAACAATAGGTGCCTGAGTTATGAGTGAAACAAAGTGTGACGGACGGTGCACGGGCAAACACAACGGCCCCTGGTTTCTTCGTTGCGGGGTATAATAAACTGCCAAAAAAATTGCAAAAATGCCTGCACAGAAGTCGATATGTATCTTTGTGAGATTGCATTGATATGTATGCTTCTCAGAGAAAATGAAGAAATAGAAGTATTCAGAATGTATATATAACAACAAGACATGGTTATCAAAATCCCCGACTATACTGGTTCTCATGAAAAAATAATTGACCGCTTCTCATTTACAAACTCGACCATTCAATCAATCTTTGTATTCGGTACTTGAAAGGCCACATGCCTGTAGTACATTCATTCATCGGTAGATCACATTCTTGATGTTATAATCTTATTTCTGAATGACATTGCATAACAAGTATACATTGCAAGGCTCTGTAATAATTGAGTGTTGGTTTCTGTTAACAATGACACTAGTTTGTTACATTTGAGTAATTATAAATAGTACGTTTTTCTTTCATATTTGGTTTTCTCAAATTTACTATTTATCATTATAGTTTACACAATATACTGCTATGATAGAGGGTAAAACATCTCATTACACGACTCGATAAGCCGTATCCATAGAAAACGGTTGTCGGCATTGGACAAAAATGACACGATATATAAAGCGACAGTGGTGTGGAACTCTTCAGTGTGAGAGGTAGATTTGTAGGACTCATGCGAATTTGAATTCAGAATGCAAGATGGTTGACCATTCTATCATGGTTCGATCTTTATTACTCTATTTTCAGTGTTTAGGTATTACGACATCAGTCAGATCACTTGAACTACCTTCGACCAGCTATTTTAATGTGAACATCACTTTATTTCATTAAGAAAAACGTGCTACAGCGTAGGTATTTGGTCTAAGGACGTTTGTAAACCGGACAGGTAAACAAAAAATGTAGCTCAACTTCAACAAAGTGTTGTAACAAACTTGACATGTTCTGTTTTCTCTTTCAACGCCGACATATCTGCCAGTTTCAACAAAGAGTTCACGAAATGAGCAAAGGAAACGAGATAAAGCAATCCGAAATTGTTTGACATTGATTTATGAAATATAACTTTTAAGGCATATTTCAGATTTCCAGTGTCTGTAGGATATACATTAAATTGATAATGATATGAATTCTAACCAGGATTGAAAATAAATATCTTTCATTCTTCATGTTATTGGTCTGATAAATTCCAAATGTGAATGAACACTTTGACATACCAAACATAACCAAAATATCCTGTTTTGTTGAATACAGCGTATCTCTCTGATATCAGTTACCCAATATATTTTACCAATTTTATCAATTAGTTTCATCACAACATAACATTTTTTCGGGAATCTGTGAAATGGCATATGTATCAGTCGTACCCAATATTTCATAGCTCTAATTGCAGAATATGTAAATAATGGGAATATGCTAACTCACTGTAGACCATCGTGATGCATGTGTTTGGCTAGACGCCACGAAAGCTTTTGCTTGCATATATTGAACTTTTTCACTGTTGTCATATTGTATAGTCCCCATATAGCAGATTCATAACCGAATTTTGAGTTTATCTTCATATCAAATACTTTATTTATACACAAACACACATACTCGTTTTTATAAACAAGTGAGGTATATGTTACCACACCAACGTAATGAGGTCTACCCTTTATGAGCATGCTATATGGAAATTGTAATACAATACTCATTTGCACAATGACCAAAATCATGTCATATGTTGACTTTCGACAAAATATGAAAATAAAGACGTAAACACATCAGCAACATTCTGAGGTTTTGCATATTAATGAGTTACTTCCATATAAGGAGAAAGTGCATATTCGGGTGCTACCTTTTGAGGTATTTTCCAAAAAAGGGCATAATACACATTCACCATTGTGAGGTACATTCTTAGTATGCAATATTTGTATGCAACTCATTTTGCTGATTAAATGAAGTTCATATCATTCACGAGTGCTTATTTCCTGATAGTTCTTAAATTAATGAACAATTAAGTTCTTGTTGAGGTTGAACCTGTACCAATAAAAATATATAATGCGGAGCACACAGATAAATGCATAGATAAAGAAGACAAATATTGTATGGATGATCAACTTCTTTATTAACAAAAGCGACGTTTCGGTATAGATCCTTATACCGTTATCAAGCATATGATATGCTTGATAACGGTATAAGGATCTATATCGAAACGTCGCTATTGTTAATAAAGAAGTTGATCATCCATAAAATATTTGTCTTCTTCATCACACCAACTTCTAGAATGCCTCTCAAACAGTTTAATGCATAGATAGTTATACAAAATTAACTTTGTATTGCCATCCTTATAAGCAGCTATATCACACATATGGTGTCTCAACTTTCCGAGGTACATAAAGAGATAGTACATACATGTATATCATACAACAACATAGGTATAATGTATTGTCAAATTCACACGCAGACAGAGGTATATCACAAAGATAGTGTCTGACCAAGTTTCTGAGGTTGAATATGTACCAGTAAACCTATATAATGCAGACCACACATATATATGCATACAGTACCAGATACGTTTAGAGGCAGTACACACACGTATATCAACCACTTAGATAGGTATAATCAAGTGACTCTATATTGCCCGTTCCACGCAAAATGAGGTACATCACAATATGGTGTATCACTATCTTTCTGAGGTAGAACACACAGATATATATATGCATATAATGCCAGATACATTTAGAGGTAGAACACATACGTCTTTCGCACACACATAGAGAGGTATAATCAAGTGACTGTGTTGCTCATTCCACGCATAATGAGGTATATCACACATATGATATCCCATCAACTTCCTGGGGTAGAACACAGATATATGTCGAGGCGAAATGGTCGTGTGTTAAGCTGTTGGTACAGTCAATGCTGACGATAGTTGCCTTACTCTGAGGGCGTGGGTTCGAATCTCGCATGGGACTCGGCCCGAAAAAGTACAAGAATTTGTACTATTGAAGGTAATGTTATCCCAAATATTACCATGTTATAATAAGAATAATCAACGAGTTGCGAGGAATTACGGATTATCTGTCCCGAGTTAATTATTGTGATAAACTCCGAGCTTTAGCGAGGAGTTTGACATAATAATTCACGAGGGACAGATAATTCGTAATTCCGAGCACCGAGTTGGTTATTCTTTTTCTTACCCAAGATCATTTTAATGCGTAAAAAAAAAAAAAAAACAAGACCCCAATTCACGATCTTTGATTAGACTGTAAAATACAAATTGTAGTCATACGCCATTCATAAACTCTTTCACACCTTCAAGATGCGCATATCTAAATAGTTTGCAACTTGCTCTATTTTTTCAGAACTATTCTAAAGTAACTGTTGAATTTTATTGCCAAACGATTTACTGACATAGTAAACAACTCGTCTATGTCGCAGAATGAGAGAAAATTAGTTAAAACATGGAGTGGAGGAGTGTAATTACGTCACCAAATGACGTCATGGTTAATGACGTCACAAAGCAATAACGTCACGGCAGTGCACCCGGCGACTCTTGCATGCTGCTTCGCCTTGCAAGTCATTACGGTCTCGGAAACTTAGGTTGAACATGATTTTATTTTGAATATCTTTTACTGACGTGTGACTTCCATTAGGTATGCTCGAAATTGTTCAATTATGTGATTTAGCTTAAACAGGATAGCTAAGCAATTCATGAATGAGCGCAAAGTAGTTCCGTCAACCAATCAAAACGCAAGTTATATTTAGAAAAACTGTAATTCCCATGACCATTATGAAAACTTTAATACCCGGCATATCTGTGCCTGCTTGGGTAAGAAAAAGATTATGCATATAATACCAGATACATTTAGAAGTAGTACACATACGTCTAACAAACACTTAGATAGGTATAATCAAGTGACTCTGTATTACCCGATCCACGCAAAATGAGGTACATCACACATATGGTGTCTCACTAACTTTCTGGGGTAGAACACACAGATATATGCATATAATACCAGATACATTTAGAGGTAGTACAGACACGTCTGTCACACACATAGAGAGGTATAATCAAGTGACTCTGTGTTGCTCATTCCACGCATAATTAGAGATTATAACATGGTATTTTTCATACCATACCTCATAGCAGCCCGAGACCCCCATATCAGCCCGAGGGCCGCAGGCCAGAGGGCTGATATGGGTCGAGGGCTGATATGGGGTATGGTATGAAAACTGACATGTTGTAACCTTTTTATCATAAATTATACTTTTTTTTCGAAAACAAGATGTGGCTTATCATATACCTATCGATAATATGGGATGTTTTGCATATGTGATAGAGGTAAGGACACGCCATCCATATCGCTGCCCGGTCCGCAAATCCATATCAGCCATATCAGCCCGGTCCGCAAATCCATATCAATATCAGCCCGGGTGACGTTAAGTTAGAGTGATCTCCCTTTGCTCACAGGCACGCTAACATTGGGAAACGTCAGAAGCGAAGCATTGACGGAGTAGTTTATATCAGAGTAGTCTCCAAGCAAGGATGTTGTTGATGCTTTTAACTTACGTTCTTAGTAACATAATTAGATATGCTAGTAATTGGAAAATTGAATAGGACGCACGGCTAAACTATTTTGAACAATTGTAATTGAGGGTTTGTCTTGTACGGCCCCTCAAAGTAAATTTTCGCACAGAAATATCTTAATTTTAATATTTCTTCAAGCATTCTTTCTTGTTTTAGAAAAATGTATAATATATGATAAAAAGGTTACAACATGTCATTTTTCATACCAAACCCCATATCAGCCCTCGACCCATATCAGCCCTCTGGCCTGCGGCCCTCGGGCTGATATGGGTGTCTCGGGCTGATATGAGGTATGGTATGAAAAATGACATGTGATAACCTCTAAATATCACACATATGATATCCCATCAACTTTCTGGGGTAGAACACAGATATATGCATATAATACCAGATACATTCTGAGGTATTAAACACATGCACATAAAATGTGTCGCAAACATTCAGCACAAGATGTTTGTGTGGTCAATATCACATACACTCGGAGAGGTACATCACTTATATTATTATGGCTAAAATGAAATAAAGTACATACACATTCAAAAAGAAGTCAAACATACAGAGTAAAATGTGTGTATGATTACATTTATTCCTCAGAATGCATAAATGTATAAGGACAGTAGTATTCATACATCCACCCCTGTATATTTAGTTTAGAATGCCTTACATATAAGTTCTGCATCGTATTACTATCGCTTGTTAAACAGCATTACATGTCATAACATTATTGACTTGCATGGATTTTTGTTACCTTTCTTGCTACCACCTACATATGCATGTGAGCAGGGCAAAGCAACCACATACCACTCAATGTTAATGATGCAAGTGTGTGTACCAATTATCTTTCAATCTTCATGACAAAAGTGTGTGTCATACCCCTTAATGTATACATATACCTCTGCATGCAAACTCCGAAGCAAGTTCCCCCGTAAAATTACAGGAGCATCAACACCTCTTCACATTCTCCAATTCCCAAAGACTTAGCAGCCCGCCTCTATAGACCATAATAACACCATTGCTCATTGTAATAGATGATAGTTTCAGTAATAAACAAGCAGACAGAGTCGGCCATATCCCCCGCCTTTGGGAAAATTTATTGAAGAATAGTTGTTGAATAACAGTGACTATGAACCTTTTTTCAACTAACCAGTGCCCAGTTATAAGCAATCTATATTTGTCATTCATATAATCTTACTCTCTTGCAGATTGTAACATTTCAACTTGAGCCCAAAGTATCTTACATAATTGAATGAGATGAGTTTCTAACTTCAGAACATACACAAGAGTTCTTACCATGAGAATCTAGTGAAAGGTGGCCCAGACAATGTGATGGTCTGAGTAAGGCACTGGGAATGAATGGCATCCACGAGGGAAAGGGAGTCTTGCAGTTAAACACAATATTTAAATCATGATCGTCCAGCTATATCAGGTTATTTGTATCAGTATTAGGCTCGTACAATCTCCTTATAGCCTGATGTAGCAGGATGTATGATGATATGTTTCATTTGTTGGCTCAGCAGGGCAGGGATGCCACTCCCTGTAAGGTTTGTAACATATCAAAACAACCTTAGCCTACCCAATATAAGGTTTATTGCAACTGATGGTTATCGTTTACTGATGATCAAGATGAAAATAGGTTTTTTGGGTTGTGAGCAAAGCCAAGGAGTTTGCACACACAATTTCAGCTCCTTAGATCAAGTGGTAATGGAGAAGAAGACAAAATGCGAAAAGTTTACAGACGGACGCCGGACACCGTGCCAAACAATAAGCCCATCGGGCCTTTCAGGCCAGATGAGCTAAAAATACATCCATGGCAGTGTTTGAGCTCTGCTCCGGAAATGAATTATTAAGTTTTGTATCCATGGAAATGGTAAAAATTAAACAAATTAAAAATTGTGAAGAAGTTGAAAACCCCAAAAGGCACATCTACACATGATGATTGTTCCACACACCAAGTTTCGTTGAGCTATGTCTTATAGTTTTCCAGTTCTGCTCCGGAAACGAAATTCTAAGTTACGTTTCCATGGAAACGGTCAACAAAAAATAACTCGAAGAAGTTGAAAACACCCACACACCAAGTTTTGTTGAGATATGTCTTATAGTTTTCGAGCTCTGCTCCGGAAACGAAATTGGGAAGAACGGACGGACGGTTCAGAAAGCAAGATGGTTGACCATTCCATCATTGAACCATATTTAAAACTCTACTCTTGAGTATTTAGGTATAGCTACATCAGTCAGATAACTTGAACTACCTTCGAGCGATCATTTTAATGTGAACACATTAAAATGGCCGCTCGATTTGAAATGGACTTGCATGGCTTAACCAAACCATGTACATTCGTTTGAGAACCTTTTTTTAAATTGACTTTTAGTATTATTTAGACATTCGCAACACTTTTTAAAAAATATTTTTGTGTGAGCACTTTATTTCAGTGCTACATTTCCTTTAAGATGAAAATTCCAAAATTTCTTTTCAACACTTTAACAATAAATCAATGAGTTCTGTAGCTCATCAAGGTTTGAATGATTTATTATCTTATTTTAAAGATCAAAATAATGATACAATGGTAAAACAATTTGTAAAACAAGTGTCTAAATGGGTAAACCACTTTGAATTTCAATCCTGCCAAGCCCTTAGTTTTGTGGGCAGGGGAACACAATTTACAAACCCTAGTTTCAACTAGATGAGCGTTTGCGGGACACCGCAAAAGCAGAGCAGCCCCGAAACTTAGGATCTCGCCTTTCCCTGTTCCGCCTTCTCTTCAGCATCAATAAAATGTGAATTTTTGTTAACAATTTTGTATTCATTTTTCGAGTTATTACTAACAAGTTGAATCATCACTGGGGTCACTTTTCACAAGTTTGTTCTTAAAACCTATTTCTGATTTCAAAATGGGATCAAAGGATTAACGTGGCGTTTACCAATATCTCATGATCACTTTTCATTGTGCATAACAGTCATGCAATGACTCAAACTGTGCTTAGTTAAAATAAGGCATATTCACAAAAACATGCTTAAGTTGTGACCTCGCTGTGACCTTGACCGTTGACAGATTTTAGCGAAAACCTTTTTCAAATATTGGTCTTTCTCCATAGTTATATACCAAATAAGAGCCTGATAGCACAAAACATGTTTGAAGTTATTGCGTTTACAAGGATTGTTGTAGTGATTTCAGAACTCATGACCTTGACTGTGAACATGTCAAAATCATTCACCAGGTTTATAAGAAAGAAGCTATTTATATGAGGTGTTAATACCTTCTTGGAAAAAAGTTATTTAGTGATTTCAGAACTGGTGACCATGACCATATTTCGTGACCTTGACCTTTAAAATTCAAGGTCACACAATAAGTGATCACTTTTCATTGTGTATAACAATCATGTAATGATTCAAAGTGTAAATAGTTTAAATGAGACATTTTCGCAAAAGCATGCTTAAGTCGTGCCCTCGCTGTGACCTTGACCTTTGACGGGTGTTAGCGAAAACCTTTTCAAATCTTGGCCTTTCTCCATAGTTGATAAACACCAAATAAGAGCCTGATAGCACAAATATTTTTCAAGTTATCGTGTTTACAAGCATTTTTTTAGCGATTTCAAAACTCGTGACCTTGACCTTTGACCTTGAATATGAACATGTCAAAAAAATTCCCCAGGGGTATAAGTAACAAGTTACGTATATGAGTTCTCAAAACCTTCTTGGAAAAAAAGTTATAGCCAATACAAAACGCGGCGGCTGCGGCAGCGGCGGCGGCGACGAAAACTGCGCAAAAACTGATAGCAGTCCCGACTAAGTTGGGACTGCTATTGGTAACAAGCAGTTGTCACAAAGATGACATGATCCCCCGCCGCAAATTAATACTTCATAATTTGAAAATAATGTCAAGATCAGCAAAACGACTGGGCCCTGAATCCCCTAGATTCAAGGTACCTCCTTAGAAAATTTCAGCTTTGGGAGTGCAGGAGTTAATAATAGTAATAATTAATTGATAGAGCGCCTAATATCCCAATCAAGATGCTCAGTGGCGCTATATGACAAGAAAATAAAAAGTTCCCAGTGAGAGTCTAATATGTCGCAGTAAACAGATGAGTTTTTAGAATACTTTTAAAAGTTTCAATTGATGGGATGCTTCTCAGTTCTTTTGGGAGATAATTCCACAGTTTTGGACTTGCAAAGGAGAATGCTCGATCAGAGAGTTGGTTGGGGGATCTGGGTTGGGGGATCTGAGTGTGGTGAGGAGAGTGTCAGAGGAGGATCGGAGACTTCACTGGGCACATACACAGGGACGAGCTGCTTGAGATAGTCTGGAAAGTTAGCGTTGTGGAGGCAGTTGTGAGTCAAAACAAGAATTTTGAAGACGATGCGGGAGGAGATGGGCAGCCAGTGTAGAGAATGCAGTACTGGAGTGAAATGGTCAAATCGTGGAGAGTGAGTGATACATCTAGCAGCGGCATTTTGGATTCTCTGTAGTTTCTGGATGGATTTAGAAGGGAGGTTCACATACAAGGAGTTACAGTAATCGAGTTTGGAAGTGAAAAGGCAGTGCATAAGAAGTTTACAGGTGTCATTATCGAGGTAGTGGCGGACTTTGCTGATGTTGTGAATGCTGAAATAGCATGCTCTACTGACTGCTGTGATGTGGGCATCCATGGACAAGCTGGAATAAAAAATGACGCCAAGGTTCCTGGCATTCTCTGATGACATGACGCTTGTGTTGCCAATGTGAAGTGATGGTGATTCGTTCTTTATCTTCATCAGCTGATGTTGGGAGCGAAGCAGAAGGAGCTCTGTCTTCTCAGCATTAAGCATCATCTTTATCTTTTCACTGCACAGCTCAAGTTTGTTGATTGCTGATGCCAAATCATCTAAATCAAGTGCAATATAGAGTTGCGTATCATCCACATATATGTGAAACCCAATAAAATGTTTCCTGATGATGTCGCCAATTGGGAGAATATAGACAGTGAATAAGAGTGGGCCGATGACCGATCCCTGAGGATCACCATACAAGAGGGCCTAGGGGAACCTTGGATGATTGTATATCTCCAATTTTGACGGATTGTGTGCGTCCACACAAATAAGAGGAGATCCAATCAAGTGCTGTTTCTGTGATCCCAATGCGATGTTCAAGTCGATGTAGAAGCTTGGAATGATCAATCGTGTCGAACGCACTTGAGAGATCAAGAAGCACAAGTGCCATTACCTTCTTCCGCCCCATATTGACCAGGATGTCATTATGTATTTTGACCAGAGCAGTCTCCGTACTGTGAGACGTCTTGTAGGCTGATTGGAAATGGTCTGCAAAGTTATTATTCTCCAGTTGTGACCTTAATTTGACGGCAACTACTTTCTCCAGGCATTTTGATACAAAAGAAAGATTAGAAATTGGACGATAATGTTTCAAATTGTTTTCATCAAGCCCAGGTTTCTTAAGAGCTGGTGTAACTACTGCATGTTTGAAAAGGCAAGGAACAGTACCAGAAGACAGTGATGAGTTAACAATGTCCTATACAGCAGGGGCCAGATGCTGTAGCACAGACTTGAATAGCCAGGTAGGAATTGGATCCAGTGGTGAAGATTTGGATGGAGCATTCTCGAGAGAAAGCCGAAAATGTCAAATGTTTACCGACAACATCCAATGGATGACGTAAAGATAACTGTGATTTCCATAAGCCAACCAGGCTGTTCAGTACTCTTGAGCTAAAAACAGAACAGCTGGCTCTGATGCTCACCAGGTATTACTTAGACAATAACTAACGAGTGACGGGGAATGACAGATTATCTTTCCCGAGTTATATCATTTGAGTAATTCTCGAGCCTTGGCGAGAGAATTACACACAATTGATATAACGAGGGAAAGATAGCCTGCCATTCCCCGTCACGAGTTGGTTATTGTTTATATTGCCCATATGACAAATTAAAGTAAAAACGCGAATATCAAAAGCCAATAGCTTCTCTAAAAGGACCCCAGGAGGAGATGAATCTTCATATCCATACGCGAGTGACGTGGATTCACTTCTTACATACCTATCCTTGTTTACTGCGCACGATTAAAATGTCCCCTGCGAAAATGTCTTTCACAATAAAAGAAAGATGTGGCTTTAGTTGAAAGTTTTGTATTCCTGCCAATTACTATCAATCCATGATTATACATATAAGTTATTGCAACATCCATATCAAGAGGTGTGCGAAGCTCAAAAACAAGTCGGCTCAAACCGAAAAGCCCTGTGACGTTACAATCGACACTGTGACGTCATAACCGCTCGCGCCTATGACGTCATTACATTCGAACGATCGCCGTCGCTCTTGAAGCTTTTCGTGGTTATACAGTCAAGCAGTAATCGCTAGTTTCTTTAAATTTCGGACAATTTAACTGCTTCCTCCGACATTTGATGCGTCGGCACATGTACGAAAACGCTAATTTCAACTGCGGGAAACAAATAAAACATGTTAAAGTGCAGAAGACAGTTTCTAAAGTTACTAGTCGGGAAAAGTAAGAAAGATGAATGAAGTAGTTCCGGCAACCAATGAAATTCTTATTTTTCTGTAACAGTCAATCAAAAGCCAGAAAAAGGTGTAACTCCCATATGACTTACAGGAAAAATACTACCCTGTGTCCGTCTTCCCATATGGGTAATATATAATTATCTTTAAGGTAAAGACATATGAGCTTTCCACCATTAGTTGTTTTTTTTAGATTTAAGGGTGGACAACTTGCCCCATACCCCTATTTGACAACACTTTAGTGTACATTCAACAAATATGGTTTTCTAAAGATGTTAGTTTTCAAGACAAAATTCTTTTAACGTTTTTAGGAAAATGTCATGATCATTTTTTTAAGGTTGGGGTTGTCACTATCCAAAATACAAACTTTGACCCTCAATGTGCAAGGTACCTCCCCACAAAATGGCAGCTTCAGATATTTTTATTTTAAAAAGTTGTGACATAAGAGGGCATTATAGAGAGTTTAATAGTCACTGGGAGTAAATGTTGTCACAATATGACATTCAAAACATCAGGATGCATATGGACTGTGAGATGACTTACAGTCAGAGCTATGAACTTAGTCATCGAGGCAAGAGACTGCAGTTAAAAAAAAACAATACTTATTCAAAATTTATTTTTATTCTTGACATAAAAATCTGAACAGCTACCAGCGCATGTTCCTGCCTGAAATGTAAATTATGAAAATAAGTCACATAAATAACTGTACATGTATCCAAAAGACACATAATGTTAAGAGGTAAAACACATGTATCTAATAGTTATGATATTTTATGGAATAATTTAACTGAAAGCTAAGGAAGATATTGAAATCGCCTACTTTGTTCATTACAAGACCCAAAAATAGAGCCATTGGCTCTGTAGCTCACCTGGAATTGCCTGATTGAGTGTCTAAGTTTGAAGATCTAAACAAAATTAAGAGCCACTGTCTCAGTAGATAAGCCTTTTGCATGCTCATGGAATGAACCTATCTCTGAATGAAGACCAAATCCAACACGTTTCTACGTTACAAATTTTTTTGGTAAAAATTCAGAAATCTATGGAAATGAAATTTTGTTTTTCAGAAATCTGAAAATATCAATAGGCACTTCAGTTAGTGGGTAATACACATGCAAAGTTTCAGGAAAATATGATAAAGAGTTTTGGAGCTGTACGAAAACCTTTTCATATCTTGGTCTTCCTCCATAGTTGATATATACCAAACAAGAGCCTGATAGCACAAATTTTTTTTGAAGATATGGTGTTTACTTGCCAGATGGTCTTTGATGCTTCAGGAGTATGACTTTGATATTGAACATCGACCCGGCAAGTCAAACACAAATGCTGATGCACTATCTAGAATGTCCTACCCACCTCTTTCTTCTGTACCAATCACAGATGACTTTCCTTCTCCACCTGTCATTTCTTCTATCAGTACTCCTTCATTTCATGCAGAGCAACGTACAGAAGTAGTAGCCTCTGTTACTTCTGATGAATCTACTCATCAAGCATCAGATGACATATCATCTTCAGATCAGTACACAACTGACATTCTACCAGATTCTTCAGCAGAATCTGAACCACTTCAAGTTGACTTTGTCTATCTCAGGGAGACAGCATCTCCTGGTCCCTTCGTCAATGCTGTAGATACAGACATCAACGACAATGACCTTGCTGAGAGACAGAGAAAATCAACAGACTTGAAACCCATCATTGATTTCATTGAGAAAGGTGAAATTCCACCAGACTACACTCCTGCTCAAGTCAAAGGTCTTCAAGGACGTTCCCAAGAGTATTACCTTAAGGACGGTGTTCTATATCACTTCTTTCAGCCCAAACACCGAGGTAATAAAGGAAACCGTGTTCCCATGATAACACAGTTGGCAGTCCCCTCTAAAGACAGAAAAGACTTTCTGTACGCTTACCATGATTCCAAAGCAGGTGGATGTCACTTCGGCCGTGACGCCACTCGCCAAACCATCATGGCAAAGAACTTTTGGCCAGGGTTGTATCAGGACATGGAAGACTATGTCAAGTCCTGCGATGTTTGTCAGCGTTCCAAGAGGCTCACTCATTCCAAGCCAGCGCCATTGGTTCCCTTGCCTATTGAGGATACATTTTGACATACTTGGTCCGCTTCCTTAAACCAACGAGGGCTACAAATATATTCTTTTAGCAGTAGGTTCATTCTCCCGCTGGATCGAAGCCTGAAGCAACTGAAGTAGCAAAGATACTCTTTAATGAGATCTTTTCTAGGTATGGTGCCCCAAGATCGCTTTTAACGGATAGAGGTCGCCAATTCACATCGAAGTTGGTCAATGCTATCTGTGAAATCTTGTAAGTCAAGCATCTTCATACCAGCTCATATCATGCTCAATGCAATGGAATGGTCGAAAGGCGAAATGCAACAATCGCTCAGGCTCTAAAGTCCTATTGTCAACCTGACCAGAAACACTGGGCTGATATTCTACCCTGTATTCTGATGGCTATGAGGAATGTTCCCTGTCAATCAACTGGTTTTTCACCTCACTTTCTGATGTTTGGAAAAGAAATACATTTTCCATTTGATATCTCCTTGTGGCCTAAACCATCTTTAGGTAAAGATGCTGAGATGCATTTGAAGACGCTGATTGATAATCTCAAAGTGGTAAAAGCAATTGCTCGGGATAACATGGAAGTCAGTCAAGAAATTGACAAAGAGCACAAAGACATCAAATCCAAAGAACCATCTTTCGTGGTTGGCCAACATGTCTACCTTCACAACACAGCCATAGGCATAGGTCTTTCACCTAAGTTGGCACAACCATGGAAAGGTCCATACTACATCACTTCTATTGGACCAAACTACACATACAAGATTCGGAGATGTTCAGACGACGCTGAACACAAATCTCCTGTACATGCAAATCGCCTAAAATTGGTGGTTCTTAGAGCTGATAAACAGCCACCAGAACCACAACCAGACACCTCTGGTACAGAAGCACCAGCGCCTGCTTCACCTTCTACCAGTCAGCACCCTGACTGCAATTCTTCACCTCGTTCCAGTGATCCTGCTTCATCTTCAACTGATGATTGCAATCAACAATCAGGCTTACCTTCTACTAAGCCAAAGAGCACTTCTTCTGCTCATCCTTCTTCTTCGAGCTCAACCAACGCTCACTTTTCAACCAGCACAACTGCTGCACAAAAACCTACGAGCGCACAAACCGCTCCACCTGCACAAACTGCACAACCAGCACCCAGCACATCATCTTCTGCACGTAATGCACCATCTGCACCAGAACCCTCTAGAGAAGCTTATCCTGTAGAAAAGGTTCTTAGGTCAAAACTCATAAATGGAGTACGACAGGTCCAGGTCTCAAAGCAGACTTCCACATCAGGAAAACAAATTCAGGCAAACGTCGCAAACGACAACAAAACCCCAAATACTTCTATTAACATTCCTATTCCTACAACAGTATATAATGTTAGTCTAATCTTGAGAGACAACTTAAATTTCATTGGAGTTACTGAAAGACCTGTGTCTGAAAGTGCTCGAGGATGCTGATCACATCCTCACCCAAACCAACCGGTCTTTGACTAACATACTGATGATTGTTCTCTTCTCATATACTCTTCAACTCCTCCTACCTTCTGGAACTATATACTTGAATCCTCCTCAAGTAATCCTACACCTGATACGTTCTGTTTGACAATCTGAGCAATTACTCCTTAGGTAAAGCTTTATATTGTATATTGGCCATGACTTTTGCTACTTTTATGTTTGATTTTACCTACCATTTTCAACAATGCGTTTTAATGTTTCCATCTCCTGGCTCTTGACTCAGATGATTGTAAACTGTTTGACTATGTACGTTTTCATGTGTGAATTGTGTTTGGCTTTCGCGGTCGAAAGTTCCCAAGCGGAGGGGTATTGTCATAGATCGAAATCTCCTCCTATATTGCAATATTATTTACAAGCTGACCACGTATGATGTAACGCAGATATACCCAACTGTTCGTTAGCTGCCTCAGGCAATGTGCACTCCAAGCAACGGAGATTTAGTATCGTTATTAAGTAAGTTTCGGTAAACTTAGCAATGAATGAGCTTATGGCGACATCGAATGTTTCAGTATTACATATTTAAATAAGATTAATTACCATGACACGTTTTGGGTTACGGCATGTGAGTGTATATAAAGCGAGCTAGTACCATGTGGAAGTTATATCTTAATTCGCTGCAAATACATTTACATCTCGACCCTCATCTGTGTTCAGGTAAGCTATGTTATAATACTTTGTTTATGTCTAAATTGTAATTGTATTATCAAATGTAAATACTGCTTGTTACTTTTGTGTAACAATTATTCATCACTAGATTTGTTTACCTATGTATATTTACCATTATTCTTAGCTATGTCTATCACTTAGTCCTAACTATGTGCAAAACTTGTGTCAAATGATTATATTATGTGAGCATTCAATTTTTATAATTTATTATTTATTATTCTTCATGTATAAAAATGAGAGGTCCGTCAGCATTCGGCTCAATAACTTATTACCGTATTTAAAGTAAATGCGTCCTACTGTATTTACTGTATTTACTGTATTATAGAAATTATTGTATTACCGTATTTAAAGTAAATGCGTCCAACCGTATTTACTGTATTATAGAAATTATTGTATTACTGTATTTAAAGTTAATGCGTTCTACTGTATTTACTGTATTATAGAAATTGTTGTATTACCGTATTTAAAGTAAATGCGTCCTACCGTATTTACTGTATAAACCTGTTATTGTAATTTGACCATATCAACCATTTAGAAATGTTATATTATATAACTTATACTTTTACTGTGTATTATCTTAACTTACTATTGTAATTGTAATGTATTATTTGAAATTGTATAATCAGATGCTTTAAACTCCTCTGACATCTTTGAGGGCATGTGAAATAGATTGTTCTCAATATAATGCACAACCCCTAGACCTAAAAATTGCAGTCTTTAAATTGTCAGTGCATAACAAAAACATGACTCGACACTAAATGTTGATAAAATGGGTTGTCCAGGTAACATTTCGAGAGAAACAATACAACTCCCTTATCAAGTGAGTAAACCTTATTAATGAATTCTACTTATACAGTGACACCTTAGACAATAAGCCATTGGGCAATGACATACATATAATTTTTGACAATACACTTATAACATAGGGAACTAGAGAAATATTTTAATAGATATAACTTGAAAAAAATGCTAGAAAATGAACAATGAAGCGGCACTGCTGTATTTGTAATAGATTTCAAAAGATTTAATTGAATACATATATATGGTTTTCGGACAGCTCAAATTAGGGTAGTTTTTCTTGATATTTGTAACGATATGATGCCATCAATCTGAAGGAGAGCTCTCCGCTAGCAGTCAGAATAACATGCTTTGTGTTAAACTTTCTAAGATTTATAATATCACACAAACTTCTCTTTTATGCTTAATATGATTTCTATTCTGAACTACATTTTGCATGTTATGAAAAAATAGAGCCATGGGTTCTCATAGCTCGTAGCTCATCAGGATTTCAAGAAATACGTTGTTAACAAGCAAAAATAGGTTTTTAGATCATGACCCCTGTGACCCGTAATTGGAGTCACAGGGTAACCAATCCTACAATTAAGAATCACCTTTGACCAAAGAGTCTCTAAACAACATTTCACCTTTCTAGAGCTTTACATACTTGAGATAAAGATGAAAATAGGTTTTTGGGTCATGACCCGTGACCTAGATTGGGGTCACAGGGTCACGAGATCTACAATTGGCCAAGGAGTCTGCACACAACTTTTCAGCTCTCTATACCTTTGGGAACTGGAGAAGAAGATGAAAATAGGTTTTTAAGGATGTGACTCCTGTGACCCCATTTGGGGTCACGGGGTCACCAAATCTACAATTTAGAATCCCCATTGGCCAAGGAGTCTGCACACAACTTTTCAGCTCTTTAGACCTTTTGGAACTGGAGAAGAAGATGAAAATCGGTTTTTAACGATGTGACCAATGTGACCCCATTTGGGGTCATGGGGTCACAAAATCTACAATTTAGAATCCCCATGGGCCAAGGAGTCTGCACACAACTTTTCAGCTCTCTAGACCTTTTGGAACTGGAGAAGAAGATGAAAAAGGGTTTTTAAGGATGTGACCCCTGTGACCCCATTTGGGGTCATGGGGTAACATATCTACAATTTAGAATCCCCATTGGCCAAGGAGTCTGCACATAAAAGTTCAGCTCTGGAGTCACTGGTTCTGGAGAAGAAGTGGAAAAAGTTTACGGACGGGTGGACGGACGGACGGACACCAATGCCATGCCTTTCAGGCCTGATGAGCTAAAAAGTCAATAATTTAATAATTTGAACAAGTCTTACCGGCTGCCAACAAAATTTCTACGCATTGGCCTTGTGGTCATATTCGAGGTCAACAGAACTTCCATCAATAGCTTGGGATATCCCATTCCGACATTGGCTCGCTGACTCACTGTAAAAATTCCAGAAGCACTCACTAAATGGGACATTATAGTAAGTCATCAAAACATTTTCGCCTACAAATTATCTCTAACTTAGTTTAGATAAAGTTTATATGCATAAATAGTGAAGTGTATTTATTAATTTTAAAACAAGTTTATTCACAATATTGATATGTGTCTGAAGTGGCTGAAAACTAATCACTCGAGGTCATTGCAATTCTACACTTAACTCTTAAACATTTTGGGGAAATGTTCATAAATATACGTTTTATTTATAACTGTTCAAAATAATTGAAATAGCAAGTAAATTTGCTTTATTTATTCAATTAAAAAAAATCTTATTCCAAACGAATATGGCTTGATAAACAAGCAAGGCTTTGCTTTTCTGATACCTCACCATAAATATGTATGTGTGCTAAAAAAATGGCAATGTCAAACACCAAAAATTAACATTACCTGTTTTTAAATCATTTGCCAAACTGTGATATCCAGATGTCATATACTCTATATATTAAACAGTCATACCTATTTTATTGAATACATTTATATTGCAATGCTACAGTTTTAATTTTGACCATATGCTTTAATATTCAGGGGGAAATGTTTCATAAATAAAGTATACTTTTTAATCTGTTGAAAATTATAGAAATATCACAATTGAATTGTTGTATTTATTCAATTTTGATATGACAATCAATCAATCAATTCTATTTTTAAAGGTGCCTTCACTTATTAAAGTATGTGCTTTTTGCAATGACTTTTACTGCATTGATATTTATAAATTCTAAATTTTTCTGAAAATCTCACTCTAAATATGTATGTGTCTTTTATATAATTGTGTTTATGTCTTTGATTACATAGGAACAATATTTTACAAACTGTGTTTGACTGCGTCACCTGGGCCTCCTTCTTTCCCCCTCTTCTCCCAACAAGCAGCCAGCAGTTCTACATAGACTAACGATGATAATGGTTCAGATATCAGTGAGATAACTCAATCAATCGTTATAAATTAATCCGTATTAGCCTATAGCTAATTAAACGTTGCTCCCTTGAAATATTTCTTATTAAAACAACTCAATCAGAGAGTGGCCTCAGCGAGTTGATTCAATCGACCGAGATCACACAAGCCGGTTTACAGCCGTCTGCATGTGCTGCGGAGTTCAAAGCTCCGTACAGCGTTGTTTTGATAGCAGTGCTCAGAGTCGAGAGGCCTCGCTGTTAGCCGACACGCTTCAATGATTTTATTTCCATGGGACTCATTTTTATAACAAGTTACGACTTTATCGACTTCATAAGAGAACATACGGTACAGAGGAGTATTTGCAGAGTTCTCTCCCTTCTACATATCGATCGGCGTTGGCGCAATTCAGGTGCGGAGTGGCTCCAATACGAGTTGAAACGGGACGTTATAGCAATATTCCTTTAGTTGAGAGAGTATGTTTTAATTGTTCTAACACTGTTGAAGATGAGTGCCATGTTTTATTTTATTGTCCACAATATACAGATCTTAGACGAGAGCTTTTATCCAAGAGTGTTGAAATATGTCAAGATTTTAGTACTTTTAATGATTAAGAAAAGTTTAGCTTTGTAATGTCCAGTCCTGATGTTGTATTTATTGTTGCCAAAACCTGCAGACTTATTTTAGAACGTCGCAAATGTGTTTTATATAAAGTTTAAAGTATGGTACCTTTTAACATGTTTTACACTTTATTGTATTTAGCCTATGTTTATTTTTAGTTTTAGTCTCTCATAACCCTCAATGGGTGGCTCTTAACCTATGTTTTACCTGTATATATGTTTTTAATGCTGAGAGGTGAGACTTAAATAAAATATTTGTCTGTCTGTCTGTCTTTATAATGAACGGCGAGCCCCTTTAAGCAATGACAAATCCCTAAACTACAATATATATGATCAAATGTTCTAATATTTATACCCCATACTTGATTTTGACAGAAACCAGAGCCATACCTGTGACGTGTTCAAGACCGCTAGCTAGTTCTTGCGTGACCCCGCGAGCTCTCGCGTCTTGAACAATATGCTAGTGCTAGTTCTCGCGCGAGCCGACACCCACGCAACAGTCTAGCGTCCTTAGTCAAGATGGCGTCGAGGCAGACGATGATTTCCCTGACTCTCGAACATCCAAACAATAAGACGATCTTTACCATTATGGTACCGCAAGCTGTCCACAACCGATGCATCAACGGGTAGTGGGAAGTTTTAGAATATTTAGCAATGAATTGGCAGAGGGTTACTTTCAAAATGTTGGAATACAAAACTGTTTCGATATACCCTGGCATCAAATTATATTTTGTATTATTGTATTATTGTATTAATCATTTTCATTATTAAAAAACTTTATTTTTACATCTGTTTAGAGTAGTTCTTTTCGTCATTGTGAAAATATCAAGTTTTAATCTTCTCTTATACCTGAAAGGACGGTCTGGTCATTCGAAAGTGCGATCTAAACTCTACGTCATTGTAAGTCGGCACTGTCAATTCCACATAATCTTGAATCCGAGCGGTAGAAAAATCTCCTTTCTTGTTGCAAAACTTATTTTTCAAAAAAATTCTGAGCATCGTCTATATAATCAAAGTCACTGGATGCGCTTAACTCATCTAACAACACGGGAAGAAGAACTCGATCAAGGCTATCGCTATTATCGACCGCCATGTCGTCTGCTAGGCGAGATCTCGCGATCGTTCAAGAGGCGAACAAAGTCGGTACGCGAGAGAGCGAGCGAGAACTAGCGGTCTTGAACACGGGACTGACCAACGTCCAATATTTTCCTAGGTTATGGGAATAGAGTTACCTCCCCATTACCCTTATTAAAATCCGGAAAAAACAAATTTGAACCGGACAGAAACCAGAAACAATCACGAAATTGAACTTGATATAAGTTTTATTTTTTTATTGAACTCTACAAGCGATACATCACATTCTCTGCTCTAGAAATAAGGCAAAGTATATGTTAGAAATGTGCTTTATCATGAAGGGGTTATTTCTTTCTGTGTTATCATTTATGGCTAATTTAGGCAATTTTATTTTTTAAAACTTTTTACAAACAAGGCTATATATTGTCCAAATTTTGCAAATGAAATTATTGTTTACGTGATACTATATTCATTAATTATAATGAATTTTGTGTGAGTGAGTATGATTTCCCTCCGCGTATCTTCAGCCTACATGGCTGTACTGGGATACGGACGAAACGGCGACACGGCAAAACGGCGACAAATATTTAGTTGAAATGGCGACAAATTGGACGGAACGGCGACAGAAATTGGTTGGACTAAACGGCGACACCACATATTTTTGGCGACAACGAGCAATGCAATGTGTTATGAATAATGCATTCTTATTTATAAATTTGTGGCGTCTATTTTATTTTCGCTTTGTTTTGTCTTTGTTTATAAGGTGTGTGTATAGATATAAGAAGATAATTCATTTGACCGGTTTGTTTGGTGTTTGTTCTTTTTATACGAGTTATTTATGAATGCGTCGTTTTTTATTTGTTACAGCACTAAAAGAAATATTAACACTATGTGTATGAATTTCATTTCAATACACATTTTTCAAATAGTTTTTCATAGTTTCACATTTTCACACAAACTCAGTCAGTTCAGGAAATAGATGTCCCGTTGAATTGATCTTGGTCACTTCAACTTGTGTTCGCCGAAGTCATCCCAGAGTTTAAGAAGGTGTTTGATGGGGTAATAAAATAAAATATTATTAAAAGGGTTAAAGAAGGTAAAAGCAAAGAACAATGTTATAAATAAATACGTATATAAGCAATCAGCAGTGACACTAATTAGACAATGATCCACTATGCAGTTATTATGTTAGTTACTATGACACTAATCTGAGAACAACACTGATTGATAGGCTAATTGTTAATTAATTGTTAATTAATTGTTAATTAATTGTTAATTAATTGTTAATTAATTGTTAATTAATTGTTAATTAATTGTTAATTAATTGTTAATTAATTGTTAATTAATGTTAATTAATTGTTAATTAATTGTTAATTAAGTGTTAATAAATTGTTAATTAAGTGTTAATAAATTGTTAATTAATTGTTAATTAATTGTTAATTAATTGTTAATCATCTGTCTGTCGCGGGGACATGAGAGTGAACAGAAGCAAAGTCAAACAAAGTCTGTGTTGACATACGTCGCAGAGAGCCATGGTTGATCCAGGATGACTTACTGTCTTATACTTAGTTCACGGATTAAAATAAATTAGTTTTCTCAGATTAAGACAAGATGTATTTGTATGTAGTGAGATGTTTTGATTGTCAATTGCTTTGTATTCATCGAAAGCAGCTAATCTTCCAATCGTTGCTGATTAAGCATACTTACTAGGCTACTTTATTTATTAAAACAAACAACACATCATCATCCATCATATTCAAAACAAAAAAATCCTCCTACGAATCCACCGTTATATCCTCAGATTTTAATAATTCCTTTCTCCCATCTACTGTTAAGGCGTGGAATTCGATAGAAATAAATATGAGAAATGCCGAGTCATTATCAATATTTTAAAAACTTGATTGTTCGCATGCGATTTAATTATTGATTCACAAAGACCATAGACCTGTCTTACTCTCCTGAAAAAATCGTTCAATTCGATGGGTAGGTTTTTGAATTATCGCCCCTGAAAGTTCGCGATTTTCAAAATTAGCCTGACTTAGAAAGGTCACTGTGCGAAAAATATTAGGAGTTCACACAAAAGAGAACAAACTTGTTATTCCACAATGTTTCAGCTTTATATAAATAAAGTTTCAGCTCTTAGCTCTTAGGTGCAAATATCTTCTGAGTGGTGTTTCTGCAAAGGTACATCGGGTCAGAAAAGTTGAAAAGTTGAAATATCCAAGATGGCGGCTACACCACGTGACTTACGATTTCACCGCGATTTACTTCTTTTCTCGCAAAGTCATTGCGGATCTTGTGGGAAAAGTTGCAAGTCTCTAAGTGCATTTTGAAAAATGTTCTCATGTTAAAAATCGAAATTTGGATTCGAACTGCACCTTTAATGGCTGAACCGATTGGGCCCGAAAGCTTAGTATGTCTATTCCACATATAGGGCTATAAGCCTGTAAAATATGGCTGCATTTGCTTTAGCCGTTTTGGCTGAATCGTGATGACAAATTTGGTGCAAATAATTTAAAAAAACACGCCAATAACAAATATAGTCGCAAGCGACGATATAAGGATTCAGCAAATGAATGATTCAATTATTTGAAATATAATGAATTAAGACATCTTTTTGTCAATGTTATTGCGCATCTTTTAAAATAAGTTACAAGTTTCTAGCATGTCCCTAGAACTATCTATACCCAATATGAACATGACAAAATCAAAGAATTGTAAAGAAAATCAAAACGCCGACTAAACCACGTAAGCTACAACTTCGTCATGATATACTTTTTTGCTCGTATTGTTATTGCGCATCTTTTGTAAAAAGTTTCAAGTCTCTATGTGGATTTTGAAAATTATCCCCATGTTAAAGTTTTTCTTTATTATGACCGGAAATGACTATTCGCGAGCAATTGATTTATAAAGACCATAGTCCTGTCTTACTCTCCTGAAAAAAATCGTTAATTTCGGTGGGTAGGTTTTTGAGTTATCTCCCCTGAAAGTTTGTGATTTTCCAAAATTGTGTGACTTTGAAACGTAATTGTGAAAAGTATTAAGAGTTCGCTTCTGAAAAAAAGGCACCATGTATCCACCAATGCTTCAGCTGTAGATATATGCAATTTTCAGCATCAAAATGAAAATATCTTCAGAGGAGAAGATTGTCAAAGTCGCATGGGGTCGGAAGTTTTTTAAACATGACAAAAATCAATATGGCGCCTATACCACGTGACTGCCGAATTTGCCATGATTTACTTTTCTACTCGCATGGTTACTGCGCATCTTTTAGAAAAAGTTACAAGTCTCTAAGTGCATTTTGAAAAATTGCCCATGTTAAAAATGGATATTTGGATTCGAACTGGACCTCTTATGATTGAGCCTATTGTGCCCAAAAGCTTCGCAGTTCTGTTCCACATAAAGGGCTATCAGCATGTAAAATTTGGTTGCATTTGCTTCAGTCGTTTTGCCTGAATCTTGCAGACAAAATAATAATAAAATTAATAATACACACGACAATAACAATAAGGATTCAGCAAAATTTGCTGAATCCTTAATAAGGATTCTGCCCCAAAGGGCAGAATCCTTAATAATCGTGTCGCATCACATATTGGAAATATGTGTAATCTATCACGTTATCGTGCTAATGGTGTTTGTCAATAAGGCTAAATTCCACTGTAATTGATATCCTAATAGTCTACCCATCATACCAGAAAATGATGGTATATACCTTAAAATAGTGATAAAGAACTATTATACACACTGAAAACAAACTCTGCGGCCTTTCACACTTTACTTCTAACTTAGAGTTTATTGTGAAAGTGTAAAACGCCATTGTTGAATCAAATTTTACTTTACCTTTCATCACCGTTGATCCAAATCATGGCAGCCGTCAAGACCATGCTTTAATTGATGTGGTTGTGTTCGGCAGTCCCGACAGTTCTCCTAACGATATGAGGCGCCAAGATTGCATTTCCGGTATTGAAACTATGCGCATGCCCAGGCAGGCGGAACGTCGTATGCAAATTAGTAACTGTCCATACATGTATGCGCAGTTAGATGCGCGGTACGATAGCCCCATGTGTGCTACTTTTGCACTACACACACCAAACACACAGACACGTATTTGGTCGCTATACCGAGGTATTTGAGATATTTCGAGTGTGGGAAACACTCGTTGAATGCACGTAGAAAGTGAGGTAAAACTTCTGAGGTAATGATGAAATGTACCTCAGTAGTTTGGTGTACCTCATTATGTTGGTGTGTAAACATATAATGTACCTCAAAAGTAGAGGTTTACAAACGCAGTAAAACTTTCAAGGTTTGTGAACGAACGGCATCAATGTATTTATGCCCCCAAGCCACACATCAAATTCGGTAATCCTGTCATGACATGACCTCCCAAATATGCTGTGTTAGGATTACAGAAAGGCATGATGGCTCAACCTACCTAATTAGTTCGGTATTGTTGATACGTTGCTTTAAAATACATGTGTAATAATTTTTATCCACAAACGTGATAACTTGATGCTATTTGAATTTTTTTTATGTTTTCTTTATTGGATATTTCATTCACAAGCTCGTTGTTTTGGGGAAAACAGTGAAGCTGTAAACATTTTCAATTAACATATTAACTCCATTATTTATTTAAAGGTCCATCCATTGTGTTTCATAAAATTTTATTTGGCTTAACTACGTTCCAACACACCGTATATGCTGTTTACAGAACAAATAAATTCAATCGTCAAATATATCATAATTACTACTTTCCAATTATAATCGAGTAAATATCATTATTATTGTATAGAGACCGAAACTGCGCGTCCCATTTACATGCACAGTGGTTATATAACCTATGAAACATTATAAACCCCAATTTGTCATTTTGTCTGTTATAAATAAGATTCCAAAATTACGTTTGACTCATTGGCGCGCGTCAATCGCGATGCATTGTCCGGTTTTCGATCAGAAATCACTACTTTTACCTTCATATCGTCAATATACTGAGTCGGCTATCATCAAAATTGTATTTTCCGGTAACATTCGGTACTACTCGATAAAGTAACACCATTTATAACGTTTGGAATACATGTATGTGACCAACAACAGCACAATGGATGTCACAACATCCCATCAAAAAATACATAATATACACCACCCGTTTAATATTGAGCATATGATTTTTAATTTCTGTAATTATAGCTAAAAATGATCTTGATATTAGCAAATTCTTTAAATCGTCTTTAAATTCGACTTTGATAATGAATTTGAAATAATCCCCCAATTGTCTTGAACATTTTACATCAGTCATTGTTATCACTACTACTAATTCACCCATCCCTTCTTGATTCATCAGTTTAACTCAAGTTTCCTGCGTACGCATGTTCATACGGGGATATTTATTTTGCACTGAGGCATACTGAAAGCGCTAATATCGAAGGACTAACTAAGGATAAAGACCATCGCCATATTGATAATCACTAACAGTCTCAAAATTTCCCCAAAACGTCCTTAATCTAAAAACTTTTATGTGTACATGTATGTACACAAAGAAAACCACTACATACATCGTGCACTGAAGAAGCATACAAGAACTAAGAAAAGCATGTTTCTCATTTTCGCAATCCTATGACACCAAGACATACTGCAGTATATCAAATTCGTTCATGCCATCTCTGACAGTTTTGAGAAACGATGTCTCTTTTGAGCTACCATGAACACCACAAATTGAACAAAGGCAGTAAATCCCGAAAATATTAATACACCGCTTCTCAATGTGGTACTCCATCAATATATTATACCCTCCCGCATGTCACACTCGGACAGACACACGGACGCACAGACGCACATACCGACGCACGGGCGGATGGACGGATTATCACTCAAACCTATCGCCTTCCAGTTCTTGGCAGTTTGAAAATATAGGCTAGATTTATTTGAGGCTAGCCCGAAATGACTCTACCAGGATTGATTTGGTAAAGACTGAACAATATTGAGGCTGAGGTAGAGTCATTTAAGCCTGGATAGAGTCATCTGAGCCTGAGGAAAATTCTAGCCCCAAATGACTCTAGAGTTATCTGAGGCCAGGCTCAAATGACTCTAGAGTTATCTGAGGCCAGGCTCAAATCATTCTGAGTCATTTTTTGTACTAGAGTTATCTGAGGCTGATATACCGGAACAGCTGGAACATCAGACCATGTGGAGAGAACAATCCGAGCCATAGGAGTTCGTATTCCGGTAGATGTCATAAATAGTATAGAAGGGGGGATCTCGAGGACGTCATGCAACCGTGCAACCGTGCAACCGATAATGTATGCAGCGTAGCTCATTAATAGGCTAATTTATGCATGACGGCACGGGTCAGAAAGGTCAATTTATCATTAGACTAAGCCATGCGCCCATACTCATTAGCCTATCCATGATCATTAGCGAGAACAGAGGCCTTTTCTAACACTACCCATTCCATATAGAAGACCAGTCGAACGAGTTTGAAGTTTCCCGCCAAAAACTATGTATAGTCATGACGGGTCACCCGTCCCATCCCCGACTAAAATACATATATGTTTACCTCGCCATGGCTAGTGAAGCGTGAGGATTTGACCTGGCTGGACAATGCCGTATGGTTTATGACTATACACCTTGCCAATAAATTGGCAGTCTTAACGAAACGTGTAGAGGTAAGCAAGATTATTGTATCAATATGTAGCGTTCTCACGGGTTCGAACAACTGGAGCTCTCTCCGGTCTAACGCCGTACAATGGGTGACGAGTATACAGGACTGCGCTGAAAGCTGTAATATATATCAACTACCACCCCTTTATAGGAACGGTCATTTCAGCTCTGGGATTTGTCAGGTCAACATCTCTAAATTCAGTGGGGACATTTTATCGGACTTTATACAGATATGGATCCATCGTGAGTTTATTTTTTATTAACTTTCAATATGATTTAGTTAAAGTAGGGGATATTTCGTTGTGTTTGCTAGCAGTTATGTATATGGTTTAACTTTAGCTTCATATGACTAAATAAAACTTTAATTTAAAGGGGCCTTTGGATATTACAGAGAGCATTAAGCTAGTTGTAGCCAAAGTATTCTCACGCATGTGAAAGGTGAAGTTAATGCGAAATTGAATTTAAGTGAAATATGAATTCTTATCATACATTGGTACTTTATTGAATGTGTAAGATATATCTTAGTTTAACAATTAATATGTTTTGTTAATAGTAACCTATTGCCACTTTTAAAGATTGGTTTTATGAAACAATGTTCGTGAAATGGTTATAATATTCGCTGTTAGTATTTCATTTCTACAAGGCTTCTGTTTTTTCTAGTACATTCAAGTGTCCTAAATGTGACAAGAAGTTCTCGCGCCGGATGTGTGTTCTGCCAGACAGCAAGCCGACAGCGATCCCTCTGCCTCCATACATGGGGATACGGCAAAGTTGGTTGGGAATTCAGCATATGGCAGTGTCTTAATTAATAAAGAAAAACATCAGACCGTGTCGTATGTCTCTACCCCCACAGAGGCCAGTAGACAAGTCAATCTCCCACAATTTCGTAAACTGACGGAACTGGGCGAGGGATATTTCGAGGTCGAGAATGGTTAAAAGCTCTTAAACCTCGACACCCCCATGCAGCTGGGTTATTTCATTTTGCAGAATGCCAAACTGCGCATGCTTCAATTTTACTACGATTTCATGGACGTCTACGTGGATCGTAGTGATTGGGAATACATGGAGATGGACACTGACTCCGCCTACATGGCCTTGAGCGCAAAGTGTCTCTCCGACGTGATCGAACCCAGCAAACAGACAGCTTATGAAAGACAGTTGACGGGATTGTGTAGAGCCAACCCTGAAGATGACAACTGTACGCGTTGGTTTCCACGCACGTGCTGTTCACGCCCTCCACGACAAACGTACTCCGGGTTTGTTTAAACTCGAGTACGAAGGGGACGAAATGATCGGACTGTGCAGTAAAACCTATCTGGTCGCCCAGTCCGATCTTCAACGAAAACCTAGGCCTCCCCCTAGCACGAGCGTACGTTGTGCTGAACGTCTTTTACAACGTGCCCGACGCGTGCTGGGTAAACGTGTCTCCGTCATGAAAAAAACCCGCCTCCGTTCAACAACCCCTGTCGTCGGTTACTTCGACCGCCGGGTGAAATTCTCCTGCAAAGGCATATCCAAACGCACATTGAAAACACCCCTCAAGGCGTTTAGAAATGTCCTGCGTACGCGGGTTTCCCGGCGAGGGGATGAACAGAGGCTTCCGTCTCAAGGGGAATACCATGTGTACTTATCAACAAACGCGCCGAGGGTTGAGTTATCTGTATTGCAAACGTCGAGTGCTAGACGACGGCATTCACACGGCTCCTCTTGACATAGAGCTCTGTCCCTATCCGTCCCCACGTGACAACAACAAATTGGATGACACCGACACTTTTCTTGTCGATATTTTAAACGAACTAGTAGAAAATTAATTTGAAATTCAATCTCAATCAAATCAAAACGTCTCCAGCGCGCCCCCTCAACTCTCCTACTCTTCTAGTCATGTACATAATGTCGTTTAATTTATTTTGTATTTGTATTCTGTGATTTCCGTCATCAATATTTTGTGATTGTCATATAATCAGTATTTCCCATCCCGTCATATAGGTGATTAAACTGTGATATGTTGAATACTATGTGATATTGTGTTGTGTGAATGTACAGCGTTACTGTATGTGATATGTGATATTATCTTAAATTATGTGTGAATAAAACTGTGCGTGAATAAAATCATGTTATTATCTTAAACGGTCTTTGTCGTTATCTTTCCTGATATGAAAATTGAAACACATCACGTCAAGTAGCATTACACAGCAAACGAAATGATTTCAGATATAAACGGTTGACTCTAGGCAAACCGAGAATAATCAGTAACGTGGCATAGCTGCTTTAAAATACAACTCAACAGTTATGGCACGTGACCTGATGTGTTTGCCATAGGCGAAATGAGGTATAGGCGACGTGAGAAAACTGACAATCATCTCTAAGTTTGTCTTTATCTTTGACGGTATAAAACGCATCACGTCCTATACCATTTACCCAGTGATTGAAAAGGTGTTAGAGAAATAAACTGTTGGCAAAACGAGAATACTCAGAAACATAGTATAGTTGCTTTAAAATTCGAGTACATATTTATGAAATACGAGTCAAATGCAATGACTAATCGTGATGTCACGTGATGTGTTTGCCCTAGGCGACATGAGGTGTAGGCGATATGATAAAACAACTTATCATTCCCTTTAAAGGTGAAAGGGATGATACTATTTCATTTGTAACAACACGACTTAACATTAACAACACAAGACAGGCTTTCTTTCAATTTTATTCGTAGTTAAATAACTCGATTCAATATCATACAGAAACAACACCTAATTTCTAGAGTTATGATACAGACGAATAACATAGAATAGTTTCTTTCAAATGGACACGAACATTCATCTTAAAAAGGACTCTAAGAGTTGACAGACTGATCATAAAATATTTATATATTCTTTATAGTTCGATGCATAAAACATATAGATATGACAACACATAAAATGACACAGTTTCAAGAGTGGACTCGCGTCTGAACATAAACATATACTATAATATAATCTTTGATATACACGTTTCTTATAGACAAGTGTCGCGTAGAAAGTTTCATAGTCAATAACATTAAAAAGTTTCCAAGGTTTTAAACGTCTTGTCACCGGGAACGCCGTCTTTTACTTTACCACGAACGCACATGGCCTGAGAGAGTTTTCTCTTGCCTTTTCCGACTTGAGGGAAAAAGATGTGAGAACGTGGAAGACGTTTTACTATACGAATAAACGTGACTGTCATATCCAACCGGGGGATTTCTGCTATCTCTTAACACAAACTGTCTGATTGAGTTTATCACATTAGACTGTTTGATGTTATGTCCATGTTTATCCATCAATTCCATCTTGGCGTTCCAGTTCACGTGTCCGAGAGATTTCTGACCTACGAGATATCGCCATAGAGATATCAATCGTCCCTTTTGCTCGTCCGAGCGAACGTGCGCTAAAAGTTGATCTAACACTACATGCACAGATGAGGAGGACGGGTGCTCTACCAATGTTGTGACTATGCGTGGATAATGGCTTTCGTCTTCTGTCGACTGCTGCAGCTGATCGCGTGATCGCGTGTTACCGTGAAACGTGTTCCGCTTAACCGTGGGCTCCTCTTCGTTTTCTTCAGCACATGTCGTCTCCCTCGCTACAGCTCGTGGTGGTGGCGTCTCGTTCATCATTGACTGCGGTTGGGGAGCAGGGTAGTTCCGTGGTTCTGTCGCCACGTGCGTTTCCCCCATCCCTTCCATCTTCCGATGAGATGGGCGAGCTTGGGACAGAAGTTGATTGTACCTGTCTCGGCTCACCACCTACATTGCTTGCATGTTGCTCTCTTCTTTCATGGCTTTCTACGACTCGTAGATATTTGTCTAGAGCTTTCACGCAAGTCGAGATGATAAAGTGATGAGAAACGAGTAGACTCAACAAGCTCTTGTGTTTGAATCCCGCTTCTTTCAAGAGTAAACCCGGTCTAGGTCCTCCTCGCTTGATGGTCAATAGACGAATGGCTTTCCTGTATCTAAACAGTTTGGTTTTCTCTTGCTCTGTCAAGGGAATGATTCCCATGTTAATATTGAACAGCATCGTCACAATCGCGCGATACTGTTTCGAAGATAGGTTGGGTAAGAGGGTCTTGCGTTTCGCCGGCTTGGCTTTTTCCAACACGCGAAGCATGTCTATATTTTCGCGAATAAGCTCCAAGGCAGTCATAGTCTCGTGAAATGCGTCTTCGAAATGATATAACAGTAAGGTCCGCCGTATGCGTTGGGTAGATCTACTCCCGTTCTCCACGCGTGTCGGAGGGACTGTATGCACTCTTCCTTCGTTTCGAACCAATGCGGAATCGACTTTAATGAAATGTCTTCGCACCGGGAAGAGGTAGACAGACTTCTCAGCGACAGGATATGAACGGGAGGCGAACACACGATATCCCAGCGATAAACCTTGTTGTTGCTCATAGCGCGTCCGACCATGGAATGAGTCGATTTTCTCGTGTCTGTCTCTTTTTATTTTTTTATTTCGGTATATAATAAGTGAGCAGCTGATCGGGAAAGATACCCGTCCGTAAGCGCCCGTAGCTCGTGACGATCAAATAACCATACTTGCTCCCTTCGATGGCGTCTTTGTAAGATTCGGCAAAATATTTGCTCTCCCGGAAAGATCTGCGAAGCTAGTATCCGGTACTCTGTCGCTGATCTGGGATTGCTTTTCAGGACAAATATATGTGTATTGATACTGATGGTGCGAGTATAGGGTCCCTTAGCGAACAGGCTTTGCTGTAGATTGATCACCGTTAGTCCGAGATGATGCGATAACGTCGTGTAAACTTGTAACATAAGTCTGCTGTGAGCTATGTCGTCCATCAAATCGTCTAAGACGACGATTGTCTGTTTACCGGATTGTTCAGACCACGTCCGTAGGTCGCTGTCGGTAGGCAAGCCTTCGTGAAACTGTATGTGTTCGATAGTTCGTTCGGGGGGGGGGGGGGGGGGGGGGGGGGGGGGGGGGGGGGGGGGTAGCTCGCGTGATAACCTTATATATATTTCTTTAAGCGGCGTGTGGGGCCAATATTCTCTGTCGCTGTCGTCTGGCTTGACGCATGATGTTGTTCCTCGCTTCGTCCCGCGTTGAAGTTGAACGCGATCAATCTCGTATGTCGAATCAGGATGCGTTTGATGTAGGCCTCGCCGGTATTCGGGTTCACGATGCGTCGCAAAATCCTATAATAATTATTGTCGGGGTTTCGTTGCAAATACACCCGTTCCTGCGTACGCGTGACGGGTATACGCCCCTGAAGCAGACGCTTGACGATGGCAATGACGGCCTTCACCTGACCGCTGTTCATACCACGTATATCGTTCAACGTTTCCTGGCAATCGTGTTGAGACAGAACGTGAATCATAAATTCGTAATGTCTCAGAACGTATCTTGCCATGACTTGACTGACCGGTGGTACACCTCAGAATGAGACATACTCGTGTCTCCTCGGATAGTTTATAGTATCTATCGCTCGCTCTCTCCCTCTCTCACGCCTACGTGTGCGCACTCGCTTTCATAGCAATGGAAAACTCGATATTGATAAAAAAAAATCAAATTTATTACGACATATATGAAACAGGTTGTACAGTCAGCAAGACAAACACACTACACTACACTATGAGAGTCCTCAACGTTCGAATGACTCTCTCGGCATAATTTGCTTTAATATCTTCGTTCTGCGTTGTAAAGAGTTTGATAGACCGACGCTCGGTAAAGTCGTGAAAAGTCCCTTTAAATTCTGTCCCTTTATCCACCCTGATCTTTTTAGGTTTGCGTCCATCCTGTGATAGTATAGTGTTCAGTCCCTCGACGACGGACTCGGGTTTCTTTTTTCTTAAAGGGGCGACCCATAGATAGCGAGACAAGATGTCTATGGCAATGAGGATATAACGTACACCGTCGTTGGCTTTGGCATAGCGACTCATATCCATTACATCCATATCCCATTGCTGATCTATAGCATTGACTATCACTTTAAGTCTTTGAAACCTACGTTTGACCGGTTTGTGTAAGGTGTAGGCGTCGTGCTTACTCAACTCGGCTTTCACCTTAGAGATCGTGGGTACGTCTTGACTACGTCGTTTTAAATTCTGTCGAAATTTAGCGGGAGAGAAGTAACTACCCGCCGACTTTGGATCGAAATAGATACTCTCTAACGTTTTCTGAGAGGACATGTTTCAAATGTCGTTAACAGCAACACTATGAGAATGTTCTGGGTAAACACTGCCTTATATAGATAGACATACAAACATATATCACATGAATAACAGACACGAGTAATCTGAGATATAACATTCTTTATTACGAATAGTAGCTGTACAAACTACAACATGAATATTGAAAACTATATCTATACATGTACATCAAATACATCAATATACATCAACATAGTATGCATCATGTGGACTATGTCTTAACGAAATGATCTTTCCAAATATAACATTTTTAACACACGATCTTTGATGGTGTGTAACCATTCGCTCGTCTTATAATGTGTGTTCAGATAGTCCTTGCATCTATAATGACACAGAGCTAGGGAAGACACGTTGCTCAAGTCGGGATCATCGCGCATCAGCTGAACCCATTGGTCAATCACATGATTATCGTTCACTTCCTCCAAAGCCGTGTTTATAAACTGCTGTAGTTTCTCATTCTCGAACACGTCCCGACAAGTATGATATTGTCTCTCGGTTTGTTCAAACATGCATGCTATACAGACCTCATTTCCAAGACGTTTGATTATATGACAGAGTTCCATGGTGTAACATAGCGTGAGTAAGGATATCATGTAGTCGTTCACTTCGAGGGATGAATGTTGTTGTACACAGATTGTCTTGGTCTTCTTAGTGATAACACGTTTTAAACGTTGGTCCTCGTTTAGGAACTTTCTTCTCTGCATCTCGTACACACTGATCACGGTCTTGAAACCATTGGCTTGATTGTAGATAGACTGCTTCGTGAATGTGATCGGCTTTTGGGTATGTGGGGTGATGTTGGGGGGTGTACATACTTCCAACTGTAGAATGTTACTTTATCACCCGTTATTTTATCACTAGCCATGTTCAACGTCCGTTTGAGAGAGAGGAGTACAGGATCGTAGACTTCGTGAAACCAATGCTCTGTATGACTCACTCGCTTCAGTGTAGCTTCTTTATAAGTGGGTGCTATTTTAGGATATGATGACACGTACACGTCTTGTCATATCCTCTATAGCTCTATCCCCTTCAACTGGGTTATGCATACACAGATAATATAGTCCTTACGCGTAGTTGAATATACATACTATTGCATGGTTTCTTCAAACAGTGCCCTCACTCTGAGAAGTTGTCGCCATTCCTCCGGTTTTAAGGCTATCCCTATACGAGTAGGTTTCAATTCCTGTTGACCCTCGGGTAGCCACCACTGTCGAACATCCACGATTTGTTTCGGGGGCTCCACGGATACAAAAACGTTCTCGCCCAACTGCAGGGAGTGAGCTGACTGTGACGAAGGTAAGCTTTGCTGAAAGTAGTCGGCCACCATCTTTTCCACATTCTTGATATGACCCCACTGCTCGAGAGAGAGTCGAATCCCTTTCTTGGTAGGATAGAGCACGCCTTCGGAACTCCATTCGTATTGACGAATGTCTATCTTCCACTCTCCACTCCAAAAGGTTGTCTTGACGTAGCGAGTGTTTCCTATATGAAACAGACTCTCTCGCTGATCTCTCTGCCGTTCGTCGTCCATGATGGATCCAGTATACTGAGTCTTCGTCCAGTCCTGAGATGTGTCTTGACTGTTCGTTGCCATGCTTCTAGAAAGTTCGTATGATCTTGTAAGTAATAAGCAATAACGCTGAGAAAGTGAGTACCATCTAACTCCAAGGACTTTCCAGATATAACTGACGTATAGCTTCGGGAAATGAGCTTTCAGTCACGTGATACATTCTAGTCACGTGATATCCAAGTCAGAACACGTGTTAGACAGCAGGTCTGAACATGCTTGAGTTCTATGATAAAATAGGTTTTTGACGAGACATCCTTCATTCCACCTTATACCATATATTTAAAAGTTTACAACCTATAATGTCAAAAACTCATATACCCGATATATATTTTTCTTGACTATTTTAATGAGGTTTAGTATATTCACACGATATCTAAAAGCACAGAACTATTCATTTTCACTGATATAAATATACTTTGTTTTATAAAACAACGTAGAAGCGCTTGCTAACATGAAATGGTTAATTATTCACCTCCGCCTGATTACGTTTTCCAGTACTATACGATAAAATTGGTTTACATGGATACATTTTGTTTTGTGAATAACTATAAACTACACTTCTTATAACATTAAATAGTGTAAGTTTATATTTTAAACATTGGCGAATCTCCTTCTAGACTTTTTATAAATTAAAACATAGATACGTTTTTCTGTGAATATATGTTTAAATATTTCAGATCTATAGGCAACTGCCATGTTCACGGTGTACAACCCCATACAGTGCAAACCGGATATAGTTCGCTGTACGCTCGTTCATTGGTTCATAGCTATGTTGACACGGGCTGCTTTTTCTCGTTTTCTATTTGTGTGAGTATAATTCACGCACACAAATTTGCAAAATACTTTTTCTTATACTTATACACAATAATTCACTGCGATATTCAATCATGACCCTCTGAAATCTTTCTCATATCAAAAACGCATTGCCGATCTTGCTCCTCCGCTAAGCGCACCACATATAATGTCGAAATGCTCTCATCGTATGTATTTTGTGGATACAACCTGATTATATATGAAATATATGATCATTAAACTTACACATGGACTTTAACATAGTTAATATAGAGCATTAATTTTTGGACACGAGAGCAAAATGTCACCCACCTATGTGCCACTACCATACAGTTTGATAGCCGCCAATACAGTTGGTTGATAGCACTTCCAACAGAAATCAATGTATGGTTTATAGTTCCAGTATGTAAGTGCATGGTTGCTTTTTCTTTTATAAATAGACACTCTTACTTAAATATTTTGGGTTATTTTGTTACAGGTGCATCCATTGTGTTTCATATTTTTTTTTATTTAGTTACGAGTTTCCAATTAAAATGTAGAAAACTCATTATACATGTGCAGTAACCGAAACTACACGTCCGATTTACATGCTAGGTAGTTATATGACTTATTTAACATTAGCAACCCAAATTTGTCTTTTTATCTGTTGCAAATAAGTTTCAAAATTATGTTTGACTGTTAGATATGCGTCAGTCGCGGTGCATTGTCCATCTTTCGATCAGAAATCACTACTTTTACAATTATATCGTCACAATACTGAGTCGACCAACATAAAAATGTTAATTTTCGGCAACAATCAGTACTTCTCGATAAAATAACGTCTGTATGTGTGACCTTGAATTAAATTCCGTCTGCTGCTTGTGTGACTTTCAAACAGGGAATGAGAAAGTCTCTTTCACACAAATGATTTCAAAATCACCATTGACCATTGGCCTTCTAGAACAGAGGTTAGGATCTGAAGTGAGTATAACCTCTGTTGGTAGAGAATGACGAATCAGAGATTTCCCCGACAATTGTGATCTCTTTGTGAGAGCTTAGATTGAGGTACCATGACAGAACTGATGCTTCCAGATGTTTTAAATAACTTAAACAAGTTGGGCAACAACACCGTCCAGATGACATACAGTGGTGTTACCAAACTTTTTGGAGAGTTGATTGGGTTGGTTTTTTAAAAATCACCTTGGGCAGGAAAAATAACTGCAGCAGTGTCAGAAGGAAACTTCCATAGGTGAATGTACATGTACGTTCCAACTGATTCTCAAATAGACTGTCTAAATTCTTTGAATTATGTTATATACAAGAATAATTAAAGAGTTGCGAGGAATTATACGGTTTATCTGCCCCGTGTTAATTATTTTGATAAACACCGAGCTTTAGCGTGAAGTTTGACATAATAATTCACGAGGGAAAATAATTCGTAATTTCGAGCACCGAGTTAGTTATTATTTTTCTTAGCCAAGATCATTTTATGCCTAAAAATCGAAAAACTAGACTTAAGTTCACGACCTTATAGATTAGACTGTAAAATACAAATTGTACTCCTACCCCATTCATAAAATTATCACACCTTCAAGATGCGGGCATCTAAATAGTTAATATATAAACATTATATAAACAAAATGAATCTTAAATTATAAGAATAAAAACTTGTTTATATTGAAAATATTGTCGCAGAATGAGAAAAATATTAGTAAATAGTGATCAGCAATCGAGCAGTTGCAAGATATGAATGTAATTACATCATAATTAACGACGTCACAAATTATGCATGCTGCTTCCCCCAGCAAATTTAGTACTGTAAATACAGTCTCGGAAACATGGATAGAACATGATTATCTATTTATTTTGTGTTTCTGACTTCTGAATTAAAATAGATATGTTCCGAATTGATCATCTATGTAATTGACCTAAAATAATACAGCTAAGCAATTGATAAATTGGTGTAAAATACTTCCGTCAACCAATGATTCAAGTGCAAGTTATATTTAGAAAATACTGTAATTCCCATGACCATTATGACAACTTTAATTCCCGTCATATATTTGCCAAGAACATTGGTGATCATGATTCCTTTATTCAAATTTTCAGACAACGTTTAATTGATATGTTTATTCAAAATTGGTCAAATACGCTCGAAAATAGCTCACGGTACACGCTTTATAAGGAATACAAATATACTTTTGGATCAGAAAATTATTTATCATCACAACTAACTTTTAAATTCCGCAATATTCTCATTAAATTTAGAGCGGGTTTGTTAAAATTAAAGAATAATGAAGGTCGCTGGCAAGGCATAGATTCGTTAATGAGGATTTGTCCATTATGCAACTCGGGTATAGAAAATGAATACCACTATTTACTTATTTGTCCTGCATATGCCACTATTCGTAAAACATATTTCACTTCAAACACGAGATCAAGTACGATTGTATTTAAGAATTTCCTACAGACAAAAACAATATCAATAACAAATTTAAGTTACTATCTTTATCATGGTTTTGAAGAAAGAAAACGTTTACTTAATGAATATGATATTAATGATTGAATGTGATAGATATATGCAATGATATTATACCCTCGACAATATATATGAGACGATATACTTTTGATTTATATGTTGCAAAACCGCTCTTCTTAATCTGTATATATGGTATGACATGCATGTATATATGTATTTGGGCCTATGGCCTACATACGAAATAAAGATTATGATGATGATGATGTAACTCGTCATGATGTGTGATATCTCTTGATCAAATGCTGGGACAACATATTAACACATTAAATGTTAATATGTCAATAAAGACACCTTTTAAACCAAATCAGATTTCATTACGTTATTGAATTTCGGGCTACATTCCATACAGCGATTCACTACGCTTCGGCTATGAACCAGTACAGTGATGCTGCATTGTTGCTGCTAAGATCTTTGATATCTTCATATCTAGGAAACTTTGAAACTTGAAATTCTACACGTACATGGTACAATCTATTAGGAATTCAATATTTAGATACATTTTGAGCAGCATGATTGTATATGTGAATAAAATCGAAAACGCACGGGCCTGTCAAATTTGGCTCGATGCGTTCGTAACGAAAATAATGTGTTTTCATAAACATACAACTATTTCTCAAGAACTTATTCACAAAACCTGTATGCATGTCACAAATTGATGAACCGGAGCCTATTTGCATACGTTGTAAAGCTGTATAATGACAAAAAAAAATTTGATCCAACGACCAACTAACACTTGACAGAGCTATGAACCAAATGAACGAGCGTACAGCGAACTATATCCGGTTCGCACTGTATGGGGTTGTACACCGTGATGTTGACACGCTTAAAAAATGTCTCGGTTTTTTAGCTCGCCTCTGTTGACAGAATAAACAGTCCATTCATGTTCAGTAGGTCAGAACGGGATTACGCGTATTTGTTCGGCGATATGGTAAACACGGCCGCGCCACGGTGCGATGACTCATGACACGTCATACCTAAAAATAGTTTTTTTGGCGCCAAACTACAAACTCGTTCGATTGGTCTTCTATACTGATGGGTAGTGTTACAAAAGACCATTGTTCTCGCTAATGATCATTGATAGGTTCATGAGCATTGGCGCATGGTGTAGTCTAATGATAGATTGACCTTTCTGACCCGTGACGTCATGCTTAAATTAGCCTATTAATGAGCTACGCTGCATACATTATCGGTTGCACGGTTGCACGGTTGCATGACGTCCTCGAGATCCCCCCTTCTATACAACTGTCATATTAAAAACAGTTTATTTCACGGAACAGTGTCGTCTTAAATCAGACTGACAAATCGGCTGCAATCAAACACGGCAGATTTTCAGAGATGCACAAAATGGTTTTGGAATGATGATCACTGAAAACAGAATATTGTACTTTTCAATCTGATACAATCTGTTTTATAAATATCAACATTACCAAATAGCGTTGAAGTGTTTTATCGTCGTTTTAGACTTTACCTATGTTTATCATTTTAACAGAGTAAACGAAGAACTGACTATTCTGATACAGGCTGTATCAAATCGTGTGGATGGTTTATTTTGGATGAGAGAGTATTGACAACATAGTGACACATGACAGCGGCATATGAACAAGAATAATCATGGAAATATTGAGAAATCAACCTGCTGATTTTGATAAACTACGAAAATTACAGGAGGAATCGCAAAAAAACAATTTTCAATCTTGATTCAGTATCGAATTTGCAAGCCGTCTTGGGAAGTTCAGTAACTCGAACAGAGCAAGTTGAGTTAATTTTGATACAGACTATAGCCCATCGTCTCGTTGACTGGTGTAACTGAACTGACATATACGAAGTGGCATAAATAAAGCAACAGTTATGGGAGTTAATCATGTTTTGAGAAAAGGATTTCGATGTGTGATAGCGCTGTGTATCGCTGCAGTATTCGCCTTCACCTTCCTATCAACGCAAAGGTAAGTTAGTTTTTCTTGAATTTCTCTGATATTTTGTTAGAACAAAGTCATAATTATACATTTTATAATATTTATATAATTTCTTTAAGAGCTATTAAAAAAGATGTAGAGATGACAGAAACCAACGATCTATGGATAGCAAGCTTGGGGACGGTGTAGGTATCTGATCTTAACATCGCATACATTACAACAAAGAGGTTGACTTGCATAGATTTTGGTTTTCCTTCATCTCTTTACAACGCTTGATAGATTTATTTACAATAAACAAAAGGGCTTGGTTAATGGAAAGATTGTGGTCAAGTGAATAGGATTTTTCCATATGCAGGTTCTGCAATCAGGTACCCCAGTTAAAATAGCACAGGGCATTTATGCGTCGGACATAATTTAAGGAACACACAAATGAGTGATTGTGTTGTAAAATTAGTACCTTTCTCATTAAATATGTCTCTCAATCAACACATAATGTATATAGATAGTTGTTTGTGTAAAACAAAATACGCAATGGTGCTTTTATCATATACAAAATAAGTTGGGGTTATTGAATTTTTATGATTAATATTTTATAATTATGTAAATATATAAATAGATTACTATTCATAATTTCAAAATTTGCATATATCTGTAACTATTCTGTCCAGTATATATTGTATTATTTAATGGCAATTATGTATTCTTATTCTTCTTATTTTTCATTTTCCTCTATATCAGTCTCTGTCCCAGTGTTTGGGCTATTGCAATATATAAGATAGGTATCAGTCTATCAAGCAGTGCGGTGGACCTTTAACTTTTGATAAGCTGCCGGAAATATGTGTTGTATGTGGCAGATTATTATTAATCCCTACAAAATATTTTTTTATCAAAAATGAACTATTTTCATAATAAATAGTTTTGTTACTTAATCCCTCAATGGCTGTGTGAGCAAATGATATTACTATATACCTTAATTCTCAACACCAATAACTTCCTGTAAGAGAGAATAAACTTGAATTATGAAAATACAACTAAAACAATTCATGGATACCAAATCATGTGCTCTACATTATTAACACCATAAGACACAGGCTGGTCTATTCCATTTCAGTGATAGGGGTGCATGACTATGTAGGCAAACTAACACCCCTATTGTATGCAGTCATCTATATTGACTGTAGGCAAAGTGGTGTAGGCAGAAGAAAACCTTACCAGTGAAGTTACAAACCGTAAACAACACCATCGATATTGGCCATGTGCTGTGCGTTGTAAACATGTAATAGTTTATTCTTCATTCATCGTTGAGTCGACCGTTTTTCAAGTAATGGTAACCAAAGGTAGAGACTATAGAGGATATTACATGTATGTGAGTGTCAATGTGGTACGTTGTTTACGGCACGATTGCCTGAATGTTGGTACTTCCCAAGCGAGAGCAAATGATTATACTGATATCTACATGTTAGTAGTAGTCTCGTAAGCATAGTGGCACATGTACACTGGTATAATGTTATATGTATTATCTGCGTCGTGAAATGGAGGAAATGTGTCAACATCTACTAAGATTACATGTACATATTATTTCTACTTGTCGTTTCTGTATTTAGGGTTCATGACCGGGAGAGCTTAACTGGCAGCAATCCTCTGCTGAAGTGTAGCCTTGGCGGTACTTGACCAACAATGGTGACCAACAAAGTTTTGAAATTTATTAAAATCATTATGACACGATACGATTTGTCTTTCCATAATATGACACGTTTCTCTCACATATCATATTCAGAGGAACCATGTGAGTATTTGATGCTTTTTCAACTTTATTTTTTTCTCAATTTTCAAAATTGTTATGATATTGCAGAAGATAACCTAGACGGCCATACAGTAAGCTAACCTTTCTATCTAAACTAATTTCGAATACAATTACGATGTTTCAATCAGTATGAATCACCATTAAATAGATATAACATCAGTCTTGAGCTTTGAACATAATATCCGTATATGAAAATAACGTTTCATATACTAGTATTTCCTTTGATATCACTCAGACTGTGGAATTGAAACAATGCTGCAATCTACATGTATGACATATATAGTTTATTGTTTAAGCTGTGAATACGCCACAGGTACATACAAAAGTAAGTAGTACAACTCTTGTTTTCATTCAATCAAACATGAGTTGAAAAAAGTTATATTTCATAATTGGTATACATTATACATTTTTCTCCACATCCATTCATACAGAGTATCGAAGGACAAATAAAAATGTGTTTTAAAACAGTTTTATTTTCAAACGTTTAAGAGGATATCGATATTGTCATTGATGACATGAATATGTTTTGAAAGAAATATAACCTTAATTCAGTGGATACATTTTTAATGAATATGTATATTTACGCGAAGCTAAGTCTGAAAATACTTCAATTAATCTGCTAGTCGCGACTACATGTGCAGGGCTGCCCACTTTTGGAGTATTTTGTACACTTTACAGTCCTAAAATAGGATTGTACACCAATGTTGCAAATTGTACACCTCTTCTGTGGAATTTCATTTAATACATATTGGTTAGTAGTAATGGAGTTTTGCACTGTTTCATGATAACTAAGTCCCATTAAACAAAGTCAGACACTGATTATTGTTGTCAAACCAGAGTATATCTTGGAACTAACAGTATCTTACGAACTTCATCAATTTGTACACCTAAAATTGACAAAATACTCCAAAATCGCTATGTATCTACACTTGACATGAAAGGAGGGTAGGCAGCTCTGCATGTGAAATGAATCAAAATATAAACTCCAGAAACTACTCTACGGTTATTATTCCGGGGACTTATTCAATATTCTACATTTTAGCCTTGTTGCAGCTCCCCCACTTCTTGAAACTTATCTCTCCCGGGACATCCGACATAAACATTTTAGCCTTCATGGCACGACATGAATCTGAAAACAAAAATATAAGTCGCTTACTTTTAAGAGGAAGATTTATATATTTGGGGGGACTCATGATTTAATGAAGAAAATTTTAGATTGTATTTAGACAATCATTTTCTGTTTCGGATTGAATCCACTTGTTATGATATTTCCTTGAATTTGGTTCATTTCAGAATATCAAATTATCTTTGTGAACATTTAACTGTTTCAGAAATAAACATACATTTTCAGCAGTGGTTAGCGCGTTCGGCTTCGGGTCAAGGTGTTACGGTTCCGGATCCCGCCAACGGCATGGCAACTTTGTCTGCAGTAGAGAACGCAGTAAGGTTTGGGTGCAATGCTACACTGAATTTCAGCGCAGTATCACCCATGATTTCCGAGTTCCAGTCAATGCTCGCAGGTTTCACCGCAATGCATAGTCACACGGTGTTACGGGCTTTCTCCCTGTCATACAGCGAGTCGTGATAGAAGTGAAATACTCTTGAAAGCGGCGTTAAAGGCTCAAATCACCTCATCTCACCTCGATTGACGAGAAATACTATAAAAGGGGATTTTGCCTTTTTTATTATGTCCTATAGTAATGATCAGTTAAAAAATCCAAGCAGGTTATTTTATGTATGTATGAAATGTATGATGCATGAAATTGTGACTTCTTCCTAACTTAACACGTGTCTATCGAATGTGAATCTATCGAAAATATACTTTTTCTGACAGCAACAGTTTGTTATGTCCCCCACAAAGCTTTGGGGGCCTTAATGTTTTCGGCCCCATCCTTAATTCCGTCGTTCTGAAAGTGGTATGTATTTAGACTCAAAGGTGGAATGGTGCCAGCCTTTTGCTACATAAATTGTTCTGAATGTTTTTGTGGTTTCCCCTTAACAAAGATGCCAGAGAAGGAACACACATTGAACTCGGAGGATATAAAAGGAACCCTCTAATATGGAAGCGAGTTCATTTATTCTAACAGATCAACCCATTTAGATTGTCTTGGGGATTGTAACATGGCTTCGGTATATCCTTCATTCTGATAGGTTGATTCCTCTATATTGATTGACGATGAATACCCGCAAATTACCTGGAGAGAGTCACCGCGAACTGATACATCATGCTTGGTGAAGTCTACTAACGCCAACAAGGGAAAATGCCTACAGTCTAAAACAAGCAACTTTATCCATCAGTGGTTTTAATTTTACAGCCTCCAACCTGTTATCAAAGTGGAATGACCCATTACTTTGTGCACTAATGCTTACTAGATTCGGCCCGACTCAAGATTTAAGTTTTATGTTTCTCTTAATAACGATGCCTAACTCAAATCTGACAAGTGTCATTGTCATTTTCTGTCTGTGTACACGCGTAGATATCACAAATTACGTTCAATATGAATTAATTTCATGTAACAAGAATATTATTAACTTGCTAAATCCACCGCCCTGTTTTCATGCGACCGGGCTTTTCAAATGCAGTTGCCATGGTATGACGTCATAATAATGATCAACCGTTTTGAAGTCACTGTTGGTCACCGTGGTCGAGGGCAAGTTTAACATTTTTGTTCCTGAGAATTTTATTATGTTTGTTTGATGCCGTAGATAAATGTTTATCGCCATCTAAAAGGATTCGGTGAAAAGTGTAAGTCTCAGCATGTTACCATAGTTATGAGTGACACTGGTCGTGGTTACCTGAAAAGTGTTGCTAATGTATGTCATGCCAAGTATTTATATTTGTTTTGACACTTCTTACAAAAATCATCCTCGGTTACCCAGGGTTTTATATATGCTCCGTTACTCTCCACTATATCACCCCTGGGAAACTTCATCAGAGAAATCTGTACTCAAATTACCCGCCCTTGGCCGGCGTCAGCCAATCAAACTGCTACGCAGCTTAGACCTGCGATCCAATGACAATTCATATCACTTCGTTGCAAAGCACGCGAGGTCAATTTGTTAGCCATCCGTCACCGGTTATATCCCTTGACCATTTCCGGCTTATCCTATTGAGCATTTTCTTTGGTTACTTACTTCGTCACGCCGGCCAAGGTCGGGTAATTTTAGTACTGATTTCTCTGATATAGAATCCCAGGGGTGATATAGTGGAGAGAAACGGAGCATATATAAAACCTTGGGTAACCGAGGATAACAAACATGGAACAGTTGCAGTCCTTTCCACTCAGACTTACGCAAAAGGAGAGTTCGCACTAAAACTTCTGATACTTAATGGTCATGTTACAATATCAATGCATAGTTGCGTTTGTAAAATGTTTGAGATTTATTGTTATTCAACACCCTCATACATGTATTTAGTTTAAACCCGATTAGTATCTGATAGTCTGTCTAACGTGTCGATCGCGACTACATTGCTTTATGTATCTGCATCTATCTATATTTATCTATCTATAAGCACAGTCACATTTTTCCAGTGCAAAATGATAATTGTAACATGATTTCGGTGTATCCTTGATTCTGATTGGTTGATTTGCCTATGTTGAATGACAATGAATACCCGCAAATTAGTTGGGGCGAATCACCGCGAACATATACATCATGTCCACAATATCCGGCCCGACTGAAAATTTTATTTTTCTATTTCTCTTAATATGTGCCCCTTACTCAAATTTGACAGGTGGCATTGTCATTTTCTAACCTGTGTATAGCAGTATAGGCAACAAATAACTCTCAAAATTAATTAATTTCAAGTAACTGAAATGTTTTCAACTAGTAAGATTTGTCAAAGTTCAACCGTTTTGACGTCACAATGCTAGCGTCATTGTCACATCGGGTTAGGGCAAGTTTAAGATTTTTTTTCCAAGGTATTTTACTGTGTTGATGTCGTAGATAAATGTTTATCGCCATCTAAAAGGATACGTCAATATTGTGAAGTGAACAAACTTGAGTGGCACTGTTTGAGCTTATGTGTAAATTGTTGCTAATGTAAATATTAAGCCGAGCATTTACATTTGTTTTGACCTGACCACACCTCTTACAAAAACTGAACAGTCGCAAAGTCCTTTCCACTCAGAGATAGGTACGCAAAAAGAGAGTTCGTTTCAAAACGCCTGATAACTAACGGTCATGTTACAATATCGATAAATAGTTGCGTTTGTAAAATTTCCGGGATTCATTGCTATTCAACACCCGCAAATTTCAGCGTTTAAAACCTCCGGCTAACGCCGTCGGTTTTAAACTAAAATTGCGGGTGTTGAATAGCAATGAATCCCGTAAATTTTACAAACGCAACTATTTATCTTATAATTGCTACCAGGATAAACGCAACGTCTAATTATACTTTCAGCAGGACCAGTTTCTTCCCGAAAGTCACAAGTCTTCAACAAGTTCACAAAGTGCACGTGGCAACACTGTCCTACTGGGAGGACGTGACTCACAACGACCTGAAGCTGTCTGATATCAGGACTCTTGCATCTTCCCGTAGATCGGAGCTGCGTATAGTGAACAGAAAGGAGTCTTACTTTGTTGGGGACGTGGTGGATGTCCTGGTGATAGTCAGAGATGGAACCGGCCAGAGGAAAACTCGAGGCGGAGATGAGGTTAAATCTCAATTTTCATTTATTTTGTTAATCCTATTACTAGAATATTCTATTACTATTACTGCACAAAACAGTCTGTTCATCAAATCAATAAATTTGGTTTCAATACTCCATCATACATAAAATTTTCCAAACGGTGTCCATCCTGTCCTGTGTGCGTTTCTTTACTGTCTTGATGGATACCATACATTTATGACGTTCTGGCTTCCAATAAGATATATTTTGTGTACAACAACCTGTCACGATCTGTCACCCCAGATAACACTCATCTGGTGAGCCACTATTAGCTGCTCTAGTGGCCTAGTAGTAGTTTGTCCAACAGATATAGAAGGTGTGGCAGAGGTGGCAGTCAGCTAGTGGCCCACTATAGCTATCACACCCGTGGGCCACTTGCTACGAACCAGTGGCAAGCCCCTAGCTATCTACCACCAGTGGCCCACTCCCTATCACACCCGTGGGATACTTGCTACCCACCAGTGGCAAGCCACTAGCTTTCAAACTCGTGAGCCCCTTGCTACCCACAAGTGGCAAGCCACCACCTATCTGCCACCATTTCCCCACTTACTATCACGCAGATGGGCCACTTGCTACCCACCAGTGGCAAGCCACTAGCTATCTACCACCAGTGGCCAACTAGGGGGTTTGTTATCTGGGACGTTCCTGTCACGGTTTGTGAAGGGTCTGTCACGGTATGTCACGATCTGACACGCTCTCCAACGATCTGCAATGATCTGCAACGCTCTCTCACAAAACGTCACGTTCCCACACGCTCTATTGCGACCTATCACAATCTATAACGATCTGCCATGCTGTCTCACATTCTCTAACGATCTCTCCCGCTCTCTCATGATCTGTCATGCTATCTCACTGTGCCACGATCTCTCACAGATATTTTACAGGGACACGTTTTGGGTCTTCAAACTAATCACCTTAACTAAAGGACAAAAGAAAGTATACCACTCACTTGTTTTCGATTAATTCAACATTTTAAAGAAATGAGATGCATTTGATTATGGCACGATACACTAAAACCTTTCGGCGCCAGTTTGAATGAATTAAATTGTTGACTGGTTAATGTTTTAATTAAAATATAATGTTTAAGTAGACAGGGGTAAGTAACGAAATTTACACCAACATTACCCCTACCATGTTTAAAATGTAAATGTGTACAGAACGAGGCATATTTTTTATGTGTTATATACATGTCGATGAACAGTTGTGTTTTATCAAAACTAATTTTTTTGGGAATTTAAAAATTTTAGTTTTATTTTTTAATGTTTTTGTTTTTTTTTAAAACACGTAGAATTATTCTTTGACTTTGACTTCTTATTCTTTTGATTTAATTTTTTGGACTAATTTCCAACACTGTTCACTTTTTTAATACGACGTCGAAAACTCGAGAAATTTGACATTGAAAATACATATGATAAATACAACTGAGTGTTATACTTTCTTTTGTCATTAGTTTATGATTATCCAGGTTCGAATATGGAGCCGAGGCCCAGGCCTGACGGGTTCACTGGGAGCTGTAACTGACGTAGGAGACGGTACCTACCGGGGACGAGTGAAGCTCTTCTGGGCCGGAAGTACAACCATAAAGGCTGAGGTCTTCACTCCGCGGGAAGGTGTTGCATTTCTGTTCAAAATAGTGAAGGCTGCGATTACTCAGTTTGTGTATACTGGAAATTTCAGCGACGGGTCCGTTTCTGAACAGGTGAGGTGTACTGCAAGTATAGACACAGCTCTGCGTTTCACGGGTTACTGTGATTTGACTCTGAGAAATCACGGTTTGCCCTGGTTCTGTGCCAGGCCAAAGCATATTCCGTGTTCCAACTGGTCTCTACATGTTCCAACAAGCATACCTCTCCAAGCTTCCAGTGTCGAGAAACAGATGATGAAGTCGTGAGTAAATCCATACAGACCTTCGATGACTTTAGTAAATGTATAAATCTACAGGTGTAGACTGAATTTGATTTGCACAGATTATAACTGTAAATAATTTCTTTATCCCAAATATTCACTGCATTATGTTTCGCAGTAAACATGGCAGCCCCCACCCCTTCCGATAGGTAGCTGATTATTTTTCAATAATCACACCTACAAAAGAAACGCCGGCAACAGAGTTCAAAGCAAAATACTGCTATCGGATAAAGTAGATTTTGAGTGCCTTTTCATTCTTAACAATTAACCTACATCGATAATGAAAACAGTGAAAGCACCTAAGTCCTAAGAAATTACGCAAGTCGTAAGAGTTGCATGTGTTCAAATTGGGAATATAGAGTGTTGAAAATGAGAGAACGGGGATTCCTTATACCTTATTTTCTTAACTGATAACAAAGAATTAATAGTAGCCATTTAGGAGATAAACCTATTGTGTTTGTGTCTAACATAAATTCGAAACCAATTGTTATCATTCGGGGCCGAACGTGTCAGCGTTCAGTGCTACAGCGCCTTTAAAGCCTCTTGTCTTGATTGTATTTTGATGAAATTTTCAATTCAACATTGCCCAAATATTTATTGAATTCACATACATGTATATACAATGGCCAAAAACATGTCCAAAATGAGTGCTAAGATTTTAAAAACTTTCTTTGAGATTTTGCTCCTTGTAAAGATAGACTTATGTTTAGTAGTTGACTGGCCACTTGGTTTTACTTAAAACGACATCGTATAATAATCAGAACGTACTTACCATGCACCACAACGGACTTCAAATTTCAATATGCTACACCTCTATTGCTTCAAACTTTATTTTTAAAATTAACAATAGAACTCACTCAGTGTCAATACTACGTTATCACCATCAATACCCTGTTAACTGGTCATTAATGCAGATTAGCAGTGAATTTTTTACGTTTTAAAAGAAGTATGTTTTCGTGGCCCACTTTTGTAATTTCAGCCACTGTCAGTTAATGCGGGTTGGACTGTGTGGGTATATGAGGAATATTTGAGCTGAGTTGGCCAGTTGGTTGGTAAAATTAACCCTCCGGATCCGGAAACCGAATAACCATTAAATATAGCCACTTACATAACTCAAGATATTGTTTTTTTTATAAAATTGATTAATTGGGATCCGGCTTAATAGGTTATCACTGTATATCATTTCAGAATGACGCTTCGACCTTCTATGAATACCATCAAAATAACATCAAACAAAGGTGAGTTCTTTACGCTATTGTGGTATACATGTATATCCGAACATTTCACTATCCGAACGTTTTTGATGAAAAACGGAAGCGATCGGATTATCGAGGCATGACTGTATCTCATCAATTGATCATTAAGAGTTAACGTGATTTGTTTTAAATCGCTTGCTCTAACACTTCGCTTGAGGGATCAAAATGCATCGGGCGAAAGCACAGTCGTTCAACTGTCGTCTGACAGACCAATGACTGACATCATGGTGCGATTTAAATTTTGTTACCACGCTATACAGTCACAAGTAGTCCATTTAAAAATACGACCACATACGTTCTGCTATACATTCTACTGACATCGTTTTATGCCATGTAGGCCGATATTGTGTGTAACAGTCTGCATACTTAGTACCGCAAAACGACTAATATGATCAATGTACAATATAGTAAAAACAGTGTTCATTTCTAGCATCCGATCTCTCTCAATTCAATGACGTTGTATGTACGATACACTTACTGTACTTTAGTTGCCAATATGTTCCCGCAGCTCAACAATAATACCACGATTGATGAACTTCTAATAACACAGGGGGTAAGCCCTGTCCATGCTAAACCGGAAGTTGGCAGTCGTCAACAACCATTTTCCCGACAGACAGTAGTTTTTCAACTGGGGTGGGTCAATGAACATGTTACCAGCTTTTAAACTTCCTCTTCTGCAGCATCAGTTACTATGCCACCACAGATATGCGTTGCTATGAAGTTACTTGCATCTTGAAACAATAGCGGGGGGAGAGAAAGGGCCTTTTGGGGGCGTCTGTGGTCTATGGCAGAACGGATATTTCAGTTTGGCCGCCATGAAAAGCTAACAACTAGAGAGTTGCGTATGAAGATACCAGTTCATTTTTTAACTTGCGGATGTCACCTGAGGTATCTGATGAACTGCTGAATAGTCTTTCTTGTTGACTAATAAACTGTCAAAAAGCCCTGGAACCTCGGCTCAAATTCGCAGTGACTATATCATAATACGATTTGCTGAACTTTGATGCAATACAACTGTACGGCCGTGATTGATCTCGATCATCACTATTTGGGAGCAGGATTAGATGCATGTCACCCTACAAAAGACGCACCCATATAATGTCATCCCCGTAACGGCAAGCAACACATCCAATCGGTTAGGATTACCTCCCAATATATTCTTGGCATGGGACAGTTATAACCCCTCGTGTCGGCACGATTCTTCACAAATAAGACACAATCAACTTAATTTTAACCCGACTTACATCCGGCAGACAGAAACGATATAAAAATAATGTTGTTCCAAATGGACATCGCTATTTTCCGACTGCTGTTTAAAAGACATGTTAAGAACAAAGGTGAAATCGGCTATCAGTTTTCGAAATTGAAATCACCACCACCACCACCACCATCATCATTACCATCATAATCATCATTAAATTACCTTCATCAACATCATTTTCAGCATCATCATAGTCACCCCATTGTCAACAAGAACACCCTCATCTATCTTTGACATGATAATGGTCATCATCATCCTGATTGTCATCATTATCTTTGTCTATCATCAATATTTTCAGCATTTACAGGAATTCCTTCATCTCTCACCACCACCTTCAATAATTTTTGTTTTCTGTTCAACATAGGATTGAAACCCAGAGGATCACACTCAAAGACAAAGAGCAACCTATCGTCTTCAGTTCGTTGCAACGCAGTTCCTGCAAACCTTACATGGCATGTAAGAAGCCCTGTCGGCTACGCTTATAGTGGTAAATGGTTCTCATCATCCTGTTCAAGTGACTACAGTCTTTCAGTAAAACCCACTAGCCAGTGCCTGTCTGGCAGACGGTTCTGGTTCCTTGGAGATTCCACAACACGTCAGATCTATGTTTACTTGATGAAGGCTCTCAAACTTCAACAAACAACAGCAGAGTGGACCAACCCAAAATCTTACAACTTCTCAATCGCTGAGGATAAGCTACGAACGTTTAGTATAGCCTATTCGGTCCATGGTCTCCCATTTGGATATGGAGGACGAAGGGTACGACCCAGTCAGCTTGTGGCAACGCATGCATATATTGACTCCATAGCTGCTGGGTCTAAAGATATTGTTCTCGTACATTATTACACTCACTTTCAAACGATGCACCCTGATGTTATCAGACCGACACTCCGTAAAACAGTTGAGGCCATTCAGAGGCTTCACCAGCGAGCTCCTGATGTGATGTTCCTTATCAAAGGACCCCATGCTTTTCAGTCTAATCTTAGGTCTATTCATGTAAACGACTTCTGGGGAAATGTTCTTGGTGATATTTTCAGAGAGGAATTTGTGGCTGTTCAGGACTATGTGGTGTACTTAGATCTGTGGGATTTGACCGCCGCTATGGAAAATGTTGATATCCATCCAAAAAATGATGTGCTCAAAATGACAGTGAACTATATGTTATCCTTTACGTGCCCAAATCTTAGATAACTTATTTACCGGTCGTGAACGTTTTATCACGCCCTTCTTCTATGCCCGCCACAACGAATGTTTGATGAAAGTTTCTAGTTTATCTGTATCCAGATCAAGCAGTCTTGATGTGGTTTTTCGGTTTTTCAACATATTTGGATTTATGTTTTTGACAGTTTCCTTGGCAACGCATCTATGGATTCGTTTTCGTATCAGAGCTCAAGTTCACGACTTAAATCAAATTAACTTGGTATGTGAAACAATAATCATGAGTTACGGAGTAGGTGTTGCTTTAGGGTTTTCAACATGGTCAATACTAGGCAATAGCTCATAGAAATGTTCGACAAAAAATGTTTGATTAATTAAGGGTTCGTTATAGAATAAAGATTCAGGTATAGAATAAAGCTTCGTAACCATTGTTTAATAGAGACACACCTTCGCCATTTAACTGACTCATTCAGCTTGTTGTGTTGCTTATTTTATGATATATATATATTCATTATATATATAAAATTGTTAATTTCATTGCGACAATATGAAATGATATTTCTTTTTTGTCTTAGTGCATTTAACTGTAAATATTATTTATTTAAGTGCTAAATCTAAGTATGCTTTTAACTGCTCTATCAGAATCAATCCGTTATTTATTTGTCTTTATTTTGTTTCATTATACTTCAATTGGATCGGTTGACAAACAATGGATGACACACGTATATATAGACCTCTCCACGGAGCAGTGAGTCACGACGCACTCAGTTACTCCCCTTTGTGGTGGCGCTAGCGTCGTCCGCCATTAAGCGGCTGCAAAATGACGTTTTACATTAGGGGATGGGTCGAAAGCTGTAGCTTGTCTCTAAAATAACTTTAAGTCCAAGTTTTGGGTGAAGGCGAAACATATATCAATTTAATCCTGTCTGTTTACTGCTTCCAAAAATTGAATGTTTCATCGGATACTAATTAATAATGAAATTAGGGCATGTTAAAGTCATGAATCAGCATGCAGTTTCGCAAAAGGTCTTAGTTATGGAAAAACTTATTTTTTTAAACAAAAGTTCTTAATACATATCCACATATTACATATCTTCTGAAAGAGAAAATGTTGTTCTGGTCCAACTGAGTTTCTTATATAAAGATAATACATTTTTGCAAAATAAAATTCATAAAAATGCGTTTTTTCCTCAAACTGTTAGCCTACATTTCATTTATGATTTGAAATGGCAATGAATTATTAAGCCCCGATTCAATTCATGGTATAAGAAACAGATGTTTGTGTAACATTGAGATTTGGATTTTGTTTAAACTACGAACATCAATTTTCAAGAGAGTTATTTGAATTTCTGTAATGGGTGAGATTTCTTTCTGAGCGAAGGGAGATAATTCTTCTCATTATTGTTAACATTTCTCATATAATATGCAATCAGGTAACAACTGTTTCTTCCTAAAAACGTTACAAACGCATTATGGAATTATATGTTATAAAAATATAGATTATTGAAAGAGGAAATATATAATTGTTATATACCCACTATTCTCGCAATGGCATAAATAGCCTATGTAAAATAATCGCAAATATGGTAAACTATAATTAGGCCTATGCAGCGATACACAAAGTGTACGTGAGAAAATGAAGTTTTCTTAAAGGTGTGCTAAGTCTTTTCGCCTAAGATATCCATTTTATGTAGAAGCAGTTAAAGGTATGTGTGTTTAATGAACATAATTAAATTTGATGATTAAAAAGAATTTTTAAAAACTTAGGTTTTCCCCCTTGCTTAACGTTTAGAAAGTGAATCATTTTTGGGTTATGAGAATGATATGATTGAGAGAATTTATGTGTTTGGTTGGCCAAATAAAAATAGGATTATTTGGTGTTAAAAACGCCACATTTCTGACCACAAAAGCATGTAATAAACATAAAATGTTGTATATTTACAGTGCAATATCACTTATCTCTCATCTAATGACGGGTGAAAGAAGGTATTTTCATAAGTGGTGCATTCACCTAAATAGGCCTATGCTTCATCTTCCTACATTGCTACTGTGCAAAATAGTATTTAACAAACTATACTTGAACAATAAGGTTAATTCATGTTTTGTAGTTCATGCATATTTCCAACAAATGTACAAATATATAGTATTTCATTCTGTTCTTATAAAATAACATACGAACAAAAGTTTACACAGCAGGTGGCCACATTATTACGTACATGTAACGTAACGTAATTCCCATAGACTTACGTGTTAATTAGCTGTTGCGAGAATAATTTTCATGAATATATTGTGTGTCGATTAATTCTGAAATCGTTACCAAAATATAGGAAATCATCTCAGCTACAGATACATAATTTCCATAATATTTTCGGATAATCATTAAGAAACCCACCTCTTATCAAACAACACATAGCCTACAACATACCGATTAGATTTAACATGGCCGTCAATCAGACATTGGAATCAAAATTGTACATGCGACGTTTAAATATGTGTCGTTCGAAAACGAATGAACTGATAGATGAAAGGTATGTGCCTGTAGCTGATATTATTACCAATAAGTCCGCAAAATATGACAGCAATGGGACCTTTAGTTAATTTATGAAAATTATTTCCGCAACAGCTAATTAACACATAATTACGTTAAGTCTATGCACATTTGGTACAGATAATCTTGAATAGTCCAGATATGAGGCCTTAATATGTGTCACTATTGACAATTCTTGAAATACAAAGAAGAAGAAAAACCCAACTATTTTCACAGATACAAGTAAGCTTTAGTTCAAAACTACGTTCTTGAAAGTGATATTCGCCTCCATTCAAATACCCTAAGTTTCCGTGCGCTTTGATATCGCCGATTTACATCTAACAACACACAGAACTGTTATTATCTGTTAACTTCTTCAATCTATTACTCATGAATCGTTGTTTGGCCAGTAAGTTTGACGTCTTTTATACAGCGTAAGCGTTGACTAGGCACCGTCTATCCTTGATTACGTCATACTTGATTGCCGCAGCGTTGCAAATAACATAGGCTAGTTTAACGTTGCAGCCGCTTAATGGCTGCCACAAAATGGCTGCGCCCATGAAATAGGCCGTGGAAAGGTCTATACCCACGTGCAAAATGATGTCGGAGAAAGCAGATGTTGAATGTATTCGATAGACACATGTTTTGTAAAGAAGTACTCACAATTTCATGTAATTTGAGAGAATTGTACTTTATTACTGTCTGTTCAAATACACATGGGATGCCCTTTCAAGATGTTTTTGGCAACAATGTCTGTTATTCAAGTTTTAATAATGAAGAGTAGAAATTGAATTAATAAAAGATGACATGGACATAAATGACCTTCTTCAGTTTAAATTTTGGATGCAGTAGGACGTCATTAAACAAGCCAAAAATCGCTTTTTTTTTTATAAATACGCTTCTACACTGTCAAAAGAAACGCCTACCAGATATCTTATCAGATTTCGTAAAACTATAGTGAGCAGTTAAGCAATATTATAGCATTATGAAGTTGCACGATTTCTGCATAAAATATTTTAATTTCAGAAGTTGTCATGTCATAAAAGAATGGCGAATGTTGAATGAGATAAATGAATTGTTCAGTTTTCGATCAGTGCTTGGTCAGAAAAACACTTGAAACCGATTTTCATATAACCACGAACAACAATACAGGCAGGCATTTGCATTAAAGTGGTGATGACGCTACATATGTACCTGGTTTTCATGAATGTTATTGACTCGAATCAGTTTTTCCACGATTTCAATGGACTTTCATAATAATTTGTTCTCACCATTGATTATATTTCAGAAATTATTAATTTTCATTTTTCGTTTTAAGGAAAATGAAGTAGGCATTTCTTTTAGCCGACAGTACTAGTGTATCTCGTCTGGTTAAGGAGTTCCCAAAACGACGATTTTTTTATACGTGTGTTTCTCAGAAATATGACCAGATAATGCTTTGGAAATTCATATTAAGTATGGTTGGGTTCTGACGACATGATGTAGCACTTTTTCAGTCGTATTTATCGCCAGTGGATTGAAATATATTGTATTTTGTATTGGGACGTTTCTTTTGCACGTGAAACTGGCCCACTTGGTGTCTGCCTGTCTTTAACCCAAGGTTATTTCCTCGGTCCCTGCGCTTACTTGAATTGCGCTTTACTCAAATGTTTCCATATACACCGTATATGTGTTTGTAAATTATTGATCAAACAATAACACAAACAGTGTTTAGAAAATAATTTTTTCGAAAACTGACTTCTAGAACTTCTAGAATGCCTCTCAAACAGTTAAGTACACTCAACATTCAACATTAATCTATTTGTGAGGCATTCTAGAAGTTATCGTATGCTTGATAACGATATGCCGAAACGTTGCCATTGTAAAATAAAGAAGGTGATCATCCATAAAATAGCCTCGTCTTTCCGAGGTATTTTGAAACGGGAAATAAGATAGTGGTATGTCTTAAATGATACTTGACATGTAAAATACATGAACTGCATGCCTTCACTTTATTGTTCCAAAATAAAATAAACATTCCGATATTTATGGTAACGGTATAATGATCTAACCGTCGCCATTGTAAAATAAAGAATTTGATCATCCATAAAATATTCTAAGTTGTCTTTTTATTACACCAACTTCTAGAATGACTCTCAAACAGTTCAAAATACTTTGATCCATGATTTTGGTCATTGATTCTCCTTGCAATTGAGATAAATGAGGAATATCCTTGTATGCAAGGTGCAGATTCAGACTCTTGGTGAGTTTCATTCAGGACTTTTCCAGGATTTGCTTTCAATGTCCCTATCACTTAAAATAATAATTAACTGGACACTTGTATAGCGCTCTTATAGCAGAATAAGCGCTAGTTGCCACAGGGACATTGGAATAAATGTGTTTTCAGTCTTTTCTTGAAGAAATTCAGGCTGATAATTCCACAGTGAAGGTTCTGCAATTCTGAAAGCTCTCTTTCCGACAGATTTGTTAGTTCTTGGCACATGGAGCTGGAAAGTGTTCTCTGATCTCAGCGACTTCGCTGGCTTGTACTCACTAACTTGCCATGTAGTGACGTGTAAACCATAGTGAGCATCTTATAATGAGTAACCTTATTCCCTAAATTTATACTGTAACAAAACAGAAGGCATGGTCTAACTTGTATATGCTTTATTTTCGGACTTGTGTTACAGAAATTAAACGGTTCCATAAATGATTACCCAAGCACAGTAATATTACTTTGCTGTTAGCTGTTCGTTTATTTTCTTGTATTTCAAACCTTTTCAATAAATTTTTGCTGCATGGTTCTTTGAAAGCGCTGTAGCATGCATGTAGTTGCATATAATGTTTGCTCAAATTTGCCATTTATTATTAAAGTGAATACAATATATTTGTTATGTGTAGATCTGTAGGTCTTGTTGCGAATTTGAGAGTTCAGACAGCATGGCTGACCATTCAATTATTGTCGCATATGTACAAATCTACTTTGAGCGTTTAGGTATCGCTACATCAGTCAGATCACTTGATCAACCTTTGAGTAGTCATTTTAATGTGAACAACTTAAAATAACTGCACAAGCTTAAGGGAAATGGACTCAAATGGCTTAACAGAACTATGTATATTCCTTTTAGAACTCTTTTAATTGATTAATGAGTATTACTTAGCCATTGGTAAGAAATATTTTCATTTTCGTGAGAGCACTTTATTATAGCAAGAACCCCGTGCTACAGCGCCTTTAAAACTCTGCTTTAGGTTTGGCGTGTTTCTAATGACAGAATTCATTGACGCCTACCATTCTTATGAAAGCAATATATAGGAATCTCGCTACGCTCCAACCTTCTTCTCTCACTCTTCCATTCTCGAATGACCCATGCTTGCTCGTTGCATCCCTTCATGATAAATCAAACAAGGGTAGGTATCGCCTCTTTTCAGATTGGTCCGATGGCTCACAATCTCATTACAATCAGACTGAACGAATCAGCGTTGTTGAACAGAGTACTGCACTGTATCAGTTCGCGATCTTTAACTCCAGCCAATCAGCAAAGAGGCGAAAAAAGTGTTCGGCGGCTGATCCGATATCTAAGCGTTGTTGTAACTGTATAATCCAAGGAAGGTGAAAGATCACAGTCACTGTAACTAGAAATGACCTCAGCCGAGCAGTATTCTGATAAAGTAAATTGTAAATGTAAATCTGATTTTAATGAGACTGCACACTCAGACCTATAACCAAGTAGTATTCAGAGTGGTGCAATATAAAGCCTGAAAAAGTTTAGAAACGATAATGACTGACCCATACATCAAAGAGCGAAAGAAGACTGCAACGGACACATTTTTTCTTACTCATACAAACTGAAACATTATCGTTAAAACCTGTGTTATATTCGTCATCCTCATGCAATGATATCTTATATTTCTCGTTACACATCATTAAACACTGCTGATTGTTTTGGTGTGAGTAATTAACCGTTCTGACACCTTAAAATAAATAATCAACATGGCTGGAGCTTGTCAGCCTCCAGTGATGTCCTTCACTGTCACACATTACATTTAAAATCAAAAGTTTTGGGTAATAACTTCAAGGAATACCCTAACCTATATACTCATGTTACCATCATTAAACTTGTATATGCTTGAAACAGCACAGCTTAAAGAAGTCACAACACGCCGACGTTTTCTATTTTCATTGCGTATTTACAGGAGGAAGTAATTATGTTCTTTACTTAACAAATGACGCGGGTATATATAATCCGAACGAAAATAAATAGTACTGTTCTTATAAATTCAATATTCAGGTTTATGCAACATTCACAATGTAAAAAATATCGCAAAGGTTACCGGAATGGTTGTTATAGGTGGTGAAATATTTGCCTGGTATATATAAGCCTTGCTATCCCTTTAACGTACATGAACATTGTGTACATTGTGTACATGTGTCATGTTTAGAAAAATATCGACTTTGATGCAAAAACGTCGATTGTTAAATAAGGTCAATGATCACTGATGCGCATTGATTCATTGAATTCAGTCATAATAGAATGAGTAATCCCCATTCTGCTAGTCAGCCGTGTAAAAACACCTGTGAAAGCCGTTTAGGTATTTAATGACTTATTGACCATTGTATCTAGTTATCGAGACGGAGGTATATATCGACCTGTGTTTGATGAAAACAGTCGCTAACCAATCAACCTAATCACCGTAATTTTACATTTTCACGACAATATTATTAGTTTATATAATGAAATGCACAAATCGGACAGTACGGAAACATACATATCACTCAACAAGACAGTAAATCCTTCATGCGACGCCATTTTGAGATGTGTGCATTTGGGTTAACACCAGGGTACTTCATTACTAATCATATTGTTTCTGAATAATTTCTCCTGAAAAAGCGAAAAAATGATATTTCCTGACATAATATAAATTATTTTACTCATGTTTGCAGATGATGTTGTTCTTGTGTGCGATACTATTCGTGAGTTACAAAATTATATATTTTGTATATTTTTTCCGAACATTCAGGCTTGAAACTTGACTTAGATACGACCAAGTTTGCTGTTATCGGAAGGGGCGATCGCCTAGTGAAAGCTAAACATGTTTCTAAATGACGAGCCCATAGCACCAGTTATTACTTTTATTTCTAAATATTCGGGTTTGATATTTTCTTCAACTTTTAAGATGGGAAATTGTATCAACACCCTTGAACTAAGATGTAAACGGCGCTAATTAATCACAGTTAAATTGGAATTATAGAGCTGAATGTCTAAAACATTTGTATTTGCAGACACAGCAAATATTACTTCATGTGTCCGAATGATTGGGAATTTTATCAATTGATTAAAATAGATTCATTTGATAGCTTACATAATATTCATAAATGACAACCCACAAACTCCTACCGCTATAATACTGTGTACGCTGTGTATTCACTGTTTACAAATGCAGGGTGCATGTTTGTGGTTGTCTGGACCTCCAAGACGGTCGGTGATAAGGTTACCTTTTTAAACGGTTTCAAGCCAGTTGCAAGTAATATGGGTTCTTTTCAATCATGATCATATATTTCAAAAGTCATCTCACGACATTGTATATAGAAAATTCAAATGTCTTTTACCTCCGGAAAAAAATATCTATCATGTAGGCTACACTGTTGACAGATATTTCGTAACATAATGATTAAATTAAAAGATTAAGATAAGATTAAAATATTTAAATTTTACGTTCGGTATGTTGTTATTGTCAGGAACGTAATTACTATAAACTGAAATAGTTATTAACTTTTCTTCTCAAGACGACATCATAGCAGTTATGGTGATATTAGTAACCATTGGCTGTATACAAACATTAGTCTGTCACCTAGACCCCTTAATTTTTAAAGAGCCTAGGCAAGTCTACAAAAGAAGACTATACAGAGCTCAGTCTGACAATGAACACATCTCAGAGGCTCTTTTTAATTTCGAGGTTTTAAGAATTCAATATAAACGATAAAGAAACATACAAATAGGATCTGGATGTACGACAAAACTAGTAAGGCTAATTTTAGAAAGCTTCACACATTCGTGAACGCTCAATACTTGGTCAAAGGGAGGTTACTCTACAGTAACAATGGCGACAGCTCACAAATATCCAGTGATGGTGGCGAGTGTTATCCGAGGTTTGGCGACGAGGATTCAGTTCCTGTTACCTGGCGTCTCCGTCACGGATTTACCTGTCAGTGAAGAGTGTAGGTATAGCATAGTTACCATGTTACCTGGCAGGTTTACTTTTTAGCCTTGGTCAAACTTTTTATAAAAGGAGGAGGCGATGTTTGGAAGTAGGGCCGAGTTCGCCTGCTCTGAATTGCTAACGATTGTTAACTATCAATTCAGTCGAAAGCTTATAGGTACATCCATTATGTTGTTTGGGGTCAAATATGCTAAACGTTAAAAATTGTGTTATGTTATTGGGAAGTACTAACTGTTGCCGATAAACTGATACATTTGGGTTGATCATGTTTAAAAGGTCATATATGATATAACTACTGTGCATGTAAATGGGACGTGTAGTTTCAGTTTCTATACATGCATAATGATGTTACTCTATTTTAATTGGAAACTAGTAATTATGATATATTTGGTGATTCGGTATGAATATGCGAGCCGAATGAACTTATTTGCACTGTAAACAGCACATATATTGTGAGTCGGAACGTATTAAAGCCTAATAGAATATTGTTTTATGAAACACAATGGATGCATGCTTCACGTCATTCGTAGATTGGGCTGCGCAAATGCGATTGTCAGACCATAGAATGTTAAGTGAGATTTGACAATATTGAACTCAGACACAAATGCAAACTTTAAGTATAAAAGATACCAAATGTATTTTACACAAAAGCCCTTCTGACAAAGCCCAAAAATGTGAAACATTTAAAAAAGTGAACTCATAAAAAATTATTTGCAGAAAAAGTTGACATTTTATAGGAGACATTTGTACCTGCCAACTACACAGTGGGGCCAGAAGAAATAATACTAACTTTTTAACATAGTCTAACATTCGATTTTGATCATCTTTGATGAAGATCGATATATCTCGTAAAGAGATATATACAGAATTGCATTCATGACTATGAATATTTTTGTTCAACCACACATGGGGTGCTGAAACTGTTATTTCAAAGGGTTTTATTTTAAAATAATGTTTGGTATAAGTTAAAATTGTATGAAAGATGGAAATCATGGACAATATGTTGTCGTGATGATGTTCCTTCTTTGACTTTACACTCCATGGCACATCATTGCTGTATGATGTCATAAATAAGCCAGAAAAACATATTTTATGAAATCTCCTGATTCAGAAGAGTTCAAAACAACGATTCAAATTCTTTCTTTTTTTTACAAATTCAGTTTAGTCGTCTTTATCCCTTGGATTAAAATATCTTTCTTTTTTGTTGGTACACATGTATATAGTTTCTTTGTCCCTGGTTGTAGAGTTGTCAGGCTCTTGTAGTTTTGTTCCTTGTTTATAAACGGCGTCTCGAAAAGCACATGTAATTCAGACGACTTTTTAAAAAATATCTATAAAGGTGATCGTATTATAACGGCTTGCACATGTGCATTATTTTTTGTTCCATGGAACATTTTGATTTTGCTCTGTGGTCTAGGATCTACTGAAAGATCAAAAGAAATTAATATTCCCTATGTACGAACAATAAATTTTTTTAAAGATATCTCAACTATCCTATTGTGACCTATTTTTGATTAGGTGTGAAATATAGGTATATTATAAAATGCTGTGACTAATGAGTTACGAATAATAGAAAATTATTGTTTTTTTTAAATTGTAATTTATCTGCGAATATCTACATGTTTTGACAATATTTATATCTGCTTTATATTACATCATCTGGTTTAAGAAACACAGACTGACTAATAATAGGAAACATTTTACTGAGGACTTTATATTGACGAAATGTTTTCACCCACGGTATCGTAGGGGGTGCCGATTGTTGAACAAATACTGAGATGAATTGTTCACAATATAATACCAAATTAAGCAATTTCCTGAAATGTTTGTATTGTGTCTCTTCAAGCGTAGCATACATGGATTACAAGAGCTGTTGCCTATTGTAACACATTATTTGCTTAAATAACACAAGCTGGATGAATGGACGACATTTTCATCTCTGTACAAATAGTGATTGCCGTGAATACAACTTTGATAGTGGGTTATTTTCTGATGTAGTAAAATTTCATTAAAAATAGCAGCATGCATCCATGCCATGAGATGTTCCAGTAAAGAAAAGCTTTTGCTTTCAGAAACAGGTTCAGGGAAACATCTTTATCCACTTAGTAGATCAAACTGCACGAATCAAGCCAAATAACTTTCATTTAGTGATTTGAAATAAACTGTGACAATGAACAATTGTCATTACATGAATGTTGTAATCACCAATTTTTTGGGACACATTTGAAACTTTGTGACAATAACTGACTTCACGACATTATCAGTGGTTATTTGGTCAGCATATATTTAATTGTCGCGTATGGATATATGTGTTAACTGTTACTGTTACATTTTTAGGTCATCAGGCCTGAAAGGCCCGATGGGCTTATGGCATGGCATGGCGTCCGGCGTCCGGCGTCCGTTCATCCGTCCATCCGTCCGTCCGTCCGTAAACTTTCGCATTTTCGACTTCTTCTCCAGAAACAATGACTCTAGAGAGCTGAAATTTTATGTGCAGACTCCTTGGCTAATGGGGATTCTAAATTGTAGATTTCGTGACCCCGTGACCCGAAATGGGGTCACAGGGGTCACATCCTTAAAAACATATTTTCATCTTCTTCTCCAGTTCCAAAAGGTCTAGAGAGCTGAAATGTTGTGTGCAGACTCCTTGGCCAATGGGGATTCTAAATTGTAGATTTTGTGACCACGTGACCCCAATCTTGGTCACGGGTCATGACCGAAAAACCTATTTTCATCTTCTTCTCCAGTTTATATGAAAGGTGAAATGTTGTGTAGAGATTCTTTGGTCAAAGGTGATTCTTAATTGTAGGATTGGTGACCCTGTGACTCCAAATGTGGGTCACAGGGGTCATGATCTAAATCCAATATTATTTTGCTTGTATTACTTGAGATAACTTAGATATTCAACCTTAGATAATAAATCAATAAAATCCTGATGAGCTACAGAGCCCATGGCTCTATTTTTGAGATATGGAAGGAGTGCACCCCCCTTTCGAAAAAATTTTTATTATTTGCAATTGTCTACGCAGTAGGCAAGTGCAAAAAGTTCTTATTTCTTATTCATGACAGTCATTTATAGGCCAGGCGAGCTCGACCGAGGTCACTCCGACACTTTGTGAACCGTGCTGTGTGAAAGAGATTTTTTTATTTCCGAACTAATAGAGATGTAGATTAAAACTCAATAATTTGCCTTTCATGCATATAATACATGGACTTGCATATTACGGTGTTGTTGTTATTAGTCAGATTAGCATGATAGACCTATTACATGATGGATAAGTAACTGTTTTATATATGCTTAATTAAATTCGATCTTTTTTACAAATAAGACAGTCATCCAATTGAAATAATTTATAGTTTATATGTATCTTATCGTTCAATAATCAAATGTGAACCTTAAAGCAAGAGATATATGTATATGTATATTAGAAACTTGCATAATTATGAAACCTATCAAAATTTGTTCAAATGGTAAAATTCGAATGGTCATTTTTTCCGCCTTTGAATCTTGTTTAGAACCAAGTATAAAACCATCCTATTCGCCGCAAACTTGCCATGCTTCTGATTTGCTGTAAATTCTCAATTCTGAGCTAAAAGTTGGAATTACCAGCATATGTCTTCAATGTAAGACAACGTGTTGTAAGATGCGTGTTGAGGTTTTCAGGACCAATCGACGAAGCAATGTGAATGGGTGACAAAAGTCAAGGGATGGTAATTTGCGTACGGTATATATCCTGACGAAAAGCCCCAGGGATAGTATAGTGTAGAGGATCGGAACAGTATGCCCCGGGGACCTAGGAGGCTAGTGTACGTAGTCTAGCATATAAAACGGGAAAATTATCAAACCTCTTTTGTCAAGAAAATAGAAATTCATTAATTCAGACGAAGTTCATTTGATTTCTCAATTGATATTCAATAAATATAAAACAATTACATTCTTTAGTAGGAGCGATGTTTCGGGTGGGGAGCTTGGACTTGATGGACTATTAACGTAATTCAAAAGACGTTTACACTTACCATCAATGTCACACCATTTACATAGCTGGTATGACAGAACCTATTTTAAACAAGAGTCATCAGAAGATGACATATCCCACCGGTTCCACAAAATTTGTAAAACACATCTTTTACAGATACTTGTGTATCTACTAACGTACTTCAGTTAGTGGGTATTACAGAGTTTCAGGAATGTTAAGGGTTTTAGACTTCTGCTCCAGAAGCAGTCAAAATCAACAACAACCAACATCCCTCTCATGTTTCTATGGAAACAGAAACAAATAAATTTTTCAGAAAAAATCTGATAATATCAAAAGGCACCACTTCAGTTAGTGGGTAATACACATGCAAAGTTTCAGGAAGATATGATGAACGGTTTTGGAGCTGTGCTCCGGAAACGAACCTGTCTGAACAAAGTCCAACTTCAACATGTTTCTATGGAAACGAAAAAAAATAAAATTTTAAAAAATCTTAAAATATCAAAAGGCACCACTTCAGTTGGTGGGAAATACACATGCAAAGTTTCAGGAAGATATGATGAACGGTTTTGGAGCTGTGCTCCGGAAACGAACCTGTCTCTGAACAAAGTCCAACTTCAACATGTTTCTATGGAAACGAAAAAAAATAAAATTTTCAGAAATCTGAAAATATCAAAAGGCACCACTTCAGTTGGTGGGTAATACACATGCAAAGTTTCAGGAAGATATGATGAACGGTTTTGGAGCTGTGCTCCGGAAACGAACCTGTCTCTGAACAAAGTCCAACTTCAACATGTTTCTATGGAAACGAAAAAAAATAAAATTTTCAGAAATCTGAAAATATCAAAAGGCACCACTTCAGTTGGTGGGTAATACACATGCAAAGTTTCAGGAAGATATGATGAACGGTTTTGGAGCTGTGCTCCGGAAACGAACCTGTCTCTGAACAAAGTCCAACTTCAACATGTTTCTATGGAAACGAAAAAAAATAAAATTTTAAAAAATCTTAAAATATCAAAAGGCACCACTTCAGTTGGTGGGTAATACACATGCAAAGTTTCAGAAAGATATCATGAATGGTTTTCGAGTTCTGCTCCGGAAACGAAATGATTACGGACGGACGGACAGACGGACGGACGGACGGACAGACGGACGGGGCGATGACTATATCCCACGGTATTACATACCGGTGGGATAAAAATTAAATTTCAGAGGGATAATTTTTTTTTAAACATTTGCGTACAAAAGTGTCTTTAATCCTAATTATGGTAATTTTACAAATAAGAAAACAGGATAATGTTCGTAACGTTCGTGCATTATGATGCATAAAAGGCGATTTAGTTCCGAAAAAAACAACATGTTTTTATATTTATATAAAAGTTGTAAATCCACTTTCGCTTATTCTTTATATGTTTTCATGATAACAAAACTATGTTTAAAGGCGCTGTAGCACGTTTTTTCTTAATGAAATAAAGTGATCTCACGAAAAGGTAAATACGTGCTACCAATGGCTAAATAATACTCCTGAATCAATAAAAATAGTTTTCAAACGAATGTATATTGTTCGGTTAGCCATGCGAGTCCATTTACCTACGAGCGGCCACATTAAAATGGCCGCTCGTAGGTGGTTCAACTGATCTGACTGATGTAGCGATACCTTAACACTGGAGTAGAGTTTTAATACGATACCATGATAGAATGGTCAACCATATTGCTGTCTGAACTCTCAAATTCACATGAGGCCTACACATCACAGGGGTTCGAATCGCTGTTTTGACAATATTTTCAAAAATTCAAAATCTAGATTTTTGCAATCATATACTGTTTATATACGATATGGTAAGCTTATACTCAAATCTGAGCGAAATCGGTTAAGAAATAAAGATTTGATATCAATATCCCCGCTATTGATGTAAAGACTTTATAACCATAACCCTTTTATTTAAAGACGGCCATAATTATGAAATATGTTTATTGCTTTATCATGATGATAGTGTGAAAATATAATGAGAAATGTAAAAAACAGTGCGCACCCCACCTACATTGGGAGCTCATATTTTTAAAAAAACGAACACGATGACCCCTATTTTTTAGAACAGAAATGGATTTAGCATGTATGCAGTGAAATATTAGCAAACCTCCTTAAATGGTTTATACATATAGTTGGTAAGTATGTTGATATTGACGTTTGATGACGTACAATTTGGTTGTCTTTTAATTATAACATAAATTTTGTGACTGAATTGGGTCATTCACGCCAGCAATGTTACCCCATGTTTAAGGAATGTTACCCCATGTTTAATTAATGTTACCCGATGTTTAAGGAATGTTACCCGATGTTTCAGCAATGTTACCCCATGTTTCAGCAATGTTACCCCATGTTTTAGCAATGTTACCCCATGTTTTAGCAATGTTACCCCATGTTTCAGCAATGTTACCTAATGAGAGCATATCGCAGTTGAACACATCGCAAGTCATCATTGCTGACCCCCCTGTTGTGGGACAAATATCAACTCTCCCTTTGAAATGGGTCCATTCAACCTGGGCAGGTAATAAATAGAACTTGATATATTATCACTTCTTGATTTAAATGCATTGCCTACATACCATGAGAATACGTAATTCAGAATGTTTCATCTGGTTCCATTTTAAGTTGAACTACATCGTATTTGAACAATTTACCTTTTGTATTTAACAGAAGAATTATTTGACTTTCGATAGAGAATTTGCAAACTACTATTTTACAGGTGTGGAAAAAGTTGTTTCAATTGTTCAAGAGAAACAGGTAAGCTTAGAATGAAATTCAGTATTTAAAGTCTGATTAAAATCGACGTTGTCCCGTGGAACAAACGTTGTAAATAGCTAGCGGGGTACGAACTCACATAACGCAGGGGTTTCTTCTCCACGTGGTCTGGTGACTGCCCATGAACGCGAATGTTCTGAAACAAGTTCCGTGAGCCAACCACAAAGCTTCTAACAAAAACTTGCGGTCCCATAGGCAAGGGGCACGTAACTCAAGAAAGCCACACTTCCGTATGTTATCGTAACATTAGGAACGCGTTAACGAATGATTCCGAATGAAGTCAAACTGAAGGTCGTTAACGAATGATTCCGAATGAAGTCAAACTGGAGGTCCAGTATAAAGCCACAGGCATACTGTTATTGGTGTGCTGATAACAAGGTTTTGTATGCACTGAACTGGTGAATGAAATACGCCTATACAGAACGTTATCAGACCGCGAGGAGAGGAATCTATCGAACATATTCGTATCCCAAAAGATCCCAACTTTCATTCCTCGTTACAGGGTCGATTTTAATCAGACTGGTGACCAGTTGGAATTAATTACACTGACATATTGTACAAAAGACATTACGTATTTTCCTCAAACAAATAAACATTTATCAAAGGCCAAATCCGATGCTTTCAGTACGATACATCTTCTAAACTACGGTTATTCATTCCTTTGTTGTAAGCATGAACAAAATACTATACTTAACATATTGGTCCAAAGTCTTATGTCGGTACGATAATGTTATTTCCTTATTGACTGAAGTCCATGGCAAATAGTAAATACAACCAGTGAGACCATACTTACTTTTTTTTTTACTAATTAACCTTTTAATAATTCATTCTTATCAAAACTGACATTACCGTTGGAAGTTTTGAAGCAATAGGTTTGACCTTTTCACAAAGTATGTGTTGCATATATGCTCAAATCCGTATTAGCCCAGTTTGTCTCGTGTGGCCCAGGTGCCGAATCGATCAGTCTCATAGAAAGCAGATCGAATATTACAATTGCACCTCGCTGTGTTCCTGATCTGAGTACTGCCCGGCAGTGGTCATGCCATGTGAACTTGTCTGTGACCTTTTTATGCCCCCGAATCGGAGATTCCGGGGGTATATTCTTTTTCACCTGTCCGTCTGTCTGTTTGTCTGTCTGTCTGTGTGTTTGTCCACAAAAACTTTAACCTTGGCCATAATTTTGGATTGCTCAGAGCTAGGGCTTACATACTTGGCATGTGGATACCTTGTGATGAGACCTTTCAGATGAGGTCATCATATTTGACCCTGTGACCTTGACTTTGCCGCAGTTGATATTTTCAGTAAACTTTAATCTTGGCCATAACTTTGGATTCCTCAGAGCTAGGGCTTTCATACTTGGCATGTTGATACCTTGTGATGAGACCTTTCAGATGAGGTCATCATATTTGACCTTGTGACCTTGACCTTGCCGTAGTGGACATTTTCAGAAAACTTTAACCTTGGCCATAACTTTGGATTCCTCAGAGCTAGGGCTTTCATACTTGGCATGTTGATACCTTGTGATGAGACCTTTCAGATGAGGTCATCATATCTGACCTCGTGACCTTGACCTTGCCGCATCGGACATCTTCAGAAAACTTTAACCTTGGCCATAACTTTGGTATATCCGGGGGCATCCGTGTTTAACAAACACGTCTTGTTTCTTCCTCAAATTCAACCAATCACAACCCCGCTAAGATATCGAATCGATCCGACGACTTTTGATTGGTTGATTAGCTGATGTCAAAGGTTACGAAACATGTTTGGCAGTACTCAGATTAAGAAGCAGGGAGGTGAGAGTGTTACAAAATGAGTTTCCGAATCAAAGGTTTTCATTGTCTCAGTATGATTTTCTAGATAGTTTGACATTGTACTTGACATTGTACCCAGACATATCAAAATATCAAATTAAGAAATTTTAATTTACATACGGATGATACAGATAGAATACCCTAGCATCAAAACGTACAGGTCATATCAATCTGCTTACTGAGGTAAGTTGAATATTCATTTATGTTTTTGGTGTTAGGTATTCAGTTTTATCATCAAGTTATCGTCTTACTGTATTTATTCTCACATTTTGTTTCTAAAGGTCACTCCAGATTTTGTATTAACAAGGACAGGAGAGAGTTTCGGCCAAATAATGGGGGAGTACGTTGTTGGTCACGTGATTGCTAACGAGAGACGCTTCCGGGACTTGTTCAAGAGCAATGAAACTAAGAAATGGGACCGGTGGGTGATATATTAATTTGTGATAAATACAAATTTTGAGTATAAAGGCGAAACAATTGAACGGATGACTTAATCTTTCCAAACTGAATCTGAAGTTTGCATTGATATTTGAAGCTAACTGATATATACTATACATTTCGTTATAAATATCGCACCACCCAATTATTATCACAAAATAAAACTGAATCTTCAACTTCGCACACATGGTGCGTAGAAAAGCACATTAAAGATGGTTCCAGGTGAGTGTTCAGTCAGTCAATTTATAATTACAACATAAGTTCACCAAAATCAGCGTAAAATAAGATCCAATAGGTATGGTTGTCGGGGTTGTGACAAAAGACGGTCCACGTTACATAAATGTCGAACACACTTGTAAGGTGTACAGTAACTGGCAAGCTATAGTGCCTGTTAAATTACACTTGTGACGTCATCCTATTGTTCTTTCACCCCATTATGTTCCAGTAATGGAGAGTTGCACATCACATCATATTTTTTAAGTAGAAATTTAATTTCTTTAACTTTTTAAAGCAATTTTGATAAGAGCAATTAATACTTTGAGTGTAATTTAAGTAGAGTAATATCCTCGTAACTCTCTATTCCTTAAAATAATGGGCCTCGGCTCCATTATTTTTAAGGAATGGAGAGGTACTCGGACATTACCCTCTACGAGAAACACCCCTCACTTCTTCACATCGTCCCATGCCATTCATGATACGTTGATTTAATTATAAATGTATTGTCACTGATCGTGCAATGCATGGGTCAATTACTGCACGCTGTACAATTGATTGTCCCTTGCTCTCAGCTCACGTCTCAAAGCATTCCCAGAAATGCTCAACTATCAAATCGGTGGTACGGTGTATATTTTCGAAATGTTAATGTTTTGAAGCTTTGTCTAAATGTGATGTAAATTATTTTTTTCAGAACTTTCTCAACGTTTAGACCATTATCAACTGTGACTATTGGAGTACTAGGATTCGGACAGATAGGCAAAGAAAGTAAGAAAATACAGATGTAGCTTATTTTGTAATTTCTGTATACTTTATTCAATTTCATATGTCAATGACTTGTTGTCAGAGTATTTTGATATTGAAAGACTTATCCTGCTACATCAGTGTTTGTGTCCGCGTGGCTCCAACAACCCCATGATTGTGTAACCAGATTTTGCCTCGTATATCTGAAGGTTGGTTTATGTATATCGTGATTTTAAATGTCTCCATAAAAGTCATATTAGTGGCTGGTTATTTATAGTGCGATACGAGTCGAAAGCTGCTTATATAATCAGAAGATGGTTTCAGCCATGCGTTTGCTTATACCCTCATTGAGCAATTAACATAAAGGAACTAGATATACTTTAAACGTGGATAAAACGTAGATGAAAAACCTACACCCTATAGTAAATAGAGTAAAGGAGCAAGGGCAGCCATATTGTCCATCGAAGAGTCCATTCAACATTAGGTCAAAAGTTATACTACGCTTCAGTGACATTCACAAATGTACGCTCGTACCTATCAACTATGCATTTCTCCACACAACCCGGCTTATTTCCACCATGTCACCCCTCATAACTTGAAACTCGAAAATCAACACCTGATCATAGAGAAGCTTTTAAATATGAAACACACAGTCAGCTCAACGGACCAATCAGTTCGGTCGAATGGGTATCGAATGCGGAGTAACGTTCACGGGAGAGGTTTTTGTGGTCGATATTTGTAACTTTTTCAACTCGTGTTGATATATTTTATAGCAGAAGACACTTTGGTGAGATTCGCTATGTATATTTCAGTCGCTCGGATGTGTAAAGCCATGGGGATGTGTGTGTGGGCGCTATCAAGAAGTCCAAGCTCACCGGGCCCGACTGTTGATATGAGAATGTAAGTTTGGAAACAACCCATCAAACTCAGCCTCGGTCCCAACCCACCGTGCGTTTTTTTGTCCGTACATTTCTGAAAAACATGGGGAGGAAGTGGGAAACGCAGGGAGGGAGCAAAATCAACGCACGTCAAACGCAAGGTGTAAATTCATTGCCCGCACGAAATGTCTGGCCGTGATCTGCTACGTGCATCGTACGTTCCGCACGTGGTAATGAGTTGTAAGTGCTTACGACATACTTACACCTTAAGCTTGCGAGTGACGTACGATTGCCACGTTAACGTACGGATACCGTACTTACATGTGCTGCACTCGCACGATGTCCTTACTTACACGCACGATGTAAGTGCGTGCAAGTGCAATGAACTTAATTTTTCAGGCCGATTTCAGGCACTCAGGTGGTAGGGGTATAGGGCGACCTTCAGGGGTTATCTCTCAGTGCTGCATCCTCAAGATGCCGCCAATTCAACTCAGACTCCCGCTTCTGATGCTGCAATAGCAGTTTCAAATGACAGCGCATAATAACTGCAGAAATCAGTGCGCACAACGTACGTTGTAATTACGGAGCACGTACTTACTCGGCACTGGCAACGTGAGTGTTGCATGCTCATTTGTCAGTTGAACTGGGGAAGTGCCGAGTGAGCACGGACGACCCACTGGCAACGCAGTTGCAACGTGCGGAGCACGCACGTGCTTAGTACGTCGTCCGTGGAGTTTGTGTCCATGTGAAAAACTCAAAACACTCAGAGTCCGTGCGTTGTGCTCACAGTTTCCGTAGAGTGCAAGCACGGAAGTCGTACGTGTGGAAAATACTCAGTCGCACGCAGCGAAAGTTCTGCATGCACTCAAAGCGCTACGGCGTGTCTGCGTGCTCCCAGATCCACACGGTGTCGGTACTTACGGCTACCACTATTTTACTCCCGATTTTGCAGGTAGACAGCACAGTACTTCACAGGCTGTAAGATAGCTGCACATGTGGGTGAAGTAAGCGATACTATTTTTGAAGACGCATTGTAGCGTAGTTATTAAAAGTCAGTTACAGAAACGTTTTGGTTAATGATCCAATTGAACATGTCATTACAAAAAAAGATGTGAAATTATAGTGCATCAAATAAGCAGTTAAGTTTAAGCCACATACATCATACATGTGTCTACTATCAAATATTTCTAAAACACCCCTTGGACAAAGAAGAACTTTAATATACGTTATACAAGAGTGTGGTTCAAAGTAAATTGTTAAAACTCAGTTTTATTATGAAGTTTCGTTATGATTGAAACAACGATAAAAATACAATACAATTACATATTTTATATATGCCAGGACTCTGTGAATAATTAAAAGTACCCACTTAATACCTGCGATTTAGATTTTCGAAACTATACTGAACAGTTAATAAGCTATTCGTGCCCTACATTGTATACATAGGGTAAATTTGTGTAAAATGACGTCAACGCATCGGTTGATACATGAAGGAAAGCAACATATTTTAAACTGCTAGCTTGTATCAATCCGAGTCATAATGACAAAAATACTAAGAGTGAGTAACTATTCTTAGTTGTAACAAAACAAATCGAAGAAACATTATTAATTTGACCTCTGATGTCTTTGAATGTGCATCAAATATCACTGGTCACTTTTCAAAGACTGTTTCTGAAACCTTGGCATGATAGTGAATTGGTTAGCGCGTTCGACTTCAGATAAAGAGGTCCGGTGTCTGCTGCAGAGAAATGCTCTACGGAGAGTGAGTTTTGGGTGCAACGCTACAGTATCTAACAATTTAACGATACTTACCTGGAAGTAGAAGTTTGTTAATGATTCTATCAGCTAATCAAGAGTGATTGGAATACATGAGATTGCAGTGCGCATGTGCGAGTCAGACGTTTACAGAACAAGTGTGAATCAGTAAACTTGAAAAGCACCGTGTATAGGGTGGGATGTCCTGGGAGGACATGTAATCCCCATCACTCTTGATTAAATTTCAATTTCATTATCTATAATGAATTGTTCATGATCAATAAATCTAATCTGTTTAGGTTCAGAATTTTGTTTGGCTTTTCAATAAACTCAATTTCGAGACCTTGTACCGTGTCTAATAGAAACGAGTCATTGGTTAGCCTTTGCCACTCATGTAAACACTTATAGTTAAGCCACCTGCTTGAAAGTTTTCAGAAGGATCTAAATGTGAGTACTCACCCACCTCTGCTTGATCTGTTGTCATGGCAGCATTCATCTCCACTGCTTGATCCTCCCTCTCTTTTCCTGATTCAGGGAACGGCCTCTTCCGCCTCCTAAAAACTGTGTCCGGTAAGTATTCGGCCTCTGCCACGCCCCCTCGGACGGTAGTATTTGCGAAATGGGTTGAATCTGTAACCACGCCCCCCTGGGCGGACCGGTTGCTCTGTTGCCAAGCCAAGCTGTCATGGAAATGTCTTTCGCGCTTTTTGCGACATCGTCGCCAAACAACAATTCGGGGCTTGAAGGAGCACTTGGGTTACACAACGCCCGATATTGGTCGCCCAGTTGGGGTCTTATGAGTTCTTTCCTTCCGAGAGTTACCTCCCGATTGCAATATGCGGCCATGGTAAGAGAGTCACTCAAGTTCGTTATGATGCCATTAAAAAGGTCAGATGGCATGTGGCCCTTGTTGGCAGAGAGAAGATTTAAAGTCTCAACCACTGCGGTTGCAGTTTTCACCACACCGGTTTGAACCCTCTGCATTTTAACATCCAAAGAACGAGTCTCTGAAGGCAAGGAGTCCCACATCAATTGATTTACATCAGGTGTGTTGAGATCGGGACAGTTGGAAGGTTTTTTCAAATCTTTCAACTTCTGAGTGATCATTTGATCCTCAGACTTGTCTCTGATGGCCTGATGAACACCTTGAGCCAAATTTTGCTCCACTGGTGGGCCCTCATTAGAGGAGATCGGCAGAGATTTCTTAATGATATTGGTTATATCTGTACCGGAAGTATCTGCCGCGTGTCCGCCGTTGTCAACATATGAATGCCAACCATCGCTTAAACGGGTCGAGAGCATTCGTGGAGTCAACCATGCTAACCTGACTAGGTTCAATGTAGTCGTCATCACCGTCATGTTGAAAAATCTCTCATTCTCCTTTCCATATTCTCATTAATTTTACTCATTTCTGCTCTGATAACTGACACCACGTCAACATTAGTTGAACTAGTGCTTGATATGGCCATGGGGACGGAGTGAGTGAGTTGGTGTTTAACGCCGCTTTCAAGAGTATTTCACTTATATCACGGCTGCTAGTATTATGGCAGGGAGAAAGTCCGCATCGCCATGTGGCTATGCTTTGCGGTGAAACCTGCGAGCATCGGCTGGAACTAGCGAACCATGGGTGGTGCTACGCTGAAATTCAGGGTAGCATTGCACCCAAGCCTTACTGCGTGTAGAACAGTTCTCTACTGCAGACAAAGTTGCCGTGCCCCTGGCGGGATTCGAACCCCGGACCTCTTGATCCGAAGCCGAACGCGCTATCCCGCCCCCCCCCCCCCCCCCATGTGGACGGAACTGTTTTCGACCTGTCTATAGACACTAGTAGTCGCTGCACCTGGCTTTGGTGCTTTAGAAGCTATCTGTTTACCTTTTGAAGACCAAGTAGGCGGATCGGCTTCCACTGTCTCGCCCCGGGCCTCGGGACTTTCCGACGAATCAGATATTTCGGCCATTACGAATGCTACCTACCACAACGTCAAGTTTGAAAATCTTAATGCACACACTTTGACAATTATGTCAAAACAGCGTAATTATACACCACAAGTGTGTAATGCCGGCTGGGAATATTAAATGTAAGCTGTGTCAATGTGCTTGACGCTAAACTTGCTGACGCAACCACGACCAGTATGATAGCACGTGCAGCACGAGAATTGTCCCGACAATGACGCACGTCTTCAGTCGCTGAAAGCTACACTTGCACTGACTCGCACATGCGCACTGCAATCTCATGTGGTCCCGACGATGGTTCGCAAGCCCCAGTCGACGCACTGCATTACATAACTACGATAGTTTTGCGAAAATTCCCCGTGAAAACATACTGGGTTCATTCGCCAATAGTGAAATACTCTGCTTTGAAATTGAAACTTAAATCACTAAATAAAGATAAGAATAAAACTTTACATTGTTTTGAGAACTGTATCTCAAGGATGTTTGATTATCGTATTAAATATCGGTTTATCCTTATGTTAATTTTCATTGAATTCCATCGTTTTGAATCTATTTAGATTAGTATGATACTTGATGTTATTGAGACGTATTGACGTGCAGGGGGCCTGATGACCTGACGGAGCTGCTGTCCAACTGTGACTACGTGTGCAACATCCTCCCCAGCACCGCTGAAACTAGGGGGCTTTTATCGGGGGATGTTCTGGCTAGCTGCCAAACAAAGGTAAGTAAATGTACCGTATGTCCTCTAATAGACGCCGGGTCTCATAGCAACCAGGCTAAAGGTACCTGAAGACCCGTGGCTCTGATAAGAGCCTGACCTCTAATAGTCCGCTTTATATAACGAGTACAACAACAACAAGAGCAACAATGACGAACACATCAAGAAAACCTAAATATGGATCATATATCTTTTGACATCAAACCATCTTCATAATCTTCTTCAACTGTGACCTATGTTGTCGTTTCTCTTCAATTTTGAATTGATAATATACGGCTAGGATCATGTCACCTTTGTACCTAGAGTATCGAGTGGTATTTTGGTACGGAATAAAATCTTTTCTCTCTGATGTTTTGACTTAAATTAAAATTCCGTCAAGGCGAAATCGTTTACATGTACTTACCTCTTACATTATGGAGCTGATATGAATAGAGGATTGACAATCCGTTTGCATTGTTTAATTAGCACTTCGTTAATGACTACCATCCCTTCTTTTAAATGAACGATTTGATTCCAACATCTTTAAAAATCGAACAGTTTTATTCTAATTCCCTTATGAGTATGTGTCTGTTTTTTCCAGCAAGTAAAAACTATTAGCAAACGCATTCTTCGTTTCCCATGTATTGTACATCCATTAAATAGTGCGAGACGATAGAAAGCAAAATGTTTTTAACGAAAATTAAAAACTATTTGATGCGCCCATATAATGACTTTGTCTGGTTTCTTACAATTGAATTCCTTTTCTTCATCGAGTATTTCCTTACAAAATCAGTGTTAAGAAATCCAGGCCCGCTATGCATTTCTGGTGCAGCGATTCACTATCTTGACACAAGAAAGCGAAGGAAATACCGCAAGGGTTAAATCAGCCAGTAATGCAAACTGGCAAGAGTTATGCCTTGCGTTTGGAAGTTGCATCGAGATCGGATGGATTTACTGTAATATTATAATACATGTATATAATATTAAGGTATTTCAGTTTTGCAATTTCTTTTTGACATCCGTTACTGTTACTTTTGATGGGCATTTGGTGTGATGAAGACATCAAATTTATGGATGATCAACTTATTATTAACAATACCGACGTTTCGGTATAGATCCTTACACCGTTATCAGCCGAAACATCGTTACATTGTTAAATAAAGAAGTTGATCGACCATAAATAACTTGCCTTCTTCATCCGTTACTCCTGGTCGCCGCCTTGTTCTGGGGCCCAATAATTTGTATTTACAAGTTTTCACGGCGTCCCTACTATTTCATCCGATCGGTTACCCAGGGTTTTATATATGCTCCCTTACTTTCCTGAAACGGAGCATATAAAATCCTGGGTAGCCGAGGATGTATTATTTACGAGATCAGTAACCTTTTATATGTTCAATATAAAGCTCATAGCTAAATATGCTCTTCAACCTTTAATTTTTTGTTCAAGAAAAACATGAATTCATACATGTACGTGTTCGTCCGAAGATTCAAGCATATATGTTCTGCTTTTTACTCCAGAAAAGTGTGTTGATCAACGTAGGACGGGGAGATGTGGTAGACGAGGCCAGTCTAGTCAATGCATTGAAGTAAGTTTATTGGTGTTCTTCGCGATCACAAATAGGAAGCCAACTGTTTTGTTAAGATAACATAAGTGTTATTTCTACCTATTTAATGTAAAGTTAATTTTAAGTTTCTTTATTACACACTTGTATACATGCCATTAATAATCTGTTTTGATTGGAATCAATTTTGTAAAGTATATCTTACACTTACAAGTATGCTTTGTTCGAAACATACTTGATTTTTATGTATACATGACGCCGTTATGACCACAGTTCTAATTGACCATCATGTAATGCTGTTTCAGACAAGGGTGGTTAGGCGGTGCTATACTTGATGTGTTCCCTGTGGAACCTCTACCGGTGTCGAGTCCTCTCTGGACCCTATCAAATGTTACTATATCACCTCATTGCTCCGGGCCATCTCATAACGATCAGGTATATTATGTTATAATTGTTATCTAATGTAACTAAGTAATTGGGTTAACAATATCAATGAAGATGAAAATACTCTTTTCGTTGTAGGGTAGGTAATTGATCGTCAAAAGAGATGTTTACTAATCAGCTTTCACGCATTATCAACATTTTACATATAAGCACGCAGTCTTTTCAAGAATGTACTGTATTTTATGGTTACATTACTTATTCCCGGACTTTCCCCGGTTTTTACGAGCGACTCTTTTTGGAGCGTATCGATAGGTCAATGTTATTTACAGTTTTGTAGGTTATTGAATCCTAAACGGTTGATAAGTTGGAAAAACCACGACTGCGATAACGTACCCGAGAATCTACAGTCTCACAGTTCACACTCTCTTGTAAATCCTCTACAGGTCCTCTGGATGTTTCCCCCTCGTATATTTCACAACCTCCGGTAAAACATCGCAGTCGTGGTTTCTCCTGTACATGTACTTAACCGTGATAGCTCCCTGATATTTTGTATAAACTGTATATAACAAAAAGTTATATGTGTCTCATAGGCCTAATGGCCGGGTGCTATATAATACTGTTTTAATATGTTTTTATGTATGGAATTTTAGCATGTGACACAAAAATAAACTATTTATCTTCTTCTTCTTCTTCTGTATAGTCACCTGCGTCTGTCTTGCTGTGTCATGTGCAACATTGTTATTATTCCTACCCCCTTCACAGTCAGGTCCATTTACATAAAGCTTTACCCCGACAACCTTTATTCTACATAGTACCAGTTACCTAATCAACCTGCGTAAGATGCATATGAACGATATATCCACAACCTGGATATGGTTTAAACAATATTAATTTCAAAAGAAAGGGAATGGTAAACAGTCTAGTTAAACCAGCCTTGATGTCACCTAAGTTTTATAAATACAGGTATAATCATGACTTTTACATGCTTTGTCAGAAATCTAAACTTTAATCTTGGACGAAGGTGAAGAACGACAGTATAGAATAATGTATGTGTTTACTAATATTCCATTTAAGAATATATATTTGACTCTTTCCTATTTACAGATTGCGGAGGAGTTTGTTAACAACTACAATCTTTACTGTGAAGGAAAACAGTTGAAGTATCAAATAGACTGGGTCAAGGGTTATTAAGGTTATTGATTATATTTACTCAATGCAATTAATTATGATTTGGTTTTCCACCATTTGTACATCCCAATGCAACTGCTTTACTTCATCGTTGTGCTGTATGTCTTGTAATATCGGCTGGTGGCCTTATTAAAACTTACATTAATTATTTGATTGTAAGTGAATGGTGACACCCTTGATAAAATTATACTTGAATATCATTTCAAGTGTAGAATTTGTTTACATTGCTTTTGTAAAAGTATAATTATTTTGAACTGATAATACGTGTTTGAATTGTAAAACAAGCAGAAATGTGAGCGTTATAATAATAACCCTGATCCTTCAAGTGCGATCACATTAATTCCATTTGTGAGCAGATATCTGATCATTACACAACACTTTCGACGTGATTCCATAAAGCTTCACCAGAGTAATACATTTGTATATTATAAGTTGTACATATGCTTCTCACGAGGGTAATACGGTCTCATCTTTGTACCAGTGTCGCCCGAGCCTTCAGGCGATAGCGTACGTTATACCTTCAGACAGGATGGTTTTATGACATGTATGTATTGCATATAAATGAAATGCACTCGTAACGCCACCACCACTCCCATCCACTTAAACAAATTCCGTGTACTGCATATATGGCCTGGGATGTTGACATAGCGCAACTTGAGTTGAACACTTTAACTACAAATCGTACAGTGGAAACGAGTCTTTACTCAGGAAAGAGGTTGTTTATCTATCGTTGCCATTGTAATTCATACGGTCATTTGACAGAATACGGGTGTGGTTAAGAAATAAGGTGCTTGTAAATGCAGTAAACTGAATGTTGTGTTACAACGTATATGACGTCAAATACCATCTTCAATTTCGGGTTCGAATCCCGCCAGGGGCACGGCAACTTTGTCCGTAGTAGAGAACTGTTCTACACGCAGTAAGGTTTGGGTGCAATGCTACACTGAATTTCAGCGTATTATCACCCATGTTGCGCATGTTCCAGCCGATGCTTGCAGGTTTCACCGCAAAGTATAGCCACATGGCGTTGCGGGATTTCTCCCTTCCAAAATACTAACAGCCGCGATATAAGTGAAATACTCTTGAAAGCGGCGTTAAACCCCAGCTCACCTCACCCCACCTCACCTCACCTCTCCAATTTCACTTTGTACACTTTGTCTCTATACATGTATTCGTATTCATAACGATGGGTTTTTAACAACTCTCCAAACGTGAAGTGTCATAATGTGATCCTATAATTACCTGGATTTATTCTGCATGGAGACCAGAGCCTCCATTCCCAAACGCGTTGATATGTTTAATCAGTTATTAACAACAAAATATGTAAAACTTCTGAAACATATTGCCATTTATCTCAAACACAATTTACCTTACTATGATGCTGCGTTACCTGTACATATGTTTGATATTTTTTTCATTTTGTACTCTTGGTGATTTGGTCATGCTGAATAAAACTCTTCTTATTAATATGTAATCTGAAGTCACTAACTTATACTTGTTTGCAATTTTAAGAATGCAAGGTAATGTTATCATTATAGTTAAGGTTGATTTGTTAAAGGAGCCAAGGGCATTTAGGTTTGTTCACTTCTAAACGACGCTGTGGAGTCAGGATAGAGAATAGCCTCTCTTCACTCCAGCATGTTTACCTTACAATGCTGAGGTCAATCTTCTCTATATTTAACGACTAAAACCCACTTTCTGTTATTGGATGGGTAAATTGTTCTCATTCTCAAAAGCGTTGGAACTATCCTTTGTATACTTCTGTGCATGTTAATAAAATGTCTGATGTATTGTCGTTATGAAAGTCTAAATTACTGGCCCCTGCCTTAGATGGGCGAGTGCCATGGGTGAAGCAGGATATCCTTACCCTTGTTAACCAATTATCAATGTACTGAGCCAAGAAGTTAAAACTAACCAATCAATTTTCACGAATTGTACGACTTTATTGGAATGTTTAGTTATTCTAAGATGACCAGTTGCAAATCCAAAGTGTTACATTTAAAAAAGCATGTTGTTACAGTCAAATTATTTTATCAATAAGAAATTTTAAAATTTCATTTCACGCGTTAATAATGAATTTCGTATTTGGATTATTTGAAATATTATACAATAGACTGTAACAGTTTGTTGACACTGCACAATTTAACGGTAATTTCGACTTCCAACAAGATTTTGAAGTTTCTTAGCAAGACGAGAGATGAAATCCTTCTTCGATAATCCCATGCTTGATCTTACTGCTGGTGCGTCATCCTCTTCTTCCTCCTCCTCCCCATCATTGTCTTGTCCAGTGCCTGCTCCTTCCTCTTCCCCGGACTTGCCTGCTTGAGCTGGTGAAGCACCTGGCTTAGATTCTGTGATAGTGACATCCCCTTCCTGCATTGCTGCAATAGCTGCTTCTTTGTCCCCGACTATACCAGGCAGTGAGACAGAAGGGTCCTCTCCTTAAACATCAACAATTTAATACAATGACAGCATTGGAAAAGCATAAAGTAACATGATGATCAATATACTGCAGGGAAATGAAACATACGAATACCCATCATTGGGAATATTATGTGAATTATTCGTTTTCTGGATTCATACTATTGACTGAAATTCAGCGTTTTTTGCACTGTTGGTGCACAAAATAGCCTTGTTCTAAGTAAACGGGATATTGCGGTGTCATGGGCAAGTGAGAGGTGAGGGAGCGAAGCATGATGGTATTGCGCAGAGTCAGTGAACCATTGCACTCAAACCTTACTGCATGTAGAACAGTTCTCTACAGCAGACAAAGTCCAAGCCCCTGGCGGGATTCGAACCGCAGGCCTCTTGATTCCAAACCGATCACGCTAACCACTGCGCTATCCCACCCCCGTGAGGCAAGGACTTGCAAGTTACGAGAATGAAACTACTTTGTTTATAGTCAAATCTTACATACATGTATACGATTAACCTATTGGTCCCTAAACATTGTGAATGTTCTTACTCTTGAGTATCTTGAAGACTTCATATGAGACTCGTTGCAGATCTCGCTCCAGGGTTGATAGTCTGATGATATCCTCGCTTTTAACTTCAGAAATGGAGGAAGCTGGAAAAAATGTTGTTTTTTTAAATTAAACTAAACCTACATATATCAATGTTTATGTAATATTTTGCTGGCTTTAACAAATAATAGTGCAAATCCATTCAAAATAAAGACAATGAAAAGTGAAGCCATTTATCGGGGCTACTCTATACTCATGGGACAAGTTTTCTCGGAATTTTGGGTATATGTACTCTTCACTTATTGTGGAGATCGAAGTGCTCTTACCATGTTCCAGTATCAGCCTCTTATAGGGACAGGTCTTCTCGCATACTATTACATCTTCATGTAGATACATGATATTAATGAGGTCAATTAACTTGTTTACTAAACTTCAACTAAGTACATGATTGACCGTTCATTTAATTTCTTGCAGTTACCTTATTCACTCATCTTCCTGCAATTACCTTATTCACCCATCTTCCTGCAATTACCTTATTCACCCATCTTCCTACAATTACCTTATTCACTCATCTTCCTACAATTACCTTATTCACCCATCTTCCTGTAATTACCTTATTCACCCATCTTCCTACAATTACCTTATTCACCCATCTTCCTACAATTACCTTATTCACTCATCTTCCTGCAATTACCTTATTCACTCATCTTCCTACAATTACCTTATTCACCCATCTTCCTGCAATTACCTTATTCACCCATCTTCCTACAATTACCTTATTCACTCATCTTCCTGCAGTTACCTTATTCACTCATCTTCCTACAATTACCTTATTCACTCATCTTCCTGCAATTACCTTATTCACCCATCTTCCTGCAATTACCTTATTCACCCATCTTCCTACAATTACCTTATTCACTCATCTTCCTACAATTACCTTATTCACCCATCTTCCTGTAATTACCTTATTCACCCATCTTCCTACAATTACCTTATTCACCCATCTTCCTACAATTACCTTATTCACTCATCTTCCTGCAATTACCTTATTCACTCATCTTCCTGCAATTACCTTATTCGCTCATCTTCCTACAATTACCTTATTCACCCATCTTCCTGCAATTACTTTATTCACTCATCTTCCTGCAATTACCTTATTCACCCATCTTCCTGTAATTACCTTATTCACCCATCTTCCTACAATTACCTTATTCACCAATCTTCCTGCAATTACCTTATTCACCCATCTTCCTGCAATTACCTTATTCACTCATCTTCCTGCAATTACCTTATTCACCCATCTTCCTACAATTACCTTATTCACTCATCTTCCTGCAATTACCTTATTCACCCATCTTCATGCAATTTCGTTATTCACTCATCTTCCTGCAATTACCTTATTCACCAATCTTCCTACAATTACCTTATTCACTCATCTTCCTACAATTACCTTATTCACACATCTTCCTGCAATTTCGTTATTCACCCATCTTCCTACAATTACCTTATTCACCCATCTTCCTGCAATTTCGTTATTCACTCATCTTCCTGCAATTACCTTATTCACCCATCTTCCTACAATTACCTTATTCACCCATCTTCCTGCAATTTCGTTATTCGCTCATCTTCCTGCAATTACCTTATTCACCCATCTTCCTACAATTACCTTATTCACTCATCTTCCTACAATTACCTTATTCAACCATCTTCCTGCAATTACCTTATTCACCAATCTTCCTACAATTACCTTATTCACCAATCTTCCTGCAATTACCTTATTCACTCATCTTCCTGCAATTACCTTATTCGCTCATCTTCCTACAATTACCTTATTCACCCATCTTCCTACAATTACCTTATTCACTCATCTTCCTACAATTACCTTATTCACTCATCTTCCTACAATTACCTTATTCACCCATCTTCCTGCAATTACCTTATTCACCCATCTTCCTACAATTACCTTATTCACCCATCTTCCTGCAATTTCGTTATTCACTCATCTTCCTGCAATTACCTTATTCACCCATCTTCCTACAATTACCTTATTCACCCATCTTCCTGAAATTTCGTTATTCACTCATCTTCCTGCAATTACCTTATTCACCCATCTTCCTACAATTACCTTATTCACTCATCTTCCTACAATTACCTTATTCAACCATCTTCCTACAATTACCTTATTCACCCATCTTCCTGCAATTACCTTATTCACCCATCTTCCTGCAATAACCTTTTTCACCCATCTTCCTGCAATTACCTTATTCACCCATCTTCCTACAATTACCTTATTCACCCATCTTCCTGCAATTACCTTATTCACCCATCTTCCTACAATTACCTTATTCACCCATCTTCCTGCAATTACCTTATTCACCCATCTTCCTACAATTACCTTATTCACCCATCTTCCTGTAATTACCTTATTCACCCATCTTCCTACAATTACCTTATTCACCAATCTTCCTGCAATTACCTTATTCACCCATCTTCCTGCAATTACCTTATTCACTCATCTTCCTGCAATTACCTTATTCACCCATCTTCCTGCAATTACCTTATTCACCCATCTTCCTGCAATTACCTTCTTCACCCATCTTCCTGCAATTACCTTATTCACCCATCTTCCTACAGTTACCTTATTCACCCATCTTCCTGCAATTACCTTATTCACCCATCTTCCTGCAATTACCTTTTTCACCCATCTTCCTACAATTACCTTATTCACCCATCTTCCTGCAATTACCTTATTCACCAATCTTCCTGCAATTACCTTATTCACCCATCTTCCTACAATTACCTTATTCACCCATCTTCCTGCAATTACCTTATTCACCCATCTTCCTACAATTACCTTATTCACCCATCTTCCTGCAATTTCGTTATTCACTCATCTTCCTGCAATTACCTTATTCACCCATCTTCCTACAATTACCTTATTCACCCATCTTCCTGAAATTTCGTTATTCACTCATCTTCCTGCAATTACCTTATTCACCCATCTTCCTACAATTACCTTATTCACTCATCTTCCTACAATTACCTTATTCAACCATCTTCCTACAATTACCTTATTCACCCATCTTCCTGCAATTACCTTATTCACCCATCTTCCTGCAATAACCTTTTTCACCCATCTTCCTGCAATTACCTTATTCACCCATCTTCCTACAATTACCTTATTCACCCATCTTCCTGCAATTACCTTATTCACCCATCTTCCTACAATTACCTTATTCACCCATCTTCCTGCAATTACCTTATTCACCCATCTTCCTACAATTACCTTATTCACCCATCTTCCTGTAATTACCTTATTCACCCATCTTCCTACAATTACCTTATTCACCAATCTTCCTGCAATTACCTTATTCACCCATCTTCCTGCAATTACCTTATTCACTCATCTTCCTGCAATTACCTTATTCACCCATCTTCCTGCAATTACCTTATTCACCCATCTTCCTGCAATTACCTTCTTCACCCATCTTCCTGCAATTACCTTATTCACCCATCTTCCTACAGTTACCTTATTCACCCATCTTCCTGCAATTACCTTATTCACCCATCTTCCTGCAATTACCTTTTTCACCCATCTTCCTACAATTACCTTATTCACCCATCTTCCTGCAATTACCTTATTCACCAATCTTCCTGCAATTACCTTATTCACCCATCTTCCTACAATTACCTTATTCACCCATCTTCCTGCAATTACCTTATTCACCAATCTTCCTGCAATTACCTTATTCACCCATCTTCCTGCAATTACCTTATTCACCCATCTTCCTGCAATTACCTTGTTCACCCATCTTCCTGCAATTACCTTATTCATTCAACTGTCACCAATTACCTTTTTCAAGGTGCTCTACCAGACTCAAAAGTTGAGTGAATGTCATGATAAAACAGTTGGTCACTCTCTCCAGTGTCTTCTCCTCTTGTTCAGGAAACATTTCTGAAATGTTAAAGGATTGAAATATAGTATTAAAGTTGAGTTCTAGATTCTAGGTTCTAGTTCACTTCAAGATGGTGTGGGTGTTTTGAAGACATGCACGTCATATATAAGATGTATTGATGGTCACGTTGCATTTTATTACTCGCCTGATGACAATGTCGCTGTTTAATAATTCTACAATTATAGATATATAGAACATCATATATTTGTGCATTTCGATCGTTTGTATTGAACGAGAAGATGTTTTGAAAGCGGAGGAACAACGAGTAAGAAGAATTCATCGGAATCCATCGTGCAATACGGAAGCCATCGTGCAATACGGAAATCGCCCATGGAAACCTGTATTGCACGCCTGTTAAGTTTACATGGGTATATAATAAATTATTTTATAACATCACGAGATGCTGCTCCGTTTAATATCAATTTTGCGACACTCTTTTATGGTATTACCATCTAAGTCGATTTCGCTCGTTAGATATCCATCTAATCGCTCGGCGTTTAATATTCTCTACATATTTTCTTGTTTGTCTTAAATTGAATGCCTTTTTCCAACGTTAAATAATTATATCATCCCTATTAACAGAAACAATGCTGAAATACATTTACACAATTTTATCAAAATAGATGAACTTACCACTGCACATATCTGTCGAAGGACTCACTGCAATGTTGTAAAAACATTTATGAATACAAATTCAAATTTATTTAAACTTCTTTTTTCAGATAAGCATGAGCAAAAGTTACTTTAACAGTGAACTAAGAAATGGTATACATGGAGGGCCAGTTAGAATAATTTATGTTTATTATCCATTAAAATAATCATCAAATAACAAAGAAACGTATATTGCTTCATATCGTGCCATTGGTAAATGTTTTAAGAGCAAACTCATAGAGAAAGCCCAGGAAACTACATTTAATTGTCTTACGTCTCCTTGACTGATGATTTTACGAGTAACATCCTATAAAACGACGCAAGACAGGAACTTCATTTAACTGTCTAATGCTTTTTATGCAAGGCACTGGTGATCTTACTGACGAGTAAAACCCTATAAGAAGCAAGACAGAAACTTCATGTAATTGTCTAATGCTTTTTAATCAAGTGACTGGTGATCTTACTGATGGGTATAACCCTACATTGTATATGCAAGACAAAAGCTACCTTTAATTGTCTTAGGTCTCACTCCTGGGGACCAACATAAGAAAGTATCCTTTATTAAGAGACCCTAAAGGAAGATATGAGAAATTAGCTTACGTCTTCTGAACAGGTTATTGACAACCTGGTTAGCGAGTCCATCAAACTCAAACATCCGTACCAGCGCGTCGTGGAGAGCTTCACGTGGACCCCTGTTGTCTGAGATTGGGTGTTTCTCTGGGTGCACAGATAACCAAACAGCGTTCAATAGTTAGAAAACAATACTGCTTATAGTGCGTAGTACTGATCGGTATTCAGCTTACAATGAACTGGTGATCTGTACATTGACAAGAGCAGTTCAAATGTACCATGCTATTACAGGCATTTAAGAACAGCACTGTTGAGTGTTTGCTGTCAAAGAGGAAATGTTTTTAATGCATGTGTAGTCTAGGTATACACAGCAAGGGATGTTTGGATATCAACATGAACTAAGTACATAAACAGCATGCATCTTTGTTTTTCGTATTAAAGGTGCATCCATTGTGCTTCATAAAAAAATATTTGGCTCTAATACGCTCCAACTCACCATATGTGCTGTTTACAATATAAACAAATTCAATCAGCTTGCATATTCTTCCCTAAACGCCTAATATATCATAATTACTAGTTTCCAATTAAAATCGAGTAATATCATTTTGCATGTGCAGAAACCGAAACTGCACGTTCCATTAACATGCACAGAAGTTATTTGACCTATTCAACATTATCAACCCAAATTTGTTATTTTGTCTGTTTTAAATAAGATTTCAAAATTATGTTTGAGTCATTGGCGCGCGCCACAGGCGATGCATTGTCCGGATTTCGATAAAAAGTCACTACTTTTACCTTCATATCGTCAATCATCAAAATGGTAGTTTTCGGGAACAGTCGGTACATCTCGATAAAGTAGTTATACCATTTATAACGTTAGGAATATGTGACCGAAGACAATACAATGGATGGACCTTTAACAAATGACGTATACATTCTCTTCCAACAAATATAAATATACATAAATATAATGATCCAACAGTGATATCTGGTCATACATGTTTGGTCCCCATGTAAGTTTGTTTATGAACGTCTTTCTAAGGTTTTACCTACCCATATACAGTGCCACAGACACACGCTGAAGGTCATCCAGCATGTCCCAACCCTCCTGGAGCAACCCCTGGACAGCTGGACCCTTCTCTGGATTCTGTTCTCCAACCTGTTCATTGTTCTCCAGTTCTCCCTCCACATCTGGACTCAGCTCGCCAAGTCCTCCTCCTTGAATCTCCACAGTCTCGTCGCCTTTCTCTTTCCCAGTCGCTTCTTCTAATCCTTTAGTTATTTGTTCTTCTTTGGCCCGTTCCTCTTCATCAGTGTCGAGTTGTCCTTTGTGAAAAATTCACTTCAATTATCTTATACGTTATATTTTGTTCTACGGTCTATATTTTCTATGAAGAAATATACACATATTTATTCATTCAAAATAATAGTCAAACTATCAGAAGTACAATTGTAAAATATAACATGGATGCCTTTAAAAGGTGAAGAATACCTTGATGCACAGAGTACAGTTTTCATAGTATCTTGAATGTAAAATATACAATCAATTATTAAACTCTGAAAACGTGTTGATGACATATTTTGTTCATTACCTGTTGCGTCCACGTCAGTGTCAGCATCGCCGTCCAGGAGAATTCTCTACAAAAGAAAACTTGTGTATACCTTAAAACAGAAAATGAGGTGAACATAATAGGTCTCTCCGTTGTTTAAATACAAAGCAATGAATAGTCCAGATCTCCCATCAAACATTGTAGCATTAGACTAGGATTTAAATGTTAGACTAATGGGTTAACTTAAAATAAGAATTATTCGACTAATGGCTAACGAAGCATATTATGTAAGAGAACTTACTTATTGAGTTTTCAATGTCTATCCAAAGACGTATTTCCAGAAATTTTAAATATGAATATTCATGCAAATATACTCATATGTCAGCGATATACTGTCTCCCCATGCGATTGGCCTTCATCGAAGACGGATTGAACGCTGTGTGTTCTGTACCGAGTCTTATACGTAATATTATACATTAAATGGTAATAAAGTGACCAACAGGTTTTATAAAGAGTGTGTGTGACTGCAATACCTTGTATACGTAAATTGCCTATTTTCATCCGAAATCTACAAGGGTCTTATAGTACGTTACACCCTTACAGAATACCAGTAACAGTGTCACTGAAGGTAGTGTTTGACTAAAACAGTCATTACAGTCGTTGCATACATTGTAAGAACTGCATGGATTTTTAATCACTTCACGTTTCAACCTTTTTTTCTGTCTGATAGGTTTAATTACTTTTTAAGCTGGTTACTAGGTTTGTTTACTTAAAATCGACATGTTCAATTTATGTGTGTCCATTTCATAACAGCAATTCTACTCATAAGCTTGTCATATTTTTATCTGCGAAATTAAAATGTATATATGAGTGGACATGGTTAAGGTGGCCGCTGACCACGTCGAGAAGATGGCCGCTCTACAGAGTTAAAGTATATAGAAAAATCAATCGAAGGGATTTGCAGTGCACCGGGTTGGGGGTGACAGCTTTATGGAGATGACCATTAAAGGGGCTGAAGCACGCTTTTTGCAAAATTTATTTTTTTAAATTTCCTATTTATAATGTTATTTTGAGTCATTTAAATTTACTTTAGAGGGTAAAACATCTTATTACTCAAACCAATTATTCGTAGTTGTTATAACGGTGTTGAGTATAAAACAAAAATTGCATGGCGGCCATTTTATTGTGAACGCATTTTATTATTTCGAATGACACAAATAATTCCCATGGCTTTACTGGGCCATGTACACTCATTTTTAACTTGATTTACCGAAAAGAGAAGGGTGTTTTACTATGGATGAAATTATTTTTTAAATATATTTCATCGACATATTTGAGAGAAAAAACGTGCTACTGCCCCTTTAAGGCAGGTTTGATTGTACATGTTTATAGAACATAAATAAAATGGTAAACGCTGAACATTTCGTATACATAGGCATATACATCTAATTATAGACTCACAGGGAAGTGATTGCTGCCTTTTCACGTATTCATTCATGTATATGATATCATTGATAGAAGATAATAATATTATAGATATGTGTAATGTATGAAATTATTAAAATGCATACGATGTAATATAGCTTTAACCAGTGAATAACCACAACCAGCAAAATCCTCGGGAAGTATGGTTTTATACCCGCGAGAATACGATAACAAAACATTTCGATAATTGAATTTGTTATTGGTATTCTAAAAGATAAGAAAGGTGATGAAAGTGAAGACATCTTATAGATATAGATCACCGTGTAAGCCGCTTAAGGCGTCCAGGAGTGTACGGTGACGCTATCTCTATCTCCATCTATTCATCTCACACCCCACAACACACTGAATTGGTCAGAGATAAAATAAAAAATGGTTGTCCTTTGATGTGTTACTATATTTTCTTTTACGAAGACATTGAAAACTGTCAGGAAATATAGTCATGTATTTTCATTAGTTCCAGTTCCACGATATATACATGACGTCATGAGATACCGTGACCAAGCAAATTAAAGCAACCTTCTATCCCTCTCATAAAATAAGTTGAATCACGCAAAAGTTTATATTTTTAAAAAAAAACATCTATCAAGTATTTCTCAAAAGAATAAACAAATATAACATTTTGAAAAGGAACATTTTGAAATAAACATATTACAGTTGTTGCAGTTATTATTGCGTCCTCTTCAAGTGAAAAGTGTCCGTAGTTCGGGCGACTTCGGGTGGTGTCCGAACTTGGGTCAGTTTGCCCTATCTATCATCAAATTATCTCTTTTATCTATATGGGAGATTTGTATGCATATACAATGTATATAATATCCACACTGTCTTACCAAAATATATAAAGGAAACGTATTTTATCAAAAACAGGAGATAGATAAAAGTGTGCATTGTTCCTTGTTTTGCCTCTTGGCTGCATGCTAAGATTTCACATTTGTTGTTCGCTACACTTGAGGGATTTTCCATTATCAAATATTCGCTGATCGACCAAGCGAAACATTCAACTTACAAACATTACCCTTCTTTCAGACGAAAAACCTGTTGTCAAATCATGCGCAGTAGGATATGAGGCATGTTTTGTCACGAGATACATTTATAGTTAATGCATGTATTATTATTTTTACATTTCATCCTGTCCTTTCATGTAAATAACATCTTATTCTCTTATCTACATGTATATATGATAAATATACGTGTAAATGTTTTACTAAAATAAAATACATTATATAAATGAGACATAATATTAAAAGAAAAGCATTTACTTCAAACTGACATTTACATGTGGAGAGTTAAAGGAACACTGTGCTCCTGAATAAAACACTGGAAAGCGTAAATTGACTTAGTGCATTTATTCTATTACTTTGTGGATTTTTTAACTTCTCAGTATTTCCAAGCCTTCATATTGAAACACAAATCATAAGTTTCAGAACTTCAGGGCAATGTTTATTCTGTTATCAAGTCTTATATATACAACATTAATGTATTTATGACATATTCCTGTCCTATTGCCACTCCTTGAGTTTGAGATTCACGAATCCATATTTAATAGGTACTACAGAGAGATGAAATTTTAAAATATCACGATATCGATATCGGAGTCTCGAAGATCTACTTACCTTCAATTCAGATATAAGCTCATCTTCTGTTGTTGGTTTGGCTGATGCTGTGACAGCAAACAATGCCAGGATGATTAGGGAGGTTACTTTGATCATGTTCACAAGTTAAGGTGAGGACCTTTTGAATGGGTGACTTGGTTCATTTACACTGCTTTTATATTAGTCAGAACGAGGCTGTTCAAGAAGCGTGCCTAATGGTAGTCATTGGGCCATTTTATTTATTGATATCTGCCTTAATAGGTATTTTGTTATGTGTCATCTTTTGTTATTTACCTGGTTTCCCTTAGTATTTAAATTTACCTAGTTTATTGGTTTTTGTAAGGTATTTGACATTCTTATATTTTTGTCTGTATATTATACATGACATTTGTATATTAATACAAACGCCAGTTATTTAAAGCAGTACACGTTGCGAGGATTGACTCATTCTCCATGGCAAGCAAATAATGTCTCCTTGTAAATAATACACCTTTGTTCATTTCCAACTGTTGACTGTTAATATCTGGAATTATTGGGGTTACAATGTAGATTGGCCTGTTGGCATTGAGTAACGTGTTCCAAAAGTCTGGTAAATATACTTCTACTGCCCACATAAAGCTTTTGGTGACATCCAGTGACGCATTGATTGCACAGATGTAAAGTACAGCGTTACAGCGGTGCAAGTCTGCGTTGATGACCTTCGGTTTACCTTACAGTATACTTTGGCCTGGCCTGTTTGTATCCTACGTTACTGAAGCCTAGTTATTGTGGTTTGGACACAGTCGAAGAGGAAAGCAACCTGGGCACGTCGTGCTCCCAAATGCAGAGTACACTTCACTTTGTGCACGCAATCTTGGTATGCAAAACTTTTGGCCGTTACAGTGCTGCTTAACATGCTGATCGGTGGTTTTACATTTTTAACGGAAAAAGTTCGTCAATATACGGGAAGATGAATGATTATTCACTGGATACATTTCAAGTTGTGCTTAAGTTGTCTTGTTGAATTATAGATTTCCCAATGGAAACACTAATTTTATATTTGTGGAAAAGAAATTACTTTTGTGCCCGTGAGTTTATATTATATATGTATTACCTTACCACCTCGCTGCTGACAGGAACCAAGTATATATGTTGGCTATTTGTTAGCAGAAGACAATATTGACAATATTGATATATCTGATGAAGCGTATTGTACCTGTGTATTAACGCCATGACTGGGGATCACTTTGGATAAGAAATACACTTGGCTGTACCCCTATGTGTTTTGTAATAAAGTATAGTTTTGCCCTGAACTATTATAGTTAAAGCACGAGGACGTAAGTCCGATTGCTTTGACTTTATAATAGTTCGATTTAGTAATTTCGATTTAGTAAGCTGACTAATTTGATTTAGTAAGCTTCTAAATACATGCCTGAATTTGTAAGCTTACTAATTCGAATTAGTAAGCTTACTAATTCGAATTAGTAAGCTTACTAAATAGCGATGTAAGACCCATTTGGCACCCCATAGAAATATAAAAAAATATTGTTTACATTCTTTATATTAATAATCCATGAACAGGGCAAACGGACGGCTATTCCATATCATCAACCAAGATAAAAAAAACGACATTTCATGTGTTTGAATCGAAGATTTAATATTGAAATTAAAAAGTGGCATTGATTTATTATAAATACTGTTTTTCTTGTTAAATGCTACACTGTTTACACAAGACAATAGAAAATAAACACGAGTGGTTTCAAAAACATTAGAATTTCAAACCATTCACGTCGCGCGATCGCTTAAATTACGTGAATAACATTCCAAAAGGAATTATGGGTAGAGTTTGATCAGTCTAAGCGTGGTGGCGGAACGTACATTTGTCTAAATTAACTGTTAGCTGCTCACATAAAAGTTGATGTCCATTGTCCCACCGCTTATTTTGGCAGACTGCAGCAGTTACAAACCATGGAAAAGAGTACACACTGTGTTTCTTGCGATGTATATGTTGGGCGCAGTCGGCTGAAGCGAATCGACGTTACCTTTATTGTCTGATAACGTCCCTTTTTTCGATTGTTCTAACCGCTAGTAATCTTAGAAGGTCTGATAAAGTCCCTTTTTCGATTGTTCTAACCGCTAGGCATCTTAGACGGTCTGATAAAGTCCCTTTTTCGATTGTTCTAACCGCTAGGCATCTTAGAATGTCTGATAACGTCCCTTTTTTCGATTGTTCTAACCGCTAGGCATCTTAGAATGTCTGATAAAGTCCCTTTTTCCGAGTGTTCTAACCGCTAGGCATCTTAGAATGTCTGATAACGTCCCATTTTTCGATTGTTCTAACCGCTAGGCATCTTGGACGGTCTGATAAAGTCCCTTTTTCGATTGTTCTAACCGCTAGGCATCTTAGAATGTCTGATAACGTCCCTGTTTTCGATTGTTCTAACCGCTAGGCATCTTAGAATGTCTGATAACGTCCCTTTTTTCGATTGTTCTAACCGCTAGGCATCTTAGAATGTCTGATAAAGTCCCTTTTTCCGAGTGTTCTAACCGCTAGGCATCTTAGAATGTCTGATAACGTCCCTTTTTTCGATTGTTCTAACCGCTAGGCATCTTGGAATGCAACTTTTCGCTCCAGCCAGTCGTCGGATATTTAAGGTCACAAGACATGACCCCAGTTTTCAGATCAAGAATACAGGATTCGGAGTGGTGCAATACAAGACTGAAACACGTTTTAAAAAACGGCAAATGAGCACTGCATGGGACATATTGTTTTGTACATGTACTCGGGGAAAGAAGTACGTAACATTCCATACATCCGAGTATCATACTTTTATTTTCATGTCTGTTCAAAGACACTTTAAGTGCTAAAATCGCTTTTTCAAAATGTGTTTTGGCCAGAATGTAATTTTAGATCCGTGACAAGAAGAAGATTACAGCAGCTGTAAGACTTAGGGACGCCTTCCGACAGTGGGATCACATACTTCAGGTCAACCTGTTCCAGGGTAAAACGTATACGCTTCGCTCCGCGTTCATACCCTGGGTTACAACCCATCGAAAACGGCGCGATGCCAACTTAGACCTGGGAACTATCTGAAAATAGACAGCCAAAGACAACGCTTGAAAGGCGAGTCAGCAATATTAAGATTCGCAAGCTTACCATCCCCGTTTTCCACGGATATGAAAACATCTTCACCAGCATACAGGTGGTCAAGTACCTCAGTCTGCGTCTAAGATAAGTTAACAGGAAAAACCTTTCCATTTTAGCTAAGTAGCTAAGACGCTATGTAAAATCTAAGAACGTTGGTATTTTTTGAAAGAGCGCAAAAGCGTAAGCCAACAAGAGGATTAAAGGCTATCTGCGGTTGGCTGCAAGTTTATCGATAACTATCGCGAGAAAAAACTATTTGATTGGCTGGATCACATGTCACATCGCGCAGGTTTATGTGGGGTTGTAACCCAGGGTATGGACGTTGAGCGGAGTGTATACGTTTTACTGAAGGAACCACCAGCTAAAGCAATCATCAAACAGAAATTTCCGAGGAAAGCACACAGTGCAGAGACAGTTGCACAAGATTATGTTAAATTGATTGGTCAATGGGACCGACAGCGTACTTTATGAAACAATAAAACATGCTCGTGATTTTAGACGTCAGCTAGAGCGTCGCTTAGCAAATGACGTCACATTTTACGTCACTTTGATTGTTCAATGGTAGAGAATGTGTTCTACGACGGGAGGCATTAATATTTTCAAAATATAGTTTATACAAACAACATAATATAACATCTAATATCTTTTATAGAAAAGCGAGTAACTATTTAAGGGCATCTCATATAAGAAATAGAATACTCGTTGTTGTGCTTTATCGTAGAATAAAACATAGCAGAGATCATAAAACACTCAGGGCTGTGCTCTTCGTGTTTATGCTCCCTGCTATGTTTTAATCAACGATAAAGCACGCCAACTCGTCTTCTATTTCTTAAATATAGAGTCCTAGCTCACAGTTACTACAGATCTTCGACTTGATCGTGGTAAAGAACACTCAATTGTATTGTCAGTTGTATTCCTTGTCGTGTCGGTGTTTTGTCATTCTCTTCCCACAGAGTTTACATATCAAAGTCTACTCGGTCCAATAAATACAGCAGATCTCCAGGTATCTCCAGGTATGTTGTCTTTGCTTATTTTCTCCCATTATTGTGTACAACAGGACCGTAGCAAAAGGAGGTAACTCTCATTTATTTACATAACTAAAAGTAGTTTCAGCTTCTGGCCAATGAAGATATCTGAAATGTTCAGTGTGACCAGTGAAGATATCAAATATCTTCCCTGAAACTTGGTAGATGCATATGTTTATTTCACTATACATATTAGTATTTCATTGATAATATACGATTAATATAAGTATTAATGTAAACAAGAAGAAGGGTTTTCTTATTAGATTATATATGCTCCATCCATGCGTTCCTTATTGGATATAACTTGTTTCAGTCATAGTAACGCTTATATATGTATCAATTTTCAATAGGGGCATTGTAAATAATATACAATCAAAATTATATCCCCTATGAGATACGTTTGATCTCACGCAAGCGATATATCTTTTGATGACCATGTACACGGTAATATAACGTCAATGTCACTTGATTCATTCAAAGCTTCTCTAACAATGTTCACTCATGGCACGAAAAGGTCAGAGATACCCATTCACAATCCCTTGGGTGCAGTGAGATCACACCACACCCTTGTCGTATTATGTATTATGAGGGGCGTTAACAGATCAGTTGAAAAGGCCGAGTAAAGCGATATGAGGCTATTTTAAAAACAACGCCAATTTTAAAAGGTTCAATGTATTACACTTTTGACACGCAGTTTTAGATAAGTTCACATTGGATTTTATAGGAGTAACATGGGAATAGGTTAATAGTTTATTTCATGGTTGACGTTTCAAATGTCTTTCATAAAGTGATTCCTTCGATAATATTATGATTTTAATGAACATATGATGCGATTAAATGTTAAACTGAGTCATAATATTTGAATGATAAAGACGTTGCAGAATATTTTATTTTTTTGGTCATTCAGGATATCTCACTTCCTGGTTGATTAAAGTCGCATGTTCACAAAGTGAATGTAGGTATTTACTTCGGCTGTCACAGTAACACATAAAATAATATAAGACGTCATTGTGACGTCATGTACCGTTAGTATGGTGTCATATTGTGGTCGAGCGAGGCGACTGGTACAAATGTCCGCCACATACAAATAATTTTTTTAACATCGTAAAAAGGGGAGCTGACAATTATTTCGTAGAAAATAATCTAATCTCGTGGAATATAAATTTTACAAAACCGTTGCTTTGACAGTCATGATAATTTCACGACATTTTCAATCGATAGCACATTTTTGGTCCATGATGACAGTTAATTAAGTATATTTATATATAAATGAATAGTGTATATATTATAGAGTAAAGGGGTCTACAAGCTCCGTTTGATATAAGATATTATAAAGATTATTATGAAATAGTGAAATGATACCAACAGTGCTTTCAAATTTTCTTTTCAATGATGATCTTATATGATTGTCCTTTTGACTGAAATGCCTGATTTACTTAAATCACTTTTATACACGCGTTACTCATCTTTCTTTGATTGTCATTCTAGAAGTTGAGAAAAAAATATTTTATGGACTTTTTTATTCCATATGTATGTAGGCGACGTTTTCACACGGACTCTGATGTCGATAACAAGCAATTCAAGCACATCATTAGAATCTAGGATGAAACGTAGTTGTCATCCTGCCCAGGCCAATTTTAGAGCAACTATGTTCCGCAACGGAGATTAAACGAATATTACATATTTATATATATTTGATATAATGCACTTGTACCGCGCCTAGTTTCCAGATTAGGTCTGTTCAACGGCGTCAAACTGAAAAAAGCACATAGAGTTATTTACTGAACAGGAGAGTCTTTAGGGATTTCTTGAAGGAGTGAACTGACTCTGCCAATTTGAGGTCAATTGGAGGGGAGTTCTACAGTTGAGAGGCATACACGGAGAAAGCATTTGCAGCAAGTTTGGTTGATGTGGGGGGATTGAGAGTTGATGTTTCGTAGTTGATCTGAGAGGTATTGATTAATTGTTTTTCGGTTTATAAATTATTTCAAAATTATGCTTGTAGTGTTGGCGTTCATTAACATAAATTGTATAGCTCTTTTCACTCATTTAGTACCCCTAGGACGCTTTAATTTATTCACAGAGAAAATGTAAATACAAATTCCAAAATATATCCTTTATGTCAAATAAAATCTCTGCTTTTTCACTGGTTGGAGGTAATGAGAGACATGTCACTCAATTTTACTTCTCCATTTCACTCTGCTCCTCTTTTCATTCACGATTTATTCATATATTTCATTCACGAAATAATTGGTTTCTGAATACGATGATGTTATTTAATCATTACTTAAAATAACATTCGCAAGTGCTAAAAACGCGTCTGAATACATGCAGAGCACACAAATCGTGTACCCTATAACGGCGTCTTGAACTTTGATATACCTCACCTACAAGCGACGCATGGTATATGTATGGGATAGTCTCGGTAGCCATAAAAAAGAAACATGTCTGCATTATGAACTTACTTTTCAATATTTACACTTGGAGTTATAACTATAAAGCCTTGCAATAACATTTCAACTTGTCTATTTAAACGTGACCAGAGACGTCCCGTCGATCCATTGAATTCACCACACCTAAATTTAGCAATACAGGTAGACTGCTCGTTGCCAGTATACACTTCATCTGACAATAACGGGTGGTGGCCTATTTAAACTAACGTCATTCGGAGGTGTCGTCTTTACCTAACCACACCTTGTTTTCAGGTGCGGAACTGATCAGTTCTTATCGGAAGGGATAATTCAAACTGAGAGTTCAACTGAGAATGTTCATGTGAGACAGGGTTGATACTTTGGTCCTTTGTTTTTCTGGTGAAATTGTATTTCTTTAAAGGTGAGGTTTAATATTTATTCTTTCCTTGTTGTTTTTTGTTTTGTTTATCGCAGTTGAATAAAGTGCATGTAATTCAATTCAAAACCGGATAATCAATTGAATTGAACTGTCTGTAAAAAAAAAGCTTGAAACAGTGATTAGTGATTCACATGATTTTCTAATTTAATTCAAAACTGTATGAACGAGACTATTTAGCAGATTTTCAATTTCTTATTGTACAGTTACATTTAGTTCAGTATGTATTTCTTTGTTTTAATTTCTTGCCATACATGTTCAATTCTCTCTTATTTAAGCTTTGTCTCCTTTTAATTTGTTTATCTATATAGTTTGTCATGTTGTTTTCTGTTATATTCAAAATGTCTTGTTTATTTTGATTTGCCGTCATTTACTTCTATATTTTTTCATTTGTCTTTCAACTTGTATATTTAGTAAGGTGATCATTATCAACGATGAGTTTAACGATTTTATAATTTTGTAGCAATATGAAATTAATCTTTGGACTTGTCACTTCTTTTAATGGTTTAATCCACCTGCTATGTTCATGAACACCGGCATACATTTGCGGATTTTCGTATAAGTTGTGAAGTGCGTCTACGGCTATGTGTTTTCAACAGTTACACGTGTTGTATCATTGTTGACCATTTGTTTTGTAGGGACCGTTTTGTAGTGTGTTTTCATATGTGTTTACAAAAACAATTGTGGCAATGTCATGAGGGAAAACCGGAATGAGAAAGAAATTTAAAAACCAAATTCATTTCATGACAGATATGGATTTTAAGAAATTATCAAAAGAAGATATACAACAAGGAAAACGACATTAAATGTGCTCCTCTAAAACGAACTCTTCTGAAATCTATAAATCGGGAATATGTAACTGGTCCAACAAGAAATATTTCACTGGATTGGTGTATATACCTATATATATGTAGCGAAAGAGACAGTTAAACGTGCTATGAATACACGTCTACATAACTTCAATTGTACACAATGTAACCTTAGAATCGGCCGCAGTCAGCGACTAGTCACTTTAGTAGGCGTTACAATGTTGCTCAGATAACATTGAGAAAAGGTGTTAGACCATTAACATTATCAAAGGACACCCAAAGTACGGTTCATATTTTATAGTCTATCCGTGGTTCATTCTTTGGTGAACATTATACTTTGAAACCATTGTAGCTATTCATAATATGCATATGTTTCAAAATCAGCTCTGTATACCATTTAGGTTTGTAAGAGCATGTAATGTTCGTTTAAAGCATATATACAGTATTCATATGTACATCTATATATAAAGCGTTATGTATGACTTATTTATATTTTATTGACGACAATTTGAAATGGTGTTATTTTATTGCTTCTGATTTATGTTTACCTGTGATGTATTAATTCTTGTACTATAAACTTTATCTATAACATCGTTATGGACCTTGTGTACTACATCAAACTTACAACTCGTGTTTCCATTAGGCGCATTGACATTATATATATATATATATATAAATTTGAATGTTTATACTTCAATACTTAACTAATGAGGGAAAAAAACTGATATTACAAAACGACAAACTCCAATTGTGAATAAAACAAATCTACTGCGTCACTATAGAAATGATGGAATGAAATATCCAGAATTTGATCACAAATGTATGCAAAGTATACATGGCCATTATGTATGATGGCTGAGAGGGGCCATTTGATTTCGTGTAAACTTTCCAACTCGAAATCGCGAAATCGCGAAAAAATCAAAACGAAATCGCGAAATTGTGAAACGAAATCGCGAAACAGGGAAACGAAATCGCGAAACAGCGACACGAAATCGCGAAACAGCGAACGAAATCGCGAAGGAGCGAAACGTCCGCGAAACGAAATCGCGAAGGAGCGAAACGCCCCCGAAACGAAATCGCGAAGGAGCGAAACGTCCGCGAAACGAAATCGCGAAGGAGCGAAACGTCCGTGAAACGAAATCGCGAAGGAGCGAAAGAGCGAAATTGCGAAAGAGCGAAATCGCGAAATAGCGAAACCGCGAAGGAGCGAAATCGCGAAGAAGCGAAATCGCGAAGAAGCGAAATCGCGAAGGAGCGAAATAAGTATTTTACAGTTCCCTGTTCAAAGTAAGTAAGATCGGATGTTTGAGCAAATAATCTGATGTCCTATAATTGTTTTTTTTAACGTAACATGACAATTATATTATAATGCGATGAACCGGTATACAAAGCAGTTATGTATTATAGAATCTGCATGTTATATTTGTCTTTATGTGTAGTGTTATTTGTTAGAAATATATACACTGGAATTCTAATTTCGAAAAACTTATAAACTTGTTGGTGATTTCTTTTATCTCTTTAAATTATAAACCGTTATATTTTACGCTTCGTATACTGTATACTTCGCTTCGTATATAAAATGATTTTATCCAATATATGAAGTTTCAACATCACATATCATAGAGATCTTGAGTGTAATTTTAAACAAAATATATCATTCGTGGGATTCGAACCTTAACCAAGGACAAGAGTAGAACAGACGGTCAAGGCAGTAACCACTAGACAACACATCACCTCATCGGCTTTTGACACGAATTGTATTCATTAACTATATATACAGAAAGAAACTACTGTATTTTCTTTCTACTTCTATGTCTTTTAAATAGAAAGAATGATAGTATTTACTATAAAGAATGCGACGTTTCCTAACTTTCGGTGTTGATAGGCCTGCAAGCAAGGCATCTAGTCTATCTATTAAAGTTGATCGCGAGGAAATGTCGCTTTAATTATTGTAAATCTGTCATTCGCCCTGTCATAAAATTCAACGATATTTACAGATAAAATTTCTAAAAAGTGGGTTTGGTACCAACTACTTTGACGTCTTTTGAGTATCTACAAAATTTAAGATGGTATTCATTTGTTCGATACCAGCTATATGTTACATGAGTCGGCATAACATCTAAACCATTGTGCATGTTCCTTGATTTGTAAAATAAAATGTAGCATTATTAAATAATATATTGCCACATTGTATTCTACCACAGACAGGATACAGCTTCATGAACAAACTTTCAAACTATAATTGCTATTTTTAGAAACATACGTTGAGTAAACGTTTCTTCTTATACATTGCAAACTCGTCGTGTGGTATTGAAATACACGAAGATGTATTATCATAAACATGCTAACTAAGAAAGAAGACCAAACGCGAGCCAGGAAGCGATATTTCTTGTTTGTTTAATTAATAACAGAGACATTTATATTTCATATGCAAATGAGAAATACCCTCGTGCAAACAAAGTTATAAGATTTGAATACAAATCGTCGATTTGAATATGACTATTTAAATTAGTATAACTTGCTTATTGGAAATTGGAACATTTATAAGAGTAAGGCACAATTTGCAAAACGAGAAATCAAATCACAATGACAACATTATTTTTTAAACGTATTACAATTTGTATTTTCTGTATGAAGGTCAGTATTAAATATTTAAGACTGTTTAATCGAAATATGATGTCAAACGCGGTTATTCTTCCTTTAACAAAAACAACTATTATGAATCATAAATGGTATTCCAGATTATGACTATTTTATGACAACCGAACGATACATGCGCACAATTATACGCGCAGCTTATGAATGTATCCAGTTTGACAGTCATCATAACAGTGCGTGCTACAGTTTTCGCTGTACGGATAGGCGTGTTTACACTCCATCTGCGACAACTTCATCACTTTGAAGCTGTCCGCTTCGACGTTTTAATTATCGATTACAGGTTAATGAGAGCGAATTGTAATTATATTATTGCATCTATAGAGGGCCTAAAGGGGTACACAAGGCATAATAAGTCCTTGACTATCCAAATTACTGTCAAGAAGTGTGCTGTACAGTTCCTTTGAGTACTGTACTCAAACCTTTAAAGAGCCATCACGGATGTTAGTGTTTCAAATTTTTGGAAAATATACTTATAACGTCATTCGCCAGAGAATTTTTTTATCTACAACATGGCATATGTTAAATAATTTTCATATCACGACAATGTATTGCAATTTGGTTTCAAAGAGAAGTATCACTTCGACTAGCGCGCGCTACGGGTATCTGACGTATATAAACAGAGTCCCCTTTTTTGCGTAATACGTACTACACAAACAGCAAGCGCTTCCGAAGCGTGAAGGCTCGTCTCCAGCGCAAGTCGCCATAACAACCCATATGCTGCACGTGCTTCACGCGTCGCATTTGCAAAGTATCCTTGTCACACATTACTGAATGTGACGATTGCTTTACAAACTATGTTTCTAAATGTCCTGAGAATATACAAATTATTTCCTGTTTAATGTTCTTTTTATTGAGATAAGACCAGCAAATTATGACAAATTTTTACTCTCATGAATTATAAAATTCAAGGAAAATACCTAGTTATAACAATTATTCCAATATCTGTAGCAAATACATAATTAAATGAAATGGTAAATAAATAACCATCAAAAAAATATATATTCGATTTCTTTCATTGCTCATATTTTTTTATTATTCTTTCGTGTCTTTGTTTACTGTGTGTGAGCTAGACCATAATGCTTTGCGCTTGAAAATAATAGACTGGATCTATATTTAGACTGGAAAACACCTTTACTAATTAATGCAATTTCTCGGCTTATTTTAAGTTGGAAAAATTAGGGAAAAATTAAGTGTATTTATTTCACGGAGATAGATTTTTGGAGAAATTTTGATATTTTCATCAACATCCGTGATGGCTCTTTAAAATTTTGGCGTATTTACTGTATTATCCTACGTGTTTAATACGCTTTAATTTAAGATTGCTGTGTATTTTCTGAATATACCATTTATTTCCCACTCCATAAAAAAACTATAATGTAGATTACAGTACAATAGCTACAACGTATTAAGTAAATAACATGTTTATTGCGTGTCCATTATATGATAAATTACGTATTATGTCAATCTGTCGACAGATAAGTTTAGAATAGGTTGTGGCTAGATGACCAAAATGTGACAAAAGAATCATATTTGTATTGTGCATATGCATTTGCTTTTTATAGTTGATAGTTGTATTGTAGTTTTTGATTCAAACCTGTTCGGAGTAGGTAATTTGTTTGCCATTTAAAATTTTTTATAAATGTATATGTTCAAATAAAGAGATTCACAATATCGTTCCTACTTTCTTTGAATCTTAGAATAACTGTTTCTGCATATAGATATATATATATATATAGATATATATATATAGATATATATATATATATATATAATATATATATATATATATATATATATATAGATATATATATATAGATATATATATATATATCGTGAATGTTAAAGCGTATTATATAATTTAGGCATATGGCTTTTGAGTACGGATTAGATTAGTCATTAGATTTTAGTCAGTAGACTCAGTGTATCTCAGTTTATATGGCAGCTCTTGTTTGTGGCATTACTATTTTGACATATTCAAAGTGACTCCTACTTACTCTTACTTCTCTGACAAATATAAACAATAACAAGCTACCTATTATACGTCGTGCATATTACCAGTTCGATTTTTTTTTTATCGATCTTACATTGTCCTCAATTAACGTTACATTTATCATAAAACATGCAGATTCTATAATATATAACTGCTTTGTATACCGGTTAATCGCCTTATAATATAATTGTCATGTTATGTTACAAACAACAATTATAGGATATCAGATTATTTGGTCAAACATCCGATCTTACTTACTATGAACAGGGAACTGTACATTCCTTATTTCGCTCCTTCGCTCCTTCGCGATTTCGCTTCTTCGCGATTTCGCTTCTTCGCGATTTCGCTCCTTCGCTCTTTCGCTCTTTCGCGATTTCGCTCTTTCGCTCTTTCGCTCCTTCGCGATTTCGTTTCGCGGACGTTTCGCTCCTTCGCGATTTCGTTTCGCGGACGTTTCGCTCCTTCGCGATTTCGTTTCGCGGACGTTTCGCTCCTTCGCGATTTCGTTTCGGGGGCGTTTCGCTCCTTCGCGATTTCGTTTCGCGGACGTTTCGCTCCTTCGCGATTTCGTTCGCTGTTTCGCGATTTCGTGTCGCTGTTTCGCGATTTCGTTTCCCTGTTTCGCGATTTCGTTTCACAATTTCGCGATTTCGTTTTGATTTTTTCGCGATTTCGCTATTTCGTGTTGGAAAGTTAACACGAAATCAAATGGCCCCTCTCAGCCATCATTATGTGGTATTAACACCGTGGACATAAGTGTCAGTCCAAACTCTACGACGTTATGAGAAAGCCAGACACGTATAACTTTGGCATAGATCCTGCGCCATTCGTCTTAAAGGCTAGGACAATTCTACGCCGGTTTCAATGGACAAAATTGACTCGAATCACAGTTTTTCCAAGATTTCAATGGACTTTCATATTAATTTGTTCTCAGCATAATTTTGAGACCACCATTGATTATATTTCAGAAATTATTTCATTTTTCATTTTAGGGAAAATCAATTAGGCGTTTCTTTTGGCCGACTGTGTAGTCTATGTGTTCACTTTATTTTTACACTGCCAAGAACTGGAAGGCGATAGGTTTGAGTGATGATCCGTCCATCCGCCAGTGTGCCCATAAGTTCATCTGTACGTCCGTGTGTTTGTCCGAGTGAGACCTGCGTGAGGGCATGATTATAAAATATTGATGGAATACGACATTGAGAAGCGGTGTATTAATATTTTACGGGAATTACTGACCTTGATCAATTTGTGGTGTTTCTCAATACTGTCAGAGATGGCATGAACGTATTTCATACAGTTTCTATCTTTGAGGTGTATACTATCAATCGTGCACAGTTGGTACTCGAGAGTGTTTTGAGCCTAGGCCCATTTAACTCTAGAGTGTTTTGAGCCTAGGCCCATTTAACTCTAGAGTGTTTTGAGCCTAGGCCCATTTAACTCTAGAGTATTTTGAGCCTAAGTACTTTTTACTAAGAATATTCAATTCAGACCATTCCACGGTCTCTGAAAATGAACAAAAACATCAAAAATGTGAAATTATGAATTACGTAAATCTTCTTTCACAGAACATTTGGTAGAGTCATTGAGCCTGAATAGAGGCGTTTGAGGCTGAACACATCTGTGCAATTTGCTAGCCCCATATGACGCTAGAGTCATATGCCATATGACTCTATGGGGCTAGCCTCAAACAACTCTAGAGTCATATGAGCCGGTAGAGTCATTTGAGACTGCTACACCGGTCATTGATGCTTGGAACAACTCTAAATATCGGTCTCCTTCTAAGCCCACAGTAGCAGTAGGTTCATCTTCATCTCTAAATCTCCGGTCTTAAGGTGTTTTTGTATCTTGGGATAGAAGCAGAAATCAATGAGGCCAGATCTAGGGAATAGGGTGGCATTGGACGAGTTCGAAGCCATAGTCATGTGATGGAATTCCACTCCATCTATTCGTGATTGCTCTCCAGTTCATAATGATAAAACAACGTGTCATCAAATGTTACAACTCTGAGAGGAAAAGCCTCTTGTCTGCTGTTTGATGAAGTCAACAAGGCTCCACTGATGTTTAAGTTTCATGTCATCAGAAAGCATTCCTGAGACCCATTATACACAGTATTGGACGTTTGTTATGAAGAATGCCATGTTTGGATCCATATGAAAGGCCTGTTGCTTCTTCTAACTCATGGATAGTTAGTTATACGGCCATTTATGTTCCACAATGTTCTCTGGATGTGTACTAGTTGATTATCTCTCTGACCGAGGGCCATCTGACGAACTATCTACACCGCGCTGAACATCCTTCACCCAGCGTTTGATGGTTGCAGTAGAAGAACACTTTCCATAAACGACAGTCAGTCGCTCTTGAACCTGTTTTGCAGTCGGACTATTAAAGGCGCTGTAGCACGTTTTTCGCATACTATTTTTTCTCTAATTTACCATTTATTATTAACGTTTATACAATACATTGTTACGTAAGAGGATAAAGCATCTCATTACGCGACCCGATAAGCCCTATCCATTGAAAACGGTTAATTGTATTACGAAGAAAATGGTGCGCGTATAAAGCGGAACTCTTCAGTATGAGAGGTAGGTGTGTAGGTCACGTGAAGCTTTTGAGAGTTCAGGCAGCAAGATGGTTAACCATTCCATTATTATACCATATTCAAACTCTTTCCTGAGAATTGATGTATCGCTACATCAATCACGTCACTTGAACTACCTTCGAAGGGCCATTTTAATGTGAAGACATCAACATGGCCGGAAATGGCTTAACCGAACCATGTACATTCGTTTTTAAACTCTTTTTATTGATTCAGGAGTATTATTTAGCCAATGTTAACACTTATTTACTTTTTTATGGAGAGTCTTTTTTCAGTGATAACGGCATGCTACAGCTCCTTTAAGGACTAAAAACTTTAATACTGCTCCACACCCAGCTATATTTATCCGGTTTGCCAACTCACTAGGGGTTAGTCTCTTCCACAACTTGTCGCGAATAAACCATTACAGATCGCTGTATGATCCTCACTGAATTTAAAGTGTGATATAAATAGTACAGCCGGTGTTGAACAATGTATTATGCAAGTATAAAAATTGGGCGGGGCTGAACACTCTCGCAGGTTACCTTTGTCGAAAGTATAAAAACTGAATCATAAATTTCACATGGAAATGAATCTTTGGTAACTTAGGTAACCTTTGTCAATTACTTGTAGTGTCAAAAAACGAACCGGTAGGCCATTGTGTTACTAAATATTACATATATTTAATGTACAATTAATTTTACGATTTTTATTTTCTAATTTCATTCTACGGTTTAAAATCATAATTTTCGTTTAATTACTTGAAACGATCTCAAAGTTAGAAGCTCAAGCGAATCACTAACCGTTTTGCTTACATGATTCGTAAGATAGAAACCAACTTCTCTGACACATAGTGCCAGTTTACACCAATGCCCAATTTAAGCCTTTCTGCATTTCGCTAACTTTTCTGTGCTAGTGTACCTGAACCTTATGGTAAGAGCTGTGACTTGTGTCGTATTGGTAACGGGATAAGTTTGTGATAGCTCACTTTAAGATTTGTGTAATCGTCTTGGTAGACTAAGTGTATTAGTGTTTGAAGTTATACATTTTCCATCTATGAATATGTATTATATGACGAGCAATGAAATACTGGGATTTATCAGTGAAATAAACTGTCTGTCAAGCTACAGTGAAAATAACTGACGTCAGAAAACAATGGTCTGACGCGGCGAATCGGCTTATGACATCACAGTGTTACTGTGGTGACGGACTGTTCCTAGCGGCCGTAATTACATGGATAATATCATATAATAAATAAAATATCCGTCAATTCTTGACAAATACCATGTTTATCTCATCTCGCTGCGCCACTCGGGAAAATATAACCTATCTACCTCATTCGATAAGATAAACATGGTTGTAGTCAAGAAAAGACAGATATCCTCTTTTTATTCCAGGTTTATTATAATGTCTATAAACTAAACAGTTCCACTGAAAATTCTCATTCCACTTTTGCAGATGTCTCGAATGTTGAGTAACCTGGAGCCTGATGTCCGTGACCTTGAGGTCCACTTCGACTATGACGACAACGATGAGAAACAGTACTTCCTGCCAGGAGAGCTGATGAAGGGGACTGTACTTCTACATCTCAGCTCCGCGATCAAGGTCAAGAAGATTAACCTCCATCTCACAGGAAATGCCAGGGTGTCATGGGAGATACCGGAGAAGAAAAAGTCCTACACTGACAATGAAACATATCTCACCACTGTGCAGTCTTTGTTAGACGGAGTCTTGGGGAAGAGTCTCAATCTCGGCCGAGGTACACACGAGTTTCCTTTCCATCATCAGCTATCTCCAGCTCTGCCTTCTACCTTCAAGGGCGTCTATGGGAGTGTAGCGTATGTTATTAAGGTGGAACTGGAGGCAGAGGATCCCCGTCATAACACAGTGACCTCTGAACCTTTCCTGGTTCTGAGAAGGCCTCCTCTTGCTAAAGAGACGTTTCGTCCCAGAGATCTGAAAGATTCACGTCGCCTCTTCACATTCTGTTCCTTCGGACAGGTAACCCTAAAAGCAGGACTTACTAGGTATGGTGGGGTTCCAGGAGAGAATATCTACATCAATGCTCAAGTCACTAACTGGAGCGATAGGGAAATCAAGAGAATTTTAGCGTCTGTTGTTATGACAAGCGTGTTCAAGGCTAGAGGGAAGAGCATCACATTCAGACAGATGATTAGCAAACGAGAGGACGAGTATGGTTTCCATAATGCCCATGGACGTCGGTGGAGAGCAGTAAAACTCCAGATACCGCCTTACATTGCCGATACCGATCTGCCAGGTTGTAAAATAATTGACGTGACCTATTCCTTTCATTTCCGGGTTGAGTTAGATGACTGTGACCTCTCCATAGAAACACCTCTACAAGTTGGTGGCCACCCAGTCGGATATGGTCCTGTCTCTGACGTGACGAGTCTTGCACGACTTTCTCAAGCTAGGGATTTCCCTTACTATAACGGAAAAAGTAACGGAGGAAGTCGTTTTGAAGATTTCTCGGATTTCATGGGCAATGGGACAGATAACTTCCGGTGAAAAAAGGATTGTTTGTGATGGATTAGTTTACGAGGGCTGTTTCACTGAGAGAGCTTATGAAGACTACATTGATGAACCATCGAGTTGGGAGATATCACAGAATGAATGAGAGCAACATTATTGGTATGCAATCATTCAATATGGTGTAAGGTTAACAGAATGTATGATTGCTATAGGTATCACTTGCAATGTTTTATAACATCCCAGGTTGTTTGTATGTATATACTGATATAATAGTTTGCAATACCTCACTTCTGCACGGACATCCAGTAGCAGCAGAGTAAAGAAATGTACAAATGTCCGCCCAAACGTGTTGTATCCTTATGTGTGGCTCAGTGGACCAATGTCACATAAAGTCCAGCAACAATGGGCACGGATGGGTGACCCGCCATATGGTTGTAAACTTGCCATCATGGGATGTTGAAGAGTTGATTCCCTGTCTCACAGAAAGACATGAGATGTGAAAATTGCTAAGACACTAGGGCAAGAGAGAATTGCCGCATTGGGATGTAGACTAGAAGGTTTTAGTTATTTATTTCACTGTGCAATATATGTAATTTATGTTCATTTGGGACAAGATTTAGGGAGGCTATATGTCTGTACGTAATTCATAATCATATATAATCGATGTCATTCAAAGAGCAAATAACATAAGTAAGTAAGGAGTAATCAGTGAAATTAGCCATTGAGTGCATCTGACATTTCAATGTCAACCGTGAAGGTATACAATTTTGTCACTGGCAGCTACTTTCCCCTGTGTAAACCATTTAGATTTATTTTTGTTAAAGAAATATTATTAATGAGACTCAGTCAATTGTTAAATATCAACTTAACCCTGGAAACTCTCTGAAATAAGCTGGTATTCGATAAGTAAGCTCTGTATTTTCGACTTCAGAATTTTTTTAAATGTTGAGCTTTCATTGAACTGATTTGAAATGAAATGACACAACATGTATTATGTATTTGTATTAGAGAGCCATATTTGGGTTCAACTGCAACTCTCGCATGTTGTACTCAACACGCCAATTGCCGTAAAGACCAAAAGAGCTTCTTATGCATTCTTGCTATGTAGAAGTCACCGTAAGTGTTCACTTATAATACTTGTATACCATAGATAGAGATTATTACCCGAGGAAGTGTGTCATGTGACTTTTACGAAACGAGTGTGAATTTTTGTATTGCCCGAGCGAGAGCGAGGGTTATGCATAAATTTGCACGAGTTTCGTAAAAGTTATATGACACACTTTCGAATGTAATAATTTCTTTATTACCCATTTTATTCCATTTGATTCGCGTAAAAATAACCAGGAAACGGCCCACTTCTCTTGCGACGACAAGCTACAGGGACGTCACGAACAATCATTTTATGACGTCACAGACGACAAACACACGGGAGGTCACGATGAAACAATGGTTGCTAGGCAAACGTGATATGTGCACATGTGCTCATATAAAAAATATTAACTCGGTTATTTTCAACCATATTGGTAATAAAGAAACATATGTTATTATATACTTGTATAAATGTTGTGTTAGCTGAAACATGTATTGCCTTTATTCGTAATTCGTTATTATATATACTATAACTTGCGCCGAGTCTGTTACGACGATCAGTATTTGAACAATCCCGAAATTAAATCTGTAAACTTTTGTCAACTACTAAAGGCATGTGAATATATTCCTGTTTTTTTTTTTAGCTTTCCTTGCTATATTAATATATCGCATAATCAAACTGTATTTGTGAAACAGTTGGGCTTTGTTAATACATGTAATGTTTTTTCTGAAATAGTTTTACGCGTACATACGGGAACTGAGTTGGACAAAACATTCTACTTCGGTCGGGCTAGGTATTGCCAAATGATCGTAAAAAAAGCTTCGGGAATATAAGTGTCAAGCTTCGATTTCTCAGCTCGGGCCTTATAACATCAAACATAATCTCAGCGTCGTGTTTTATCCTACACTTAATGCTGTGAAGGAATTCTGATCATGTACATCGCATTATACAGCAACAAAATAAATAATTATTCAAATAGTCCTTCTTCAGTAACCATATCTATTTGATAAACAAACAATATTTAAGACATTTTGATTAAGATTATTAACTTCCATCACTTAATGTAATTGTCTTCTGTTTAATATGATATCAGCACATTGGTATGGGATGCGTTGTAAATTATTATCTTGAGTAATCATATATGCAATGAGTAAAAGAAAATACTGTAAAAATCAAAACCACGTGACTTTTCTTTTAAGATGTGTATATTGTTGTAAATAAAGTAATTTACAAACACCAACAACGTTTTATCATTCTTCTATATTCATTGATAAACCTTTTTAATGTCATGATCGAAAAAGGTGATATTGAGGTTATAATTTATTTTTCAAAATTATCAAATACTGTTTTCAGTTCATAGTGTTAGACAACCTGATGTGGACCATTTTGATAAACTAAAAATAATTTTAAACAAATACAAAAAATATGTAATACCTCAATGAATACAAATCACGTGAAAATTGTGAATGTCTTTATATGAACTGGTTTGACAGCCTGTGATTACAAATAAAATGTCCAGTATCTATTGTCGTTTTAGAGAGACACAGTTCTTAACGACCGCGCCTGAGAGCGTCTATGAATGAGACAGCAATGACTGAATATCGTTATCATGCTAACCCTGTTTGCAGACAAACGTTAACGTTATGTTGCCGACCCACAATAGATAATTGAGGTTATTCAGCCCAGCCCTCGCCTCCCAGTCATGCAAATAACATTAACCTGTTTCGTATTGACCTAGCTGTATTGCATTGACCGTATCAGGATCGTGGGTGACCCATTTACCCGTAAACATACATTTTTCAGTTCATCTTTGTTAGGAGTTTATAGTTGCACTAAAGCTATTCACACAAAGCGTTTTAAATCAAAAGCATAGAACATTGGGCGACGTTGTTACTGTTACTCGTTGTTACTGTATGTTGCTATTTATCACACTTTGTTGTACGTAATGTTGATACTATGTATCTAACTATCTATTACTTACTAGGTTCTTGTAAGGGGGAACAAAACAATTGCCACCCGGACCATTGCCACCTCGGACAATTGCCACCACGGACTTTTCCCAACTAGGAGGTGAGCTGAGCTGGGCTTTAACGCCGCTCTGAAAGAGTATTTCACTTTTATCACGACTGCTAGTATTATTGCAGGGAGAAAGCCCATAACGCCATGGATTCTATACATTGTGGTGAAACCTGCAAGCATCGACTGGAACTATCGGACCATGCGTGGTACTGCACTGATATTCAATTACTTGTTTATAATTATTTGTACCCAAACCTGCATGTAGAACAGTTCTCTACAGGATACAACATTATCGTGCCCCTGGTGAGATTCGCACCCCGGACCTCTTGATCCGAAGCCGAACGCGCTATCTACTTCGCTTTAATGTACATATGGAGCACAACTACCATCCACATAATTATTTTCTTAGAAGGCATATAAGTGTACTTTGAAGTTGTGATATTCAGATTTATGTTTTGATAAAGCAACTTAGGTGAGTTGTAGTGTTATTGTCTTGAATATACATCTGTTGAGACTAATATTTGACAATCTTCCTCATTCCACTATGCAGCTATGGATAACCAAGTACAGTATGTTAAGTCAGAGAGAGGCAACGAGAAGGATACCCCAACCCATTCACAGTAGCATTTTGAGAAAAACATGACTTCGATAAAAAAATATATATATATTACTTTGATGAAAATATTACTTTGATGAAATAATGACTTTGACTTCAAAATGACTATGATGGAAAAATTATTTATATGAAGAAATAATTTAATGAATTCAGGACTTCTATGATTTTTATCAAGCAAATGATGAAAAAGATTTACTTTAATAATAAAATAAAAATATGACTGATGAAAAACATGACTGATGAAAAATAAATTATGACGAAAAAGACTATGATGAAATAAGGACGTTTATGAAGTACATTTTATGGATGGAAAAAATACTTCGAAAAATTACTTTAATGAAGTAAAAACTTTTATGAGGAAATTAATTTTATTAACACTTGAAAGTAGCCTATACCAGATTACTTTTACGAAAATATGCTAATATGTACATTTATATATAACACCTCGACGTCGATCAGGTAATAACGAAATCACATCCTTGAATAATTACAGTAACATGACACATTTGCTCGTGTAATGATCTCAAAATATAAAACAAGGGTGTGACTTGGAATACAAACATTTTGACTTGGAATAAAAGGTATATTCTCTGTTATGTATTCTGTTTCAGTTTATCTTTAGATATTGTGAATTTTTTTCTCTTTCATTCAACACTGAGACATACATTAGTAGAATATTTGAAACATGATGTATATGATGTATATTCAAGACAATAACACTACAAATTTAATAAACGGTATGGATGTGGTGGGGATACATTATTTGCACAGAATGGTTCTTAAATATAAAGCTACAAAAAATATAGATTTACACAAGGACAATCGCTCGAAGAGTATGTAATGGAAGAACATTGTGATACAGAAGCATGCAAGAAGACTATTTCGACATCGAGTTATAAATACTTTGTGAAATGAATGATTTATGTAAAGATAAATAAACATCTGCATTAATGTCCGATTATCAACAGTAACAGAGAGGTTAGTGAGACACAAAAATAATTATTATAAAGTTATTTTATTCTGTTATTCGAGATAGTGGCAACTTTCGGAACTTTTATGGACGATTCAGTTGGAAATTGGATTTGGCTGAACGAGTTTTTGGGTTGTTCATTCAGGTTTAAAATTACTTCAAGGAGTGTTTCATTTCTTGCACATATTGTGGAAACACTATACTAGCCTCTTTTGTATCTAGTGCCCCATAAACTTATGAAAATCTAAAATGATAATTATCCTGGTCACAGGGCCATCGAGTATGTTGATAGACATACCGGGAAATTGCTAAACATCTATCTCGTTGCAATATATTACACTTAATTTTTCGCAAACTTTTTTCACGCAAAATAATTAGCAAAGGTGTTCTCCAGTCTAAATATAGATCAAGTCTACTATATTCAAGCGCAAATCATTATGGTATACACCCACACTGTAGTTTGTGTATACAAACAAACAAAATGGGAATACAGTTAATGAGTACTCAAATAAATTGAAATATACATAAATATATATTGAAATAAATGTATTACACAACTTGGTATTTTGCTTGAATTGAAAAATCAATTCCCAATGAGAACATATATATATACATAATATATGTGTCATAGTTTGCTGGTATAATCACAATAAAATATAATTTACCAGGTAATATGTCAATAACCAATATATTCACAGGACATTTAGAAACATGTTAATTTAACAATCATCACATTCATTAATGTGTGACAAGGTAAGAGCGTAACCTGCAGGACGAATGCAATTGAGAAGAACGAGAATCACGTGGGTTGCTATGACGACTTGTGACATTGACAAACCTACATTCCTCGGAATTGCTTGTTGCTATGTGGTACGTTTGATGCAATAAAAGAGGTACTTTTAAACCAGATTTCATCGGATAGTCGTGATATCTATCACGTGTCATGTTGTAGATAAAGAATCTCTCTAGCGATTGATGTTTGTTTTCCAAAAATAATTATTGTATTAGAAACAGTAACATACTTGATGACTCTTTAAAGCGCCTCGATATTCATTAGGACGCCCTGAATCCGGATAATTATCATTTAAAGCTTTTGTTAAGTAGTCTTACATTATTGAAACATTCACGTTTATTTACATGAAATATACCCCTAATATCATAAGTTTCATGCATAAAACATTACAGCTAGTTTTAACTACATTAGGGGACGAATATTCTTGAGAAAATACATGACCAAATGTACGTGAGATATTTTAGTTTATACAAGCTCCATAGAAAATCATACAAAAACCCGACAAACACCATGCGGTAATTTCAACACGTATGTACAATGTTTTCAGAATGAATAAAATAGCGTCACGACAGACGTATTCATATAACATAGTGAAAGAAGCGGCTATAAAAGTACAAAGCTTTCCCGTGTCAAGTAATTTATTTGAATTTAGTTGACTTTGAAAATTATATATAATGATAAATACAACTGAGTGATATACTTTATTTTGCCTGTGAGTGTAGTATTATTCATTGTTTAGCTTTAATATATTTGTTAGATCATACCTCGTCCGAAATCTCCCTTTGTGGCAGTGCCACGATTCTCAGAAACTACAGGTAAGAAGAATGCGAATAAGAAGGGACATGGGGAGGTTTAAACGTACAGTTATGTTAAATTTGATCCCATACAACAACGTTTCCAAAGCAAAATATCCCAAGATTAAAAGCTCAAGAAAAAATCCACTACCTGCAAGATAAGATCACTGAATAACAGAGACAAGGTGCGTCTCTTAATCCGTTAATCTGTGTTACCTATTCCGTATACCACCTGTGAGCTAGCAGACTAATCGGTCATACTTTCGTGACTCAATGTGCCTTATACATGTAGGTATAAGTCTACCACCGATCTACGTAATGTAATAGAGGATATTATATATCATGCTAATCTCATTGAGTCAGGTAGACATTTTATATTCTACGAGTGGAACAACCACGAGCGAACATTGCTAACTTTCTACCTCATTGGGTAATATAAAATATAAACATGGGTATTATTGTCAGGATCGATAGATATTTATATTTTATTTATTTACTGTTGTTTTGTGTGTGTGTGTGTGGGAAGGGGGGTTGGGGGGGGGGGGGGGGGGGGGGGGGGGGGGGTTGGGTTTTTTATTTAGGGGGACGAGGCTATCGTAACCGTAGCCTGATTGAGAGTTTGTTTCACTAAGAAAACTCAGTTTCTCTGGCTTAACAATACAATGAAACAAAATTAAACATTTTCATTTTGTGGTAAGACAAATACGTTGTGATTGCCCTATTAAACATGTCTGGCTGTATGCATATTCTAGCAGAGTACCCCTCGTCTAGCCGCTGGGGTAACAGCGATAGAAAGATGCGTTAATAATACAGTGTTAACATTAGGAGAGGCAGACAGCTTGTAACATGTAATCTGCAACACACATGGGTCATCTGTAAGAATCGTGCGATAAATGTCCTTTCGTAAGGATTTAAAGACGCTGTATCACGTTATGCTTACTGAAATAAAGTGTTCTCACGAAAATGTAAATATGTGTTATCAATCGCTAAATGATACTACTGAATCAGTAAAATGAGTTCTAAAACGAATCTACAAGGTTTGGTTTAGCCATGCGAGGACGGTAATTGAAGTGCCAACCGCGATTGTCCCGTTTTAGATCAAGAATCACTATGTCACAAAGTCGACTCTCATCAACATGTAGTTTTTGGCAGCTATCCGTACTTCTTTATAACATAACAACATTTATAAATTTTAGCCCATGTGGTCAAAAACACAATGGCTGTCTTTTTAATGTTAATTGAATGTAGATAGAATAGATAATTTCCACTAAGGCTTTCGTGTGCAAGTATAAAGTACACTGATAACGGGCCACAGATAACTACACAAAATACCTGGGTGTGCACAATCTAAGATAGGTTTACATACATATATCATACCTAACTCAATTCATTGGACAGACTATCAGTACATTCATTACATTCTTGATGTTTCTGGTGTACTGCAATTAACATATTTGTATTGTTTCACATATATAAAATCTAAATAAAACGGGCTACGATTGGGTCTTCCTGCAAATAACATTATTGAATTTCAACATGTTAGATGGACGTACTTGATATTGCTGCACATATACATAATTAACATGCTACGATTTACTAACAATGAATTTGATCTTTTTTTTCATACATGCTAAAATTAAGATCTCCGTGAGATTTATGTAGTTTATGCTATTTCATTTATATCAAGGGATCTCGTGGTATCTATATTTAATATCTTTATTGTCACGCTTTACCATACGTACTGTACACGACCAAAGCGTACGTATTCTAGATATCTATGTGACAACACAAATAAACATATTTTGATTCATTACTTTTTTTTATATTTCGAAAATTGGAAATGCCAAGTGAACAAAACCTCTTCTATTATTCAGCTAAGTTGGTATATAAGATTGATCTATCGTCAACAATACAGTCAATGTACGTGGATTAGTTCAGTTTACCTATACAGTATATCTATTCTTCGTATTGGAATAAATAACACCCAGGATGTATTGTCCTTAATACACCAGTGACACCCTCTAAGGTGGCAGACAGATTTAATTGTCCGTACATGTCTGTATAAACATAGACTGAATGATGGTCCGGTCTCACAAATAGAACTGAGAGATAAGATCTTCCGAAGGACAGGCATATACGTTGAGTCTGGCCTTTTCATTAAATTATGATAATTTCAAAACAAATACATGCAGTACGACATATATGTGTGAACAGAATCGTAGTAAAACAATATTAGTACAATAATAATAAAATATGTTTTAATTTCAATGAAACATTTTTTAGAATTTCCGTCAAATTATCGTTGTAGCTTATAGTTTCGCTGTGTGTATTCCGATAAAATTTGATAAGATTAACGAGAAAGATATATATAGATGCATTTATTTTATGATATAATTTTATTGGTCATTGCATACTTTGCTAATGAAACCAGTGCCAATATTGTAGATGGGAGAGATGGCGAGTGTCACAGATATAATGAAAATGTTCAATTAACACCGAAATCTATGAATTGAGGAAAAAACCTACTTTAAAAAATTGACACTGAACCAGCCATCGCCGAGATTGAACATGCCGTCATAACTGAAAAAAAATTGAAAAATTGTCCAAGACGCCACGCCCCCATTATAAATTGATATTTCCAGTGGTAGTATGAGAAAAATATTTCCTTCAAAGGTCTCCCTCGTAGCTTATAAAACTACAATTTAGTCACTTGATGGAGGAGTAAACATATACTCGTATACATAAACGTCGGATATGTTCACAATAAAGACGTTGTTGAATGAAACTGGTCATGTGATCTCTCTCAAACTTCATATCCATTTCTTAGTGTAGAGCCTGTCTATCTATCAGATAAATCTAGGAGTTAATCTTCTTGATCTGCATGCCACGAACTACACAGATCAGTCGGTACATCGTTCCTGTAGGTAGTCCACAAAGACTACAAAGCGATCTTATCAAACTACTGTGAATGTTTGCAATGTTTTCTGTACAATGGACACTTGTTTGCTTTATTGTCATGTTATTGTGTAAATGAACCAGAGTATACATTCTGAGGCACTGAAAAAAGTTCATGTTTTTCAAATTAGCACCGCTGAATAAATAAACGCCTGCTTCTATATTGTTGTCATGGTGGTGGGTGATCGCAAATAAGAAGGAGAGTTATATAATTAGTTGAAAATATATACAATTTACAAGAGCAATGTTTTCAGTTGGAATTGTGCAAAATGTTAAGGGAATATATAGTATATACTTTCTTTAATGACATTTACGAGTTTTTTAAGTGGAATACATGTACATAAGAAAACTCTATTTTCTGGATAACAACTTCTTTATTGTGAACATACGACGTTTTTGACGTATCTGCTTCATACCTGATGAAGGAGTAAGCATATACTCCGAAACTCCATAATGTCTTATATGTTCACAATAAAAAAAATGTTGGTATCCATAAAAATCATACAAAATACAAGATACAATGTATATGGACGCGGCGGAGCCTACCATGGACATTCCTCCATGTTAACATCATACTCTTACACAGTAGTCAATGAATTACGGTACCCATTATAATGAATTATTACAAATAAGTCCATAGACCAGTGTGGATTTAGTAATGAAATATTACTGATTAGTCTGTAAATCATTGTGGACCATTCCAAATACTATTAGAGATTATAAGATGATTATATTTGGGATAACACTACCTTCAATAGTTCAAATTATTGTTACTTGTTCGGGTCGAGTCCCATGCGGGATTCGAACCCACGCCCTCAAGAGTAAAGCAACTATATCGCCAGCATTGACTGTACCAACAGCTTACCACACGACCATTTCTCTGAACTAATACAGATTATTAAATGAACTATGGTGGACAATTCACTGCACAATTACAGGTTAGCTAATGAACTATTGAAGACAATTCAAGGAACTGACAAATACAAATCAATTAATAATTGCGAACCATTTAATTAACTACAGGTATCATAGTTTAGTCAATGAAGTATTAAAGACTACTCATGAACACTTACAACACATTTAAACTATCAGATGATATTCAATAAATTGTACCTGATTAACTAATATAAGATACCCACGGCAATAAAACACAGGCAGTCAATGGGACCGACAGCGTGCTCTATGAGACAATAAAACATGCTCGTGATTTATGACGTCAGTAAGAGCATCGCTTAGTAAATGACGTCATATTTTACGTCACTTTGATTGTTCAAAGCCAGTGAATGTGTTCTTAATATTTTCAAAAAATAGTTTACACAAACAACATAATATCTTCATGGTTTTTATATAAAAGCGAGTAATTGTTTAAGGGCATCTCATATAAGAAATAGAAGACTCGTGGTTTAAGCTCCCTGCTATGTTTTATTCAACGATAAAGCACGCCAACTCGTCTTCTATTTCTTAAATAGAGCATGATCAATGAACGATTACAAGTCATTCAATGAAATATTGCAAATCGTTCATTGTGTAATGAATCCAATGACGCATTGAGCATTATACACTGAACTAAGTGCGGATCAGTCAACTAATGTAACTAAGCAGATCACACTGCAAGTTAGCACTTGGTATGAACCCAAGTCTCACAATGCTATAGTGTTCTAACTACCTGTCCAGGTGAAAGAAGACACAAGTATTGCGTTAATTATATCTTATCTTGAACCATAGATCACCAGGAGTCGTTAAACAGCAGGTGTACACGCACAAGTGTTTTATACTCGTGTAAATACTGCATGTGCCACGCTAGTGAACAAGTGGAGTCTACACGTTAACTGCTGTACATGTAGAACTGGAGGAGTGGCTTTGTGTTGTTTACCATGATGTTCACTTTTTAAACAGTATCTTTTCTTACTGAACAAAGTAAGTTAAGGATATTGTAATTTTTATTATTAATATTTCATTTATGTGTTAGTTAATAAATATATCATTATTTCACATATTTCAAATATTCCTAATTAGATGTGTCCAGTATATTTAGATGAATTTAGAATAATTTGTTATGAGCTTGGAAACTGGTTTCATACTTTGTCACATACTACATATTGTGAGATGTCTCCTTTTTGCAAGGCAAGATTTATGAATGAAGAGCAACATACTGCATGCCTTGCGACAACCATCTTAAGTATGGTAACAATTCCAAGACTTCTGTCTAACATCAATACTGACCATCAACATTTAGCAATATAAAAGTTAGCAGTAACAACTTGCTTTTTTGCAAAAGTCACGTAAACACATGGGATTCCATGTTGTCAACATTGTCAACATGTTTAGGATTTGGGGTTTTAAGTTTGGAAATTCATCTATATTTTTTTAAATTTTAAATTCATATGTAGTATGATTCAGAATTTAAAGAGTTTTCAGCTTGAAATTTAATATTTCCCATTAAATGAACACTTTGGAGACAGTAATTTGTGTTGTTTCTGTTCGTTCAGAAATTTCGAACTTTCCTCACCATGCCACACTCATCGGTATCCGACATCTAGATGAATTCACATTTGGTATTGTCAAACACAAAACCAGCAGCGAGGAAGTATAACCTTGTTGCTAGAATCATATATAACAACGATATGGACAACACATGCAGTGGTTTAATACAAATAATATACATGTAGTACAACTTTAAAACTTCTGAAGCAATACATGGTATACCATTTCAAACTCATAAATTAGATGATATCATATGTAATACTTACTTATATGGAAGACTTCTATTCATTTGATAAGTGTATTTGTAAAACAGAAGTACCTCACCTGAAAGTTATAATGCGCAGCGATGACGTCAGTGCCAATAGATGGAAGACGTATCTTAGGATTCAAACACGGAATATTAGGTCTCCCTTTAAGCACTGCCGAGGCTAGTAATGTAACCTTAGTGAAATGTTAATAAATGGGAGTTAAGAATAAATGATGCTTTGTTATCTCCAACATGTGACTCAAGACTTCGTTACGAAACAGCACAATATGAGTACCCGTGTGATATCAATATGGGACAATGTCGTTATTGTAATCGAAACATGTAGTCATCGGTAGAAGTGTTTTGTCTGGTATTACACTCCCTGCTATAGTACCCATTTAGGCATTTCCACCACTGAATATCCCGACACCTGAATTACTCTGCCACCATGGCTTCGTTAGTGATTTGGAGGAAATGCAGGATATTCCATGAAGAAAATGAATAATCTTCTAGTCAAGATAATCGTTTGGACAACTAACAGTGGCTCCCTGGTAAAACACGCATAGTTTATAAAAAGAAACTGAATATCTATGTTATATATAGTCCGAGTACTAAAGGCTTCCTTTTGGAGATATCATAAACTACTCCAATTGAACATGGTCAACGAAATATCGAAATATTGTGTTTGTTAATCCTTAATTAGAACAACATTGTGTCTAGTTCAGTTCTTCGGAGCTTGCAGATATGTATCAAGTCGCTTTATAAATGTTTCGTTTCAATCCACGAATACACTTCGTCAATGATAACCAATAAAAATTTATTGATATTTGATTTAATATATTTAATAATATTTTAATTCATTGTACGAAATCTTTTTTCAAAAAGATAATTCGATAATTATGGTTAATCATTCAATAAATTCGGGATGGTTCCACGAACATTTATTATCGATTCTGGCAAGAATCAAAGCATCAAAGAGTTCCCCATATTAACACTGTGTAACATCCCAAGCAAGAAAGGGTACCTTCAGTCTAGGTTTCCACAAAGATTCATTTGAGATTGTTTATCCCAATTCTTAATCCAACCAGAAATACCGACATCGAGCGATTCTTCCCACTTGTGCAAAGAGGCCATTTCCACATTTTTCAAAATGGCACAATGAGTCACAATGGGCATAATTTCTTTATCCGGTGAAATTTCTTGAGATCGATGCACTCAGCATATCCATAAAGAATGCTATTACTTGGAACACAGGCTAAAGTAGACACCATCAAACAACACTGCTGGTCTGCGTGACGAATACTGACGGTAACGTGACGTCATCATAACGCCCACTAGTGGCAGGACGAGTTGTAATGTGAACACCACTGCCTATCTCCTTCCCGTTCTTCTTAGAGAAGGATACACTAATTGGAGGAAGAATGAGCTGAGCGGAAGACTTTTTCAAAGAGAGTTTAGTTTGTGATCGACTCTTCACCTTCGTCTTCAGTAAAGCCGACGTCGCCATTGACCTGTCGAATACTTCCACTCTACTTCTGTGGCTTAACTGCTTACGGGCGTCTCGCCTTCTCTTCGCAGAAGGAGAATTCTGTTTAATTTTCTTTTCTATTAAATCCTGAATTTCAACTTTACTGGAACCATGTCCGTATTTACCCAAGTCCTCATCGGACAACGATTCCTTCTCTTTCTTCCTGGCAATGTCTTGGAGAACGTGCCAATGAGCCTGGTATTCTTGGAGATTATCTTTGTGGATGACTTTCGCCATTGCGCTCTTCCTCAAAAATATCCTCCTGGCGGCGTCTACCTGTCTTTTATTAAACTGGCACCGGGCATCCTGGCTTTTGTTCAAGACATCTGTGAGATTATTCCTGGTATCAACTTGTCTCTGGAGTGTCTCAAGCCTCGACTCAACATAGAACCCGTGAGTATAATCGTCGTATATCACCTTCCGCGACCGCATGGTCGTGCTGATTGTCTCTCGTTTGTCTTGCATGATTACAGGTAGGTCTTTATATATACTACCTGACAGGTGCGTGACAAGGTATCACCTTACCCCCAGACTTGCTTCGCCGATCACCCACAGAATTCCGCTATCTCTGACGAGACCGATGTGCTATTTGATCAGCTGACACTTGGTTTCTCTCGTCAGAAGGCGTGTTTGTTTCTGAGTGTTATGGATCGTAGTGTGGACCAGACCTTTGGGTGCGTTAATGAGCTAAGCCGATTGTACTTAAGAGCTTGTCCTGATCCTGTTTGTACCACGCTAATATTGTGTTTGTCCAATAAGGGAATGTCAGAGTTTCCATTGCAAGAAATGAAAGGTTCAGTACAACGTATAAGAAAAGGTTTTATTACTTTGTAAAGAAATCGTTATCTATGGTATCATATATAGATCACTTTAGTGTGTATTCAATCGCATTTTTCACAGCTAGAAGGGCCTCTTGACTGCTATACCATTCATTCAGTTCCTTACAGGGTCGTTTGACGCCACGCTTGACAATAAACAAACAAAACAAATATGACATTCACGAACGTTTGTATATTCTTATGCTGCGCGAAAGTGGGTTATACGGTTCCGTCCGACTGTTTACTATGTTTATGAAGGTAATAGTTGGCACTGTGTGTTCGTGTAACATATTCAAGCTCTACTCCGTGACATAAATAATAATATTTATTGGCAATATGTTAATTTGTGTAACTTACTCGTTTGATTCAAGATGCATGATTATGTAACTAATAGGTGTGGATGTATGGTTTGGAGTGTTTTTGTGTGCATATATGTCAGTCCGTCAGAAAAACAAGGGCAATATGTATGTGGAAGATACATGTTTAATTCAAATAGCTATGAAACAAAGCGGTTTGTGGAAGAACATATTTTCTTTCGGAATGCCGGTTATTTTAATGGTTAAGGGACCCTATTTCTTGTCTATCCTTCTGTTCTCATGTAGACGTTTTAAATAAGATGTCCATTATTAAATTAAGTTTGTGGAAAACGACGTTCGAATGGGTAGCTGAGTGCTTTGGAATTGTAGAAAAATCTGTAATTGTTACATAAGAACTTGGTTTCAGTAAACATAAACACATCAACACCAATTTTGTTACATTTTAGACAGACAGATAGACAGGTTATTTATTAAAAATCTCACCTAAAACTGTTTACATAAAATACAAAAGGAACGGGGTGTAATTTGTACAATACAGTTGAGCACCCACAAATGGGTAATGAGAGATTAACACTTTTTTAAACATAAATAAAATTCTCTTTAAAATATATTTTCAACTATCATATCTAAATATATTCTTATCTTCCATACAGATAAGAAGCTGTCAGACTAGCTAACTAGTGTCATAAATCTAGCTGTCCTCTTGCATGTGTTAAAATTAGCTTTATAACAGAAGGCCATGATGACCTAATAACACTACGTGTTTATAATGGTAGTTATTGGTAACGATATGATTGAGTCATCGATTAATAATCAATTATGCCGATAATTCAACTACGCTAGTTATTGAGTGTTCAATTAGATCGACACTTCTTGTTATGACTGTTTCTGGGTATGTTCAACTACAGATTAACGGTAATCCACGCTAAATCTCTCCCAGGTAGCGAAGTTTCTCGTTATGAGTCTTACCTGACGTTACCTATCCAATTAAAGGTATGACATCCTGGCAGGTAAATGCACTTGTCAGACAGGTTTGGATGTTTAGGTGGTGGGCGTCTGGATAAGAGATCAACAGAAAGAATATATGTTGATATGTATAAGCAAACACATATGATTGATTATGGGGTTAGGGTTTATCTGCATTTTGAGAAAATGTCGATGAGGTATAACTAATGATACATGGATATTAGAGAGATTGTCAACAAATAGTAAATTTATTCCATATCAGTAATATCAGTGTTATTCGACAACCAGTATTTCCTCCACAGGATATCAAACTATTACATATAGGTTCACACAGACAGATAAATGCCAACTTGGATAGGGGTTATGAATCTGAAGAACAATGAAGTTACTGTATTATAATGTATATAACAAACACAAATGAATGTATAGAGGGCGGTGTCCATGTAGGCCTACATATAATATACATAAATTGATATAGAGACATGTAGTTGTATACCTTCGAAATAAAATATTACTTTATAACGTAGATAGTTCTTAACTTTGATAAATCTAAGTTAACTTTTAAGTTCTCAAGTGATATGTTCTTTCTCTCACAAACGATGTATCAACTTTGAAAAATCATATTCTTTGCAATTAAGAAGTTGACATAGGCCTAGAGCTGTACGTCTACTTTGAATTAGGGGATATTAATTTTTATAATTTTTCCGCTTGCCTTGCGTTTGTTTATGGAGGTTGCTTACAATATCACTATCAAACATTGTTGAATACGCCCAGGCATGTTCAAAGTATATAAACGCCAACAGAGATCGCTTTAATTACAATCTCTACAGGGGTTGTCTTCTCGATGATTATCGAAAGAATTGGTGTCAAGACCCCGGAGAAAGGGATTAATTTGCGAGATATTACTTATTCAAAAGGTTTTACACACCGCGGTACAGGGGGATTATGGTCTGCATAACACATGCGACTTCCTTGCTGTCGATGATCAACTATTGAACGAGCAGTTGCCCGTAGCGGATTCACGCAAATTCATGATTTATGTAAAATATTAAGTCAGAAAGTGGACGTTATCATTATATACTCTACATTTATCGGATAGAGTTCACGAAGCGCTAATAAAATGCCACCCTTTCTATCACGTGAACAATTATAATAATGGGGAAATTAATGTCGATCGTTTGCGCGAATATAATTTATAAGTTTAATACGGCATGTTATAGTATTGCATGTGGAAAGCCCTCAGCAGCATAGTGGTGTTCTGTAGTAAAAACTACGAGCTTAATTTGTTTGGATCAACAATGCACTTTTAAGATGATAGCATGTATGGAAGGGATTTTGTGCCAAAAATGAAGACATGTTGACTTGTAACTTGTAAAGTGTAAAATGTCGTTCCCAACCATACAAGTCTCGAAAAGACAAGTCCAATCATGCAAAACTAACATTTTAATTCTGTCAATCGTAACTTCGCATTCTCAACTTTACAAAATTGAAATGTAATTCTAGAAATCGTCAAAGTCGAAAAGTCAACTTGTCATTTTTAATTATTAAATCTAAATAATATGCACATTTTGTCATGTTACAAGTTACGTTTGACAAATGAAAAATGGAAAATGAGGAGTTGCAAAGTCAGCTTTGTAAAAAGGACTTTTGCATTTCGAGACTGACATGACTTGCATAGTTGCGAATGCAATGTTTCAAATTACATCTCTACATGAATTCGCATTGACCATATTTGGAAGTTTCCCGAACATTGCCGATGTTTTCCGAGGACGAGAGGCATTTGCGAAAAAACTAGACCTCCCTTGCCGCTGTCCCAGATGGGGAATCCCTTGGTCTATTTTGAGCCCAACGGTGGACGAATTGACCACGCCCCCTGAAAATCAAGGGACGTAACTCTTGTTATGTCCTACAAACAAACGCACGTTGTTAGTTCACGGAGCGCTACTGTCACTTACATTCCGTTTGATAGATTCGCTTAGTAATTAAATGTCAAACGAAAATACCAATTGAAAATTAATTCTTAGGTATTCTAATTATTATTTCAATAAATTTTAAGGAAATTTGACAAACAATTATTTTTTTTTGCAACGCAAAACGAATGCGGAAGTAATGTAAATGTGGGATGACACTGACAGACATAAAGGATCGCATAGCTTGAATGGCATTGAAGCTATGATAAATGTATCCGATCCGTTATCATAAAACTTATTTCACTTACATATAAAACTGCAGATTTACAAACCTTATATAGACATCCTACACCCGAAAAAGTAATTACTTTCTGTGCGATCATTTACACATTAAATTCTCTCAGTTCAATCATGTCAACATTTACTTTTTTATACTCCAATTTTACGTGTATTCAGTAAAGTCTTTTGCATTCAGAAATGAATATCCAAATTTTGATAAAGAAAATCCTGATATTGAAAGTAAATAAACGTTAGTGGGGACGAAATTGAAAGAAATACATAAGCCAGTGTTGATAACTTTATTATTAATTTTAGAATATTTTAAATGTACCACAAAGCAATTAAATCAGGGAACTTCATATACTTGTTTAAAAGATTTTTTAAGAATGCATTGCACTTTAAATATAACTGAAAACTGTTCTGAATGTCAATACGTCTTATTCTTACAGACAAATAATCAAGGGGAAATGTTCTTTAGCTGAGTTGAATTTATCTCTTTTAATTATTTTACAAACTTTTCTCAACTAGTTTAAATTATTTATTGGTTTTGAATATGTTAATATATCTATTTTCATTTACTTATCAAGCAAACTATATTTTTTAGTAATTGAAGCAGTGAAAAGTGTATTGTTGTGGGACAGAAATATATTTGTCCATGATTAATATTCCATTAATTCTATATAAAGAATCACATTACTGAATTCAAGTATGAAATGTAAATCATAAGCCTAGATCTGTTGTTTCACACTTTAAACAATAAACATTCAACTTCTACATGCCAAAATATGAAAATAATTATGAATATAGAATGCAAACTGAAAATAGAATTGTATCACTGGTAATTTCAAAAATATAATTGCACTGTTGAATTTAAAAATGTAATCGACTGTAACATATACAGGATATAAAAATATTTTTTTCACTAAAATGGCCATTCATGAATACATTGACATGCGTATTGTTTACAATAAATCAAATATGTGTTTTATTAATTCATATATGAAACGATGATAATTTTTATTTAGATAATAGTTCCGATAATTTATGTTTTACAACAAAATGTCTTCCCTAAACATACGTCTTTACCGTGTCTATTAATACTTTTGTTTGTTAGTCATTAATGTAACAAACTCATTGTAGTAGAAATGTATATCAAATTATTAATTTAAAAGTTCAAAGAAAAGAAATGTTAATTCAATTACTGTGTTGTCAAGGAAAAACACAATCCGGCTAGAAGTTGCAGAATGGGCTTCTTTATACACATATTTCAAGGATTAGTGTGTTTGAAAAGTCCAGAAACTGTACTAAGAGTGTGACATTTTAGATGTTCAGTATATATTTATAAATAGAGCGATCTACACAAGAGAGCTGCTGAAAATGAAAATAAGTCATTCAAATATTTGTTCTTTCTGTAAATCTGAACCAGAAAGTTTCCAATATGTTTTCATAAATGTAATCACGTAAATGAATTTGGGGGAATCGAAAGTTCCATGAACATTCGTCTTTTATCACCCAAAACTGGCTCCCTAAGTAGATGGTGCTTGTGTGAGATCAAGCGATATCTACATTGTAAATAACGCTTAAATCAAATCTTCATTATCCTATTTTATAATCAGTTAATGACAGTTAATGTGTAACTTTAATGAACTCGTGTTGATATATTTGATATCAGAAGACATTTGGGTGAAATTCTCGATATATACTCTGATATTATCATATCATTACAGTACCTCCAAAAAAATTAAAATATCCATAGAAAGTGTTGTAAATATTGTCAAGGATGTATCTAATGTTGCAAACATTATTCGCTCGTATATTAAAAACAACGTCTTCTTTCCATGCGAAATAGAATTTTTTAACAATATTTCCAGGTTTAAAAATTGTTCCTTAGCTCCTCACATCCTTTATGTTTGTTTCACTTTTGTCTGTATACCTGTGAAACTTAAGAAAACATTTGAAAATAATGTTTCATTGAGCTATACCTTACGGATTTTTAGTTCTGCCTAAACAAATACCGAACTGTGACCAGTGCTGCGTCGATCCAAAAGCTGAGACAGGAAAATGACAATCATTTTGTAGACCCAAATCAAAGCAGTCCGTGACACTGACAGTAATTTATGTTTCGAAACCACTTGAATTACGTAAGGTTTATTTTTAAAAGTTACAAGTATTTACCATCATGTATTTATTTTAAAAATGTCGATAAATTATCTAACAAAAATCGAATGTGAAAAAATGTCCCGACCAACTGTTTTTTAGTTGTTTTTTTTTTTTGTTTTACAAAAGACGCAATGTTTTCTTTATACCCAATTGATACAGAGTGTCTTCCTTATGAAGGCATTAAACATGTAGTTTTATATTATGCCAACTCTTTATAGGTATCATTATACCCGAGTGTAAACTGTGCAATCCTGTATACCCTTTTACAATCAAATGCAAAATAAAAATAAATTCAACACCCTTCTGGGTCACAAAAAAATGTAAGATTTATTACTTGACTCACACATTTTGATAAACTAACTTACTATCATAAATGGGAATACGTCACTGATTCGAAATACGCTGATCTGGATTGGGAGTGTTTTAGCTTATACATATAAAACTGCATGTAGCAAGAAACGATTTACTCCAACTATATTGTATACTAAAAAAAAAGAAAATCATACATACATACAATACTATAATATCACAAAATACATATATATTAATCTTGACTAGGAAGCATATTTCTTAAAAATGTGGTCTAACTATTCCTTTGTTAATTTAGAAAAATGAATAGACAACACAACACAACAGACACAACTTTTCTCTAAATGTGTTCGATTATTTATTTTGATTCTGCTTGCATTTTGAACTGTATACTTATTTTTATTGTCACCCTGGAAATAATGTAGAGAAACAAAAAATGTTTTATTTTCCTTTTTGTGTTTGACCAGTACCTTCCTCCACGTGAACATGTAGATTGGCCTTCCTCATATAACAAGCACATTTGCTGAAACTCCGATGTCGTATATTTGGATTACTTTAATCAATATGACGTATCTGGCGTATCTGTCCGCCCCCCCCCCCCGCCCTTCCAAAATGTTTGGAGAAAAAATTGGAGGTCATGATTACACATTAAATATGTGGCCGACCATCCGGGCTCGCAACAGAAATAACCGCGTCTCGAGCGTTCGGGCGGGCAGTTAGTTCCTCCATAGAAAAAAAGCGACGGTCTCCTATAATGTTTTAGTCAATGTGCTTTTGTCAACAGTATGAGCTAGCTAATAATGGGAAAACTAGTACCCCCGGTATGCAACTTTCTAATATGTGTTAATAGTTGCTGGGAGATGCTTGCCAAGGGAGAAGTCATTGTTGAACATTGTGTTTATCGGATCGGGATTATTCGTTCCTTTCCGCTAATTTCCGTAATATTCCAAATATGGTCAATGCGAAATCGTGCAGAGATGTGATTTGAAACATTGCAATCGTAACTATGCAAGTCGTGTCAGTCTCGAAATGTTAACTTTGCAAGTCGTGTCAGTCTCGAAATGCTGAAGTCGGTTTTACAAAGCTGACTTTGCAACTCCTCATTTTCCATTTTTCATTTGTCAAACGTAACTTGTAACATTACTAAATGTGCATATTATTTAGATTTAATAATTAAAAATGACAAGTTGACTTTTCGACTTTTACGATTTCTAGAATTACATTTCAACTTTGTAAAGTTGAGAATGCGAAGTACCGATTGACAGAATTAAAATGTTAGTTTTGTATGATTGGACTTGTCTTTTCGAGACTTGTATGGTTGAGAACGACATGTTACAATTTACAAGTTACAAGTCAACATGTCTTCATTTTCGGCACAAATCCCCTTCCATAAGCATGGCCCCACATTATACTGCATACAGGGCATCCTTTCACAGAGCACTAAGATCGTTGTAAATCACTAGCCTTAGTTTAATGTGGCTGGATTCAATCAATTCAGGACTCTGTTCTATAACAGTGAGGGCTCATAATCGCTCATTTAGCGCTACATTGGGCGTGCATTCTCTCCTGAACGACACGGTGCGATGCATCGAGGTTTGCTCGCTTTGGTACGTATAGCGCTACATTGAGCAATCGCGTTCAAGAGAGGTTTAAAAGTAATCGCTCATTGAGCGATTACTTTTAAACGCTTATTGAACATGGCCAAGGTAAAGGAGACTGAGTTATTCAGTATACTTATACTAACACGCGGTACGCAATGTATGCCAATCTCATTCAAAAGTGATCTCGCGCGTATTAATGTGACCTTCATCTTACATGTAAATGAATTCAACCAATCACATGCTTAACGTCATGTCAACTTTTCCAAGCCTGGTCGGTGATTGGCTGGAGTGAAGTGGATACGAGACACGGCTCCTGCCGAGGAGCGATCAGATCGTAACGTACGTAGCAAGCCGCACGTGAGGTAAGAGCTGATTTTAATGAGATTGCTAGGTAAACTGTTGTATGTATATATACTATTATATTATAATGGAAGTGCTTTTGTGTATTGTATTATGTAATACTGTAAAACTTAAATTTAGTAATGCATTCACTGCATGTCGGGTGGTGTAGCTGAGCGAGCCAATGTGGTTTCAATACCAGCTGCTGACGAATTTAATTCCAGCTTTCGGCGCTCATATTTGAATTTAACGATGTTGAGATTCCGTAGATGATATTCGGACGGATATTTCAAATAGAAAGCTGCTGAGTGTAGAACTACTCGATGGCAGTTTGTAATTATCCGTATCCATTACTGTCGATTTGTATTCACAATCTTGTTTGGTTCTCTTTGCAGGCTCTTGTTTACAATGAAATATAACCACCCTTTTAACTGGTCTTAAGTCATGTCATTTTCGATCAAAATGTCTTATGTATATATTTAAACCATTCATCTTATATTCTATTCTATATGTCACTCTTTAAGTTAACACATTTTTTGTTAAATGGTTATCAAACAGTTAAAAAGATATACACAATTAACAATAATGAATGATGTATAAGACAAAAGATACATGTATACTCCCAGATACATCATGCTACATGTACATCTAGGTTTTCAAAGTTTTCTTAGCACTAAAACAGTATAAAGTCAATGTTTATGTACAGTATTACATCATCTATCTCTCTACCTTCGAAAAGTCATCCTGAATGCAAGAAATAAAAGTAACACAAACAACTGAGCATAAATTGCATATGATAAGCTTAATAAAGAACGATCAACATCACTAAAGACACACGCATTAATAACAACGCCAATCAGAGCATTCCAGCAGCCACCATCCCACATTGCTGAGGTACTTCCATGTAGTCTTATCATCACTCCAAGTTACTCCACTTTCGCTTGTCATGTGAAATGTAAGGCTTGAATACAGACCATAGTCAACTAAAAAAAGCAGCTTAGTTTCCAGGATGAGAAAAGCTGATACAGCTAAAAACCAAGTCAAAACACTGCTGCCTATATGCCAATGAACGTGTAACACTCAGAAACGAACACGCCCTGGCTAATCCTACTAATCGTCTTAAAGCGAGAGAATGCAATATCTTATTGAGTGTATTGAAACGTCAAAGAGTGTGTATGTCTCTCCTTATTATACTAACATCGTGTATGTTTTTCATATCAGACCAATAATGGGTATAACTGAGTAACGCGACAATGCGGGTGGTCAGGTAAAACCTCAGGTAATCGAAAGAGTGCAGGTACCGCCTTTGATGAACTGACTATTGATCACCTGTCAGGTGTGGTGGAACGCTCAGGTAGACTGATTGCAAACGGTTAACCCTTATCCAACCAAGCTTTTCTTATACATTGTACCTATGTTGGCCATTCCGGGCCTGGGAGACCCGATCAACCTCTTGATGATAATTTTGATGATTGAAGAATTAATTCACATCATTTGCACTAATAATTACCTTATACTTATCTTAAAATTACAATGAAGTTTCATTATTAAACAAATCATCTGCTAACTTCATATACTTGTATAGAAATAAGAGATGAACTGGAAATTATCAAAACAAAATCATATGAATCATATGATATGATTAAGTGAGTGCTTGGGTAGTAACACCGTCATTAGCGGCGACACATGAATACGAATAGCTCCCCGAAATAGGTAGCACTAGGTTTGTCCTATAGATATTCAATAAACAGTGAACAATGCAAATATTTAACAGAATTTGTCAATCAAGACAATCAATATAATAATGATAATAAAGTAACGCCTAATATAATTCAATTCGACGCTGGTCACTGGGAGTACATAATTACAATGAAGGAATATTACCTTCGGTGCCTCTACTAACGCGTGTAACAGTATGAGACCCAGGCCATAAATGTTTCCGAACATGGGCCTTTGTTGTGAGGTAAGCATGCTAACCACTACATCTCTTACATTTCCAAGAGAGATGCAACACATGTTCTGACCCTTTATGTCTCTCATGGTCGGGCAGATACAGCAGCATATTTTCTTTATGGAAGGATCTTCATCAGAAGATGTAGCAGCTCTTATATCTATCCCGATATTTGAGCTCATATGATAAATCCGAGAAAGACCAATAAGAACAATATATAATAATTTATGGATAAACAGCTTCTTTATTCTGGGAGCTCTCAGAATAAAGAAGTTATTTGTACATGAATGATTGTTCTTGTTTGACTTTCAACTTATAAAATGCCACTCAAAGAAGCTGGGCCGTCGTTCTAGCTAAGAGGCCCTGTAACCTGGATATGGGCTACTCCGGGTCAACTGAATGTCAAGACAATAATGGCGGACATTTAGTGACGAGCGAACTGCATGGCGATGATTTGAGACAAAATGCCGTAGTACAGTCGGAGAAATGATATGTAGGTGTTGTAATATTTTTTTGAATCTGTAGTTTCACTCTGCGGTTCCAATATGCCGATTCAAAGGTGCTGTCAACATTGCTGGAATTAATAAACGATTTTAAAAGGTGAGTTTTCGCTGATTTTCATGAGAGGGGAACTTGGCTTGAAAATTTGGAGGTAGCGATATACAGACTGTCTTATCGATAAACGGGATGTCTTGTCGATATACGTACTGTCTTGTCGATATACGGACTGTCTTGTCGATATACGGACTGTCTTGTCGATATATGGACTGTCTTGTCGGTAGACGGACTATCTTGTCGATATAAGGACTGTCTTGTCGTAAACGGACTGTCTTGTCGATATACGGACTGTCTTGTCGATATACGGACTGTCTTGTCGATATACGGGCTGTCTTGTCGATATACGGACTGTCTTGTCGATATACGGACTGTCTTGTCGATATACGGACTGTCTTGTCGGTAGACGGACTATCTTGTCGATATAAGGACTGTCTTGTCGTAAACGGACTGTCTTGTCGATATACGGACTGTCTTGTCGATATACGGACTGTCTTGTCGATATACGGGCTGTCTTGTCGATATACGGACTGTCTTGTCGATATACGGACAGTCTTGTCGATATAGGGGCTGTCTTGTCGATATACGGACTGTCTTGTCGATATACGGGCTGTCTTGTCGATATACGGACTGTCTTGTCGGTAGACGGACTATCTTGTCGATATAAGGACTGTCTTGTCGTAAACGGACTGTCTTGTCGATATACGGACTGTCTTGTCGATATACGGACTGTCTTGTCGATATACGGACTGTCTTGTCGATATACGGGCTGTCTTGTCGATATACGGGCTGTCTTGTCGATATACGGGCTGTCTTGTCGATATACGGACTGTCTTGTCGATATACGGACTGTCTTGTCGATATACGGGCTGTCTTGTCGATATACGGGCTGTCTTGTCGATATACGGACTGTCTTGTCGATATACGGACTGTCTTGTCGATATACGGACTGTCTTTTCGGTAGACGGACTATCTTGTCGATATAAGGACTGTCTTGTCGTAAACGGACTGTCTTGTCGATATACGGACTGTCTTGTCGATATACGGGCTGTCTTGTCGATATACGGACTGTCTTGTCGATATACGGGCTGTCTTGTCGATATACGGACTGTCTTTTCGGTAGACGGACTATCTTGTCGATATAAGGACTGTCTTGTCGTAAACGGACTGTCTTGTCGATATACGGACTGTCTTGTCGATATACGGACTGTCTTGTCGATATACGGGCTGTCTTGTCGATATACGGACTGTCTTGTCGATATACGGACTGTCTTGTCGATATACGGGCTGTCTTGTCGATATACGGGCTGTCTTGTCGATATACGGACTGTCTTGTCGATATACGGGCTGTCTTGTCGATATACGGACTGTCTTTTCGGTAGACGGACTAACTTGTCGATATAAGGACTGTCTTGTCGGAAACGGACTGTCTTGTCGATATACGGACTGTCTTGTCGATATACGGGCTGTCTTGTCGATATACGGACTGTCTTTTCGGTAGACGGACTATCTTGTCGATATAAGGACTGTCTTGTCGTAAACGGACTGTCTTGTCGATATACGGGCTGTCTTGTCGATATACGGACTGTCTTGTCGATATACGGACTGTCTTGTCGATATACGGGCTGTCTTGTCGATATACGGACTGTCTTTTCGGTAGACGGACTATCTTGTCGATATAAGGACTGTCTTGTCGTAAACGGACTGTCTTGTCGATATACGGACTTTCTTGTCGATATACGGACTGTCTTGTCGATATACGGACTGTCTTGTCGTAAACGGACTGTCTTGTCGATATACGGACTGTCTTGTCGATATACGGACTGTCTTGTCGATATACGGACTGTCTTGTCGATATACGGACTGTCTTGTCGATATACGGACTATCTTGTCGATATACGGGCTGTCTTGTCGATATACGGACTGTCTTGTCGATATACGGACTGTCTTGTCGATATACGGGCTGTCTTGTCGATATACGGACTGTCTTGTCGGTAGACGGACTATCTTGTCGATATAAGGACTGTCTTGTCGTAAACGGACTGTCTTGTCGATATACGGGCTGTCTTGTCGATATACGGACTGTCTTGTCGCATGCCTTTTGAACTAATGATCCGATTGTGACCATTTATAGCTCATTTTGTAGGGCAATCATTTAGCTTTTGTATCGTAGTCATCGACTGTGCAATAAAACTTGTTTTTGGTGCGAAATATGACTTTGAATGAGCATGGGGTGGTTTCGTCGTTACATCCCTTTCCTTTTATATAGTAATAGGGTAGAGTCTATATAGGTATATGTCTTTCAAACGCTGTTTCTAAACGATACACGCGCCTGTGGGATCTACTCAACAGGATGTCGACGTCCAAGGGGTTATGTTTCATGTTCCCAGGGATTTCAGTAACAATGCATTTCACATTTCGCTTCTGACATGATCAAAGAAGGGCTTTTGCAAAGGACCAAAGAGAAAATTGCTTCGATGTGTGCACAATAATGGTTTTGCGAACTATACACCAAATGCTAGCATCTATGCTAACGACGATTATTCTCTTCCTGTGGAATTTTTATTTTTTATTTCCAATTTCTGAATCTGATGCCAGGCTACCATCAGACGTATCAGAGGTTTCTTGTATAAACTGAATGTCTTACCCAGTGTCACAGCATAAAGTGTTATCTGAGGACATTGAAAACTATTGCATTCTCGTTGTACACATGCTTCATTTAAAGGTGCAGTCCAGCATATTTTCCACGTTTAAACTAGAAGGTTTTCCTGCAATTTTCTAAAATAGGTTTGTTCATTTATATAATCTAGGAACGTCCACGACGACAAAGTTCTTTGTTTACAAGTTCTTTACATACATTCAAGTCTTGCACTCATTCATTATTTGTACATATATGAACATGTAGACTGGGATAGTTTGCAATTTCAACTACCGAAGCATATCGTTCACCATTGGTCTCCATTTTTGTTCAAATATAAAACTTTTGTTGTTCTTTGTTGCAATATATTTCTCTATTTTCATTATCACCGTCTAAGATTTGATAAAGTGTTTAAATGTTTGGACTTTACTTTTTATGCTCATATTATGTATATGTTTCTTGGCGAGGAGAATGATATGATTAGTAAGATGATCTGAATTTTGGGAACCAAAAAACACTATGAATTTAGTTAAGGCAAAATCCGGTATTTTTTCTTTTAAATAACTTTCTAACCGAGACCAAAAGTTGTTGATATGCTTACAAGAGTAATATACATGTTCCACATTTTCTTTTTCTTCAATACATTTATCATCATCAACAATTTTCATGTATAATAACTCATGTTTGGTGTAAATTTTCTTATGAATAAATCTGTATTGGAAGTCTATCAGTTTAACATTTTTTGTACATTTTCTAAATTTGGTGAAAACAGTTTTCCAGTTCATATCTTCTGGAAATTGTTTTTTCCATTTAGTACAGACCTGGGGTAGATTATCTTTCTTTATCAAAATGTCATGGAAGTATCTACAACCCTTAGAACTTTTCAACACGTTTCTTAAAGGTTCTGAAATATTCATATTTTCATTAATGAAGTATTCGTCCGCAATAGATTTTCTCCATTGCAGAGGAATATTTAATATCATTTTATTGTAATGCAGTATGGTACCATTTAAATCATACTTTTTTTTAATTGTGAAAGATAATATACCTTTAGAACCACATAAATCTCTAATCGTATGAATTCCTTTCGAAAACCACGACTTGATGATAAAGTTTGGATGAATATATTGATGGTTAAGCCATAGAGGTTCAGTTCTGAAATATTCATATTTTCATTAATGAAGTATTCGTCCGCAATAGATTTTCTCCATTGCAGAGGAATATTTAATATCATTTTATTGTAATGCAGTATGGTACCATTTAAATCATACTTTTTTTTAATTGTGAAAGATAATATACCTTTAGAACCACATAAATCTCTAATCGTATGAATTCCTTTCGAAAATCACGACTTGATGATAAAGTTTGGATGAATATATTGATGGTTAAGCCATAGAGGTTCAGCTAAAATATCCTCTATTTTGTTTCCATCACATTTATGGAGCCTATAATAGGAATTCCAAGCTTCTAATACATCTTGCCAAAAGGGGTTTTCTAAACAAAAAAGGTATTAATGTTAGCCCCGAGTTAAAATAAATCTCCATCTGAGAAATTTTGTTGATATTTAATATCTTTTTTGTATGTATCTCTGTAAATATGATAATTTCAGAGATGTAATAAATGAAGTGATATCTACCATTCTTAGGCCTCCTTCGTCATAGTTTCGCATTATATTTTCCCGTTTTATTTTATCTTTTTGGCATACCATAGGAATTCAAAAACATAATTTATTTAGGTCTTTAATAATAGTTGTTGGCGGGTTGGGTAAAGCTGTGAATATATGAACTAATGTTGATACCGCTAGAGATTTGATGACTATTATTTTGCCAATTAAAGTTAAGTTGCGTTTTCGCCAATTTCCCAGTATTTTTTAATATTGTCTAGCTTTTTATCGTATTGATTACCAATGGGTCTTCTAACATTGCATTTAGTGTGATTCCCAAAACATCAAAGTTACCCTCTTCCCAGTCTAACTGAAGATTGCTGCATAGTTTTATACTACTCCCTGCCATAGAGCCTAGCCATACAACCTTTGTTTTTTGCTTATTTAGTTTTAATCCAGACATTTTATATTAATTATATTTTATTTTATAAGTATTCATTGCTTCCTGTAGACTCCTTTCAGCCCCATTTAGAAATAATTCTGTATCGTCAGCATATTGTCCTATCTTATGTTCGTTATCATGTAAAACGATACCTTTGATAGCTTTGTTTTGCCTAATCATTATCCCTAATATTTCTGCTACTAATAAAAAAAGGTATGGAGATATCGGGTCGCCCTGTCTACATCCTCTTTCGTTATCAAACAATGTGGAAAGATGAAACGCAAGATTGATTATTATTAATTAATATTTGGATCCATTTTATCATTGTTGGTTCCAAACTGAATTTTTTTAAGACATCTATTATCAACGTCTTTGAGACAGTATCAAATGCTTTTTCAAAGTCAATTAATACAAGAAGCCCGCGTTGTTTTCTTATCGAATATTATCACTTATACATCTACCGGATATGAAGCCCGTTTGATTACTATGTATAAGGGATGCTAGAACTGATTTTAATCTATTTGCAATACATGAGCTTAATATCTTATATAATATATTAAAGAGTGTGATAGGTCTCAAATTTGTTAACATTGTCCTATCTTTGCCCGGCTTGGGTATACAAGTAATTATTCCTTGATTAATTGTTGAACTTAATGCATCATTGTTCAATGATTCTATAATAAATCTGTATACCCATGTTCCTAATTCTTTCCAGAAAAACTTTTAAAATTCTACACTAAAACCATCTATCCCCGGGCTTTTATTATTTTTCATGGCTTTTATTGTTGCCGCAACTTCCTTCTTTTCAATAGATTTGTCTATAAATTTTTGCAAAGCATCTAATATAGGGGTTGCGATGAAATCGAGGGTTTCAGTATCTGTTGTTTCTTTATCGGGTACAGCATACAGCTTTTTATAAAACTTCATTTGTTCTTGCAATATCTCACTTCCCTCTGTAATAGTATCACCATTATCGTTTTGTATTTTGGTAATAAGTTTACTTGTATAGTATATGCTTCTTATTTCGTGACCTTTACGTTCTTCTTCTTTAATGTTTTCTAGTTCTGTTTCGGCTTTTGATAATTCTGATAAAAGATTTTCATCAACACTTTGAAAATCGTCATTAATATTTCTTCTAAGTTAGCAATGTTTTCTTCTACTTGCAATGTTTTCCTTGATCTATCTTTTTTACGAAATGAAGAATATGATATACTATTTCCTCTTATTTTCATTAAGAATGTTTCTAAAAATAGAGTATCCGATATCGTCAACTTACTATTTTCATCAGTTGCGGTTATATCATCCGAGTTCGAATTCTGGTCCTGACTGTACTCTTTTTTCATATCTATCAATGTTTGTTTTACCATATTTGTATATTCACAGTCATATAGAAGAGATGTGTTTAATTTCCAATAACCTTTCCCCTTTTCCTTTTCCAGTGCATTTGAAAATGCTAAACTAATTGCAGAATGGTCAGATTTGTAACCTGGTAAAATGGCAGTCTCCTGTGATATAAAATGTATATTTTCTGACGTTAGAAAGAAGTCTAACCTGGCTTGTTGTCTTGGTTTTGTCTTCCTCCATGTATATTTCTTTTTATCTATGTTAAATTCTCTCCATACATCAACCAGATTCCATGTTCATTGTAATACAACCTTTCTAGCTTTAGGATTATTGGTATTTTTATAATGTTCAAGGTCTATATTTGGATTAAGAACCAAATTCCAATCACCACAAATCACAAGAGAGTCGTTGTCTATGTGATCTATCTTAGAAAAAAGAGTATCATAAAATTGTGGCTGATCAGTATTTGGACCGTATATATTTTCAAAGGAAAGACGTAAACCCTCTAAGGTTACATCGACTATCAAATAGTTTCCATTTACATCTTTATTATATGAAATTAATGTATTTCTTTCTCGCAGTTATTGTTAAATAATATTGCTACCACATGCATTTGATTTAAAGGGTGCTATTATACAATCTAACCCCCACCCATTTCTCATTTTATTTTCTGTGTTTTCATCCATATGTATGTCTTGGAGGCATATGACAGAATTTTGTTTTCTCTCCGTATATTTACAACTTCTTTACGTTTTTGTTTTGGGGCTAGGCCCCTACAGTTGGCTGAAACTATTTTAATTCTACTACTCATGAGTGAAATATTGCATCATTGTCATAATGTAAGTAAAGAATAGGTATTCAGATATACCAATTGAACTGATTTTTGTTTTTTCATAATAAAAAGAAAAAAGAAAAGAAACCTGTAAAAACAAAATCATTTCCTGTGCAAAGTGTATGTTACGCTATATTCGCCTTGTGTGTAGGGCTCCCGGCCTTATATCCATACAATAATAAACATAAATGATGTTTAAGTGTTTTTAACTAAATCATTGTATTGTAGTGGATTTGCAATCCAATATCATACCGATCACATGTAATATTTTAGTAATATACTAATCAAAAATATACCAAATACAAATTAATCCCATCTGTCAGATATATTGCCTATTGGGTAATTCCGACACATAAAGATCAATCTCAGAATGTCTGGACTTGCCAGTCTATTGTCCCGGTTTCAAGAATACAACTTACAAATCCCCATAGATACATTAAAAACAAAGAAAGAAAAGAAAAAAGATCGCAAGCCCACGTGCTAGATGTAGCACGAAACGAACTAATAATGAAGACGGAAAACATATTTGGCCTTGACATTAACTGCAAACTTAACCTTGACCCCTACGAATGGTTTTCATTCATCTTTGACTACAATCCCCGTATAATGTCAAATTGAAATATACGAAACAAAATCAGTACACTATATCAATTTGTTTTCCGGTTACAGTCCAAAGTTGTGTATATTCCATGAAAATCCAAAGGACAGTTCCCACAAACAGAAATGGGTTTCAATATATATATATATGTCTGTCAGCTTTTTGTCGGTATATTGTCCGCCTATCAAGCGTAATAGTCCGCTCAGACACACAGAAAAGGTAGTCTGTCATAGAGACAATGTAAATATACCGGCCGTACAATAATTTACTCACTTCAGTTTTTTCCGGTAACAGTCCAAAGTTGTATATATTCCGTGAAAATCCATTGGGAAACCATTGCATCCAGTTGGGATTAATCGAACACAAAACACGTGCGAGATGTAGCACGAAAATCCCATGTCTGACCTTTGACATTGAATGTAAACATAACCTTGACCCTTACGAACTGTTTTCATTCATATTGGACAACAATCCCTGTTTAGTATCAAATTAAAATATACGAAACAGAACAAATACAAAATATAAATTAGAGGACAGTTCCCATAAACAGAATGGGTTTCAAAATATCATTTAAAGGTGCAGTCCAGCATATTTTCCACTTTTAAACTAGAAGGTTTTCCTGCAATTTTCTAACAAGGGTTTGTTCATTTATATAATCTAGGAACTTCCACGAAAAATGGCAAAAATATGTCGAGGAGTTTTCGAGAAAATCACCACTAAAATCTGTCATCTTAATTGTGGAAGCGTTTCCATAAATATGGCGGCTAAACCGGAAATGATTGACTCGCGTGTACACCACTTCCACCACCAACTCCTCACAGTGCAGTAAACAAATGTGTAGCGAAAGCACCGACGACAATCCGACGGAGCCTTCAGACAATCGACAATCATATTAATAAAATATCTACAGCGAGCAACGATCAAAGACACGAATAAGTTCACGTTGCCGTAGGACCAACTTTTAAAGGACGGTCATTTTCTCCCAAACCTCGACGCACAAACATAAGTATTAATCAAGACTTTTCAGGTAATCAAATTGATTAACACATCAAGGATCAGATATTACCGTAAATTCTTTAATAATCGGGTATTTATTCTCCTGTCTATGTTTGCCATCGTTATTACCGTTTGCCGCCAGATATGACTATTTTTGTGTGACAGTTCATGTCGCAATGTTCCATATTTCTGTAAGTTTCAGTTCTTGTTTTATATCGTATGTCATTTACAGTTTAGCGTGCTTATATGATTGCTCACGACCAGTGCAGATATATCTATGTCTTATGTGTAGCTAGGCTTGCTTAGGATAAAATGAGGAGAAAACCCACCTTAGCCTCTCGCTACAGTTAGTGGTGGTCTCACCGCTTCCAAGAAGCTATAGAAAAAGTACAAACAAGTTGGGTTTTTTTCAAATCCTTAGGGTTGGTAAATATGTTGCACATAAGATTATTCTGGGGGAAACTGGGTGATACTGTTTATTGATAAAACAAATTAATTACATTAAAGTTATTAAAAAATGAATAAAATTGTTACGAATGAATGTTTCCCGTATCCCAATACATCTATATGATATGCTTTAGTTACACGATGAAAATGGTTCGTGAGATGTTATTTATAAGTGGTGTTGGTTTAAACATATTTATTTCTTTAAAGAATTGGATTGGTGAACAAGCTTCACTAGCTTATATGAATACAGCTCCAATGGTTTTAGTTGTGCATGTATTGTTCGAGATGTTGTTGACGCCACTATTTTTGTATTTTCATTTAAAGGGGATGCAGCACGTTTTTGTGTAAAAAAACATATTTTCAAAATTTCCACTTTAGAGCTTTAGAATTCTTATTACGCAAACCTATTATCCGTATACATATATATAGTGTTATATCGTTGTTGCGTATAAAGCAAAAATTGCATGGCGGCCATTTTAATGTGAACTGGCAAGAGTCTTGCTTTGTGTAAGGGAGTTGCTGTTCAGTATATATTTCCGTTAGCTTTTACATAAAGATTTGCATATATTCAAATCATGAACCAAGCTATATACAGTGTGAGTTATTGAGTTATTGTTTAACGCAGCTTCGGCAATACCGCAGTCATTTGCGGGATATATACGGTGTAACCCTTGTATACACTGTGGAAACTTCCCTTTTGGTTCATGTATTAGTAAATGATAGGACAATATAAACTTCCGATTACATTGTACATATCTCGAAATCGTCGATGTTATTTAGAATAACACCAATTTCAAAGTTCGATTATTTTCTGATTATTCAATAGCAACATCAACCAAGAAGGAAAAGAAAACATAGTTTTCTTTATAATGCTTTACAAACAGTGAAGCAGATAAACCAACATTCAACCAGTCAATCAACAACAGCCAAAGATAAAAATATACACATATATCATGTTTTTGGTGAATGTATACAAATGACGTCATTTGTATTTATAAGGTGAAGAAGAAAATAATATAGTTCACAAAGTCAATTGTAGAATCATTTTAATCCGATGCTAAATGTTTTAGTGTTTAACTTTTAATAACAAGAGTCATCAGAAGATGACATATCCCACCGGTTCCACAAAATTTGTAAAACACATCTTTGACAGATACTTGTGTATCTACTGCCGTACTTCAGTTAGTAGGTATTACAGATGCTGAGTTTCAGGTATGTTAAAGAGCCATCACGGATGTTGATGAAAATATCAAAACTTTTCCAAAGATCTATCTCCGTGACATAAATACACTTAATTTTTCCCTAATTTTTCCAACTGAAAATAAGCCGAGAAATTGCATAAATTAGTAAATGTGTTTTCCAGTCTAAATATAGATCCAGTCTATTATTTTCAAGCGCAAAGCATTATGGTCTAGCTCACACACAGTAAACAAAGACACGAAAGAATAACAAAAAATATGAGCAATGAAAGAAATCGAAACATATAATTTTTTGATGGTTATTTATTTACCATTTCTTTTAATTATGTATTTACTACAGATATTGGAATAATTGTTTTACCCAATTAGGTATTTTTCTTGAATTTTATAATTAATGAGAGTAAAAATTTGTCATAATTTGCTGGTCTTATCTCAATAAAAAGAACATTAAACAGGAAATAATTTGTATATTCTCAGGACATTTAGAAACATAGTTTGTAAAGCAATCGTCACATTCAGTAATGTGTGACAAGGGTACTTTGCAAGAGAGACACGTTCAGCACGTGCAGCACATTGGTTGTTATGGCGACTTGCGCTAGAGACGAGCCTTCACGCTTTGGAAGCGCTTGCTGTTTGTGTAGTACGTATTACGCAAAAAGGGGGACTCTGTTTATATACGTCAGATACCCGTAGCGCGCGCTAGTCGAAGTGATACTTCTCTTTGAAACCAAATTGCAATACATTGTCGTGATATGAAAATTATTTAACATATGCCATGTTGTAGATAAAAGATTTCTCTGGCGAATGACGTTATAAGTATATTTTCCAAAAATTTGAAACACTAACATCCGTGATGGCTCTTTAAGGGTTTTAGACTTGAGCTCCAGAAGCAGTCAAAATCAACAACAACCAACATCCCTCTCATGTTTCTATGGAAACAGAAAAAAAATAATTTTTAAGAAAAAATCTGAAAATATCAAAAGGCACCACATCAGTAAGTGGGTAATACACATGCAAAGTTTCAGGAAGATATGATGAACGGTTTTGGAGCTGTGCTCCGGAAACGAACCTGTCTCTGAACAAAATCCAAATTCAACAAGTTTCTATGGAAACGAAAAAAAAACTTTTTTTCAGAAATCTGAAAATATCCAAAGGCACCACTTCAGTTGGTGGGTAATACACATGGAAAGTTTCAGAAAGATATCATGAACGGTTTTCGAGTTCTGCTCCGGAAACGAAATGATTGCGGATGGACAGACAGATGGACGGACGGACGGACAGACGGACGGGGCGATGACTATATCCCACGGTATTACATACCGGTGGGATAATAATTCTTCAGAGATGAAGAAACCTTTGAGAATCTTTTAAACCATCGTATGTATATGTAAATGTATATGTATATATGTATGGCCAGTGTAGTGATTATAAGGTAGTTCAAATATAACATGGTAACATTTCGGATAACATGTACACTACCTTCAATAGTAACATTTTTTTTAGATTTTTTCGGACCGAGTCCCATACCCTCTGCGGTTCGAATCCCGCAAGGATTGTGCTATTGAAGGTAGTTTTATCCCAAATGTAACCTTGTTATATTATTCACTATCTAAATGGAATGTCGTTCTAAGGTAGTTAAAAGTTACAGCTCTCTCTTCATTTAGAAACAAATATAAAACAAACATGTATTCTGCAATTAAATTTTAACACCACAACAAACTCTCTGGTTGTATATGTCCAAAGAGAAAACCAAACAAACTTTGAAGATACTAAATTGTATTCCTTACACTATGAAAGTCAGGGGAATTGTAAGTATCTATGAAATGTTGGAGGCAAAGTTGACCAACTTCCAGCTACACTGTCGACCAAAAGAAACGCCTACTAGATATCTTATCAGATTTCGTAAAAACTATAATGACCAGTTTAGCAATATTATAGCATTTTTTCCTCAAATTCAATGGACTGTCATATTAATTATTTCTTCAACAAAACGTGGTGACCACTATTAATTATATTACAGAAATATTTCATCTTTTATTTTAAGGAAAATCAAGTAGGCGTTTCTTTTGGCCGACAGTGTAATTGTTACAAGAATAATACAATACAATCTCAAGATTGACATAGGATACCACACATAAAATAATTCAATAGCTATTCATAATCAAATATAAAAATTATTGAATTTTTCATTTTATTTTTTTAGGCACAAGCTGACTAAATTCATGAATATGTGCGTTTAATGAACAGCAATGTTTGTACTGATTTAATGAGCGCGTTATTACAAATTTGATTGACTATTAAAATCATCATTTCATTGCTGATCGATATGACACGGCGAAGCAAATAATAAAGCTACCAGGTCGAAAACGAGGCTAGGTAGATGAGCCTGGCTTGACCAAATAAAATAATAATAATAAAATAATAATAATAATAATGATAAAAGCTTACATGTCTCAACAGTAGAGATCAATAAAACAAATTAAAACAAAAAAGTCTTATGATCAACACAACATGCAATTCCAAATACCGGTAATCTTTGATATCATACATAATACACTCAACATAATCATTGAACAATAAATCAACAAATATAATACAATACAAACCACTTTTAAAAAGAACAGAGGCGTGTATAGCTTAGAAATTGCGTTAAAAAGACATATATGCTGAAAGAATATATAAAAGGTTGGAGGCATATATTTAATTAACGCTATTGTGATACATGCCCCTGTGTTAAGAATTTAAATATAAAATTGTCTATGTCAGACCAAACCTCTAACGCAAATCAGTATATGTAATAAGTCCTCTCATCATGGAAAATTACAAAATCCTAGTTTGGGGCTGGTGACGCTTCAGCCTCATTTCAGACACTGTACATATACACCGATGAACACAATTAACACCATATCTACAATGAAAATGCTCCAGCTGAATATTCAATTGTGATAAGCTGACCCGTCTTGTTTAACTGCCCCAATCCACGTCTCATTAGAGATTGCTCTAATGACATCAAGTCCCTCACTATACAAGAGTAATCATGTTCTCCACAGAATCCGACTTGTATCCGTATAAACATATGTTATCTTGGGTTTGCAAAAGATGTGGCAAATTTAATATGCATACCATTGAATTGTTTATGTGGTTACAATACCCGTTACACTATAATCGTGTTTGGTGTCAAATCCCAAATGTGGTGGTGTTATATATTGTAAATAAGAGAACGTTTATTTTCCAAATATTAGATAAATGCTTTGTTATACAATGTCGAATTAGGAAGTATCAAATAGCGCTATAAATACTTGACACCGGACTCGATTGTCAAACTTCGTGTTAAAGAGATGTCAGATGACATGGTGTTCCTCATTATGTCATGAAGTCGTGTCCATTTAGAGGCATGTTGGTTTAGAGGAATGTTGGTTTAGAGGCATGTCTATTTAGAGGGATGTTCATTTGCATGGCTGTCCATTTAGAGGGATACCCATTTAGAGGGATGTTGGTTGAGAGGGATGTTGGTTTAGTGGGATGTCTATTTAGAGGGATGTTGGTAAAGAGGAATGTCGGTTTAGAGAAATGTCGGTTTAGAGAAATGTCGATATAGAGGAATGTCGGTATAGAGGAATGTCGGTATAGAGGAATGTTGGTATAGAGGAATGTCGGTATAGGGGAATGTCGGTATAGAGGAATGTCGGTATAGAGGAATGTCGGTATAGGGGAATGTCGGTATAGAGGAATGTCGGTATAGGGGAATGTTGGTATAGGGGAATGTTGGTATAGAGGAATGTCGGTATAGGGGAATGTCGGTATAGAGGAATGTTCGTTTAGAGGGATGTTGGTTTAGAGGGATGTCGGTTTAGAGGGATGTCCGTTTAGAGGGATGTCCGTTTAGAGGGATGTTCAATTAGAGGGGTGTCCGTTTAGAGGGATGTTGGTTTAGAGGGATGTTGGTTTAGAGGGATGTTGGTTTTGAGTGATGTTCATTTAGAGGGATACCCATTGAGAGGGATGTCCGTTTAGAGGGATGTTCAATTAGAGGGATGTTGGTTTAGAGGGATGTCCATTTAGAGGGGTGTTGGTTTAGAGGGATGTCCGTTTAGAGGGATGTCCGTTTAGAGGGATGTTCAATTAGAGGGGTGTGCGTTTAGAGGGATACCTTGTTACAATATTCCCTGCTTTTATTTTTAAAAGCTGAATGATGGGTTAGTTCCGTAGTTTAGATATGTTTATTCATGCTAAGAAGAAGGTTTTGTCATCATTTTCATCATGTCACTGCCACAAAGATGATACCGTATAACCCGAAATAGAGGTTTCTGACTGATACACACGCTGCTGTGACCCCAAATGTAAAGAAAAAAGACATACGTCTCCTTTCAAATGTTATTACTAACGAAATGACTTGTGTTTCATATGAAGCCGAGATGATTGGGATATTGCATTTTTAACTAATGATCTTGAAAATAGCTGAGTGAACTGTTCATGAAATGTGTGAGTTTTTTCGTCGTTTACGCTGATTTCAAAATGACAAAACAATAGTATCGTTATTAACAAATCTACAAAGTATCAGATTCTTAAGCATCTTAGCTGGTATGGGGTTCTGTCTATTCAAAACCGATGTAAATTGTCCAACATTGCTAACACTGCAAGTAATATTATTGAACTTTAACTGCGAGATATTAGCAAAGGTCGCAAACCATTCATCGCAGCAAGGGGGCGGGATAGCGCAGTGGTTAGCGCGTTCGGCTTCGGATCAAGAGGTCCGGGGTTCGAATCCCGCCAGGGGCACAGCAACTTTGTCTGCAGTAGAGAACTGTTCTACACGCAGTAAGGTTTGGGTGCAATGCTACACTGAATAGAAACGGTTGCACACACGATCCTTTTAAAAAAAGTGATTCGTGTAAATTTCACTTGTTGTCACTACATATGTCTTTGTATATACATACATTGTGTATCTGGAATTAAAACCATCAACTTATTGCATTTCCAGATGCAGTTGTGACCGTACATTCAAGGTATAAAACAGCAAGAGGGTATCATATCAACTACTTCCTCTATGGTGATTGTTTCGATACCTGAAGGGGAAATTATTGTTATGTCCATAGCAGTGACTCCATACACAACGTCTTCAAACACGCAAATACGATGGGCTAACCTTTCAATATGTCCGGAGTGGAGGGGAGGTTTTGTATTATCAATTAGTGACAATCGATAAAGCTCTCTACTTGATTTAACATAGTACAACCAATTGCTATATGGCTCTATATACATATCAGTAAATGTTACTCCCATTTCATGCTTCTTTTTTCCAAAGTAATCGTAAACTAGCATCAGCCTAAATGTCAAAAGATACAGTAATTTACGTTTTATATCAGCAGCCATGGATTTTACCATAATTTGTTTAGTTGTTCCGACATGAGTTATATTTGTGCCAAAATGGGACATTGATTTTAGATAATACGGATGTAGAAACAGAAATATCAAATTTTCCGTCAAACAGAAACCGCCACATGGTTGATTCTGTAATATTTTCGGATTTCCTCCATTTAATGATGACATGGTTGGTTTACCGCTACAAGTATCAATGAAGAGAAGTTGTTTTGACTGTTGAACATATGTAATTGACTGAACACCCACAAACTCATTAATATATGTAGCTAAAGTTTTGTTGATCAGGAAAAGTTGTTTCGCGTCACTTCTTCCCTTTGCAGCAAGAAGGAGTCTGGTTATTGGTTTCTTCTCAGATCGTTTATGAATCAACAGCGATTCTGAAGGGGAAACATACATAGACAGGACATCAAGGTATAAAAATAGAGCCATGGACTATGTAGCTCATCAGGATTTATTTTGTTTGACGATGAAGACAGAAATATGTTGTCTCAATATAATGCACAATTCCTAACCCTGACACATCTTAGTCTTGAAATTGAGAGAGAGCACTCAGCAAGGTCAACACACAGGAGATTATGCAATATTCTGACCCCTTGGCTCTGGTTACAAGCCAGCTGTGTTTTTGTGTTTTACCGCCAAATTATGTAATAGACTCTGGCTTGCACTTAACACTGGCAGCACTGATCTAACTGTATAAGGCTTAGAGAGAACAGGTAATGTGATGAATCTCATGGTACATAGTACAATTTAGAAATATCTAAACATTCTGAACGCAATATTCCTTCTAGTTTGTTCTGGAGAAGAAGATGAAAATAGTTTTTATGTTTTCAACTGTGAGGGCCTTTTTTATATAATATCCACAATATTCAGTTCAAAAGCTATAATTCAATAGGTCTCATTTCACGTTGATTACATCAATGTGACAAACATGTCCATAAAAGAGACTTGATCTTCGACATATATTTCACATTACTACTGCATAAGATTAACTGCAAAGTTACTTTTTTTCTCAATTCTGCATTTCTCATACCTAAGTTAGGACTCATATATCTAAATGATGAGATGACTCTTCCACATGTATTTTATTAGGGATCAAATAAATAGTGATTGAAGTGCCATTAAATATCAGATCAAAATTCATTTTCAAAGGTTTTTTAGGCTGTGCCCCATATTTGGGGTCACAGGATCACCAAATTTACAAGTTAGAATCCCCATTGGCTAAAGAGTTTGCATACAATATTACAGCCTTCTAGGTATTTTTGTTCCGGAGAAAAAGATGAAAACATGATTTTAGGTAATGGCCTGTGAGGCCCTTATATGGAGCCATAGGGTCACCAAATCTACAATTTAGAATCTCCATTGGCTTAAGACTCTTTACACAACATGAGAGCCTTCTAGGTCTTTTTGTTCTGGAGAAGAAGATGAAAATAGGATTTTAGGTCATGGCCTGTGAGGCACTTACTTCGGGCCACAGGGTCACCAAATCTACAATTTAGAATCTCTATTGGCTAAAGAGTCTGTACACAACATTTCAGTCTTCTAGATGTTTTCATTCTGGAGAAGAAGATAAAAATAGGTTTTTAGGTTATGGCATGTGGGGCCCTTATTTGGGGTCACTGGATCACCAAATCTACAATTTAAAATCCCCATTGCCCAAGGATTCTAAATAAAAAAAATTCAGTCTCTAGACCCAGTAGTTCTGGAGAAGAAGTCGAAAAAGCGAAAAGTTTACGGACGGACGGGCGGACGGACGCCATCCCAAGCCATAAGCCCATCGGGCCTTTCAGGCCTGATGAGCTAAAAAGGTACAGAACCATTTAGTCAATGGTGTAAAGCTAGCAGTCTAGTGTTCATCATGAACATAACCAACGAAAAGCTTACCATTATGTTACTCAACCGCAAAAGAAACGTTACCCCAATTCAAAAAAGTAAAACACGAAATACTTATTTCGGAGAAAGTTGATTTGTAATATTTTAGGCGCATGTTGTGTAAATATGTACGCTAACCTTAATTTCTTACATGCTTTTGTTATTATGTTAGTTTAAATACACTTGGGTGTTGAAATCGCATTTTCAACAAAGGTATTTGGCCAGAGACTTTGGCATTTAAGTAAAACAAATAATAAAATGTAGAAATATAATTAGTAAAAGACGTTCAATAAAATTTCCCCTGACCAACTTCTCTTTACCGGAAGAAGTAAAAATTGCACAAGTGATGTCTCATGCTTTTAAAATATTCATTCTTTCTGTCAGCACAGGTTTTAAAGTAGAGTAAGGTGTAAAAATGGGGACTGTTGAGTACACAGCGGTTATCAGGTTTTAATTCCTTGAAGGGTCGTACACAGAGGAGACTTTTTATGAGATGAAAAAACTGATGGAGAGGATGCCCCATCGTATGACGTTGTCAAACACTGGCATCGTCAGTTCAAGTGTGGTCGACCTCCGTGGAAACATCTTCAATTCCAGGTCGACCCCAGTCAGCCATTAATGATGACTCTATCAGGCAAGTGGAAGCTGCAATTTTGGAAGATCGCCGAATGACTGTCCGTCAACTTGCCCAAGATGTCAAGATAAGTGTGGGGTCTGTGGAGAAAATCATTCAGGACCATTTGCACATGCGGAAGTTGTCAGCTCGGTGGATACCCAGACTGCTTACGTCTTTCCAAAAACAGGAACGAGTTGACTGCTCAAAAGCTCTTTTAGTGATGTGCCAAGAAAAACAGGATAACTTTTTCGACAGACTAATCACACAGAATAAAATAAAATGGGTTCATCACTATGAACCTGAAAGTAAAATGAAGTCAAAGCAGTGAAAACAACTTCAGCCATCATCCCCTAAAAGGCACGGGTTCAGCCCTCGGTTGTCAAGGTTATGCTCACCGTAGTTTGGGATCAGCATGGTGTAATCATGATGGAATTTTTGGAAAGGGGTGCCACAATTACTGGGGCATACTACGCTAGTTTGCTGCAAACATTGCGGAAAACTATCAAAACTGAGAGACGCGGTATGCTCACTAAAGATGTCCGCTTGCTTCAGGACAATGCTCTGTCCACAACTCACGTCTAACTCAGACGGAAGCGCAGACCTGCGGCTATGAAATATTTCCTCACCCACCGTATTCTCCTTATCTTGCACCATCTGATTTCTTCCTCTTTCCAAACATGAAGTAATTTTTGAAAGGCACTCGTTTCCCTGATGATGAAACCCTAATTAATGAGGTCAAGTCCTGGTTTTTGACAAGATCTGAGCCTTTACCAAAAAGGCCTAGAATGCTGCATCACGCGATGGGAGAAATGTGTCACACTGTGTGGTGCCTATGTAGAGAAAGGCTAATGACTGTACCAAGTTTCGTTTCTTTCAGTAAAGTAGAAGTCCATCAGTGGGAATTTTTATTGAACGCCCCTCGTAAATTTATTGACGAAGCTCAGTGTAGAACGTCATAAAACAAAGCCAAAAAGTCCGTTTTGACTCTCCTATCCAGTATAGATAAGGAGATTTCAAAACAAGGATTTCTTAAAACGCATGTATTTAAGAAACATAAATGTTTTTAAAAAATCAAAGTTAGTTTAGTTGGCTTCTGCCGCATTGGTGTATGTCTGTTATTTGTCACTTCAAGATTGAAATATTTTTATTTTGTATGTGACTTTTTTGTTGCGGTTGAGTTTATGAGCTCGATGTTATCATATATGATATGGGTCAAGATAATATACATCATAATTTTAATATAGAGGATATCTGTTTTCCAATAATCTCATAGAGAGAAGAAGAACATTGTATATTTAATGAGCTTAATATGTGCTATGTTGAAATGATCTGTTGTCAATAGTTAATCTATTGCCATTGCAAGCTCGAACAATGAGGTTGTAACATCGTCCTAAAGACATCGTTCGTCGCAATTCTCTATACTGATAATCAAATATATCGTCACTGTAGCCTGATCAAGGCTTTGTTTCACGGATAGCATCGAGTATTTCACTCTCAATTACATAATAACTGAAAATGTCAATAATATATCAAACACATTTTGATATACCAAAATATTCTTCCTTTTCCCCCACTCTTCGTTTATTATTTGACTACACCAGGCTTGTGGGAGTTTTTCATAAATGTAACTGTTTTTTAAAAATTCATGTAAAACTTATTATGAACTCAATGTATTTCTAAATGGCAGTCTCTTGTTCATTCTATTTGGGGGTAAATGGGGATAATATCATCGGAAAACATTTACGTACAGAGGAAGACGGGGCTAACCGAGGAGCAGATATTGGTACTGACTGATATCGAGGTGAAAATGTTCGCAAATAGTTCAGCTTAGAGGCAGTCGAGGGGATACCCTTCTCAACGGAAATTGATATATAGTTCATTATTGACCTTAGACGGCCAATGAAGTTGAATTTTTGCTGAATTCGTGTCAAAGATTATACACGTCCAGGGTACACTAATAATAAAAACTAAAATATTTACTTACCGAGACGACAAATGAAGACATTCTGTTTGGTCCGGAATATCCGTGATGAGTCTGGACAGGTTGAAGTGTCTTCTCTTGCATCAACTTTATCCTGTTAACATTAAAGTATGAAGGGGCATTTTTAAAAGCAGTTTTATCAGGTCAGTGTAGCTTAACAGCTCATCGGATTAAAAATGATTAAAAAAAATGTGATACTATCTCCTACGTAAGAGATAGTATCTCCTACGTAGGACTTAGTATCTCCTACGTAGGACTTAGTATCTCCTACGTAGGACTTAGTATCTCCTAAGTAGGAGATAGTTTGACAGATTTCTTTTCACCGTGACACTAATACTCTCTCGTAGTGTAGCTAACAGCTCATCAGATTAAAGAAATATCAAAACAGTTTTAATTTATATGAGTGAGGACGATTTTCATCATATAAAGAAACAGGTGTATTTTAACCCGACTCAGCCAAGATAACCTGTATAGACAAGACTTAAATTATGCAAAATTGGATTACCAGTGTGAGGTTGAACCGGTGGTATGGAGGTCCCCTCTCAGTTGCTTCTCCGGGTTGCAAATGACAAAACAGATATCTTGAACTATACTGGAACCTGTTACACCCAATTGTTCCTCGACACAGACGCTCACACATCCTTATTCCAACAGAAGGTATAGATCTGCTACCTCCAGCATCAATATCCAATGTAAAGCATAGCCATAGAGACATAAGGTGGAGAAGACCTTGTTCCTTCATCTTTGATCCAACTCCAGGTATTGATATTCTTATTGTGAGGATCAACTGCTAATGCTTGAAATAGTCATAACTTATTCTGACTAAAATTTAAGTTCTCTTTATTTAAGAGACGAATACTAATCGAGAATCTCGCTGACATTTGATTATTATTCATTTCCACAGTTCTGTTTCTGTGTTTCTATGAACATTTTATATTTCTCTTGAAACGTGGAACATTAGTTGGATATTTCACAATTTCAACAGATGCATAAAATATGAAAACAAACTGATCTATACATCATTCATGTGTTAGACTTGAAAGAAATTGCAAATCTTGAAATGGGACTCATTGTAACGTTTGCTTTGGCATTACGAAGCGAAATTTTTAAATATTTTTTCGTTTTTTGTTAATAACTTAATGAGACAAAACTTGTTACAAAAGGGACATTAATGATTGACGTTCTTAGAAATGCGAAAATGAACATTTGAAGGACTCAATGTCGGATATAAAAATAAGCAATGGCCATTAGTCAAATTATCAAGCAGTAAAAGGAAAAATAACTACGTGAAATCCAAATAAAAACCCAAATCCTCATTGAACTCGCTAAACGGACATGGTCAATTTTGAGTTAGACAATCCATCTAAACTCATGAGACTGTAATTCTTTCCTTGCATTGACGCAACCCCCATACATCTATAAACATTTCCTGTTTCTACATTTACCAAGGTTTGATATCCTTCGAAAATAATAATTGAATTGAACGATGAAACATACACATTTAACATACCAGTTATAGTTTTAACATAATGTTTAACATCTAGGGTGAAACGTATCTGTAAAAAGTTTTTAAAAAAATCAGAGCCATTGACTCTGTAGCTCATCAGGTACACATTATTACATGTATTATATTATTCAACATATCTCCCAAAGGAAAAGGTTATTAACATACAAATAATAAGGCATTTCAATTTATAATTCATAAATTCACAATTTATTTATTATAGACATTTACATTCTAAGCAAGAAGTAACAGCATTATCCTAAAGAAGGGGCAAGGAACCAGAAATGTTGTGCATACAATACAGAAGAAGTTGAGATTCAAGTTAAAAAGTGTGACCGCTATAAGAGGCTGGTACAAGAGTACCACAAGATCATCCAGCCCCTATTATCCAGTCATACTGACATGACCCTTCTCCAATACCCCTCCACCACCCTTCCCAATCGCCATTGAATTATGTTATGTTTATGTTGCAGGAAAACATTTGATGCATTGACAAAACGGTATTGGTTCTGGCAACACAATTTACAAACCTCATTGTATCGATCCACAAAAGATAATATTCTCAGAAGTTTAGCTTCCTAGCATTACCAGTTCCTGGAAGGAAGTCAAAATAAGGTTTCAATGTGGATAACCTGCCATGAACTAACTTTAGTCTCCGTGTAACATCATCCTCGGTTACCCATGTGTTTATATATGCTCCGTTACTCTCCACTATATCACCCATGGGAAACTCTATCAGAGAAATCTGTACTAAAATTACCCGCCCTTGGCCGGCGTGACGAAGTCAGTAACCAAAGAAAATGCTCAATAGGATAAGACGGAAATGGTCAAGGGAGATAACCGGTGACGGATGGCTAACAAAATGACCTCGCGTGCTTTGCAACGGAGTGATATGAATTGTTTGGCTCACGCCGGCCAAGGGCGGGTAATTTTAGTACAGATTTCTCTGATAGAGTTTCCCATGGGTGATATAGTGGAGAGTAACGGAGCATACATAAAACCATGGGTAACCGAGGATGGTGTAACATAGATTTCAATCATAACATGTCATCTTCACATGTCAACTGGTTTCGGAAAAGAAGTCGCTCAAATGCTTCACTAATAACGCTTGCAAAATGAAATTTGAAAGCGGTCAGGTCCAAATGAACAGATTTTGATCCCCTAAGTATAAGGGTATCTCCCCCACAAAATTAAGTTTTGGGGATGAAGCAATTTTGGAGAAGATGAGAAGATGAAAATGTCCGATGCCCAAAACAGACAACAGGCCCAGCTTGGCACTTAACGTTTGTTGATTTAATTTTCATTATTATATAATTAATATTTACATTACCACTTTGAAATTTTCACGGGATGATCATCTTAACTTACTTGAGGAATACCTGAAAACAGGCATCTCTATATGATATAGTTTTCATTTTATTAAAATAACAAATTTCATTTCGGGCCTAAAAGACCCGCTTGGTTGGATAAGGGTAATATTGAGATGTAAGGTGTACAACCTTGGGGAGAATTGTTTTCTTGAAGAATCGAATTTCGTTAGTCTCATTATTAAACTCAGACTGCATTTATGTTGGACTGTGTTGCAGTATATGATGTGTAACGTTGTGCAACATTATTATCTACTGACGTCAAAGAATGTCGCTGAACCTTGCATAAATATTCGTTGTGTTTCCCATGTTTTATAGAAAGAATAAGATATATACTCTTTTGAAAGAAGGAAGTCAATCTAATTTAACCTTTTCTCAAATTCAAAAACTGAACTAAAGCAAAAAAATCTAAATCTGACTTAAAGGGACTGTTGCACGTTTTTTTCAAATTTCCCATTTATAATTATTGTTTATGGACGTCTTTAGAAGGTAAAAAATCTTATTACACAAACCGTACAAACTATGCATAATTTCTTAAATCTAATATAGAACATATGACAGTAGAGAGGTATATTTTCACGAGAAGCGCAGCCACGAGTGTAAATATATTATTTCTATTTCACGATATTATGCAGAGTTTGTTAATGACCTTCATTTTATGAATGGAGCATACATGGTCAGACACCCCATTTGTGAGATACTTTATTATATGGGTGAGTGAACAAATAGCACAAGGCACCCATGAGGAAGAAGAAACAGTCCAACTCTTACCACAAATGACAATGATTAGATTTGATTTCGAGCAGTTTTGTTTATTGCATATCATACCGCAAACAAGCAATCATCCACATGTATATACATAGCACAGTGCTCAGTACTGCACACATATTACTGTTTTGACTTGTTGTAAGAAGGGATAACCTAAGCACATGTCAATCAGATTGATACACTTGCGTTCAGGCGGCTGTTGACCTCTTCCAGGCAGTTGTTGGTTCTCGGGCCGAAAGTCTCATATGATTCCACAATGCCTGCTTGTAGAGAGAGTCGTCATCCACCCATGTCGTGACCATGTAGTAGTCGTGGAATCGAATGTCAGGACAGTCATCCACGACTTCAATGCAAGCATCCTGGACGGTGTCGAGAGGAAGCAGAGACAAGGCAGACACACAGCGGGTCCATTTCTCCACTTCAGGTGGTCACGGTAACTGTCATCTGTTGTGCACTTCCATGTGCATGTCTTGCTGGTCATCTCCAGTGTACACAAGTTGTCCGAGTCTTACACCCCACTTCCGGTCTCGTTGCGATGGTTTCTTTTGTTACAAGTGTAGGTGTATTAGCCGATACACCTACACTTTTTCTGATATACCTAAACTTTTTTAATATACCTACACTTTTTAACAACTGAGAAACAATGTAGTCAATTTTCCAAATTCTAAGTGATGATACTTTATAAAATGTCAGATTATAAATGAACATATAAGGAACCTGGGATCGAACCCGTGTCCTGTTGCTTTCCGGCCGAACGACCTAACCATTACACCACGAAGCCAGTTGAAATTCTGAAAAATTGTTTATGACCAAATGAATAAGGTTCTTATAATGCGTGAAATAATATCACCAATTTATGTTTTTCTTTTTATATAAGAATGTAATTTAATTTTGGGTGCACCATGTCTTAACATACTTAAAGTTGTTACTGTTTTCTCTAAACTTTGGCCACGTTGACATTAGCCATACTGTTTATAGCGTTAGCTGTACATTTCAGCAAGATGCACGTGCATCTGCGTTGACAATGCCGTCAATCGGCCATATCAATGAGATTTCGAGCCCCAAACATGCGTAACCATACAACGCAGCACGGACTGCGTTGTCACAAACGAGGCCGTATTTGGGTTGTGCGTTTCATGCACAAGCTTGTTTACAGCTGTATTTGTTTAGAAATATTATGAAATAGTATCCGCTTACACTCGACCTTAAGTAGGGTATAAGACAGATATACCCATACTTTTCCTTGTGTATCAAATGATACCCTACACTTTGAGTAAGGGCCACACGGGGATAGTGTAGGGTATCATTCGATACACTCGGAAAAGTATGGGTTCATTTCTCTTGTTGAAGAGATGACACAAAAAAAACACCTGAATTGTGCCTCTCTGTGATGTTTTGTACTCCACTTTCTGCAAACCTGCCATGATTGTGACCTGTCATATTGACAGTTTTTGAAACATATATAGGCCTACCCTGTGAAGTACAAACATTCTGAGATGAGAATAAACTTTAGTATTATAGGCCTACTGTTTTACATACAATACTCGTTCAGCATCAAACTGGTCACTTTAAAGTAAAAACATAATTAACCAATTCGGTTTAATTAAGACTGGTCCATTATCACAATAGGTGAGCGCTTAAATTGGGCTTCCCCTACAATTCTGTACAACTGGGTCGTCGACGTTATGGGTCGTCTGACTCTTGGGTCGTCTGTAAAAAAAAATGGGGTATGACCGCCTTGCTTTATCGTGGTCTTCTTATATAACATCATATCGTATTGCTATGATGACGTCATATGATTGAAAATGTTATTTCACCGAGTAGAATAATATATATATATATATATATATAACAAAGGCATGTATCTACAAATGCAATTGCTCTTCAAAGGTGACAAAGAAAATGCCCAAAATATCTCAAGAATGATGTGAAATAAGCAGTCCATTGAATAGAGAAATGATTCTACAGTGGTTTTCAAGAAAATGTACGGCCTACAGTGCTTCGTTAATTAAAAGATACTTTATTTTCTTCTTTTCATTAAAGGTGTAGGTATATTGGATTTAGAATTGAACAAACAAGAAAGCATTGCAAAAAAACATACATGTAGTAAAAACATATTTTTTTTCATATGTATTTACTAAATTCAGATAACCCTCCTGTGGACGTAATATCATGCATTCAGGAAAATGGTATGGACTTATTTAGAGTAGCCCCTCTATTATAAATCATTAACAATGAAACATATATAAAAAGGAAAAGCAAGATACAACTTGCAATAAATTGCAAAATTGCAATAAAGAGGTTGACTCTCCAATGATGAAACCCTCAGTTGGTGGAGCGACCCATGTCAGACCAGTTTTTGAACTTTGAACTTTGTGATAAGTCTCTCACAACCTCCGTGTTATCAGCTCTAAAATACAAAAGGAGTTACTTCCCTTTAATCAATCAACAAGGGATAGCTGTTTTGTCACTGTCAGTGAAATTTTGCTCAGTCACTCTTCATCCACGCAAGATGGCAAGTGTTCCGGAAGAGTCTAAAGTTGTCTACAACTTCTTAGGAAAGACGGGGCTTAAAGTTGCAAACATATGTCTCGGAACTATGACGTTTGGAGATTCTGGCGTATGTACATCTTTGCATTGTAGATATGTCCCGCCCATAGTTCGGGGTCAAAGGTCGTATCTAGATTTTATGTGCGCTTCATATCTTATCTGATCTTAGTTATATGATCTTGTCTCATCTCATTAAAACAATTGATTTCCTTTTCACATATGTTTAATATTGATTCATTTTTTCAAATATATATTTTTTTCAAATTGATTATCTAGAATATAATGCATAGTATCTTATCATCTTCATTTTTCTTCAGTTTAACAATAAGTATGTTTATAATTCTAAATTAAGTTGATTAACTAAATACTTACATTAATTAACTGGCTTGTTTACATGGCATGTGGTTTTGTTTTGTATGAGATTTATGATGTGTTGTTAAATGCTAAATAACCTACATATGTATTTACAAGAGGGCTTTGTAACAACAACGTTACAGAATGACATTGCAATTTTTTTAAATCGAGCCATGGGCTCTGTAGCTCATTAGGGGAATTAATTTTTGACAGTGGCGGATCCAGGAATTTTGAAAGGGGGGTGCACTAATGGAAAAGGGGGGGGCGTCCAAAAAAAAATGTTTTCCAATACCAGCCCATGCAAAAATTTTGGAAAGGGGTGGTCCGGATTCCAATTCTAATGGTGTCATATATTTCCCAATCGTAATTCAAAATGGTGAAACATTGGTGAGAGCAAATATTCCTCTAAAATTACAATGCAGAAAGGTGTCCTGCTTAGGCAACATGTAGAGTACTAACACACAGACCAATGAAATATATCCTGACCCCTCTTCAAGTTAAACCAACAATCCTCCCATACCAGCCCTAGGGGACTCTTTGTAGTCCTGCCCCATGACTGTGTGCAAAATTACAGACTTTAATACAGTCGAGCTCTAACGAGCGCTCTCACTCACCGAGGCTGATACTGACCAGCTGCTCTGCTGTGCAGTTATTATATGGATTATCGAGAATTACAAGTAGATTATACACACTATTTCATCTTCATATTGCCCTTTCTAGGAAAATGTTATTCCATAAAAACCTTGACTTTGAGTGCTCAGCTTTCCGATTTCAGACTGACAGTACCTTTGTAAAATTGTTCTGAAATCAACTCCTCCCACGGTTTTTAACCAATCCGATCCATATTTAGAGAGTTGTGGCCCTTGACTTTGAGTGCTCAGCTTTCCGATTTCAGACTGACAGTACCTTTGTAAAATTGTTCTGAAATCAACTCCTCCCACGGTTTTTAACCAATCCGATCCATATTTAGAGAGTTGTGGCCCTTGACTTTGAGTGCTCAGCTTTCCGATTTCAGACTGACAGTACCTTTGTAAAATTGTTCTGAAATCAACTCCTCCCACGGTTTTTAACCAATCCGATCCATATTTAGAGAGTTATGGCCCTTGACTTTGAGTGCTCAGCTTTCCGTTTTCAGACTGGCAGTACCTTTGTTCTGAAATCAACACCTCCAACAGTTTTTGATCAATCTTTCTGAAAGTTTACAATCCTTTGGATACACATGGGTTATATGCATATGCTTTTTTGGGACCGATCAGATTCATATTTAGAGAGTTATGGCCCTTGAATTTGAGGGCTCGGCTTTCTGACTGTGGGTTAAACTTTAACTTAGCATGGCTCAAACTTTTGATGTCTTTCAAACTTGGAATGACACTGTTTCCTTTTACATATTGAATACGATCTAATCTTACATCTTACATTTAGACTGCTTATTCGAAGGATAAGGAATCCAGGAGTTCGTTAAAAATAGTGTTATTTTACATGCATTGAGAAAAAACCCAGAAAAATCTTCAAAGCTCTAATTCATGCAATTAGGAATATAGGCCATTTTGATAGTGAACAGGTGTAACATTGTCATAATTGAGACCACACTACCTGCTGAGTACAAATTCTTAAACCCACACCCTTCAGAGTCAATATCTACAAATTAGTGAGCTCAACTACCGGTGGTTTGATCTCGGTTTTGTGGAGGTCTCAATGGCTGAGTGGATAAATCCAGCTGTTGGTAATGTCAGTGTTGGCAATTGGTGCCTGACTCAGAGTGTGGCTTCGAGTCCCACATGAAAATCATCCAGAAAAAAACTGCACTAATGCAGATAGTGTGATCTATTTAAGGCAATGTTATTATTCATGAAGAGGCAATGATCTCATTGCCTTCTCACATTTCATCCCATGTTACCTCTCAGGTATATTATTTGAGAGAATGAAGTGATATATACACGTGTGATATTAAAATGTATATCTATATATGACACATGTTTTATTTACATAGAGAGGTTTGCCTGGCCAGGCGACAGAAGAGTATGCCCATCAAATGATGGATCGCTACGTGGAATGGGGAGGCAATTTCATCGACACCGCTGATGCATACTCAGCAGGACTCTCGGAGAAAATAGTCGGATCATGGCTGACAAAGTAAGACTCAAATTGTTAATGCATCTTTCAGATTAGAATGTTCATAATGAAGGAAATGCATGGTTGACATTAAAGAGCCATTAAGTATATTGTTCCTATATGTTGTCAACAAGTAAATAATATCAATTGCTAGAGGAGAAAAAAGTTCAACAACATGTCATATCAGGAATAATTTCCAGGTCATGACAAGTTGATGTAATTTTGTTTTATAGATACCTACCCTCTTCATGGCCTTCGCCACTGAATGTATTGTCCTTAAACGTATTTTCTTTTTTGCTCCCACACGATTTCTAATGCGACATAGATACCAATAACAAGGTTTTTTGAAGATACAAGACCGACAGCCTCAGAAAAGATTCAACCATGATGCCCAAAGAAGGAATTATTGAATGAACATTGCATAAGTTTTTGTTCTTTTGTTGCCATCTTTGTTAACACTGTGAGTCAACCACAATGCTCTACATGACAAATAATAGAGTCAATCTATTACTAGACTGAGAACCAACCCCCTTATAATAATAAGTGTGACTTCTTTGATTATTTGATATTTTTAACAAGTCGGCCAAAAATCATAAGTATATCCTTTAATGAGATAGATTTTTATAATTAGCAGCTCTTACTAAGTCGCTATCAGTTTTTGTGCAGTTTTCGTCGCCGCCACCGCCAGTGCATTTTGTATTGGCTATAACTTTTTTCCTAGAAGGTTTTGAGAACTCATATACATAACTTCTTACTTATGCCCCTGGGGAATTTTTTTGACATGTTCACATTCAAGGTCAAAGGTCAAGGTCACGAGTTCTGAAATTGCTAAAAAAAATGCTTGTAAACACGATATTAACTTGAAAAATATTTGTGCTATCAGACTCTTATTTGGTGTATATCAACTATGGAGAAAGGCCAAGATTTAAAAAGGTTTTCACTAACATCCGTCAAAGGTCAAGGCCATAGCGAGGTCACAACTTAAGCATGCTTTTGCGAAAATGTCTTATTTCAACTATTAACAATTTGAATCATTACATGATTGTGATACAAAATGAACAGTGATCACTGATTGTGTGACCTTGAATTCTAAAGTTCAAGGTCACGAGATTCTGAAATCACTAAATAACTTTTTTCCATGAAGGTATCAACACCTCATATATAAAGCTTCTTTCTTGTACACCTGGGGAATTATTTTGACATGCTCACATTCAAGGTCAAAGGTCAAGGTCATGAGTTCTGAAATCACTACAAAAATCCTTGTAAACACGATAACTTCAAGAACTTCTGTGCTATCAGGCCCTTACTTGGTATATATCAACTATGGAGAAAGACTGAGATTTGAAAAGGTTTTCGCTAAAATCTGTCCAAGGTCAAGGTCACAGTGAGGTCACAACTTAAGCATACAGTTGCGAACATGCCTTATTTTAACTATTAACACTTTGAATCATTACATGATTGTTATACACAATGAAAAGTGAACATTGACTGTGTGACCAAAGATCAAAGGTCAAGGTCACGAGATATGGTTATGGTGACCAGTTCTGAAATCTCTAAATAACTTTTTTCCAAGAAGGTATGAACACCTAAAATACATACCTTCTTTCTTATAAATCTGGTGAATGATTTTGACATGTTCACATTCAAGGTCAAAGGTCAAGGTCATGAGTTCTTAAATCACTACAATAATCCTTGTAAACATGATAACTTCAAACCATTTTTTGCTGTCAGGCTCTTATTTGGTATATATCAACTATGGAGAAAGACCAAGATTTGAAAACGTTTTCGCTTACATCTGTCAAAGGTCAAGGTCACAGCAAGGTCACAACTTAAGCATGCTATTGTGAATATGCCTTATGTTAACAATGAACACTGAGTCATTGCATGATTGTTATACACAATGAAAAGTAATCATTGATGGTGTGACCTTGAAGGTCAAAGGTCAAGGTCATGAGATATCGGTTAAGGCCATGTTAATCCTTTGATCCAATTTTGAATCAGAAACAGGTTTTAAGAACAAACTTGTGAAAAGTGACCCCAGTGATGATTCAACTTGTTAGAATAACTTGAATAATGAAAAAAAATTGTCCAAAAATAATTCCCATTTTATTTATACTGAGGAGAAGGTGGAACAGTGAAAGGCGAGACCAAAAGTTTCGGAGCTGCTCTGCTTTTGCGGTGTCCCGCAAACGCTCATCTAGTTTTTATAATTTTTCCATATTTTCATCTACATATTCTATGTCTCTTTAAAGATTTTATATGTTAGATAACAGATATATTTAGTTTTAATTAATAGTTTTAGTTACAAAATTTCAAGAAGATTCAATTTAAACATGAGCATAATTATTTTGAAAATATATCTCTTTCATGTAAAGATCATTTTTTCAAATCATTTCCATCTATAGCAATTTAATCTTAAAGATTAAGTTAAAAAACTTAATACCGGTACTTTTCATATTTTATTATCTTTACTCTTCTCACTTGTTTTCATACTTTCATCTATTCCTGTGAAAGAAAATTATCTTTTTGAAAAGAATTATATTCCCTTTGATATTTCAACTCTCTTGTATGTTTGATGATTAAAGTTTTTCTGCAACTTCAATAGAATTCCAATGTTTCATTAGACAGAAAAGGGAAGACTTTGTGTTGGCGACTAAAGTAAGACAGGGTGCCCCTTTTCCTCCAAACAAAGTCGGATTAAGTCGACGCCACATCGTGAAGAGTATAGAAGACAGCCTTGAACGTCTCCAGACCAACTATGTAGATCTTTACCAGGTATGAGGAATGTTTAGCTAATCAGGGCTAAGATTTTCACAGTTTTCTTTGCTCTAAGATAATCGTAATTACCTACATTAACTTATGACTGACTATGTTAATGCTAAGAGAGCTTTGAAAATCTTGACCAAGTCCTGTTAGGCCAGATGGACGTGGTTGTGCATTGTCCGAAAACTTTTCACATTTTTAGCTCGATCATCAGGCCTGAAAGGCCCGATGGGCTTATGGCATGGCATGGTGTCCGGCATCCGTCCATCCGTCCATCCGTCCATCCGTAAACTTTTCACTTTTTCGACTTCTTCTCCAGGACCAATAACTCCACAGAGCTGAAATTTTATGTGCAGACTCCTTGGCAAATGGGGATTTTAAATTGTAGATATCGTGACCCCGTAACCCCAAATGGGGTCACACGGGTCACATCCTTAAAAACCTATTTTCATCTTCTTCTCCAGTTCCAAGAGGTCCACAGAGCTGAAATTTTATGTGCAGACTCCTTGGCAAATGGGGATTCTAAATTGTAGATTTCGTGACCCCGTAACCCCAAATGGGGTCACAGGGGTCACATCCTTAAAAACCTATTTTCACCTTCTTCTCCAGATCCAACAGGTCTAGTGAGCTGAAAATTTGTGTGCAGACTCTTTGGCCAATGGGGATTCTAAATTGTAGATTTCCTGACCCCATGACCCCAAATAAAGCCACAGGGGTCACATCCTTAAAAACTTTCATCTTCTTCTCCAGTTCCAAAAGGTCTAGAGAGCTGAAAAGTTGTGTGCAGACTCCTTGGCCAATGGGGATTCTAAGTTGTAGATTTCGTGACCCAATGAACCCAAATGGGGTCACAAGGGTCACATCCTTAAAAACCTATTTTCATCTTCTTCTCCAGTTCCAACAGGTCTAGAGAGCTGAAAAGTTGTGTGCAGACTCCTTGGCCAATGGGGATTCTAAATTGTAGATTTTGTGACCCTGTGACCCCAATCTTGGTCACGGGTCATGACCCAAAAACCTATTTTCATCTTCTTCTTCAGTTTATATGTAAAGCTCTAGAAAGGTGAAATGTTGTGTAGAGATTCTTTGGTCAAAGGTGATTCTTAATTGTAGGTTTGGTGACCCTGTGACTCCAAATGTGGGTCACAGGGGTCATGATCTAAAATCAATATTATTTTGCTTGTTAACAATGTATTACTTGAGATAACTTAGATATTCAACCTTAGATGATAGATCAATTAAATCCTGATGAGCTACAGAGCCCATGGCTCTATTTTTTACTTCTCCTGCACAAGCTTTGCAACCACAAAGTTGATATTTTACGGGGAGGTACTTTGCACCTACAGCAATGTTTGTAGATAGTCATTATGGGCATGGCAGACATAACCACTTTCAACCTTTAAAGGAAGGCCGAAATGAAATATTTTCTATTGAATTCTAACCTGCATTTGGTTCATCAGACTAATATGTGAAAATGAGACCCAAAAAATAGGTAATAGGTTGTTGATTTATTAAACTAGACCGCCTCAAACTTTGCCAAAAACATTGTCTGCTTTTCGACGGCAAACGACAAACGAAAAATGGGGCAGGGCTTAGTGAGTTTGGGTTAACCGGAAGTGATGTACGAGAAGGGACGGGATGTAAACATCCGCTTACTACTTATAATGGAAAACACTAGGGAATCGGTCAGTTGATCTGTAGTATCTACGCTTTGCAAAAATGCCACACCGCTGTTCTGCTGTAAACTGTTCAAGTAATGTTAGTTATCAAGTTTCACTTTACAAATGTCCCAAAATATCGGTATATATATCAAATATAATTGATATGAATAGTGAAAGATGGTGGATTCATAGACGTTCATAGACATAGGATAAATCAATGCTAACGAGGGGGTGAGATATACGATGACATATGAAACCAGGATATGGTAATATGAACGAAGTAAAGTTGAGACAACAAAATCAGATATTCGGTGTTGTTGTTATTTTTTGTTGGAGAATGTTTGTGTATAAAATAAAACAACAAACGTGAGATTAGCAGACGCCGGCGAAGTAGGCCCTACGGTAAGCCATCAACAATCAAAGCACATCACAACATCCTGATTTTTTTTAACGTCGTTAATCTACCGACAACCTAATTTACTAACAGTACATTACAACAATCAAAGCAACTCACCACATATTTAAGAAAACAAAGGAAGTTGGTTATCAACGATAATAACACGTCTACGAATCCACCTACGAAAACACTGCATCCAAATGTTACATTTTATTTAGTTATCACGTATTAACACATTAAAACATTCAGAATCTAATAGATATAAAATAATGTTTTCAATAAAATGCTTGGTTAATCAAATAAACATCGTATTAAATTGACATTTCAGCAAGAGTGTCAATAATGTAAGATACTTACCTTATAAACGTATCCAAACGGACAATATGAATATCCAAATGCACATAAGACATAAATTGTAAACCTATAAATCCATCAATGACAGTACTTGGAAACAGAAGATGGTCAAATGCTAACCCTCTTTCAGCAGAAGTCTTTTCGCAAATGGCAAGATAGAAAAACAAATAGACTGAATCTGTATTGTGTGTCACCAAGACAGGACGTTTGACAATAAACATATATGACATGCCGGTCACCGACATGCCATTTGTTATATAATTGAATCGGTCCAGTAAACTTGTTATCTGTACAAACATAATTACACTCCTTCCTTCTCACATACCCAGCTTCTTAATTGCGTAAACTAATATGCTGTAACAACACGTCTCCCCTTTGATCTGGAAGTGAAACAAAACAAACATCTGTCTGGAAGATTCATCTGTGTGGTCTGCTAACCTGAGAATTGTGTGTTGGTGTGCTGAAGTGACATATACAGGCTATCAGACAATATTTTAAACCATTTCGTTTTCATTTAAGATGCTACTGGTAACATAATTCTTTAATTCGATAATGTTCGTTGTCTATATCAATCTGTGTAATCATAATGTATATGTTTAGCGTGTACAATAGAGCAATCTTCATGTAAATTTCATTGAGCTTGTTGACCAATCCAGTTCATTTATTTATTCATGAAAGTGAAGTGAAAATGGTTTGCATTGCATTACATCATATATATAATATTTTAATTGATAAACTTAAAATACAGTAATCTTTTATATTAAATACTGAATGTTATTTATAAATCTGCAATATGTTGTCTCGCTTGTTTGAACAGTCAATCGTTCAGTGTATATGAAATTATACCTACCATATATATTTATTTATTAATACATACAAAACAAAATTAACATGCCGATTATTCAACATAATTTGATCGATTGATGCTACTTAATCTTTCTTCACCCGATTCCCGCGAGAGTCTTCTTCCCTTGTTTCAGTGTCACTTGAACTGTCATATGTTTCCTTCTAGTTCCGCGATTAATTGCTACAAACATACTATACAAAAGCGCCGAATGCACTCCAATTAAGCACGCCCCAGTTGTTGTAACCATATGAAATCGCTAGTTGAATAGTTAAGTAATCCGTTTATCGAAAATTGGGGTTGTTCTGATGACGTTTTCTGTCTTATATGAGCAGTTTAAAAGTTGCGAAAACGCGTTAAATTAACATTAGCGGCCATGATGAGGCTCCTCCACGTACGTCACAGCCCGATACGCTTCAGTGACCACCCCCGCCCACTTTCATTCTGGTCGCCGGGGCTTAATTGGGCACTTTTTAAAAAAAGCTGTATATAAGTTATTTATGGGTCGATTTAGAAAATTTAAAATCGAGCAATTGTCAAATTGAAACCCCTTTTCAACGAATCCGAAAGTGACCATATGTCATTTCATCTAACCTTTAAACAACTTCTCCAAAGCCTATGAATTTTTCTGTATGTAAAATAATGCAACTCTTCTCTTAACAGTAATTTATTGGTCTTGCATTCCTGTACATATGCATTCAGTTGAGTATATGAAGACCTAGACTTTATCAAAGGCTCTTATTTTATATAGTTGTAGGTCTACTGTCTTTTTTCTCTCCCCAGATGCATCTATGGGACAGTGCTGTTCCCCTAGAAGAGACAATGAGAACATTCGACGACCTGATCCGTTGTGGGAAGGTGCTTTATGTGGGTGCTAGTAACTTTGTTGGTTGGCAGCTGCAAAAGTTGGTGTGCACCACAGAAAAACTCGGTCTTAATCCTATTGTTAGTCTCCAGGTGAGTTAGTCTGCAGCGCTGAGAAACTTGGTCGTAATCCTACTGTTAGTGTCTAGGTGAGGTAGTCTGCACCACTTCATCATATTGTTAATGTTAATCTCTTTAATACTGCTTGAAGGTGGTCTTACTCTCCATCAGGTATCAAGTTGTGCAGTGAAGTAGTCTTACTCTCCATCAGGTACCCAGTTGTAATAGTACAGTGAAGTAGTCTTACTCTCCATCAGGTACCCAGTTGTAATAGTACAGTTAAGTAGTCTTACTCTCCATCAGGTACTCAGTTGTATTAGTACACTGAAGTAGTCTACCTCTCTATCAGGTACCTAGTTCTAATAGTACAGTGAAGTAGTCTTACTCTCCATCAGGTACCTAGTTGTAATAGTACAGTGAAGTAGTCTTACTCTCCATCAGGTACCCAGTTGTAATAGTACAGTGAAGTAGTCTTACTCTCTATCAGGTACCTAGTTGTAATAGTACAGTGAAGTAGTCTTACTCTCCATCAGGTACCTAGTTGTAATAGTACAGTGAAGTAGTCTTACTCTCCATCAGGTACCTAGTTGTAATAGTACAGTGAAGTAGTCTTACTCTTCATCAGGTACCCAGTTGTAATAGTACAGTGAAGTAGTCTTACTCTCCATCAGGTACCTAGTTGTAATAGTACAGTGAAGTAGTCTTACTCTCCATCAGGTACCTAGTTGTAATAGTACAGTGAAGTAGTCTTACTCTCCATCAGGTACCCAGTTGTAAAAGTACAGTGAAGTAGTCTTACTCTCCATCAGGTACCCAGTTGTAATAGTACAGTGAAGTAGTCTTACTCTCTATCAGGTACCTAGTTGTAATAGTACAGTGAAGTAGTCTTACTCTCCATCAGGTACCTAGTTGTAATAGTACAGTGAAGTAGTCTTACTCTCCATCAGGTACCCAGTTGTAATAGTACAGTGAAGTAGTCTTACTCTCCATCAGGTACCCAGTTGTAATAGTACAGTGAAGTATTCTTACTCTCCATCTGGTACCCAGTTGTAATAGTACAGTGAAGTAGTCTTACTCTCCATCAGGTACCAAGTTGTAATAGTACAGTGAAGTAGTCTTACTCTCCATCAGGTACCTAGTTGTAATAGTACAGTGAAGTAGTCTTACTCTCCATCAGGTACCTAGTTGTAATAGTACAGTGAAGTAGTCTTACTCTCCATCAGGTACCCAGTTGTAAAAGTACAGTGAAGTAGTCTTACTCTCCATCAGGTACCCAGTTGTAATAGTACAGTGAAGTAGTCTTACTCTCTATCAGGTACCTAGTTGTAATAGTACAGTGAAGTAGTCTTACTCTCCATCAGGTACCTAGTTGTAATAGTACAGTGAAGTAGTCTTACTCTCCATCAGGTACCCAGTTGTAATAGTACAGTGAAGTAGTCTTACTCTCCATCAGGTACCCAGTTGTAATAGTACAGTGAAGTATTCTTACTCTCCATCTGGTACCCAGTTGTAATAGTACAGTGAAGTAGTCTTACTCTCCATCAGGTACCCAGTTGTAATAGTACAGTGAAGTAGTGCCCGGCTGTGCAGTGAAGTAGTCTTACTCTCCATCAGGTACCCAATTGTGCAGTGAAGTAGTCTTACTCTCCATCAGGTACCCAGTTGTAATAGTTCAGTGAAGTAGTCTTACTCTCCATCAGGTACCCAGTTGTAATAGTACAGTGAAGTAGTGCCCGGTTGTGCAGTGAAGTAGTTTTACTCTCCATCAGGTACCCAGTTGTGCAGTGAAGTAGTCTTACTCTCCATCAGGTACCCAGTTGTGCAGTGAAGTAGTCTTACTCTCAATCAGGTACCCATTTGTGCAGTGAAGTAGTCTTACTCTCAATCAGGTACCTAGTTGTGCAGTGAAGTAGTCTTACTCTCAATCAGGTACCCAGTTGTGCAGTGAAGTTGTCTTACTCTCAATCAGGTACCCAGTTGTACCTCTAGGTGATACAGTGATACAATCATAAGGAGTTCTCATTATTTTCAACTAATAACCTGTGTGTTACAGCAACAGTACAACCTGCTGGTGCGAGAGCCGGAGTGGGAACCTCTACAGGTGTGCAAGGGGGAGGGGATCGGTGTGCTGCCCTGGAGCCCTCTCAAGGGGTGAGTTGTCTGACCTGTAACTCAGACTGATAATCACGTACACGCGTACGAAGTACTCATTCGCTCAACGTTTACTGCATAACGTAAAATAACAATTAAAAATTAAATTGGAATCTCCCTACAACTTAGCATCCAAGTTGCACAGGGAATACCATATATCAGCGCCTCATTTGAATAGAGTTCTATTTTAGTTGCACAGATGTCTTTGCTTTAAATGATTCGCACCATCAGTTGCTATCGCTGCAAGGTCACTCCTGTGACGGATAATATGGAAAAAAAGATTTTATTATGGAAACCTGAGATTCCATAACAAGTGCACATGTATTGACACCCTAAATAATAACACTTCTTAAAGATACACCCATTGTGTTGTTTGGGGTCACATTTGCCAAATGTTATAAGTTGTCATTTTATCGAGAAGTATTGATTGTAACTACACTATAAAGGTAAAAGTAGCTATTTCTGATCGAAAATCGGACAATATACATGTACAGCGTGTGGCGAGCGTCCATTAGTCAAATGTAAGTTTGGAAACTTATTTACAACATACACATAGACAACTTTGGGTTGATAATGTTTAATATTTATAACTACTGTGCATGTAAATGTGACTTATAGTTTCGGTTTTTGCAAATGTATAATGATGATGCTCAATTTTAATTGGAAACTAGTAATTATTATATATTTGGCAATTTGGGATGTATATACAAGTTCAGGGAAATTATTTGAACTGAAATCAGCACATATCGTATGTTGGCATGTATCAAAATGAAATAACCTCAAATACATTGAAAATAATTTTGAATAAAGATATTTATAAGCGTCATCTTATAAATTAGACAGTATGATATATGCATATAACCTTTTATTGTATTACATACATACCCATGTACATTACAAGTTTACTGAAAACATAATTAACATAAAGACACAAACTTTGCCCTGGAAATGATTTTGAATAAGGATACAGATCTGTGTTAAAGAATGGTTTCATGAATTACGCGTTCAATACAATCATTTGGTGTACAGAAGTCCATCCTTGAGACAAACTTCATCTATATCAGAAAAACAATTTCATGCTTTCTTGCGCGTTGTTTTATTACTGTATTTAAATATTATAAATGATTGGCGGAGGTAATATAACGGTTTTCGTGTTTCTAGAATTGCTGCTGCTGTTGTTATATTACTGTTTTGACTCAAAATATTTTTATGGCAGCATGTGTTTATCAATTCGTTACGTTTGTTGCGGATCAAAAACCAAAACCGCTCCCCAAAAGACAGTCAAAACTCAACAATCAGTCACCCAACCCTTGTGAATGGATATATATATATATATATCTGTATTCGCTATTACTTTTTTCCTATTAGATTTTGAGAACTCATATACATAACTTCTTACTTATACCCCATGGTATGGACATGTTCACATTCAAGGTCAAAGGTCACGAGTTCTGAAATCGCTAAAAAAATCCTTGTAAACACGATAACTTGAAAAATATTTGTGCTATCAGGCTCTTCTTTGGTAGGCCAAGATTTGGAAAGGTTTTCGCTAACATCCGTCAAAGGTCAAGGTCATAGCGAGGTCACAACCAAAGCATGCTTTTGCGAAAATGTCTTATTTCAACTATTAACACTTTAAATCATTACATGATTGTGATACACAATGAAAAGTGATCACTGATTGTGTGACCTTGAATTTTAAAGGTCAAGGTCACGAGATATGGTCATGCTGACCAGTTCTGAAATCACTAAGTAACTCTTTTCCATGAAGATATTAACACCTCATATAGATAGCTTAATTTCTTTCTTATACACCTGGTGAATGATTTTGACATGTTCACATTCAAGGTCAAAGGTCAAGGTCATGAGTTTTGAAATCACTACAACAATCTTTGTAAACATGATAACTTCAAACTTTTTTGTGCTATTAGGCTCTTATTTGGTGTATATAAACTATGGAGAAAGACCAAGATTTGAAAACGTTTTCGCTAAAATCTGTCGAAGTTTAAGGTCGCAGTGAGGTCAAAACTTAAGCATGCTTTTGTGAATATGCCGTTTTTTAACTATGAACACTCTGAGTCATTGCATGATTATTATACGCGATGAAAAGTGATCATTGATGGTGTGACCTTGAAGGTCAAAGGTCAAGGTCATGAGATATTGGTTTAGGCGACGTAATCCTTTGATCAAATTTTGAAAGAAGAAATAGGTTTTAAGAACAAACTTGTGAAAAGTGACCCCAGTGATGATTATTATAAATCGAATAATGAACAAACTTTTGTTAAAAAGAATTGCCATTTTATTGATGCTGACGAGAAGGCGGAACAGGGAAAGGCGAGACCCTAAGTTTCGGAGCTGCTCTGCTTTTGCGGTGTCCCGCAAACGGTCATCTAGTTATATGATGTAATCGCAGTGACCGGTTAGTTGTGTATTTGCTCGTTAATTAGCATTGATTCGACTGATTCGGCTTATCTTGAGTATTTCCGCGGTAGATGTCGTAATCAGGTAATCATACAGTTTGCTGCGTTTATTATCTCCCGTCCAGCAAACAGAATTCACCATAAAGCAGGGACTGTATAACAATAAGTGAGTAATTGGTTTGAGCTCTGCACAAGATACCCTTTTCGAATTAGGATGATCAACCTAATGTCGTATAAGTGTTAGTGCTGCGGCGACGACGCAGACATTTTGATGAAGCTATCATAAATACATACATGCTAAAAATAGCGACATGTATCAGTCATTCAATAGTTGATTTGACTGTCTTGACACAAATTAATGATTGTTATGAAAATAATAAATACAGACAACAATCAAATATTCATATGTATAATCACAACTACTTTTGTTCACGTTTTGTTCAAGTCTTATTAATGAAATAACACTTATTTAAGACTTTGGTTTGTAGCTGCCATGTTCAAAGTTGTTATTGTTGAAATGCAATTATTTGTTGATAACTTATTTTAAAACATTTAAAATAAATCAGGTTTGAATGAGTGAGCATTCCATTCCATTCTTCACCGATAGGTAATAGGCATGCTCCTGTGTGTATAGTTGTCTATGAACTTATGCTTATTGGGGTGTGACAACTGGCATATGTATTACTAACGGGAGGATAATATACAAAAGTCACGGTTGATATCGTTATGTAATAACCATAATAACACAAATGGGGAACTTACTGAATTTAGTTCTTTTAGACTTGTTTCATTCTTCTCAGTGACAGTCCATTGGATTACATTTAGCTTTTAATATGAATAAGCATTTCTCATAAACAAAAATATAGCAAAACATATAAACACAATTAATTCAATTCATACAAAATATATGTGTATAAAGTTTATACTATAAACATTACCGTCACAATAAGTAAGTGTTAAATTCTTTTTAAATATTCTAGAGTCATGTCATAGTCAAGCATATTTAAACTAACTCCATTTACCTAAGTACTCAGGACTTACAGGGCTGCCTACTTGTACACTTTTGGAGTATTTTGTACACTTTACAGTCCTAAAATGTGATTGTACACCAGTTTTGCAAATTGTACACCTCTTCTCTGGACTTAGTTGCTGCAAACTCATTTTTTGTTATGTTAAGAATAAGTAAAAATTTAATTCATTATAGTGACACCTGTTACAAATAATACGATTGGACATACTGAACATATTTAAAAGTAACATCCTGCCTAGAGGCCAACATGACGCTCAATACAATTAAAACAGTATATATTGAATTAAAACATTACTATACAGTAATGACCTGACGTCCAACATACTCATATGAACATAATACATACATAAATAAATACAAAATATACAAATAGATGCATACTTTCAAACACACCCATCAACAAATATAGTAGCATACAAACGTTACACTCACACACATGTACATACATGTGCGCACCCGACTACATTCAACCACTGATGACCTCAACTTAATAGTATTGATTTTTATCATAAACATCGGCATGTTTATAATGAATGACGGCTAAACAATGACAATAAACTTCGAACTTATCATCTTTTTTAAGAATACATAATCTGCTGAAACAGATATTTTTAATTTACAAAATTATATTCAGCTCATGTCGTTTTGTAAATACTATGAATATTGACTTAATTTGCATCTTACTTTTTAAAATAAATGTTCATGTTAAATAATCACATCTAACACTTTTAAAGCGGTTTAGCTATTTATTATCTCCAAACAGCATGCGTTACATGCCATTTAAGGTACAACCGTTTACATGTTTATGCGCTATGTGACACTATGATGAACAATATCATTATTTCTTAAACAACCAAAATACCCATTCATTACTGAATTTAGTTCCAGTGTCTTTCGTGCGGCCTAATGTCAGAGTAATACAACTGCTACCATTAACTTACATAAATAGCCGAAAATAGTACAAATCGTACAAAGGTACATTCAAACTTCTTGATGTAATTACATTTAGCGATATTCGCTAAATTTATGTTATGGGGAGCTGTCACAAAACACACGTTATACACATCACACACTCGCGCAATGTAAACAAATAACACAACTTCCGCTACAGCCTCGCTTTCAAACACAACTTACTTCCTATACGTCACTTCCCACACGTCACTTCCTTTCTCTGTGCTGTCTCTCCATCATACACACGTGTTTTCTCTATCTCTTTTCTGTATCCCTTTTCAGGTTCCTTCCCCACACATCTTCTTTAATCCCCAACACTCTCATACATACACTGCAGGCATCCACACTTCACACATCCTCACAAACACAACACTACACATTCAGTAACTGCACAGTGTGGCTGACGGGCCTGCCTCACCAACAAATATCGGTGAGGGTGGCCCGTTTGGCTTGGCATCGACGAGGTCTCACGTTAGGCAGCCGGCCTTGGTATGGTTCTTGGGGTAACCCATTAGCCCAAAGCTTCCCCTGCTGACATCCGTTGGGGTTGTGTATAATACACCTTGGCTTGCTACCGCCCGCGTTTGGGCAAATGCTACTCACGCTGCTTCATCCCACGCTTCGGGAACTTGCTTCATCCCACGCTTCAGGAAATTAGGCTGCTTAGCGTGAGACCTCGCCACTGTCACCCTCACTGTGCCCTATTAATCCACAACACATCTTGTTCATTATTTACTTCATGCCCCACCCTGCCGGCCCCGGGTGGCCGGTGGCAGCGACTCGCGGTGCCCGAGCCAAGTTAACTTCACATCTTTACCATATAAAGCCGGGGATCCAAGTGCCGCTGCCTCCCGCCGCCTCTGGGCCCGTGGGGTTCTTCTTATTCTTGGGAGATCTCCACATAAGTGGCTTTTATTTCAAATTGTTTACAAGTACAAACAATCGTTACACGTATGTAATGCCTAAACGACATGATTAAGGCTTGACAGCGTTGCATGTTAATACTGTTTGAGATGACACCAATTGATTTACACATCAAATGATTTTAACTCGTTATGTCACACAAAACAGTAATTATCAGGTCTGACTCAATCAAAATCAATTTGGACCGAATACGGCAGATTCGAGTTTCACTAATTTTTATAACTTGTCACCTCTCCCGTTGGCCTACTGCCGACATGCAGACAATGTCTGAAGGACAATCACTCTCAGCCCGTGGTCGGATTGACCGCGGTCCGACTGCACTATGATCATAGTTGACCGCGATCAGAATGCATTCTGATCCCGGTCAGAACGCAATCAACCGAGATCAGATTGCAGTCAGACCGCGGTTTTCAGGTAACTAATTCTGCAAGGGTCTGTAAGTCTTTTGAAGAACACAGAGAATATATGCGAACTGACAGGTTGATCACTTATCAAGAGAATTCAATAATATCCTGAAAAAAGTATAACATACATACTCATATACTCATACTTATATAAATACTCATCCTCGATAATCCAGCACTATTGTTCCTCTTGGGTCCATGTTATCCAATCAGAAACGAAACGCAGACACTATCTGCGTAAACAACTCGACCAATCAAAACGCATCACTACCGTTGTTTATAGAAACAAACATGGCGGCGGCCGTCTCACTCGATTACGATAAAGTTTGTAACAAATTCAGCGTAGAAAACCTGACAGAAACTCAAAAGAAAGTTTTAAGAAGTCTGTACGTGAGAAGGATGTATTCATGTCCATCAAAACGGGTGGAGGTACATGATTAAAATCCCTGTGCTACCAGGCGTTCCCAATCATCTGCGAAAGCCAAGATCCTGACACGAGAGTGCTTGTTATTTCACCCTTGATTTCAAGTGATCTCTTTGGTTGTTAGAAAGCAAGCGTTTCGCTGAGTCATTGCGAAGGGAGGTAACTAGGTTAGGGATAAATACCCTTACTGTTTTCCAGCGCTTGTGTGTAGATTTATTGGAACAATAGCGCTGGATTATCGAGGATGATAAAATCCAGGTTGTACATGACTTTATATCTCTTACAAAATGCTTAGACTGAACATAATATTTATTTTGATGAAAATATTTTGATAATCTGTTTATGTATGTATTATAATGTAATCTTCCTGTTCAAATGTATTTATTTGGGGAGAGACATTAACATAGAGGAAATCCTGTTTGTCAATCTCCCTGTACATGTGAATACCTCAATAAATATTGTTTAAACCAGGCCCTTAGCACCAATTTCGGGAGTGGGGGGGCTGGAATTTGGAATTGGGGGGGGGGGTTAATGCAGCTTCGTACCTAAACTTACTCATACCCTAAAGGTACGCTGGGTAAACGTTGCAATACTTGTACTTGTATACTTGCAGTATCTACTCAAACATCCACTTGCACTATCAGAATTTTCTTCACTTCTTACAAAGTATATAGAGCCAGTTGTGTTTATTGTCATTGTCTATTTAGATACGTCAGACACGATACTTGGGGGGGGGGGGTTAATGCAGCTTCGTACCTAAACTTACTCATACCCTAAAGGTACGCTGGGTAAACGTTGCAATACTTGTACTTGTATACTTGCAGTATCTACTCAAACATCCACTTGCACTATCAGAATTTTCTTCACTTCTTACAAAGTATAAAGAGCCAGTTGTGTTTATTGTCATTGTCTATTTAGATACGTCAGACACGATACTTGTAACTTATATGCAAACGTTACATGGTCAGAATTTTATATGAGTGAAAATTTTTTTTTTCTCTCACAGAGTTATTTGCAATGTCTTTCAGGTTGAAAAACACTTTGGAATAGAGAGCAAAAAATAATTTTCTCTCCTGTTGCTACGGGCCTTTAAACCATTCTCATATAATCAGTACATGATTGCTAGTCTGAAGACAATTCAGGAAACAATATGTGTGAATTTGTCTTCCCATATATTGGCAACAATGCACTTTGCACTTCATTGTTTCATACACTGATATTATATTCTCTGTCTGTCCCTCTAGTGGTATTCTGTCCGGGAAGTACACACGTGACACGGCCCCGACGACTGGTCGCTTGGGGTGGGTCCATGAAGACGAGGCGAAGCGTGGAAATCAGGCCGCACCTGCCTGGGGGCCCCTAAAGGAGAACCCACAGGTCTGGGAGATCCTTGATGCTCTGCGGGACATTGCCGAGACCAAAGGTATGAGCCTCCTTATTCTTTAGATAAAGGGTTATAGTAAGCAGGTCTTGGACATCCTTGATGCTCTGTGGGATATTGCCGAGATCAAAGGTGTGAGACTCTTTTAATTCATAGGGTCAGGGGTTAACGTTGATAGGTCTTGAAAATGGCTTGCAGGACTTTTCCAAGACTAAAGGATGACCCACTTGTTTGACTGTAATCTGATTAAAATTTTATCATGTCCTGTGTTTATTTCTGACTTATTCTTCATGAAACTGATGGTTTAGATGTTAAAATGTGTTCTTAGTGCTCAGAGATGTCCAAATTAATATTGTAAAAATGACAGCATTATTCGGAAATAGTTTTTGGTTATACTTTAGTTTTCAGAACCTGATGAATTTTAGGTGGTTGATGGTTGATAGATTGGTTGATTATCCAAAGCTATAATTCTGTTGTCTTGTAGGCAAGTCAGTAGCCCAGGTGTCAGTCCGATGGTTACTTCAGAAAGACATTGTTCCCTCTGTCATCGTTGGCGCCACCAAAATGGCTCAGCTGGAAGATAATCTTGGAGCCGCTAATGGCTGGAAACTCTCAGCGGAAGAGGTAAATGTTTTTCACAAGAATTGTATTTTCATAATCACTGTATAGTGTGCAGTAGAAGATGCAGATTTTGACCTAATAACAAATGTTACATTCCCTGACTTGAACATAAAGTTTATACTACACTGCAAATGAATGTAAGTAACATGATAATCTTTGACCACAAAAGGTCCTCAAAAGTTGTCTGTGATTGAAAAGTCTCTGTCCAACCTGTGATTGGAAAATCTCTGTCCAACCTGTGATTGAAAAGTCTCTATCCAACCTGTGATTGAAAAGTCTCTGTCCAACCTGTGATTGTCAAAACAGTTGCTAATCCAGAGGGGCCCCTCTTAAACATTTCTGGGTTTGCAAAGGTCACACATCAGACCAGATTGTTAAAAAATATGGGGATCTACAGGGATCAGTTCTAGCACATATTCTTTTTACTCTTATCTACTCTAGGCTGTATTCTGTTTACTTTATAGTGAGTTATGTCAACATACTGCGAATAACCAATGGCGGATCCACTAATTTTGCATGTTAGATGAAACCCCTCCCCTTTTCACTTTGTGAACACCATCCCCTGTCCCTGTTCACCAAACCGCAGTAGTGGGCAGTCTACCTGTGATGTAGCTTATTCTCTTCCAACAGAGGTTACTTCCTTCAGATTTTGCTCTGAACCTCTGTTCTAGATGGCCTGAATTTCTAGGCTCCAACAAAAGTCCCTAGCGGGGGAAAGGGGAACTAAACACTGTATCCCTGCTTCTTAACCATTGAAAGCTTATTTTAAGCGGCCATGTCGACTGAGTGACTTTAAAGATCTAGGTATTTGACTCTTAAAGGTCTTGCAAATTAGCATATGTCCTTTTGAATATCTCTGATGTAAGAAATCTTCTTTACTTATCAGCATGTTTATGATCAATTGTTTTAAGAAAATCAAAATAGCATATTTCGAGGAAAACACATTAAACAAGAAAGCGTTTATCTTACGTTTATTTTATCATTATGACCTGTCATTGGCAAATGTCACTTTTACAACGGTGTCGCTGATTGCACAACTAGATTTAATTTCAACCCATCAGGACATTTAATTTTTTGGGCCGATTCAGACCATCTAAAACAGAGGTTAGGAATGGAAATCTGAAGTGAGTAGCCTCAGGGAAGAGAAAAGTAGCTGAAATGCATGTTGGGAAATCTGATATGAATGGGGTTTTCCACAACAAAAAATATCCACAACCTTTGTAAGCTGTTTGACATTTTCACGGTATCAATGCAAACAAGGTGTTTTTCCATCAATATAAATTTTCCAATTAAATTTCAGATGGCACGATTGGACGCGGTATCCCAACCAAGAGTTCCCTACCCTTACGAGTTGGTGGGGAGACTTAACAAGAACCGAAACAACCCCTTTATGCCAGACTACACTGTCTCCAGCGTTGTCTGATAATCTTCTTTTCACTCTGTTCTTGGTAAAGTCCTGGGTAAATGTTATAATACAATGTCCCCCTTTACCCAACCTATAATACAATGTACAACAAAGTAAGCAGTTTGATCATTTCTTCACATTACAACTCTGCTTAGGTCAGCGAACCTTGTCAGCTTCAGTTTACGTGCGATGACTGCACACCCTGAAGATGTCTAGCAAGTTGGTCGTAGTGAACCAATCAAAAGAAAGCATTTCAAATTTGAACTTGATACTGTGTTCTGATTGACTCACCAGCAAGCTAATACCTTTTGTGTCAGTGTGTAACATGCACAATATAATGACATCTAAGATAGCTGCTTGATACTTTACAGTAACATGTTTAATATTATACAAATAAGAGCTGATCAATCATCATTCATGATCATCTATATATGTCAAGCTGACCAATTGAATTTGATTTGACATCTTACAAAATCCATATTGTAATTTGTGATTACTCTCTTGATATTGGAAAGAAAATGTTATTGTTTATTTCATCTAGACAATGTGATGCACTGGAATCTTTGTTGAGTGAATGTTCTTGTTGCTAGGGATCACTGTCGCTTAAATAAATACGAGTTTACAATTGTTGATTTACACCTAACCTAGTGCTTAATTGTTGAGAGCTATATATATTTTTATATTGTTTAATTGTATGTCATCAAATGACTAGTGATAATTATAATCAATTATTTACATTTTATACAATATGAATAAAACTCTTTAAAAGAATTTTTTTTTTTTTTTTAATGAATTTCAGATTGTCAACCCATTCATCTTGCTTCTTATAACCCACTTCTGATCTTCTTTCTATGGTTTCCTTTGTTATAAGTGTAGGTATATTAGGCGATACACCTACACTTTTCTTATACACATTCTCATTTCTGATACACTTACACTTTTCTGGTACATTTTATGAAAAACTATGTAATTATTTTTTTTAAGTCAAATGATCTCCTTAAAAACTGCACAGATTAATCAAATGGGTAAACAAGTATGTATACATTCCTGAATATTTCATTACATATGTATAAGTGTGTGAGTTAATATCCATTAAAGATAAAGGGACCAAAAGAAGATTTTTATGAAAACAAAATAATGTTAACAAGAGTTCCTCACTGTAATCTGCCAAACAATTCTACCATGACTTGTGTATTCCTTGTTGAGACAAGCTTTGTTCTTTTAAAAATAGTGTATATGTAATTGAAGTTACATGGAAATAAAAAAAACATATGATAAAAGATAGTTATAGTATCAAACAAGTGAATCAAAGAAATCTTTTTCATCAATTCATGATCGTGTTGACAGATGTTAACATAACATCAATGGTAACCAAAATATTTAAATGTTCTTACTGTGCCAGAATGTCTGAAATGATTTCCATAAGAGAGCAACTTCCACAGAAGCTCAATTAGAGATCTGTGACAGGGGTAGGGCTTAAAGGCGCTGTAGCACGTTTTTTCGCTCAAATAAGTCGATGAAATGTATTTAAAAAATAATGTCAACAATAGCAAAACACCCTTCTCTCTTCGGAAAATCAAGTTACAAATGAGTGTACATGGTTCCGTAAAGCCATGGGAATTGTTTTTGTCATTCGAAATAATATAATGTGTTCACAATAAAATGGCCGCCATGCAATTTTTGCTTTATACGCAATGCCGTTATTACCACTACGGATAATTGGTTTGTGTAATAAGATGTTTTACCCTCTAAAGTAAATATAAATGACATTAACTATCATTATAAATGAGAAATTTGAAAAAATTAAATTTGCAAAAAAAACGTGCTACAGCGCCTTTAAATGGGTAGTAAATTTAAGTACTAGAGTACTTGCTGTGTAGTACTCACGAGTACTTGAGTACTTGATTTAATGACTGCAAAGCAGTCGAATCGAGAACGGGGTTCACCGCTAATGGCTGCAATACTGCCGAAGCGGCGTTAAACACTCACTCACTCACTCAAGAACGGGAAGCATTCAAGTTTAAAATTATACTAGGGGGATCCGGAAACTTAAAATTTAGAAGCTCTGAGATGTGTTTTCCTGGTGCCAAGAAACTAGTTCTTGTAGTCAGATAGCAAAAAACATACTTTCTTTTTTTGGAATGTAAAATAATTGTTTCAGATCTTTAGGTGTATTTTTTCAAGAATATTTCTAATTTATTGTTAATTTTTTTTTCTTGTAGTGTTTTGTGAAAAGGATGGATGCCTGTATGCAGTATAATGCTACCATCTTGAAAGTGCATTGTTGATCCTAATAAATTAAGCTCGTACATGTAGGCTGATTTTACTACAAAACATCACATATACTGTTGAGGGCTTTTCACATGCAATAATAAAACATGCCGTATAATACTAATAAATTATATACTCATAGGCAACATTAATTTCCCCTTTATCACCTCTTATGATTGTTTCATGTGATAGAAAGGGGGGCATTTTATGAACGCTTCATGAAATCGATCAGATACAATATAGATTATATAATGATAACGTCCACTCTCTGACTTAATCTTTCACAAACATCATGAAGCTGTGTGAAACTGTCACAAGAAACTGCTCGTTCAATAGTTGATCAACGACAGCAAGGAAGTTCTATATGTTATGCAGACCATAATCCCCTTGTACCGCGGTGTGTAAAACCTTTTGAATAAGTAATATCTCGCAAATTAGTCCCTTTCTCCAGGGTCTTGACACCAATTCTTTCGATGTCATCTTGCTACGGCAACATTTGGGAAAATCCTATTCTACGAACGCCAACAAAATTTTAACAAAAGAAATTAGAATGAACCATTTTTCGATAATCATCTAATAGATAGCCCCTGTAGAGAATCTAAGTAAAGCGATCTCTGTTGGCATTGATGTAGTTTGTACATGCTTATTCCAAAAATTTTCAGTACCACCCATGGTTCGCTAGTTCCAGCCGTTGCTCCAAGGTTTCACCGCAATGCATAGCCACAGGGCGTTGCGGGCTTTCTCCCTGCCATAATACTAGCAGCCGCGATATAAGTGAAAGACTCTTGAAAGCGGCGTTAAACCCCAACTCACTCACTCATTGTTATTCAGATTCATAACCCCTATCCAAGTTGGCATTTATCTGTCTGTGTGAACCTAATAGTATGCTATCCCGTGGAGGAAATACTGGTGGTCGAATACTACTGATATTACTGATATGGATTACTAATTATTGTTAACAACCTCTCTAATATATATAATTAGTTATACTCCATCGACCTTATCTTTACATGCAGATAAACTCCAACACCATTCATCATATTTGTTTGCCTAATACATGTCAACATATTCTTTTTGTTGATCTCTTATCCAGACACCCACCCCTAAACATTCAACCTGTCATACTTTTAATTCTTACATGGCATCTCCCTGGGATGGCAAAGGGATTTTTAGGGTCTGAAAAGGGTTATTTTTCCTTTCCAAAGAGGGTTTTTACCACTTAAGCCTTTTGTTTCTACTTAATATAAATCATATGTTTAACATAATTAGCTTCTTTCATTGTTTATCAAACATACAATTTTACCTTTTGAATATATAAAATATTAATTAAATTATGTATAAAAAGTAACATAAGTTTGTGATAAAGGTACTTAGCTCATATTATCGAAATATTGAAGAGGATGAAAACTTTCTTACCAGAGGCATTTAATGGTCTTAAAATATATTTTATTTGAAAACGAAACCATATAAACCACTTTTGCGCAGCATAAGAAGAATATAACATTTCTGGGCGTCATATAATTGTTTTGTTTGTTCATTGTCAAGCGTGGCGTCAAACGACACTGAGCTGAATAAATGTTATAGCAGTCAAAAGGACCTTCTCGCTGTGAAAAATGCTATTGAATACACACTAAAGTGATCTATACATGGTGCCATAGATAATGATTTCTTTACGAAGTAATAAAACCTTCTCTGTACGTTGTACTGCATCTTTCATTTCTTTCAATGGAAACTTTGACATTGCCTTGTTGGACAAACTCAATAGCATGTTACAAACAGGATCAGTGAGTATAATCAGCTTAGCTCATTACCGGTAACACACCCCAAAATCCATCCATCCGTCTCAGAACTGTAGATTTGGTGACCCTGTGACCCCAAAAGTGAGTCAAATGAGTCTTGACCTGAAAACCTATTTTCATCTTCTTCTCCAGTAGTTAACAATGTATTACTAAGATTGCTTAGATTTTCAACCTTAGATAATAATTCACTGAATTCGAAGTCCTGATGAGCTTCAAATTAGCCCATGACCAATATGGTTTGACTTTGTCAAAAAACATAAAAATCATGTTTTGCAGTGTTGTTCAAAGGTGAGAATTCAATAATAATTCATAAGTAAGTAGTATCTCTACTCTACGAGGTAGAGTCCTTAATAATATACATAACTCTACCTGAAGTGGTGTTTCTACTCTACCTGAGGTAAAGATCATTACTTGGACAATCATATTCATAAATCTACCTGAGGTAAGTAGTAAATAATGGCATATAAACTCACGAGGGTGTTAGCAAAAAAGTCATTTTTAATTTTCATTTCTAATTTGACAAAATTTTAAAATTTTACATGTCTTTTTGTTTCCGTATGTTGAATATCTCATAACCAATCATGGTGTTTTGTTGTCCGTAAACTTTTTGCTTTTTCATATTCTTCTTCATTCCCAATGACTCTAGAGATCTGAAAGTTTATGTATGGGTACAGACTCTTTGGCAGAAGGGGATTCTAAATTGTAGATTTGGTGACCATGTGACCCAAAATAAGGGTCAAAGGGGTCATGACCTAAAAAGCTCTTTTCATCTTCTTCTCCAGTCCCAATAGCTCTAGAAAGCTGAAATGTTATGTACAGACTCTTTGGCCAATGGGGATTCTAAATTGTAGAATTGGTGAACCTGTGACTCCAAATATTTGCCACAGCCTAAAAACCTGTTGTATTAAGGTTTGAACTCTGAGATTATATGTGTGCTTCATTGAATAAAAGTAATCCCTTATAATGACCTGAGAGAGAGTCATCTCATCTTTTACATGTGAGAGTCCCAACATGTGGTTTGAGAAATGCAGAAATTGAGAAAAGAAAGTAACTTTGCAGTTAATCTTATTCAATAGGAATGTGAAATATATGTTGACTAAGGTCAATATCTACATTATGGACATGTTTGATGTAACCAATGTGAAATGAGAACTTATGAACAGGCAGCAAAGGAATACATTGAAGAGGAGAGAGAGAGATGCAAACAGCAGCTGTCAGTGCTAATACACAGAGGTTTGTTACAGTTTGTGTTTGAGGCTGGTTTAGTCTTAAGACTCAGATGCTAAAAGAGAATTTATTCATAAAATATCAACATTTTACTAAATAAATGTTAAACCTAATACAAATTGTAAAAGTGGCCTTCATTTCCCTGGAATGGAAGTTGATTTGATGTTACAGGAGTGAATGAATAAAATGTTTAAAACAAAAAATATTGAAAAGCAGCCTATGACAAACGAGATTTTCCTCAAGTTGCATGTTTCTTTTTTACCCATTTATGATTTTAGCCCCCATGGCTGAATATTAGGGACCTCCTCCTTAATTTGGCTTAATCATGTCAGCGGTAAATGGGATATAAATTACTTAAAATTAGCGCCAACATAGTTAAGTAAAAAGGTTAACTATACAGAACACTTCTTCTTGGAAACTCTGCCGAAAGATAACACAGATGGAAACACAACATAATTAAATAACAGAAATGTTAACATATTTACATCAACAAGTTTTAGCATTTTAGAAAATATCCCAATATCACAAGTCTTTCAGCAATGCAATAATTTAGAGTCTCTGTTCTGGGTACAACATTTTGTCCTTCTAAGAGAGGAACCCGGCCTGCAGGTAATGAATAAGAGTGGGACAGGTAATCATGTTGGTCCTTGGCCTCTTTACTGTAATTTTGGCCCTGCATGCTTCTCAAACTCTCGAACAGTTCATTGTCTCTCAATGCACTTGGTCTCATGACGTGTGTTACTGGGTCCTAAGAGTCAACCACTTGCTTCCGCATATGTATACGCGAGGAATACTGCGGTAATGAGCGGCACAGAGAGGTAGGAGCGGAAGTGTTACCCGGTGGCAGATGGAGGATTCTCTTTTGACCAAGGCGGATCGAGTCCAGACTTGCAGGACCATCGGCGAAATACTTTGCAAATTGGAAATACGAAACGTTCTTTGGCGGACAATGTCGGCAGATTGTGGATAAAGGAGGAGCATTGCATATGATTTGGCGGGTAAAAAATGCGGACAATGCGGAAAGGCGCTTAAATTGGTAATAATGCTTTTTTAAGCCGGAGTACGCGCTTTCACAAAAAAAATGATTGACAGGCTAATTTGTTGATTTCACAGTACGATTTCTTCCGCAATATGCGTAACACATCGGAATGCGGCTTAGCCATTTTCCAGGCAAGGCATTAGACAGTAATATACATAAATCTACCATAGACCAATGTAAGAAAAGGCTAACTTTAGTATGGGCTGGTAAGATATAAACCTTGCCAGCCCAAAGGTTGGGGCTCATATTTTAACTATGAAATCTTATCTGTGTCAAATTCATGTCTGCTATTTAAACATAACATGTTAGGTGAAATAAAAATTGAATTTGATTTATTGGTTTCGATTCATGTTAAATTGTTCATTTTGTTGAATTTGAGTGATATTGATGGCCATAATTTTGGTTGACATAATAACCTGTGCAACCGTGTAAATGTCATAACAATTATTGCAAGTGAACAGAAAACTTGTAAAAATATGTAATTTTATTCATGTCATATGGGGGAATTTAAATAAACATGAAAGCAAATACTAGGGTGCATATACATGCAACTGGATTGCATGATGTATGCAATTCAATTGTCCACTTTTATTTGTAAATCTCAAATCACCCTCATAATATTTAAAATTACTTACAATTGGATTTTATTATTCAATATATACTTATCGTCAATAGTGGATATGAACATAACTTGCAGAGGTACTAAAAATCAAAATTCTATTTTCCGAATCATTTCTTGAAATGCATGAACCAGGACAAGTGACCTTGATTTCCTGGAAAGATGTTTTTGTATGAATGTTAATAATCGTTTTAAAAAAAAAAAAGAACATATATGGGTTAACCAATCATTATAAATACGATCTCTTTCTTTTGGAGCGAGAAACCAGTATATTTAGTTTGTAAGGTATCTTTATCATTTGATTATATATGGAATTTATAGATATTTTATCTTGAGAACTGCTAAGTTTGTTCCCTGTCACCGCGAAGCATGAAGAGGGAGACATAGTATTCAGCTCCGTCCGTCCATCCGTCTGTCCGTCTGTATATATGTCTCGCCGCTAATGGCTGCAATACTGCCGAAGCGGCGTTAAACAATAACTCACTCACTCACTGTATATATGTCCCGACTCATGAACCGCTGCACCTAAAGTCTTCCAATTTGGCACAAGTCTTCATTCTTCATACCAGTTGAGTTGAGTGACCTTGACCTCATTTTTGGGGCGGGATAGCGCAGTGGTTAACGCTTTCTGCTTCGAATCAAGAGGTCTGTGGTTCAACTGTGGCACTGCAACTTTGTCTGCTTAAATACGCTCCAACACACCATATGCGCTGTTTACAATACAAACAAATTCACCCAGCTGGCATATTCATTTCCAATCGTTAAACATATCATAATTACTAGTTTCCAATTAAAATCAATTAACGTCATTATGCATGTGCAGAAACAGAAGTGCACGTCCTATTTACATCCACAGTAATTATATGACCTATTGAACAATATCAACCCAAATTTGTTATGTTGTCTGTTTTAAATACAATTCTAAAATTACGTTTGACTCATTGGCGCGCGCCACAGGCGGTGCATTGTCTGGTTTTCGATCGGAAATCGATACTTTTACCTTCATATCGTCAATATACTAAGTCGAGTATCATCAAAATGGTAGTTTTCAGTAACAGTTGGTACTTCTCGATAAAATAACACCATTTATAACATTTGGCATATTTGATCCCCAACAACACAATGAATGTACCTTTAAACCCCAACTCATCTCATCTCACCTTGACCTCATTAGCAGCTCCGACGTAGTCAGTTTTTGCCCAGTTTCCGTCGCCAGTGCCGCCGCCGCCGCCGGCGCCTTTTGTATTCGCTATTACTTTTTAGCTCATCAGGCCTGAAAGGCCCGATGGGCTTATGGCATGGGATGGCGTCCGTCCGTCCGTAAACTTTTCGCTTTTTCGACTTCTTCTCCAGAACCACTGGGTCTAGGTAGCTGAAATTTTGTATACAGACTCCTTGGGCAATGGGGATTCTAAATTGTAGATTTAGTGATCCAGTGACCCCAAATAAGGGCCTCACAGGCCATAACCTAAAAACCTATTTTCATCTTCTTCTCCAGAACGAAAAGACCTAGAAGACTGAAATGTTGTGTACAGACTCTTTAGCCAATGGAGATTCTTAATTGTAGATTTGGTGACCCTGTGACCCTAAATAAGGGTCTCACAGGCCATGACCTAAAATTCTATTTTCTTCTTCTTCTCCAGAACGAAAAGAAAAGGAGGCTGTCATGTTGTGTAAAGAGTCTTTAACCAATGGAGATTTAAAATTGTAGATTTGGTGACCCTGTGGTCCCAAATAAGGGCCTCACAGGCCATTACCTAAAATCCTGTTTTCATCAGTTTCTCCGGAACAAAAAGACCTAGAAGGCTGTAATATTGTGTGCAAACTCTTTAGCCAATGCGGATTCTAACTTGTAAATTTGGTGACCCTGTGACCCCAAATATGGGCCACAGCCTAAAAACACCTTTGAAATTGAATTTTGAACTGATATTTTATGTGCACTTCAATCAAATTTTCCCTAATAAAATACCTGAGAGAGAGTCATCTCATCTTTTAGATATGTGAGTCCTAACTTGGGTTTGAGAAATGCAGAATTGATAAAAAAAAGTAACTTTGCAGTTAATCTTATTCAGTAGGAATGTGAAATATATGTCGACTTAAGATTACAATCTACATTGTGGACATGTTTCTCAAATTGATGTAATCAATGTGAAATGAGAACTATTGAATAGCCTATGAACTGAATATTGTGACAAGCCACAAAGGAATAAATTGAAGAGGAGTTAAGAATTCTTTTATTTTACATGAGATATGTGAACTGCATATGACTTGTGATGAAATGATAAGATAAGACTATTTTCATTTTCTTCTCCAGAACAAAAATACCTTGAAGGCTGTCATGTTGTGTAAAGAGTCTTTAGCCAATGGAGATTCTAAATTGTAGATTTGGTGACCCTGTGGCCCCAAATTAGGGCCTCACAGGCCATTACCTAAAATCCTGTTTTCATCTGTTTCTCTGAAACAAAAAGTCCTAGAAGGCTGTAATATTGTGTGCAAACTCTTTAGCCAATGAGGATTCTAACTTGTAAATTTGGTGATCCTGTGACCCCAAATATGGGCCACAGCCTAAAAAAAACCTTTGAAATTGAATTTTGAACTGATATTTTATGGCACTTCAATCAATTTTTCCCTAATAAACAAAACATAAAAATCTATTTTCATCTTCTTCTCCAGAACAAACTAGAAGGAATATTGCGTTCAGAATGTTTAGATGTTTGGATGAAAAGGCTAAGAACCGATAACATTGTGCAAAGATTATTTAGCCAGGGTGATTCTAAATTGTACTATGTACCATGAGATTCATCACATTGCCTGTTCTCTCTAAGCCTTATACAGTTAGATCAGTGATACCAGTGTTTTGTGCAAGGCAGAGGCTATTACATAATTTGGCTGTAAAAGCACAGCTGGCTTGTAACCAGAGCCAAGGGGTCAGCTTATTGCATAATCTCCTGTGTGTTGACCTTGCTGAGTGCTCTCTCTCTCACTTTCAAGACGAAGATTTGTCAGGGCTAGGGATTATGCATTATATTGAGACAATATGTTTCTGTCTTCATCATCAAACAATATAAACCCTGATGAGCTACAGAGCCCATGGCTCTATTTTTTCCTTGAAGGTTTTGAGAACTCATATACATAACTTCTTACTTATACCCCTGGGGAATTTTTTTTACATGTTCACATTCAAGGTCAAAGGTCAAGGTCACGAGTTCTGAAAATGCTTAAAAAATCCTTGTAAACACGATAACTTATTATAAATATTTGTGCTATCAGGCTCTTTTTTGGTGTATATCAACTATGGAGAAAGGCCAAGATTTGAAAAGGTTTTTGCTAACATCCTTCAAAGGTCAAGGTCATAGCGAGGTCACAACTTAAGCATGCTTTTGCGAAAATGTTTTATTTTAACTATTAACACTTTGAATCATTACATGATTGTGATACACAATGAAAAGTGATCACTGATTGTGTGACCTTGAATTTTTAAGATAGGGTCAAGGTCACCAGTTCTGAAATCACTAAATAACTTTTTTCCATGAAGGTATCGACACCTCATATATATAGCTTCTTTCTTGTACACCTGAGGAATTATTTTGACATGATCACATTCAAGGTCAAAGGTCAAGGTCATGAGCTCTTAAATCACTACAACAATCCTTGTAAACACAATAACTTCAAACATGTTTGTGCTGTCAGGCTCTTATTTGGTATATATGAACTATATGGAGAAAGACCAAGATTTGAAAACGTTTTCGCTAAAATCTGTCAACGGTCAAGATCACAGCAAGGTCACAACTTAAGCATGCTATTGTGAATATGCCTCATGTTAACAATGAACACTTTGAGTCATTGCATGATTGTTGTACACAATGAAAAGTAATCATTGACTGTGTGACCTTGAAGATCAAAGGTCAAGGTCATGAGATATGTTCATGGTGACCAGTTCTGAAATCTCTAAATAACTTTTTTCCATGAAGGTATTAACATCTCATATACATAGCTTCTTTCTTATAAATCTGGTGAGATATTTTGACATGTTCACATTCAAGGTCAAAGGTCAAGGTCATGAGTTCTTAAATCACTACAACAATCCTTGTAAACACGATAACTTCAAACATTTTTGTGCTGTCAGGCTCTTATTTGGTATATATGAACTATGGAGAAAGACCAAGATTTGAAATCGTTTTCGTTAAAATCTGTCAAAAGTCAAGGTCACAACTTAAGCATGCTATTGTGAATATGCCTAGGCTTATGTTAACAATTAACACTTTGAGTCATTGCATGATTGTTGTACACTATGAAAAGTAATCATTGATGGTGTGACCTTGAAGGTCAAAGGTCAAGGTCATGAGATATTGGCTAAGGCTATGTTAATCCTTTGATCCAAGGGGGTCCTTTTGCAAATGGTGGATTTTTATTTCAATGAATTAGTCAATAAATAGTCAATTGTTTTTCAATTTATCATATCATTCCCAGAACACTGTATTTCAGTTATAAAACTAATGTGTTGCAAAATTAATTTCCACATGTATAGAAAATAAGAGTGAATGAATATTCATAACAGGCAAGCTGCGAACTGCTTTCAACACACTATAGCGCAAGCAGAACGAGGCAAGGGAACCAGTTTGAATTCAACAAGTGCTCATTAGTCAGTGACAATTTTGTTTAGTCTCTTTTCGTCTCAGCAAGATGGCAAGTGTTCCGGAAGAGTCTAAAGCTGTCTACAACTTCTTAGGAAAGACGGGGCTTAGAGTTGCAAACATATGTCTCGGATCTATGACGTTTGGAGATTCTGGCGTATGTACATCTTTGCATGATAGTCCCATCCACAGTTCGGGTGTAAAAGATTTTGTCTAGATGTTATGTCTACAAATTTTAGAACATCGGATAAATAGTTTTAAATGTTTTTAAAATTCAAAAATACTTGTTATTGATTTTGTTAATCAAATTTATTTATTACTTATGATTTATAAAGCATAACAAAGCTTTTTCATTTTCAGATGATAAGTAGATTCACTTTTATTGGCAGACGTTTGGGCAATTTTTTTTAAAAAAAATGCCAAATAAGTGCGAATCTTGAAAAAGAAGATGACGTGGCAGGAGATAAAATTGAGATTAAATTTATGTCAAGTGTTTAATTATTATTTTTTGTTTATAAGCATAAACATATTTCAGTTCATTAGTCATTATGTTCTTGATAAATAAATAGAATAATGATCATTACGATGCACATCAACACTTGGAACTCTAATTAACATTTTAGCTCATCAGGCCTGAAAAGCACTTAGGGGTCAAAGTTTGTTCAATTGGTCCTCACTCCCCCTCAAATATGGGCTTGATATGTGTTAGATAAACTTTTAGGATACTTCTCCTCCAAAACAAGTTGACATGAGAAGCTGAATTTTGAGCTCATTGGGCCTGACAAGCCGGATTAGGGCTATCAAATAAGGACCTTACAAGCTATATATGACCTAAAAACCTATTTTCATCTTCTTCTCCATGACAAAAAGACCCAGAAGGCTGTAATATTGTGTGCAGACTCTTTAGCCAATGGGGATTTTAAATTGTGTCTTTGGTGACCCTGTGGCCCAACAAAAGGGCCTCAAAAGTCATGACCTAAGAACTTATTTTCATCTTCTTCCCCAATCAAAAATACATTGAAGGCTGTAATCTTGGGTGCAGACTCTTTAGGCAATATAGGATTCTGATGGCAAGTGTTGAACTTTTACACATCCAATGTGACATGGACCTGAACTCTGCGTTGAAGTTAATAACACTGAATTGTTATATAAATTACTTTGCCAAAGTAGATTTGAGCAAAGCATTTAGATCAGTTGGTTTGCACCCATTTAAAGGTGTACCCATTGTGTTGTTGGGTCGCTTAATGTCAAACATTATAAATGGTGTTATTTTATCAAGAAGTCCTGACTTTTACCGAAAATTACCATTTTGATGGCAGTCGGCTCAGTTTTGACAATTTAAAGGTAAAAGTAGTGATTTAGGATTAAAAAAAACCCAGACAATGCACTGCCATTGGCATGTCAATTAGTCTAACGATATAGGACTCTTAATTACAACAAACAAAAAGAAAATTTGGGTTGATAATGTTTAAAAGATAATATAACTACAGTGCATGTAAATGGGACGTGTGGTTTTGGTTTCTGCATTTGTACATACGAGGGGCGTTCAATAAGTGTTGCAAGCTGGGCATTGGTGTTTACATAAACAGTGTCAGCTTATAGCAGGTGTTACTATAGTCAAAACATAACATTGACACATGTCAAAACAATTTCTAGACATAACAATTATTTAGATATAATAGCTGCGCTGACCTAGGGGTCTCCATAATCATGGATTCTCTCAAACATGAACAACGCGCTGTGATCAAGTTCCTTACTAAAGAGGGATGCAAAGCTACAGAAATACATAATCGTATGTGTAATGTGATGGGTAAGGATGCTCCTAACTTTTCAACAGTTTGTCGCTGGTCTCTTCAGTTCAAGCGGGGCAGGGAGTCCTTAGACGATGACCAACGGTCAGGCAGGCCATCTGAAGTCACCCGACCGGAAGTTATTGCCGCTATCGAAAGACGAATTTTAGCTGACCGCCGTGTTAAAGTTTCTGAACTGTCTTTGGAATTCCAGATATCAGTTGGAAGTGTTGAACAAATAATTCATGACCATCTTGGTATGTCCAAGGTATCTGCAAGATGGGTACCCAGAAACCTCACAGCACAAGGTCGCCAGAAAAGAACCGAAAGTTGCATGGAGCTCCTGGATCGGTTTAATGCGGATGAAGCCAGGTTTTTGTCTCGTCTGGTGACAGGTGACGAAACCTGGATCCACCACTGGGACCCGGAAACTAAACTGGAATCCAAGCAATGGAAGCACCCGAGTTCACCGCCTCCCCTGAAGTTTCGCACTCAACAATCAGCTGGCAAGGTTATGGCGACAATCTTTTGGGATGCAAAAGGCATATTATTAATTGATTACTTGCCAACCAAAACTACAATGAATGGTCAATATTATGCCAACCTAATGCAAGAATTGCGAAAGACAATTCGACAGAAGTCAAGAGTTGCACAGGCCGCTATACGTGATTGTGGATTCGAACAGCTTAACCACCCACCTACAGCCCAGACCTAGCCACCAGTGACTACTTCCTGTTCAGAAACCTGAAATCCGCCCTACGTGGAAGGCACTTCCGGGATGACAAAGACGTCAAAGCTGCCACAGAGGCGTGGTTAGGGAGGCAAACGGAAGACTTCTACAAAAGCGGCATCAAAAGTCTTAAAGAGGAATGGAATAAGTGTATTGAGGTGAAGGGTAACTATATTGAAAAATAAAAGTAAAAAATTGACTACGCGAGTTGGTTTTATATTGAAGTTGCAACACTTATTGAACGCCCCTCGTAATGATGTTGCACGATTTCATTGGGAACAAGTAATTTTGATATTTTTCTTGATTGAGGATGAATATGCAGGTCGAGTGAAATTATTATCCCTGTCAACCATGTTGGAGGGGGATATTGAAATGTTAAATTGAAGATATTTATGCATGACACAGTAGATACTACATTAAATATTGTGCAGATTGTGATTTACATGTTATGATGAATACATATTGTATTTCTATGTAGGTTAATGTGTTTTTATACATTCTGTATTATAGCTAAAGGCTTAAGCAGAAAATATGGTGGGGGGTTAATTGCCAGAGGATGTTTTAATTACGTTATCTGTATTGATACAGCTTTGTGCTATTGTCGTGATTGGTATATAAATTATATATATATATATATAATCTAATGTATTTTTCATCCCGATGCATTATCAATGTTTATCTACTTTGGAATTTATTATGTTCAGCGTTAGGGCTTCCACGGGTACTCGAGTACTCGAGTTATCTGTATTGATACAGCTTCGTGTTATTGTCGTGATTGGTATATAAATTATATATATATATATAATCTAATGTATTTTTCATCCCGTTGCATTATCAATGTTTATCTACTTTGGAATTTATTATGTTCAGTGTTAGGGCTTCCACGAGTCCGGTTTAACTGGACTCGTGTCCATTTTCCTGGACTTGAGGACTCGATAAAAGATAACTCTATTTCACATTAATTTCAGTCACCCTGTGCAAGTTATAAACATTGAACATGTCTCGCCTGAAACAAGATTTAACAACAACTGCAGTGGAACCCTGATATGTCATAGTTATTCCGCAATACCTTCCATACGTTAAAAGTGAACAGTGACACCAGCCCTGGTCGAATTGGCTACTTTCATTACCACAGCCACAAATTTCAGTTAAAATCATACAATGCAACCAAATAAAACATTGAATTGATGATATCAGATGAAGTTCATCATTCTAGTCGGTCGATATAACTTTTGTTCATTAATTCTATGTTGGTCGAGTTGACAAGCGACAGTAGACATGTTTCATATTTATTACTGAATGTTACCGTAACGCTTATTCATAAGGATAAAATAAATTTATTCTGTTATTATTTAAGTATATTTGTTAAATAAAGAGGTAATAATTTAAATCTGATATCATAACAAAATAATGATAATGATACCCACATATGAGGTAAAATAATCCACGTCAAGTGCATTGTCAAAACACTAGGGCACAACCAATCAAAATGCGAGAATTTAGTTTAGACATAACTTAACCCAAATATGGAATATGAAACAAATTTACAGACCAAGAAGGAAGGTAAATCTATAAGCGGTCCATTTCCTAGTAGGGATGTGACTTTATCAACGAATTGTTGACATTGAATAACTACGTATCTTTCTAAACCTATAGAAGTAAGATAATACGTTTATAATAAATTATATTTATTTAATTAAAATAAATAAAATAATAAATCAAATTATTAATATTAAATATCTATATCTCAAACAATTTCAAATTTGATACTTGCCATCCTTCATGAAATAATCAAGACCATTCTTTGTTTATAAACATGGCGGGAAGTTCAGCGACCATGTGAATTAGTCTTATATATACTGCAATGGTTTTCAAGATTATCGCTTACTTTATAAGTTTATATATTGTTTTGATTATAAACATTAGACATAACATTCATTCCTCGCTATTCCATATCGATGTTTCTTACACTTCATATGAAAATTAGAACAATGACACGCTGTCATACATTTATTCAACGGTACTCCTTTCTGTCATCTGTACTGTATGACTTTAATTGTCACTGAAGTAGAACATAAGTAAATATTATTTAATTGCAATTTTCCTTCTCTGTCACCAGTGCTGCCTTTATCACAGAGATAGAAAATAAATAGCCTAAATATTATTTTATTTGAACCTAATAAGGTGTTAGATTTATCAACTGTAGTGCTGAAAGTTGCATTGGTTCTGATTATTTTTGGGCCGGGGATATATATTTGATCACGAATACATGTAAGGTAGTAGTTCGCACTGTATTGATAATTTAAAATCTCAAAGGCAAACAAAATGTTAGAGTGACATGCTGCTATGTAGTTGGAAGGTATTCATTTCGAGTACTCGAGTCCGAGTCGAGTCCATTTTGTTGGACCCGTGGAAGCCCTATTCAGTGTATATATTGTGTTTTATATTACGATATACATTTTCACAAATCTTGTTTTCATTGTCTGAATGGCCCCTTCTTTTTGCAGTATCACTCATCCCACCTTTATAAATATAAAATATTGTTAACTGGACAATAAACTCTAAAATATCAAGGTCATACATGCATCAAACTATAAAATTAAGGCGTTGCAATATTACTGCAATACCAATATATTGCAATACAGAGTTTTGCAATACACGTACAGGTATTACAATACGCTTTTCATACTGCAATATATTGCACCAACAAATATTAAGTCAAATTTATTCATTTTTCTTCTAAAAGGCACATTTATTGGCTTAAAGGGGCAGTAGCACGTTTTTTGCCAAATTTAATTTTTCAAATTTCCCATTTATAATGATAGTTTATGTCATTTAAATTAACTTTAGAGGGTAAAACATCTTATTACACAAACCAATTATCTGTAGTGGTAAAAACTATGTTGCATATACACCAAAAATTGCATGGCGGCCATTTTATTGTGAACACAATTTATTATTTTGTATTACAAAAACGATTGCCATGGCTTTACCGAAACATGTACACTCATTTTAAACTTTATTTTCCGAAGAGAGAAGGATGTTTTACTATTGGTGAAATTATTTTTCAAATACATTTCATCAACTTATTTCATCGAGAAAACGTGCTACTGCCCCTTTAAATTAGAAAATTATTTTGAAGTGCTGGAATGAGTGTTGGACTGAATTACAAATGATCTTTTTAAAGAACTAAAAGTCTTTTTATCAAACGTGTCATGTTTAAACTGCAAAATGAAGTATACAAGTTGAATGTAGAGTTCATTTAGCATGTTGCAATACCATTGGCACTAGTTAAAATGGTTTCTTGAGAAATATCTCATAATATGTCAGAGGATCTTGCAATATATTGTGGAATGTATTGCAATACATTACAGTTAAGCAATACGTATTGCAATGCAACAATTGAGGCAATACACAGTCCTAGATAAAATACATCAATACAGTCATGTTATATATGAAATATTAGAAAATTGCACAGATGACGTAGAATTATCTTCTATGACAATGAATACAATATTTTTATGTTTAGTCGATCTGGACGGTTTATTCGATAAAATTATGCACTAACAACAGTTATACATGTATTAATCTGCATTGCAACACATGTTTTTAATATAGAAAAATATTGAATATAAGACGACTTACGACAGCCAGGAAGTGCTCTGTGTCACCTGGTAACAGGAGGTTGGGGGAGAGCTGGGGAAAATATGCTATAGGGGTATAGTGTTTCTCAACATTCATTTGGCATGTGGGAGTGTGTGGTGGGAGGGGGAGGGGGAGGGGTGTACGAAGTTATTTTCTGAGATCTTCATTTGTCTGACTGATTAAAGAAAAAATTTTCATCCAATTATTTTCAGACTTTGCACACATCTTCTATGAGGAATGATGCAGTGCAGAATGACAAGCAGTTTTGACTTTTTAGCTCATCAGGCTTGTAAAGGCCAGTTGGGCTTATGGCATGGGTAGGCGTACACTTTTGACATTTTCTCCTCCAGAACCGCTACGCCCCCCAAAGGTGTAATTTTGTGGGGAGGTACCTTGCATGTAGGGGATCTTATGTTATACATTTCATCCCTCATCCCCTTCCCCCCCCCCCCCCCCCCCCCCAAATATGGACGTGGCAGGCAATTTTCCTGAAACTTTTAAACGACTTCTTCAACGAAACCAGTTGGCATAGGAAGCTGAAAATTTCAGAATAACATCTTTATAACATGAAGTTTCAAGTTTGTTCATTTGGACTTGACCCGCTGTGAAATGTGGGCGTGGCAGATTTACTTTTTTGGGGATGACCTTCTTCATATAACTGTACACAAACAACATAAACATGCATTGAATTTGTAAATGGGCACTGAGGTCTATGTGTATATCTCCAAATTTCCATGAATGCATTTTGGTAGTTATTATAAAGTGTAACCTTACCATTTAATCCACGGTTTAACAGTGGATTATTTTTAAGAATCTACTGGTCATTGACTGTCCCAGTCAGGAGGAGTTTCAAGTTTTGACATTTTCAGTATTGGCTAACCATGTACATTTTTCAAGATTGGTGGATTTTTGTCTTGGTGTATCTGAATAGGATCGTTAAATATCTCAATTAAGACAAAGTAATTGTTTAATGTATACGAGCCAGCATGGATTTGAGCATGCAACCCATTGTTTGTTAACTCAGCACTTTTATCCATAATGCTACGAAGGGCTGTTAGAAACAATATGATCGTTTGTCGGTAAGAATACCGCATTCTCTGAGTGACTGGTAAAGTGTGAGATGCACGGAGACAGCATGAAAGGACATGAAGGTTTAGGCTGTCAATCACATTGCTTTGCAGGGAAGTTTTGCTGCATGTGTTGGGTAGAGATATTTCATTGGGGTCCTAGTTACGTGTACAACATTCGATAAATGAGCACCGAAATTTGCATTTTATGTTTCGTGACGTCATACATGGATTAAGACAGAGAGTGCATGAGTAACAGTGGATTCAATACACATAATCAACACTCCCCTTTCGGCACTCTCTTATTTATTCAAATCCACTGCTCCTCATGCATTTTCCATTACTTAATACAAAGTTTGGTTTCAGTAAATAGTGTTAATTTACATGCATTGAGTTAACTGAACATTCAAGAAAAAACTCAGATATCCAAAAGCTTTTTTCCAGAGCTCTTATTCATGCAGCTAGAAATATATATGCTGTTTAGAAATTGAACAAATGTAACATTGTAATAATTGGGACCACACTGTCTGCTTATATTATTTTTAGTACAAATTCTTGTCTCTTTCAGGATTCGAACCCACACCCTTCGGAGTCAATATCTACAATGACATGAAATACCAATTGTTGGATCTCGGTTTTGTGGAGGTCTCAGTGGCTGAGTGGATAAAGGAAGCTGCTTGTAATGTCAGTGTTAGCGATTGGTGCCTGACTCTGAGGGTGTGGGTTCCAGTTCCACATGGAAATCATCCAGAAAAAACCTGCAAGAAATTGTAATATTACAGATAGCATAGGCGTACGAACCAGGGGGGCAGGGGGAGGCAACTGCTCCCCCACTTTTTCACAGCCCAAATTTTTTTGGGAGGACCAAAATCGAGATTTAACCACAAAACCAGATATTTAAGACCAAAAATAGAGAGAAAAACTTTGATTTTGCAAGATACCTCCTGAAAAATGCAAGTTTTTGAGGATGTTGCGGTTCTTGAGAAGGTGAAAGTGTCATATCTGAATGGACGACAGCCTGTGCTGTAAGCCTGTCTGGCATTTTCGGCTTTCTTTCACTAAATAGGCATTGTCAAACACCAAAAATATGACCTGGTTTTAAATCACTTGGCAAAGTATAGTAATATTCAATGCTGAAAGGTTATATCTGTGCTTAAAAATAACCAAGTAATTCTTTTTCAGAAGGGTTCCTCCTTGGTGTACTTCTTGCAGAAAATCGGTAATTTTAGGTATATGACAGGCTGTAACTATTTTTTCCACATAAAAAAGGCTTAAAAACTAAAAAATCGTACTTTAGGCCACCCCTCTTGAGCCTCCAACCCTGGTGGTTGCTATGCAGCCAAGGGGCAGATAACTCTATTCTCACCACTTTTCAAGTTCTTCTAGTAGATCAATCCAAGAAAATGTCCCAGAAAGAATCTGTGTGTGTGTGGTAACTTCTACATTCTTTCAGTAGGGTCGAATGGCTTCGAATTTCTAGTACTAACTTCCTGAATATTGTAACTTTGCTTTCTCGCACGTGGCAGGAAAGTCGACCCAAGATGGCGGCCATCTTCTTCGATCGATGTTTTTTTATCGTAGTTGTTTAGTCAATCTTGGCTTTCCACTTGTTTATTACATTCTTACGCGGTTTTTAGATTCTTTTTCCTTACGGATTTCGAAATGCCCCCTGGCCTGCAAGCAATTTAGTCACATGACATGTTCTATTTCTTTCAGGTAATGGTTGTGGCCATGCTTGTTTACATTTGTACTTCGCATTTTGCCATTCGCCTCTGCTCATGTTATGCATGCATGTTTACACATAAACAATTACATTTCCCTAATGTTATTAATATATATATATAAATAAAAAAATCAATATATATATATATGTGTTTTGACACTGCCCGGTTCTTGTAAGGCTACTTTCTTTTTAGCCCTTCAAGCCCTGTGGGCAGTGTATGGCCCCGGTGGCTAAATGCGACGGGCATGATGAATGCCTCCTGTGCCTGGCACAGGACTTCCACCATCCGCTCAAGTGCTCTGTCTGCCAGGCCTTTACCCTGAACGCCAGGGCCAAGCGTGACAACGATCTCAAGTTCTTCGCCTCGGCTCTGCGCGATGGAAAAGACATCACGCACCTCGACCCCCCCATCCAAGACAAGCAAGCTCCTTAAGAGTGCTTCTAAGGTCAAGGGTCAGGTTGTTAAGAAGGCTCAGGTGCCGTCTACTTCCTCGGCTAGATCGGACCTCGATGACAGTTTATCAGAGGCTGAATTTCTACCGAGGAAGAGCAGCCCGGTCTCGGCCTAGTCCAAGAAACGGGATCAACCGAGCGTCTCCAGCTCCCAGGCATTCGTCTGACGAGCCTGGAGTCCCAAGCCTCCACCCCGCCCTCCCAGACACCTGACGCCGGTCAGCTGGTTTATGGTTCCGCCTACCCTAGTACCTCTCGCCGGAGAAGGTCACCTGGGCCAGGTACCTATGTCAGGGAATGAGGCACCAGCTGTTTTTACAGGATCAGCGACTCCTCGGACTGGGGGTTCGGGACAGCTGGCGACAGCTGACGTGTTCGCCCGACCTTTTGTCCCCATCCGTGATTCCTCCCTTGTAGACTCTGACGTGGGCTCCGGCCTGTCAGAGCGCACGGGGTAGGAGTACATGGATGTGGACGAGGGCTGGGAAGACTCGGTTACGGTATCACCTGCCACTGCGATCAGGAAGCTCTTTGACTTAATCTCAGAGGTCTTCCCTGGCGTTGCTGCCCCGGTCCCCGAGCCCGAGGAAGCAGACTACCGCTTAGCGGGGGAGGCCTTCGCCAAGAGCAAGCTCCCACAGCGGGACTCCGCGTTCTCTCCTCCTTGATGGATGAGGTTGTCGATCCTCTCCTTGTTGGTGCGCGTCCTAATGCCGACTTAGGCTACCTTACTAAGCGCTACCAGCTCGGAGAGGAAGGCTTCTTCAACGTTCCGTCAGTTGGGGATTGCGTGTTCACTGCGGTCTATTTGAAAGCGGCGTTAAACCCTAACTCACCTCACCTCACCTCGCAGGTTTCTCCCCATTACATAATCACATAATCACAAATGGAAAAGGGGGGTCCAAACATTTTTTTCCCATACCCGCCCATGCAAACATATTTGAAAGGGTGGGTCCAGACCCCCTCAGACCCCCCACCCCCGGATCCGCCAATGCTTTTACCAGTTATAAAAATGTTGTTAGCACAACATCACATGGATCCTTGCGCCCAGAGTCTTCAAATGTTGTACCAGGAGTACCCAGACACCAGGGCTCCGTTCCATAACAGCGTTTATAATTGCTCATTGATCGCTCAATGTAGCGCTCATTCTCTCCTGAACGACATGGTGCAATTCCTCGATGTTTGCTCGCCTTGCTACGTAGCGCTACATTGATCAATCTCAAAGCTACAATCTCGTTCAGGAGAGGTTTAAAAGTCAATTTGGGTGACCTACGCTGTAGAAACAATAGAGCAAACACTTCCTGTTTATCAATCAAGTTCATAAAACACATGAGGGTATACTACACTATTTTGTTAGCTTCTAAAGTTAAAATTTTCTGTGCTGGCCATGTAGCATCATTGTGTTTTTTTGGCATTAATATTTCACTTTGTCATAGCGAGCTTAATAAAGCAGCTTGTATTACAGAATGTGATATGATACTAGTCCACCTTTATGATATTAGCCCACTTTTATGATATTAGCCCACTTTTATAATATTAGCCCACTTTTATGAAAACATGAATGCATCCCTGCCATCCACTACTTAGACAGTAACATTCTATCCAGGTTTTAAGAATGTTGTTTACAATAAATTAGTTCTAAAGTTTGTTGTGTTGTTTCTCTCCTAAAACAAAAGTTATTTTTCCTCATATTTTCATAATTTTTTCAAATGGTGGATTTTTATTTCAATGAATTAGTCAATAAATAGTCAAATGTTTTGTCTGGGGTGATAAAATAAAACAATTTATCATATCATTCTCAGAACACTGTATTTCAGTTATCAACTAATGTGTTGCAAAATTAATTTCCACATGTATAGAAAATAAGAGTGAATGAATATTCATAACAGGCAAGCTGCGAACTGCTTTCAACACACTATAGCGCAAGCAGAGCGACGCAAGGGAACCAGTTTGAAATCAACAAGTGCTCATTAGTCAGTGACAATTTTGTTTAGTCTCTTTTTGTCTCAGCAAGATGGCAAGTGTTCCGGAAGAGTCTAAAGTTGTCTACAACTTCTTAGGAAAGACGGGGCTTAGAGTTGCAAACATATGTCTCGGATCTATGACGTTTGGAGATTCTGGCGTATGTACATCTTTGCATGATAGTCCCATCCACAGTTCGGGTGTAAAAGATTTTGTCTAGATGTTATGTCTACAAATTGGATAAATAGTTGAAAATGTTTTTAAAATTCAAAAATACTTGTTATTGATTTTGTTAATCAAATTTATTTATTACTTATGATTTATAAAGCATAACAAAGCTTTTTCAGTTTCAGATGATAAGTTGATTCACTTGTATTGGCAGACGTTTTGGCAAAAACATTTTAAAATGCCAAATCAGTGCAAATCTTGAAAAAGAAGATGACGTGGCAGGAGATAAAATTGAGATGAAATTTATGTCAAGTGTTAAATTATTATTTTTTGTTTGTAAGCATAAAAATAGTTCAGTTCATTAGTCATTATGTTCTTGATAAATAAATAGAATACTGATCATTACGATGCACATCAACACTTGGAACTCTAATTGTTCCGGGTTGCAACGCGGAACGGGGGACTATGTATTCAGCGGCGCCCGTCCGTACGTCACATTTCTTGTTTTCTTATCTTTTGAAGCGTTTCATTCAAAGTCTTCAAATTTGATGTCTGCCTACATAGTGGGAAGACGCAGACACCAGTCAATTTTGGTGACCATGGCCTTATATTCAAGGTCACCACGACACTTTGACCACTTTTTGAACTCTTGTTTACGCGATATCTCATGAAGCGTTGTATCCAAAGTCTTCAAATTTGGTGTCTGCCTACATTATGGGAAGACGCAGACACCAGTCCTATATCTTGATATATCTTGACCGGTTGGACTCAAAGTCTTCAAACTTGGTGTCAGTCTACACTGGGGGATGACGCAGACACCAGAGGATTTTGGTGACCTTGACCTTATTTTCATGGTCACTACAACACTTTGACCATTTTTCAAACTCTTGTTATCACCATTTATTATGACCAGTTGGATCCAATGTTTTCAAATTAGATGTCAGCCTACATTGGAGGATGCGCAGACACCAGTCGATTTGGTGACCGTGACCTTTTTTTCAAGGTCCCCTCTACACTTTGACCACTTTTTGAACTCTTGTTAACGCGATATCTCATGAAGTGTTGCATCCAAAGTCTTCAAATTAGGTGTCACGCTACATTGGGGGATGACACACACACCAGTACATTTTGGTGACCTTGACCTTATTTTCGAGGTCACCAAAACACTTTGACCATTTTAAGAACTCGTATTAACACGATATATCATGAATGAAAGCACCCAAAGTCTTAAAATTTGCTGATCATCATGTCAATTTTAACCAGTAATACAATATATAAAGTAGCTCCAATGATGTGTCATACTAACTCAATGTCACCGGCGGTGGACATTGCCATGTTAGTGGCAAAACTTTTAGCTCGTCAGGCCTGAAAAGCACTTAGGGGTCAAAGTTTGTTCATTTGGTCCTCACTCCCCCTCAAATATGGGCATAACATGTGTTAGATAAACTTTTAGACTACTTCTCCTCCAAAACAAATTGACATGAGAAGCTGAAATTTTAGCTGATTGGGCCAGAAAAGCCGGATTAGGGCTACCAAATAAGGACCTTACAAGCTATGATCTAAAAACCTATTTTCATCTTCGTCTCCGGGACAAAAGGACCTAGAATACTGTAATATTGTATGCAGACTTTAGCCAATGGGGATTTTAAATTATGTCTTTGGTGACCCTGTGGCTCCACACAAGGGCCTCAAAATTAATGACCTAAGAACTTATTTTCATCTTCTTCCCCAATCAAAAAGGCCTTGAAGGCTGTAATTTTGGGTGCAGACTCTTAAGCCAATGAGGAATATGATGGCAAGTGTTTTATGTGACATGGACCTGAACTCTGCTTTGAAGTTAATAACACCGAATTGTTACTTAGCCAAAGTAGATTTGAGCAACGAAAGCATCTAGATCAGTTGGTTTGCACCCATTTAAAGGTGTACCCATTGTGTTGGTTGGGTCGCTTATATTAATGTCAAACATTATAAATGGTGTTATGTTATCAAGAAGTACTGACTGTTACCGAAAATTACCAGTTTGATAGCAGTCTGCTCAGTATTGACAATGTAAAGGTAAAAGTAGTGATTTAGGATAATAAAAAAAACCCAACAGAACATGCACTGTCATTGGCGTGTCAATTAGTCTAACGATATGGGAAACTTAATTACAACAGACAAAAAGAAAATTTGGGTTGAGAATGTTTAAAAGATAATATAACTACAGTGCATGTAAATAGGACGTGTGGTTTTGGTTTCTGCATTTGTACCGGTACATAATGATGTTGCTCGATTTCATTGGGAAGGGAAGTAATTGTGATATTTTTGTTGATTGAGGATGAATATGCAGGTTGAGTGAAATTATTATCCCTGTCAACTATGTTGGAGGGGGATATTGAAATGTTAAATTGAAGATATTTATGCATGACACAGTAGATACTACATTAAATATTGTGCAGATTGTGATTTACATGTTATGATGAATACATATTGTATTTCTATGTAGGTTAATGTGTTTTTATACATTCTGTATTATAGCTAAAGGCTTAAGCAGAAAATATGGTGCGGGTTTTAATTGTCAGATGATGTTTTACTTATGTTATCTGTATTGATACAGCTTCGTGCTATTGTCGTGATTGGTATATAAATTATATATATATGTAATCTAATGTATTTTTCATCCCGTTGCATTATCAATGTTTATCTAGTTTGGAATTTATTATGTTCAGTGTATATATTATGTTTTATAATACGATATACATTTTCACAAATCTTGTTTTCATTGTCTGAATGGCCCCTTCTTTTTGCATTATCACTCATCTCACCTTTAAAAATATTGTTAACTGAACAGTAAACTCTAAAATATCAAGGTCATACATGCACCAAACTATAACATTAAGGCTGTGCAATATTACTGCAATACCAATATATTGCAATACAGAGTTGTGCAATACACGTACCGCTTTTCACACTGCAATATATTGCACCAACAAATATTAAGTCAAATTTATTCATTTTTCTTCTAAAAGGCACATTTATTGGCTTAAATTATATTAAGAAAATTATTTTGAAGTGCTGGAATGAGTGTTGGACTGAATTACAAATGATCTTTTTAAAGAACTAAAAGTCTTTTTATCAAATGTGTCATGTTTAAACTGCAAAATGAAGTATACAAGTTGAATGTAGAGTTCATTTAGCATGTTGCAATACCATTGGCACTAGTTAAATGGTTTCTTGAGAAATATCTCATAATATGTCAGAGGATCTTGCAATATATTGTGGTATGTATTGCAATACATTACAGTAAAGCAATACGTATCGCAATACACAAATTGAGGCAATACACAGCCCTAGATAAAATACATCAATACATGTTATATATGAAATATTAGAAAATTGCACAGATGGCATCACTGCCTAGTAGGAGCGAATTATCTTCTATGACAATGAATATTAACAATATTTTTATGTTTAGTCGATCAGGACTGTTTATGCGATAAAATTATAAAACAGTTATACATGTATTAATATGCATTGCAATACATGTTTTTAATACAGAAAAGTATTGAATATAAGACAACTGAGGGCAGGCAGCAAGTGCCCTGTGTCACCTGTAACAGAAGGGTGGGGGAGAGCTGGGGAAAATATGCTATAGGGGTATAGTGTTTCTCAACATTCGTTTGGCATGTGGGAGTGTGTGGTGGGAGGGGAAGGGTGTTAACTTAGCAGGGGGGCTTATTGCATGGAATGTTTGGAATTTTTTAATGATAAATGACTTGAGAGCAATTGTCTGAGTATGAGTTGCAACTTTATTATAGGTTCACTTCCTAATGCTTATCTTTTTTACAAAATTAGAAAAAAATAAAATGCTGTCATATTGTGTAGACTTACGTTAATCAATGCGAATTATTATTGTAATTTTTTTTTATTTTGAACCCATAATGGAAGCCACATTTGTGTACTTAGTTATTTTCTGAGATCTAAATTTGTCTGATTGATTTAAGAAAAAATATTCATCCAATTATTTTCAGACTTTGCACACATCTTCTATGAACAGTGGCGGATCCAGGAATTTTGAGAGGGGGGGGGGTCCACCAAATGAAAAGGGGGGTCTCAAAAAAAAATGTCCATACCCGCCCATGCAAACATTTTGAAAGGGGGGTCCGGACCCCCTCGACAGTTTGGATTTTTTAGCTCGTGAGGCCTGTAAAGGCCAGATGGGCTTATGGCATCGGCAGGCTGGCATAGGCGTCGTCCATACACTTTTGACATTTTCGACTTCTCCAGAACCGCTACACCCCCAAAGGGGATCTTATTTTGTACATTTTATCCGAACGCCCCTTCAAATATGGGCGTGGCAGGCAGTTTCACTGAAACTTTTAAACGACTTCTTCCCCAAAACCACTTGGCATAGGAAGCTGAAATTTTCAGAATTACATCTTTATAACATGAAGTTTCAAGGACTTGAACCCCTGTGAAATGAGGGCGTGGCAGATTTACTCTGTCCGGGGGTGACCTTCTTCATATAATTGTACACAAACAACTTTTTAAAAAAATGTAATGGGCACTGAAGTCTATGTGTAGATCTCCAAATTTCCACGATTGCATTTTGCTAAGTTATTATAAAGTGTAACCTTGCCATTTAATCAATGGTTTGTTATATTAACAGTGGATTATTCTTTAGAATCTTCTGGTCATTGACTGTCCTAGTCAGGAGGAGTTTCAAGTTTTGACTTTTTCAGTATTGGCTAACCATGTACATTTTTCAAGATTGGTGTATTTTTGTCTTGGTGTATCTGAATAGGATCATAAAATATCTCAATTAAGACAAAGTAATTGTTTTAATGTATACGAGCCAGTATGGATTCGAGCAAGCATAATGCTACGAAGGGCTGTTAGAAACAATATGATCGTTTGTCAATAAGAATACCGCATTCTCTGAATGACTGGTAAAATGTGAGATGCACGGGGACAGCATGAAAGGACATGCCGGTTTAGGCTGCCAATCACATTGCTTTGCAGGGAAGTTTTGCTGCATGTGAGGGGTCCTAGTTACATGTACCATATTCGATAAATGAGCACCGAAAAAAACTCAGATATCCAAAAGTTTTTTTCCAGAGCTCTTGTTCATGCAGCTAGAAATATATATGCTGTTTAGATATTGAACAAATGTATCATTGTAATAATTGGGACCACACTGTGTGCTTATATTTCTTTTAGTACAAATTCTTGTACTTTTATTTAGGGACGAGTCTCTTTCAGAATTCGAACCAACACCCTTCGGAGTCAATATCTACAATGACATAAACTACTAGTTGTTGGATCTCGGTTTTGTGGACGTCACAGTGGCTGAGTGGATAAATTAAGCTGTTGGTAGTGTTAGTGTTGGCGATTGGTGCCTGACTCTGAGGGTGTGGGTTCGAGTCCCACATGGAAATCATCCAGAAAAAAACCTGCAAGAAATTGTACTATTGCAGATTGTGTGATCTAAAATATGGCAATATTTGTATTTATGAGGAGGCAACGATTGAAAGCCCAAGCATTATATCATTGTCTCCTCACATTTCTTCCCACGTTAGCTCTGAGGTTATGTGAGAAATATTATTTAAGTAACCTCTACTGGGAGTATGAAGTAATCTATACGCATATGATATTGAAATGTTTATTACCCATATGCTTGAAAATAACCGAGTAAATATAATTGATATTAGCACAAGTGCACATAAAACGATTGTTGGTGACATCACTGTAGCTTGGTGTCGCAAGAGAAGTGGACCGTTTCTCGACGCAAATCATATGGTATAGAATGGGTAATAAAAAACATTATTACACAAGAAATGTGGCATTATGACTTTTATGAAACTCGTGCAAATTTTTGTATAACACCTTGGCTCGGGCAATAAAAAAATTCACACTTGTTTTGTTAAAGTCATATGACAAACTAAGCCTCAGTAAATAATATCTATGTATGACACATGTCATGGAGGGGGGGGGGGGGGGGGGACCCCCCTGGATCCGCCACTGATGATACTCATTGTTAGACCTCATACAGTTGTCGGTTATCTCCCCTCACAGACAGGTTTGCCTGGCCAGGCAGCTGAAGAGTATGCCCATCAAATGATGGATCGCTACGTGGAATGGGGCGGCAATTTCATCGACACCGCTGATATATACTCAGCAGGACTCTCGGAGCAAATAGTCGGATCATGGCTGACAAAGTAAGACTCAAATAGTTTTTGCATCTATCAGATCAATTTCCTCATCAATACCTAACTCATGCCAGGCTCTACCACTGACTGATTCTAGCTTTACTGCATTTCGTCAGATTTTCTGTTTCAGTGTAGCGGCATGCTGCACCTGCATATATTAGTGTGATCAGAAATATCTGGCACCGAAATGGCTATGAAATGCAGAAAGGCTTAAACTAGCTGGAGAGTTTTGCCTTGAGACGGAAGTTGTTTTTAGATTGGAACATTCCCAATATTGGAAAAGTGTGGTGACATTAAGGAGCCATTGAGTATATTGTTCTCCTATTGCATTATATTTGTCAACATTAGATAGTAACAATTGCTAGAAAAATCTTTCATCTGCAACATGACATCACAAATGATGTCCATATCAAGACAAAGTTATGTCAAGTAACTTGATATATCTTGATATAACGATAAAGCTATGGGTCAATTATACTACCAAAGATATTACTACCCTTTCAATTGGCCATCCTCGGTTACCCAGGGTTTTATATATGCTCCATTACTCTCCACTATATAAGACGCTCCATCAGGGAAATCTGTACTTCAATTACCCGCCGGCAAGAGCCAATCAAACTGCTCTGCAGCTTGGACCTGCAAGCCAATGACAATTCATATCACTTCGTTGCAAAGCACGCACCTCCTGGGCGTGTCATTTTGTTACCCATCCATCACCGGTTATCTCCCTTGACCATTTCCGTCTTATCCCATCAAGCATTTTCATTTGTTGCTGACTCGTCACGCCGGGTAATTTGAGTACAGATTTCTCTGACAGAGTGTCCCAGGGGTGATTTAGTGGAGAATAACGGAGCATATATTAAACCCTGGGTAACCGAGGATGTCGATTGGCATGAGCCACCGAATGTGATGTGATTTTAAGCTCATCTGGCCGTAAACTTTTCACATTTTCGACTTCTCCTCAACCGCTACACCCCCAAGTTGAAATTTTGTGGGGAGGTACCTTGCATCTAGGTTATCTTATTTTGTACATTTTAACCCGACCCACCTCAAATATAGGCGTGGCAGGCAGTTTCCCTAAAACCTTTAAACAAATTCTTCTCCGAAACCAGTTGCCATAGGAAGCTGAAATTATCAGAATAATATCTTTATAACATGATGAATATTTATCAGGCAGAAAAGGGAAGACTTTGTGTTGGCGACCAAAGTAAGAAAGGGTGGCACTTTTCCTCCAAACAAAGTCGGATTAAGTCGACGCCACATCGTGAAGAGTATAGAAGACAGCCTTGAACGTCTCCAGACCAACTATGTAGATCTTTACCAGGTAAGAGGAATGTTTAGCTTATCAGGGCCAAGATTGTCACAGTTTTCTTTGCACTTGGATAGTCCTAAAACCTTACGTTAACATTGACTCACAACTATATTGGACTTAGGAGAACTTCTTAAATCCTGGCAAATGCCTTTCATGATGATTGAGCTTATGGAATGGGTTGAAGTACTTCTCCTGCAGAATCTTTTCACATAAAAAGCTGATGTTTTGCAAGGAGGTACAAAATGTACCTTGCACCTACATGTAGGTGATCAACTTTTGTACATTTAGTCCTGACACCCTATTTGGGCGTGACAACATTGACCCAGTTACAGTTACAGTTACAGTCCAAGGCATTACACTGCATAGCAGACAAGCCCAGGTGTTTTCAAATTGTGTAAAGCTTAGTTGTAGGGGTAGGGGTTTGGAATATGGTGCTTTAAGCTAACATGTTTGGATTAGTGGGGGACGGGTTATTGTTATGGGTTGTTTTTTTGGCCGGGATGTGAAAGTGATTTTGTTTGAGTAACGTCAACTGACTACCGTCTTCTTATCTTATCTTCCTTCAGCACACTAAACTGGGAATGAGCTATCAAAATATGCTGTAAAACACTTGAAAATTAAATAAAATGCTGTAATTTCCTTGAAATTCATTTTATACAGTCTATTTTCCCTCCCCAGATGCATGCATGGGACAGTGCCGTACCACTAGAAGAGACAATGAGAACATTCGACGACCTGATCCGTTGTGGGAAGGTGCTTTATGTCGGTGCAAGTAACTTTGTTGGTTGGCAGCTGCAGAAGTTGGTGTGCACCACAGAAAAACTTGGTCTTAATCCCATTGTTAGTCTTCAGGTGAGTTTGTCTGCACCACAAATAAACTTGATCCCAAACTTGCTGTTAGTCCCTGTTCTGATCGCAAATCTGAAAGGAGTAACCTTTGTGGGAAGATAATGTGTTCGTCCAAGAGTGAGTTATTCTGCACTCCAGAGAAACTTGATCATCACCTCAACAGTAGTCGTTATTGTGTTAGTTTGCACTGGGTAAAACAGTAACTATTTCCATACGAAGGACGAGATATCACTTCTGAAGGGTCACAGCTCTTTCAAACAAGCCTATTATAGTTACATGACATTTATAAACGAGGGATGTGATATCATGTTTCCATTGTTGCAACAGTTGATATAAACCATTCATGAAATAATATAACATAACATTACACCATTCATGACATAACATTACATTGTCAAAACGTACAAGATTTACATTCGAAGGATGAGGAAACACGGCGAGAAAACAGTTAGGCCTATATAGATTTAGTATGAATAGACGAGATATCATGTCTCTTGTATGGAAAACACTGTAATAATTCTGACGTGATATCACGTCCCTCGTACTTAGAGGCTACATCTTGACTCCGTTCCATAACAGCGAGTGCTTAAATTGCTCATTGATCGCTCAATGTAGCGCTCAATGTAGCGCTCAAGTAGCGCTCATTCTCTCTTGAACGACACAGTGCAAATTCCTCAAAGTTTGCTCGCCTTGCTACGTAGCGCTACATTAAGCAATCGCGTTCAAGAGAGGTTTAAAAGTAATCGCTAATTGAGCGATTACTTTGAAACCTCGCTTGAACACGGCCCTGGACAAATATGCTTGAATGCAAGGGATGTAGATGCCAGGATGTGATAACACGCCCTTAGGATATATATGCAGTTGTCAAAATTTTAGCTCGTGTGGAAAGAGTTAACCCCATCTGTCGTCATTGGTTGAAGTTGTCTGTACAACTGAAATATAAAGGTTCTTGAGATTCTGATATAGACTGAGGGTAAATTTTGACCTTGAGTCCCAACTTTTGATAGGTCAATAAATTCAGTCAGTGGCCTTCTATACTTGATATGAATGTATCTTGAAAAAGGCCATCCAAATAAGGTTGTTTAATTTTACCTACTGACTTCGACTCATTTTCTAAAAACTGTAACTTTGATTTTTGATTTGTTGGCAATAGGCCTTTGGTACTTGGCATTTTTTTCCATAGAAGGTTGTATCTTTTGACTTTGTGATCTTGACTAGGGCATAGGACATACTGAAACTGTAACCAGTGCCACAACTTCTGATTCGTCGGTGATAGACATATATCATGACATATCTAGGGGTGAAATAGTACATTATTTTTCTGGAAAATGAAGTCTAATGAACATTAAGTTGGAAAAACTTAAAGTTAAATAGAATTTTATGAGATTAATAATGTAAAAAAGTTGGTATTCAGGACAAACTAAAAATACACTTTGATCACGATGACCCAAATCAAAAGCAAAATACTGTGGTTCAAATGACTTGGTTGTGAACCATTTTACCTCAAAACATATACGTTGTTGCAAGACCATTCAGATCATAACTTTCAAACTGATAAATGAGTTAAAATGACATTTTAAATGCAGATCAAGATTACATTATCTTAAGCTTAGTAAATTACCTGATATTTAACTACTTATTGAGATAATTGAGTGCACATCAATAGTGCACATTGCAGGTGCTGTCCCCACAGAGCACTCTTTGTGTAATAGTATAGTGAACTAGTCTTACTCCCCATCAGGTACACAGTTGTACCTCTAGGTGATACAGTGATAGAATCATAAGGAGATCTCATTATTTTCAACTAATAACCTGTGTGTTACAGCAACAGTACAACCTGTTGGTGCGAGAGCCGGAGTGGGAACCTCTACATGTGTGCAAGGGGGAGGGGATCGGTGTGCTGCCCTGGAGCCCTCTCAAGGGGTGAGTTGTCTTACCTGTAACTTACCGGTAATCTGACCTTGGAATCCTCTCTCTTAAGCTCCACTCAAGAGGTGAGATATCTCGCGAAAAGCTTGTGAATCTCATGCACTACACCGAGCACTTCTCCCTTACTATCGTTACACTGAGGTAGAGGAAACAGGATTATAGATAGTTCTTAAACGTGCCACTGCCAGGTCCTTCGTGGTCCCGTGGTAGAGCGTCCAGTTTATGGTGCGAAGGATTGCAGGTTCGAATTGCATCATGTCAAGGGTGAAATTTAACTTAGAATAATTTTCAAGTTGTTCTGTGATTGAAATAAAGACCTTAAAGGAGGTTATCCCGGAAATTACAATTCATCTACTTTCAGGGCCAGGAATATTCTATATAATGGCCCAGGTATATTCTCTAGAATGTCACATGGATAATATATAGAATGTCCCAGGGATATTCTATATGACCTTGAAAGGAGGTTTACCTTAGAAAAGAATAACCTCCAAAATGACACAAATATGGCACCTGAGGTTTATATGTCTATGTGTAACTCAAAAAAGTACCCTGATAGAATCTGTAACTTTATAGTCTGACCGAACAGTCCACTCAATGGGTGAGATGTCTTTCTCTAACATAGTCCGCAGAATACACTTTCTGTGCCTGTAGTGGTATCCTGTCCGGGAAGTACACACGTGACATGGCACCGACATCAGGTCGTCTTGGGTGGGTCCATGAGGACGAGGAGAAGCGCGGGAAACAGGAAGCACCTGCCTGGGGGTCCCTGAAGAAGAACTCACAGGTTTGGGACGTCCTTGATGCTCTGCGGGACATTGCCGAGATCAAAGGTATGAACCTCCTAATTCATTAGATAAAGGGTTATAGTAAGCAGGTCTTGGACATCCTTGATGCCCTGCAGGATATTACCAAGACCAAAGGTGTGAAACTCTTTTAATTCATTGGGTTAAGGATTAATGCTAGGTCATGCAGGACACTACAAAGACAAAGGGTATAAGACCAACTTGTTTGACTGCAATATAACTAAAATTTAATCTTGTTCGAGTTCATTTCAGAATTTGTACATTACATTTTTACATAAGTGTTAGTGCCAACATGGTTTTGTACTTTATTACCGTCACAAAAAAATCTCTAGCCTGGCCGAATTGATTTGTTTGAAAAGCTTTCCAACCTACACACTGGAGTCAAACGTTTATTTGTATGTCCCCGAATCAGAGATTCCAAGGGTATATTGTTTTTCACCTGGCTGGCTGTTTGTAATCATGTTCGTTCGTTTGTAAAACTTTAACTTTGACCATAAGTTTTGATTGGTCAGTGATAGGCTTTGAATGCGTACTGGTATGATGGTTACAATTAACATTTATATATATATTATTACCCGCGTAAGTGTGTCATATGACTTTTACGAAACGAGTGTAAAAATATTTATTGCCCAAGCGAGAGCGAATATATTTATCAGCATATATATAACATATTATAGTTTTTAAGAACTGATAACCTTGAGGTGGTTGACAGAATGGTTCATTATCCAAATCTATCATTCTGTTCTCTTGTAGGCAAGTCCATGGCGCAGGTGTCAGTCCGGTGGCTGCTTCAGAAAGACATTGTTCCCTCTGTGATTGTTGGCGCCACCAATATCTCTCAGCTGAACGATAACCTTGGCGCCGCTAATGGTTGGAAATTATCAGCGGAAGAGGTAAATATTTTCCCGAATAATTTTATTCTCAAATTCTCATAAGTGGGTCCACCAAATTTACATGCCAATTTGTTCACCCGTCTGACCTCTATTTGGATTCACAACTAAACATTAAAACTATTGTGGAATCCCAAGATTTTTGACAAACCGTATGTAGCTCAAATGCATGTTGGGAAGTCTTATATGAATTGAGACACAATTGACCATGACAAGTTGTTCCACTGCCTCAAGACTCAAATTGGACTATCAGGCACTGCCTTCAAGTGGTTCCATTCATATCTTCATCAAAGATGTCAGTCAGTAGTCATCGATGATGCGTTGTCGGATCCAATCATTCTTACATGTGGGGTACCACAGGGTTCCGTCCTCGGACCAATCCTGTTCAAACTGTATACAGCGTCTCTGAGCGATGTCATTGATGACCATGTTATTCCTCACCATGCATACGCTGATGCCACACAACTATACAAGTCGTTTACTGAATCCAACTCTTCTGCAGCTTTACATGATCTTGAACTATGTATATTTGACATCAGATCATGGATGGTAACCAACAAATTAAAGATAAATGTTGGCAATACTGAGGTTCTTCTTGTTGGTTCCAACTCCAAACGGAAAACTATCCGTGATTCCAAGCTTGCTATAGGGGATTCATCAATACTCTTCTCGGATGTGGTCAAGGACTTGGGAGTCTATCTGGACTCTAGAATGACAATGGACAACCATGTAGAACACACATGTAGAGAATGCTTCTACTATCTGAGAAATATTGGCCAGATCAGACATCTACTGACAGAGGATGCTACAAGTCAATTGGTCAGGTCTCTGATCCTCTCCAGAATCGAATATGGCAACAGTTTGTTCATTATAACATAAGACAAGATCTCCTTATGAAGCTTCAATGAATCCAGAATGCCTCTGCCCGACTGATATGTGACTGTAAAAAATCATCCCAGGTAACGCCACTACTAATGAAACTTCACTGGCTTCCTGTACAAACCAGAATTGATCTTAAAGTTCTCTTGACATACAGTTGTTTTTAAGCATTGCACCTGAGTACCTTCAAGAAATTTTACCCAAGCATAACCCTTGCAGAAATCTTAGATCTAATGATCAACTTCTACTGTCCAAAAGATCAATCTCAAATCATTCAACCAGAGATCTTTCTCTTTTTGTGCTCCTCATCTGTGGAAATCTCGCCCATTTGACATATAAAAAAAACTCTCCATCATTAGCTGTATTCAAATCAAGAATGAAGACTCATCTCTATGAGCAACCGTTAGGATGGAATATAGCGCAAAACAAATGTACGTATTATTATTATTATTATTAGTCAAACAAACAACTGTAGATCCTTTGTGTGCTGTTTGACACTCCCACAGTATCAATCCTCAGTTATGAAAATATGGTGGGTTGATCTATAACTTACTGAACTTCCTCTAAAATACGCCCCCAGCATTTATTTTTTCAGACCTCCTTCCACCCCGGTTTCTATCGAGATCTAGCGTCTATTCGAGTCTATTCACCCGGCTAACAAACATATAGAATTTCAATTATGACAAACATTCTGAATATGAATTTGTTTTGTTGAATATTTATTCATTATTGACCGGGAACAATGTTTTATTTAAGAGGCATACGGTAACATATATACATTGCATTTACTAAAACTTTGCTCATCTTATCACCCGGCGTCTAATCGAGACCCGGCATCTATTTCTTTCAAATGGTCATACCCCCGGCATTTGAGACCTTGCATCAATTCGAGGAAATACAGTATATCATGGACAACTTTATTTCAGATGGCGAGACTGGACGAGGTATCCAAGCCACGAATCCCCTACCCTTACGACATGGTGTGGCGAGGTAACAAGATCCGAAAGAACCCCTTTATGCCAGACTTTACCGTTACCAGTGTTTAGGGCTTCCACGGGTTCTCGAGTACTCGAGTACGAGTCGGGTTCTCGTGGACTCGATAAATGATCACATTAATTTCACATTAATTTTAGTCACGTTGTGCAAATTATATACATTGAACATGTCGTGCCTGAACAGATTTAACAACAACCGCAGTGGACCCCGTATGTCGTGGTACCTGAGGGACAAGTTATAAACCATGTTACAAGTGAACAGTGACACCAGCCTTGGTCACATCGGCTACTTTCATAATAATACAGTCACAAAGTTCACTTAAAATCGTGCAAAGCAACAAAATAAAACATTGAATTGATGATTTCAGATGAAATTTATAGCAACAAATGTTAATAAATATGAAGCTTATATGGTCAGTTGGTCGATATACTGATGTTAAAAATTAAACTAATGTTTATTAACGGTATGTTGGTCGAGTCTACAAGCGACAGTAGACCGGTTTCATATCTAATACTGAATGTTACGCTTTTTCATAAGATAAAATATATGTATTCTGTTAATATTTCAGTATATTTGTGAAATATAAAGGCAATATCGAAATCTTATATCACTACAGAATAATAATAATGACACCGACATATGAGGTAAAATACTCCATGTCATGTCAAGTCAAATCACCAGGGGCACAACTAATCAAAATGCGAGCATTTTGCTTGGACATAACTCAATCCAAATATGGAATATGAAACGGATTACAGATCTAAAAGGAATGTAAATCTATACGCGGTCCATTTATTAGTAGGGATGTGAATTTGTTTACGATGTTGACATTGAATAAATAGTACTGTATCATTCTAAACCTATGTACAAGTAAGATACTATTTTTATTATACATTTTGTTTGTTTATTAGGTCTTAACTATTAATATTAATTATCTAAATCTGCACCAATTTCTACTTTTATACTTGCTACCCTTCATGAAATGATCAAGACCATTCTTTGTTTATATAAATGGCGACCATAGTCTTATACACTGCATTCATTTTCAAGATTATCGATTATGGTTTCAAATAAGAACAATGACACTGTCAAACATTTGTTCTACAGTAGGCCTACTCTTTTCTGCCATCTGTATACTGTATGCCTTTGTCACTGAAAGCGAACATAAGTAAATATTATTTTAATGGAATTTTGCTTCTCTGTCATCTGCATGTCTTTATCACTGAGACGTAGGCCTACAGAAGATAAATAAGCCTTATTATATTTATTTATTTGAACGTGAAATGCTGTTAGATTCATCAACTGTAGTGCTGAACGTTGTATGGGTACTGATTATTTTGGGGGACATATGCCCATATTGTATCACGAAATGGGTAGTAGTTCGTGGTATATCTGGGTTCCACTGTATGCATAATCAAAAACCTCAAAGACTAACAAAATGTTATTGTGACATGCTGCCACTTAGCTGAAAAGTATTAATTTCGAGTACTCGAGTCCGAGTCGAGTCCAACCCCTCGAATACTCAATATGTTGGACCCGTGGAAGCCCTACCAGTGTTGTCTGATATTGTTCTTTTGGTTTAAACATATTTTATTTCATAAAATGAAATCTGGATTGGTGAACAAGCCATAAGGCTTATTTGAACGCTTGTTCCTTCGCTCTGTTCTTGGTAAAGCCCCAGTGTAAATGTTATAATATGTACATGTAACCTTAGTGACAAAGTATGCAATTATTTAATTTCATCCATTTACAACTCAGCCAAGGTCAGCAAACCTATACACCTATATAGTATACAGTGGTATAAACATACATCTACATAGGTGGAAACATCACTTTGGACTTCATTTTATAAGTGTTCAAACTGGTCAGGTTTTCTCGGAAAGTATATAAAACCTAGGTAAATGGAATCACTCGTCTACTCCTGACCGATCATTATCAAGTACGAAAACCAGTTCCGAAATATATTTCTATACGGAGTTATGGCCCATGAAAGTGAAATTTAAGTTAGTTCTAAAACCACTGTGATGCTACAATGAGGACAAGTTTTCTCAGAAACTATCAAGGTGAATGAAATTTAGTATGCATGTATTCCTGATAATACTCTTCATCAAGTTTGAAAGCCAAGGCAAATGTTCCTTTTTGAGAGGTTTATGTTTGCTTGTGTGTTTGTCTCTATCCATTCCTTAACTTTATTCCAACTTAATGGAGGACCAACGCTTATTCAAGGCACTTTTTGGAAGTCCAACATTTATTCAAGGCCCTTAACGGAGGACCAACGCTTATTCAAGGTACTTATTGGAGGTCCGACACTTATTAAAGGCACTTAACGGAGGACGAACAGATTTTGTCTCATAATCTCTGTTATATTTAGACAACTTTCTCGTCATTGGAAATTAGATTCCAATCAGTAATGCAGTTGTAAAGGTGACATTTGCGAATGACACGTCAAAATGTTATTTTTGGAAACACAAACGTAGTATAATGTTTTCTTGCTAAATCGTTAATGTATTTTCCGCAATGTATGTTATTTGAATTTGTGAACAGTTGACCATAAACATGATGATAAATAAAGACGATCAAATTAGAAATAAAACAGAAACAGTTTATTTGTAAAATTTTAAATCAAACATATTCGAAGGACATATATGCTAATTAGAAAGACCCTTAACAGTCAAAAACTAAGACCTTAGAAGTAGCTTGGTCAAAATAGTCAATGTAAAATGGGATTCTTTAGATAGAAAACAATGATAAAGTATGGGGTATCCTTTTCCGCAGTTGCAGACTTTGCTAGAACCGTAAAATACGGTCATTTGGAAAATTGATTAAGTAAGATGAACTGACGGAGGGAATGGACATTTGTTTGAGTCCAACACTAATTGAGGCCCAACACTTGATACTTATTGGATGGCCGACACTTGTGGAAGGGCCAACATTTATTGGAGGAATGACACATATTGGAGGCACTAATTCAAGGCCTGAAGGCAAACCACTTGATGTATGCCAGTTGTTTTTAGAGGCTCAGCAATTATCGATTTACCGTATTTTCTCTAATTGGTCAAACCTAAACCAAAAATAAGGGCCGGGACTCCAATAAGTACCGAAGTGCAATAACTCTTAAATGTAGAGAAAGGCAGTTCTAACACTTACTGTGTTAGCCTTTGAATGTTTCAAGAGGTTTTTTATGATTGTTAAGCCATGCACTTATCATAAGCATTTTCATCTTGAATTTTGTACTCCAGTTTTGGCCTATTTTTCAATCTTTTGATTAGATTTTAAATCTGCCCAAAGAAATGTATAATTACCCGAAGAAAAAGTCTCCAGCATCCACAACAGCTTTCCATGAAGGCGTTGAGATTAATTTATAGAAAGGCAGCGAAAACTTGAGCTTTGTTCCATGCTTGAAAATGTTGTGATTTGCATCAATCATCTGTTCCGCTTCTTTTGCGGAATCATCAAGGAAACCGATACGCTTCTCGAAACATGTCATCGCTGATGCTGAAAGATTCATAGTTTAAATATTTTTCAACATTGATAATTTTGTTACCACACAATCTTTAGCCATTAATTTATCGAAGTATCCACATTTTTTATTTTGTGCATTACTTGAAATGAGAAACAATGGTTCTATAGCTCATTAGAATTTAGTTGTCAGAGGGTTCACAATCACAATTAATAATCCCAATTGGCCAAAGGATCCGTCCACAAGATCTCAGTTTTTATAACTATTGATGCTGAAAGGAGTTGATAATAGATTTATAGGGTGCATCTATGAGGCACCAGTTCTAAAATTTACACCACGGGGCAAATGAAATGATACCAAATTTTCAACAGAGTCAAATAAAAAAATATTTCTGCCAGCTAAATTCGATTTTGAATGTCTGTAAACTATATATGTTAACTATAACAGTTCAGAGCAAAACTATACTTTATTCGAAAAAACACTGGGGTGCAGTGATTCCAGTGAACTTCATTTTTAGATTACAAGGCAAAACAAACTTATTTAGTTGGTTTAGGGAGTCTCCTACAATGATTTTGACCAATTTGGAAATAGTAAATGTTACACAGAATCCCTACCGGCATGAAACGGTTCACAACTACATTAGATGAACTGCTGAATTTTTCTTTGGTTTCAGTGCACCGTGCATCGAAGTATATTTTCAGTTTGTACCGTATACTATATTTTATGTTTTTAATTTCATTGTTATTTAAATGTTCATTTTTTTTTAAATTTTACCCTCATTTAGTTTGTTGCATTCTTTGTTCTGAAAGTAACCGAAAATGTACCAAACCAAGGCTTCTCCACCACAATACATGCTAATCCAAAGTTTAAAGCATTGTTTCACCCCTAATCTCTACAAAATATGTTTTGGCCAGTTTTTATCCGGTAAAATTTATTATTTTTTAAAATCAATTCTTTGGCTGTTTCGCTTATCTGAACTTTTTTTTACCTACACTAGAGTAAATTTGCTTCTTTTAGCCTTCTGACTTTAGACATTTTGCACCAGAAAATCAATAAACAAAGTTATAAATGTTGCCTGGTCTAATTTATATAAAAAAAACAAGCTTACATTCAATGGACCACTTGCAAGTCTCTCTGTAGAGAGTAGCCACTTCTCCCTCGGAGTCGCGCATGTTCGATATCTTCGACACAAACTCGTCAGCGATCTGGTTAACATGCGGCAGAAAGACTGTCACTTCTTTGGGTTTCATCATCATCTGCTGAACCGCACTTCGTATTCGATACCATTCCTCTCCGTTACTGTTCAATAAAAACGAAATATGACATCGTTAAGGGATACAAGTTGAAAAATAGTGCATCTTCTGGGATAAAAATTTACATACAAATCATTCAGAGGTTTCATCTCCTCGGCTTGTGGAGAGGAATCTATAGAACTAGTTTGTATTCTGGAAGATGCATTATCTTAAAGATTTTTAAATTTCTTGCAACAGGGTCGATTTTAATCAGATTGAGTAATTCTTTATCTTTCTCACACATCAAATGAACACAAATTAATCTCCATACAGAAAAGAAAAGATAATGCTGAAGTCATATTGTATTTGATAGTATGCTTTAGGTGTCACTCGTATGTTTGAAAGAGGTGAAGGAGGAGGTGGGCGACCAAAATCCAATAAATTTAATGGAGAAGTTGAAAAAATGAAAAATTCACTGTTCACTTGACAGATGATGATCGAACCAACGGAAAAGGAAACTATTAGATGATTCAATATTAAAGGGCAAAGCTTACAGCGTATTATTTATATAAAACGCCAAGTCAAATGTACTAAATTGTTACTATATTTCAATTTCTTTAGATATCCCGCTGACAAGCTATACATGTACATTAACATGTAGAAAAATTCAAAGTTCCGCAGTGACCTTGAACATAATGTCAAGGTCCCCAAAATCTAATCAGCTCTTTGTCGTTCCTTGGAGAAGCCATATGTAAGATATGAAGAGAATCCAGTGAATGGTTCTTGAGATATCCCGCTTACAAGGGTAAACTGACAAAGGCTCGTCACAAACCTCTGTAGGAACATAACTCTTCTCATGATGAACCCATATGGAAAATATGAAAAGAATCCAGTGAATAGTATGAGTTATTTCATTTCGTACGGAAGGACGCAGACGAATACTATATACAAATCATAACTTTATGTCAGTTAACCATTAAAAACTAGATGAGCGTTTGTGGGACACAGCAAAAGCAGAGCAGCCCCGAAACTTAGGGTCTCGTCTTTCCCTGTGCCGCCTTCTCGTCAGCATCAATAAAATGGGATTTTTTTTTTTAACTTTTTGTTTCATTATTTGAGTTGTTACTAACAAGTTGATTCATCACTGGGGTCACTTTTCACAAGTTTGTTCTTAAAACCTATTTCTGATTTCAAAATTGGATCAAAGGAACCAATATCTCATGACCTTGAATTTTGACCTTCAAGGTCACACAATCGATAATCACTTTACATTGTGTATAACAATCATGTAATGATTCAAAGTGTAAATAGTTGAAATAAGACATTTTCGCAAAAGCATGCTTAAGTCGGGCCCTCGCTGTGACCTTGACCTTTGACGGATGTTAGCGAAAACCTTTTCAAATCTTGGCCTTGCTCCATGGTTGATATACACCAATTAAGAGCCTGATAGCACAAATATCTTTTAAGTTACCGTGTTTACAAGTTTTTTTTTAGCGATTTCAAAACTCATGACCTTGACCTTTGACCTTGAATGTGAACATGTACAAAAATTCCCCAGGGGTATAAGTAAGAAGTTATGTATATGAGTTCTCAAAACCTTCTAGAAAAAAAGTTATAGCCAATACAAAACGCGGCGGCGGTGGCGGCGGCGGTGGCGGCGGTGGCGGCGGTGGTGGCGGCGGCGGCGGCGGCGGCGGCGACGACGGAAACTGCGAAAAAAACTGATAGCAGTCCCGACTGAGTCAGAGTCGGGACTGCTTATAATAAAGATCATGCAGTTAGATACCTGTATTTTTTATATTTTATTATGAATTTGGGCCAGTTTAAAAGATTCCTACGTATTTCCAAGACCAGGTGACATCTCTCTGTTCTTGCGAAACATCTTGGTCGTCTCGAGTAGGGGCGGTGTGAATGGAACCTTCCCTTCATGTTGGTACAGCGTCTTGACGTCCTCTGGATCGAATACATGCACCGCCGTGTCTCCTGCTATAGTCTGCTTCACCACACCACCGTACTCTTCGTTTAGCTTCAGTAGACTGTCTTGGTACCTCTCTATGTTACTAAATCGACCTGTGGAATTTAAAACAATTAGGATGTTTTAGATGGTGTAAGGCAGTGGTGTTTTTTCGGGGTGGGGAGTTCACTCATTGAAAAGTGTCCACCAAATTTTCATGCACAGATTTTCGAAAGTGGATGGTTTGAACCCCCTGAAGCTCTAGAAAGCTGAAATGTTGTGTACATACTCCTTGGCCAATGGGGATTCTTAATTGTAGATTTCGTGACCCTGTGACCTCAAATGTTGGTCAGAGGGGTCATGGCCTAAAAACCTATGTCCATCTTCTCAAGTACCAAAAAAGTGAAACTTTGGCCAAATGTGGGTCACAGAGGTCACAATCTGAAAAATTATTATTTGTTTTTTAACAAGCGGAGACTTTTCCATCACCAAATACATAGTGTTATTTTATTTGTTCGGATTACAATTGTCATAAGTTTCATTACAAGGTACAGATTTTAATATTCATCTTGAGTGCAAAACGTTAAAATTAAATGAAAGTGTGTATTGTTTTTTGTATAAACTGGCGATATTGACAATGGCCATCCAGTCAATTGTATTGCTTTTTACATTTCAGCGTGTTGCACTGAAGTTGCACGTGCACGTATCCTCGGTTACCAGGGTTTTATAAATGCTCCGTTACTCTCTACTATATCACGACACCGACCCGCATAGTCTGCATGTCATATCATAAGCCCATTAGATGATGAGCTAAAGATTGAAAATATAAATCAGATTTATATAATTCAGATTAATGTATAGAAGTACCCACCAATTCTGTAGCTGAAGAATGAACCAAAATATGGCAGTCCCTTAGGTCCGGGAATCTCTTTGAATGGTTTCACAGATCTATTGGTTTCAGTAAGTTCTATACTACTGGTCCCGATCAAGGATTTCGTGGATTTCTGCAAGCTCTTTGAAGTATTTCCATCTGGCCTGTCTCCGTATCTGCTCCAGGCACACACAGAGCACTGACTAGAATGTAACAAAGTTAGAGGGGTTAGATACCGTGCACACTTGGTCATCATGTTGACTGTTGTTGTTCCGACGTTCCTTGAGTCTGAGACTGTTGGCCTACGTGGCGCCTTTCCTTGGTCAAGACCACTCGGCACTCGCTTTCACGTCAGTTCAAACCACGGTCAAGTCTGTGTTCAAACAAAAGCACTTATTAAATCTTGAATAACACCAAGCCCGGCGAATATGTCCATTTCGGCCGCCACTACATCCGACAAGTATTTGCCTAGTTGATATTTAACCTGTTTCGTCCGCCATGTCCGCTGACACTTTGTCAAAAAAAGTATCTTAACATCTACAACGAATATAAACTAGCAGATCGTAAATATATATGGTTTGAATATATGTATTGCCAGTATAATACAGACATGGATCGGTAAACAAGCCAATGGCTTATATTAATGCGTCCTCCATAAGGTAAACAAAATGTATGCGACGTACATTTCATCTTGTAATTACAAAAGTGCATATAATGAAGTGTTTCTAATGGCAGTATAATTAGGACATACAGAGAGATAATGAATGGTGTCATCATATGCAGCACAACAACTACATGATGGATTTTCTTATATGAATCTTTATGACAATTTAAATCAGGAATTTCTAAAGTTATACGGGTTTGTCTCAGAAACAGATGTTGGCACGAGGCTGTTTAAGTACTCTGGTGTTTTCTTGTATATAATTATTTTAAAAATAGAGTCTTCTTTCTACAAGGGGAAGGAAATTATGATGCCTGAGTTATTGTACAATTATCCCAAATACAGCTACAATAAACAAATAATGGCAGAATAAATGATTTATATATGGTTAATAGTCTTTTTCTTGATAAACGGTATGTAAAACTTCTTAGACAATTTATCATACGTGAAACTTTATCAGATATAGAATTTATCTGCACATTCCAATTGGCATCTTTTTATAACCAGAGGTCTAAATGTTTATGTTCAGAAACTTCATTTACATGAGTACCTTGCATTGATAATCTTGGAATAGGATCTATTGAACGTCTTTTACTAAACTGTATAGTTTCAGTCTTCGAAGAATTAAATTTCACCTGCTATTCTGAGCCCAATGAGAAATCAATTCTAAATCATTATTAAGACGCATTACGTCTTGAATAGAATCGTCTTTTATAACGTAAAGTGAAGTATCACCTGCAAAAAGTCTTACATTACAGTCTATATTGCCTACACGATAGTTTATATAAACAAGTTGAAGAAATAATAATGGCATATGCTATCTGTTTTAATATGTATTTGACTGCATGTTGTTGATATGCTGTGTGACATAATTTTCTTCTTCTTCTTCTACTTCTTCTTATTCTTTTTCTTAATTATTATTATTAAGTGGCGGTCGAACCGAGTTAGTTGAGCGGCCAGACTGGGTTTATTCCTACTATGCACAGCATAGACTGGGTTACACATATCTTACAATGCCATATTCAAATGTTAGGGTTAATTCGAAGAGAAAAAGTTCAATCGTCACTTCACCTCTTTGCTTCACTATATCATAGACCCAAAGCTGGGGTTCAAATTGTTCAATAAACTCTTAAGTCCATCATTACTTAAATGATGATGATGTAATGGCTTCGCCAAAATAGGCTATTTGACACCCACAATTTTAATAAAAGAAATTGTTAGTCCAATATAACTTATTAAGCCGGCGTTGAGCTTCACTTTTGAGTGTCAGCACAGAACAGAACAGACATTTTATTCTCAAAAATCACACATAGTGACACAGAGAACATACAGCATTTACAAAGATATTAAAACATTGTGCAAATACCAGTTTTAATAAATTTGACAACTTTTTAGTTAATTGGTGAATAAACACATTTAGTGCTGGGCAGTAAGTAAAAAATGGACTTCATCACAAACAGGTGTACTAAAGTGGCAGGTTCTATTATACCTTTCAATGCCGATCAACGTCCTGTTTCAACAGGGAGTCTTTATAGTAAGGTTATTATTGTTATATATAAGGTTACAGTGTTGTGTCAGTGTTGGCGGTTTCGATAATGATTATTTCTAGAAATAGTGGGGCATTTTTGGTGGTAACGAAATTCAAGAGGATATTCCTGTTTACACATATATGTTCTTAATACATGATTAAAACACAGTCAAACTTAAATATATTAATGAAGATAATATTTCGATGACTTTATATTTCACGACTTGATAAACTCAAGCGCACATTTGTTGAAAATTAAAACAATGAGAATTGAAGCCAATCATCGGCGCTGCGAGTGGGGAAAACTTCGCTACAGCATAACAGCAAATTGTTTGTTGGTTATATGACCTGTTATGTGTTACTGTGTGAATGCTCTAACAGTATATGTCTTTTATTATTAAAAAGTTGCAGGTACAATAAAGCGTGTTTTTCACGAAAGGCAAAAAACAAGATGACGACAGAACCCTCCCTTTATAAATTGTCTAATGTCTTATTAGCTTGTGACTGATGATCTTACGAGTAAAATCCTAAAATGAGCAAGACAGAAACTTCATATAATTGTCTTACGTCTTCTTAGCAGGTCATATATGACATTCAATGAGAACAATTGGAAAACTCTAAAGAAAGATATATAAAAGCCTTCTGCTAGAGCAGGTCATTGACGACCTGATTCGTACCGGCGAGTCATGGAGAGCTTCACGTGAACCTCTGTTGTCTGAGATGGGGTGTTTCTCTCGGTGCACAAATTTATAACTAATCAGTGTTAAACAGTAACATAATAATACAGTGCGTAGTAGTGATAGGAATTAATGTTACCATTGAGAGGAGGGTTCTGTATATTTAAAATGTAAGTTCAAATGTGGCATGTTGTTACAGGCATTTAAGAACAGAACTCTTGAGTGTTTGCTGTCAAAGAGGAAATGTTTTGAATACATGTGAAGGCTAGGTATACACAGTAAGGTGAAGTTTTATCTCCAATGTTATTTCATTGTACTCATTGATTTTGAGGTCTCGTTTTTGGAAGATATAAGCATTCCTTATAAATATAAATATAAATCTCTCAGAATGTGTTTGTTGATGTCCGCTTATACATCCAGAGTCAGTAGATTCTTTGTAGAGTTATTCTAATCGGAGGGGATTATAGACGTTAATATTGCTCAGACTAAAATATGCTGTTTCAGAAAAGATGGTAAACGTAGGTTATCGGAACGTTTGTGTTACAATAATTGTGAAATTGAGGTTGTTGATAGTTGATATATTTGGAAGTGGTCTTTAATTATAATGATAACTTACAAAGGTTCAATTACAGCCTGCAGATCAAGGCAGGAATAACCATCTATAACCGTCAAATTCAAGGACACCATTTTTTTAAATAAAAGGCCGAAATTACAAGTTTCAAAGGTGTTATTAGATTCAACTTTTTAAAAGTTGTAATAAACATTTTGAATGTTGTATTCACGTTTCAAAAGTTGTAATTACAACTTGTAACGGTGTAGGTACAAGTTTTGAAGGTGTAAGTACATGTTTAGAATGTGTAAGTACAAGTTTAGAATGTGTAAGTAAAAGTTTTGAATGTGAAAGTACAAGTTTAGAATGCTGTGTATTCAAGCTTTTATTTTCGATCACAACAAAAGGTATGTTTACAACTTGTCAAGATACAACCTTCAACAGTTATCATTACAACTTGTCAAGATACAACCTTCAACAGTTATCATTACAACTTGTCAAGATACAACCTTCAACAGTTATCATTACAACTTGTCAAGATACAACCTTCAACAGTTATCATTACAACTTGTCAAGATACAACCTTCAACAGTTATCAGTACAACTTGTCAAGATACAACCTTCAACAGTTATCATTACAACTTGTCAAGATACAACCTACAACAATTATCATTACAACTTGTCAAGATATAACCTTCAACAGTTATCATTACAACTTGTCAAGATACAACCTTCAACAGTTATCATTACAACTTGTCAAGATACAACCTACAACAATTATCATTACAACTTGTCAAGATACAACCTACAACAATTATCATTACAACTTGTCAAGATACAACCTTCAACAGTTATCATTACAACTTGTCAAGATACAACCTACAACAATTATCATTACAACTTGTCAAAACAAAACATTCAACAATTATCATTACAACTTGTCAATATACAACCTTCAACAGTTATCATTACACTTACATTTGTCACAAAATCTACGTTTTGGGGGTCACAAGGTCACCAAATCTACAATTCAGAATACCCATTGGCCAAGGAGTCTGTACATAATATTTCATGTTCCTGGAGCTTTTGGTACAGGGGAAGAGGATAAAAATAGGTTTTTAAGGTTATGACCCCTGTAACCCTAATTGGAGGTCATGGGGTCACGAAATCTACATTTCAGAATCCCCGTTGGCCAAGGAGTCTGCACATAAAATTTCAGCTCTTTAGAGTTGTTGGTTCTGGAGAAGAAGTCGAAAAAGCGAAAATTTACAGATGGATGGACGGACGGACGGATGGCCTGATGAGCTAAAATTGGACATAAAAACTGGATAACAGTCGTAAAATAACTTTTATTTACGACCGGATTTGGAAATATTTGCCACACCCAGGCACATCGAATGTATCCGGAATTCATGAAATCCTTTACTCAAAGACAAAGACAAAGATATCTTTTTGCAAACTTGGCACTTACCTAATTTTCAAAAGCGATATCAATACAGAATTATATCTAACTTGTTTGAATGTTACAAAGTATAGAATAAGTCTAGCACGATTTCGTGCTATCATTGTGTTATCATTATCCCCAGTGATTTTCATTTTGCATATGCAACAAGTTAAATTCTTTTAAAATAAATTGCATGGCAAAACATGCAACTAACAAAAACTGTTTGTAAATATTTGTAAAGTTGTAAATATCGTTCAGGCGAGAGGAAAGATTTGCAGTTTAATGAAGATATTTCACTTTTCAAACACACTCACATTATCTATATAAAATATCAGTTTAATTACCAATGCTTTAAACACCTAAGTATTTCTTCGTTAAGTTTGCATTCGACACACATACATCATCCAATACGTTATGGTAGTTAGAACACAATTATAAATAATTCATAGGATGAATTATTGCAATTATGTTGTCATCAAGATAGAGTATTTATCCAGACTGTCTCCCTTGTTGTGTGGATTACCTCCCTTGTTCCAACCAGGGACTCTCTACTCGACTCCGTGTCCCTGCTCCAACCAACGTAGTAGTAGTAGGAGTAGTAGTAGGAGTAGTAGTAGTAGTAGGAGTAGTAGAAGTAGTAGTAGTAGTAGTAGTAGTAGGAGGAGGAGTAGTAGTAGTAGTAGTACTAGTAGTAGTAGTAGTAGTAGGAGTAGTAGTAGGAGTAGTAGGAGTAGTAGTAGTAGTAGTAGTAGTAGTAGGAGTAGTAGTAGTAGGAGTAGTAGGAGTAGGAGTAGGAGTAAAACTAGCTGTGTATTGTTATACGCCACATAAGTCGTATAACATTACAGCTTTATTGTGCTCCAACAAATCTTCGTGACAATCGATTAAGGATTTAAATTTTCTGCTATAAGAGAAATCCAGGTCTATTTTTTTTATAAATTTATTAACCATAGAACTCCGTTTGAATATACCAATACTTAATTGTTTTATATTTTGAAATAGACGTCTTTATTCTAACTGTACCAACGTGTGCCCAATGTCGAGTTTATATTTATATCCAAGTACGAGTGTTTATTTGATGAACCTAAAACTAACTAAAAAGTGTTGCATAAATTATTTAAGAAATGAGTTCTGTTTGGATACTTTCGATACAGGGGATACATAGGCATTTTCTGAAGGTTTTGGAATTGTGACACAGTTATCATATCATTTCACTGCATGTATATTTTATTTTAAGCTTTATCACACATATTATAGTCATGTTTGTGTTACTGTTTTCTGAAAATTATATACATATACCGGTGGAATTTGAACCAACTATTTAAAAACAAACAAACAGAAGATAGTGCCTAAAAGCCCAACTTGACATTTTACAAAATTAAAACATTACATCACCCTACACAAACCATGTGTATTACCTTATCAGAATTATAAATATTAAGTATCATTATTTTAGTCTAAACTAGGAGAAAATCAGAAATAATTTATCTCAGATATAATCCTTGTTCACGGATACCAATAGGTCCAACTGAGCCCTGAACGAACCTGCGTTCAGTAACACGAAATTTCCCGGGATGTTCGCGAGCGCTCGCGAACACTCAATGTTATAAGCAGGATGCCCGCCGCGATCAATGTGTTACTGAACGCAGGGCTGTCCTGCGTTCAGTAACACTTTGTTCGCGGCGGGCATCCTGCTTTTAACATTGGGTGTTCGCGAACGCTCGCGAACATCCCGGGAAATTTCGTGTTACTGAACGCAGGGCAGGTTAGTAATGAATTCTTGCACGTGCAGCTCGTGAAGCGCATGCATTTAAAAAAAGGGAATGCGGTGTTCGCGGGCCAGACCAGTTGGTAGGCACGGCGTTTTCGTAGGCAGCATGGACTCGTCGCCTATGAATTCGTAGGCGGATCAAAATAACTGTTCATGAAGTGATATTCTAACTACATTTGAGGTTGGTATTATTTCATTTAAATGAAAAAAGTAGGTCATTAATTGTAGTCTACTGTCCGTGTAGAGACGAAAACAAAAAGTGAGTATTTTGTATTTATTTATTTAGTTTGAAGTTGTGCAAAGAAATATTCCACACATTACATTCGATATATTGTTATATTTGAGGCTAGGTAACAACCTTTTGACTGATATATGTCTCGTGATTTCGCTGCTACCGTATTCCCTCGAATCGGGGACCTTATATAGGAACTTCTGATTCTGTTTCAGTCATGGCATGAGCAATTCCAAGACTAGTCCAGCATGCTAGACGTCTTCCTACGTTGGGTGCGCAGTCATCGCACATAAACCGACGTTTAGATTATATGAAGTATTCCAAGACATGTTGGCAAAATATTTATCAGATATAATTCCTCCAGTCTGAAAAGCTTTAGAAAGCTGAAATGTTGAGTACACACTCCTTAGACAGTGGGGATTCTAAATTGTAGATTTGATGATTCTATGACCCCGGCTTTTAGCCTGTCCCTCACCACAGGCTGGGGAGTAGTCCAGCATATAACTAAACTATAATTTCGCACAGGTGCTACATATGATGAAGGCCTTGGCCGTATACGAGTTTATATTAGATGAACTAGCTGGGGAGGAAATATGGATATGGGTACATAGCATGTTATATATTATACCCATATCCATATTTCCTCCCCAGCATGTGTCCCTCACTGAGACTGATTAATATTGACATCAGTCAGATCAAACAAATTCCCATGCTTGACACTAAATGTTGTAGTCTTGGAGATAGTTTTTTGCTACAAAATTCTAAATTTGAAAAAAGTTAAAATAAAATATAAAGGAGCCTTCAACTATGTATACATACACTACAGTGTACATTAAACGAATTGTAAAATGTACTCAAGGTAGTCTTGATTGATATTTTTGTAGCTGGCATAAATTATTGAATTATTTTACATCAAGAGTGAGACAATCTGTCAATTTATAAAGGTGTGACATACCAGTAACAGTTCCTCGCAATCAAACAAAGTGTTGCTTAACATTTGTTCATCTTCCATTAACTTTTACTTGCAATAACAATGCAAGTTCCAGAAATATTCAATTTGATTATCCAAAATAATATGCTAAGGATGAATGTATTTGGAAGCTTTTTATACAAATAATCAGTATATACTGAGGGTATTACTCATTTGTAAAATAGATTTTTATTGTTAACATAAATCATCATGAGTCATTTATATTTAATTATTTTATTTTTATTTCAATACGTAAAAAAAGTACCAGTATAAGTGTGGAATGCAGATGTGTGTGATTTCTTAGAGTGATGAAGTCGTATCAGGAAAACATAATTTTAAATTGGTACATGTCAAGAAATACTTCCCTTGGTTATAATGAATGAGGTCTTCCAAGAAATATATTTTATGTCAGTATAATTCATCATGATTAAAAATAAAGAAATTATGGTTCTTCAGATGAGAGCTGAGATACAAAATTATTATGTGTGTGTTTTTATTTTTTATTTTCATTTATTCATAATCATTATAAAAAATGCAATCTTAGCCATATATTCATGATTTTACATTATTGACATGATAATTTAATGTAGGTAAAATACTTTACATTTCCTTGGTTTTGTCAGATTCAATTATTTTGCAAATAAATTTAAGAGTATCCTTTTGAACCGTCATGTAATATTATTCCTTTAATTGTTACCAGTACCACCTGGTTGTTAAAGGCGCTGTAGCACGTTTTTTGCATATTATGTTTTCTCAAACACATTAAATTGGCTCCTCGATGGGAAATTGACTTGTTTTATTGATTTAGGAGTATTGTTAGCCATTGGTAACACTTATTTATATTTTTGTGAGAACTCTTATTTCAGTAAGAAAATCATGCTACAACGCCTTTAAATGATCAATGAATATGCAGGAGTGGGGTAGGAAGTTGGATAGGAGTGGGGGTGGGGGTGGGGGTGTGGTTCGGGTTGTAGCACTGTTGGGAGTTGGGGGTGGAAATTTCGCCCAATGCTTTTGAGATTTGTAATTTGATTTGACTTGTATTCGCTTCTTATAAAGGAATGAAGTTAAATAAGTAGAGAGATTATGATAAAAACTATCGAAATATTTATGTTGTTATTTAATAATATTATATAGGACCAGCATATGAAATAATGCACGTCCGACATTGGATCCTGGTAGCTTTTGTTCCAGTCTGGTAACTTTTTCAGGCTTTTCTTTAATTCTATCTTATATATTGAGAAAATCACACTGGCTCACAGGGTGACACAGACAAGCTTATTTCATACACTGACAGCAGGGAATTAATATTGACTAAATGATTAACTGAATAAATTGTTTAAGGTTAATTATTCAAATTTTAGTACTAAGTAAGTTTTCTCTCACAAATGAGGAGACAAGAAATTAATAAGTCCAAGCCTTAGTATTTATTTGGTTGTAAAGTTGTAAATACATGAGTGCCTTATATTTAAATATACAAATTGCATAACTCATGCAATTGGCCAAAGAGTATTCTAACGTCAATATGTGAATTGATTAGTAAGTTCGAACAGAGCATTTACAGGTTATATATGAAATAGGAATGTGCAAATATTATGACTTGCAATCTGCAAATCTGTTTTCCTGTACTAATAATATAACAGTTCTATAACTTTCATATCATAGATCACTTTTGTAACATGTATCTGTTTATGACTTTATTTATGATGGTTTTTGTTTTGTAATTTTTTACATCAAAATTGTCATTTCTTTCACAAATTCCTTCCAAACCAGAGATTATAGAAGAGTTACCTCCCTTGGTGTGTTCATTTCACATAAACGGCCAGGCAAAAGAAAGTAAACCTCTGTCTCTGAGTTAGTTTCAATTAATACAATCTTTCAAAAGAAGTCAGATGCATTTGACTATGGCAAAATACAATAATACTTATCTTCAGTAGTTTGAATGAATTAATTCGTGACTATTGTTTAAATTTTAATCAAAATATCTTTGTTTAATGAAGACGGCATTCTGGAAACCAGGGGTATTTTGTTTCGCTTGCTTCACTTTGAAATGTTACCCCTGGAGTTAAAGGTGGCAAAAGGCTTGATGCGCTGAGTTCACAACAAATTGGAAAGTCCCTTTTGCTAATTATAGCACACCAATGGCGAACCGTGTTTCTAAATTCCTTGGCGTAACCAAATAAGGAGGTAAATTGTGATTTAAACATTGGCCTTGAAGCGGAGTGTTAGTGTCGGACATGCTTGACGAAACAGTCGAATTTCGTCCTAATTGACTCATATTGTATTTTATACTCCTGGCATTGAAAGAGTGACATTTGTTCATATAAATTCTACAGACCATACTGTCCACTTGTTCAAATGAGAACATTGAAATGGCATGAGATTTAAAGGGGCCGTTCTGTCGACAAAATCCGCCATATTGGATTTTGTGCATTATGTGAAATGAAAAAATGCTATATTTTACCTAATTTTACAATATTTTAATGATAAAAGATATACACTGATAGAAAGTTCACATAGTAACACATAGCGTGTCATAAAACTAATAAAATATTTGCTGTTATGCCGTAGCAAACTTTTCCCCACTCGCAGCGCCAATGAATGGCTTCCGTTCTCATTGTTTTTATTAGTTGTGAAATATAAATTCATCAAAATATTAGCTTTATTAATATCTTTTAACTTGACTGTGTTTTAATCATTTATTAGTAGCATATTTGTGTAAACGGGGAAATCCTCTCGAATTTCGTTTCCACAAAAAGTACCCCGATAGAACCCTCCTTTCAACGAGCGCTTTCCACGGAGCTGATTTCACACACTGTTAAAATGTAAGAAGCATTTTTTATCGTGTACTGACAATGACAAACATCCTTGCATTTTAAAATCATTTGCAGACATTAATGATACATCATCAAACATAAATTTAACGTAATAACATGATAGACTTTGGACAACATAGTGTGTTGTTATAGATTGCCAACACATTTATAATACATATATGCAATATATAATATACACTGAAAAGGTGAAATAATGCAATAATGTACTGAACATGAAGCCTCGGGGTCATAACAAACGGCAGTCATTGTTGCCCACGTAAACTCCAAGGGAAGGTAAAGCGCTGATTGGATCTATAGAAAAGCCATAGACTTTTCTGTGATTGGTAGTTATATTTAACGCGCATTGAGCCTTTTGCCACCTAAAACTTCACGGGTTAGGTTTCAAAGTGAAGCGAGCGGAACAAAGTACCCCTGGTTTCCAGCATGTGAAGACAGTGGTAAGAAATGAAATTTACACCAACATGACCCCTACAATTTTTAAAATGTCGTAAATCAGGCCTATTTATTAATTTCCACATAGAATAAGACTTATATGTCGATGAACAGTTGTGCTTTATCCAAAATTATTTTATAATATCTTTTAAATTTTAATCATTGAGCGCTCAATTCGCTCAATTGAACGATTATAATCGCTCAATGTTATGGAACAGACGGCAGGTGCTGCAAGAATTGTGCCGATAAAAGTTTTTCTCTGAAGTAAACATAATAAATATAACTATTCTTCGATATAAAATAAAGCAGATATTTTTTGTTAAAGGCAATATGTCAGAAAAAAATCCATTTTGAATATATTGATTCATAATTTCTAACAAGCAAAATACCAACTTTTTTAAATGACATATCTTAATATAGCATTGGACAGAAGAATTATTTTATGCCGCCTTCGACTGAAATTGTAATGATTACATGATGCTACATTTTCAACTCAAACTATACATCAAATGTGTTTTTTTCCCCCGTTTTTAAAGGAAATGATTGTTTGACCATTCATTTGGATAAGATTTGTATGGAAATAAGACCTCTGTTGATAGTAACAGATTAGAGTCAATAGGCATGTATGGTTTTCTTACACTCTTAGCCTACTTTTTGCATGTAAATTGAGGTGAGGTGAGGTGAGTAAAGCAGCTTTCAAGAGGCTGCTAGTATTATAGCAGGGAGAAAGCTTGCAACGCCATGTGGGTAATTGCACTGTGGTGAAACCTGCGAGCAGCGGCTGGAACTAGCGAACAATGGGTGGTACTGCACTGAAATTCAATATAGCATTGCACCCAAACCTTACTGCATGTAGAACAGTTCTCTACTGCAGACAAAGTTGCCGTGCAACTGGCGGGATTCGAACCCCGGACCTCTTGATCCGAAGCCGAATGCGCTAACCACTGCTCTATCCCGCCCCCTGCATACATATTGAAGCTCTATTGATAGTAACAGAGGGTCTACATGGTGGAGGCTGATAGATCTGTCTCTATTGATAGTAATAGAGGGTCTACATGGTGGAGGCTAATAGATCTGTCTCTATTGATAGTAATAGAGGGTCTTCATGGTGGAGGCTAATAGATCTGTCTCTATTGATAGTAACAGAGGGTCTTCATGGTGGAGGCTAATAGATCTGTCTCTATTGATAGTAATAGAGGGTCTACATGGTGGAGGCTAATAGATCTGTCTCTATTGATAGTAATAGAGGGTCTACATGGTGGAGGCTAATAGATCTGTCTCTATTGATAGTAATAGAGGGTCTACATGGTGGAGGCTAATAGATCTGTCTCTATTGATAGTAATAGAGGGTCTACATGGTGGAGGCTAATAGATCTGTCTCTATTGATAGTAATAGAGGGTCTACATGGTGGAGGCTAATAGATCTGTCTCTATTGATAGTAATAGAGGGTCTACATGGTGGAGGCTAATAGATCTGTCTCTATTGATAGTAATAGAGGGTCTACATGGTGGAGGCTAATAGATCTGTCTCTATTGATAGTAACAGAGGGTCTTCATGGTGGAGGCTAATAGATCTGTCTCTATTGATAGTAATAGAGGGTCTACATGGTGGAGGCTAATAGATCTGTCTCTATTGATAGTAATAGAGGGTCTACATGGTGGAGGCTAATAGATCTGTCTCTATTGATAGTAACAGAGGGTCTACATGGTGGAGGCTAATATAGTAACAGAGGGTCTATATGGTGGAGGCTAATAGATCTGTCTCTATTGATAGTAACAGAGGGTCTACATGGTCGAGGCAAATAGATCTGTCTCTATTGATAGTAACAGAGGGTCTACATGGTGGAGGCTAATAGATTTGTCTCTATTGATAGTAACAGAGGGTCTACATGGTGGAGGCTGATAGATCTGTCTCTATTGATAGTAATAGAGGGTCTTCATGGTGGAGGCTAATAGATCTGTCTCTATTGATAGTAATAGAGGGTCTACATGGTGGAGGCTAATAGATCTGTCTCTATTGATAGTAACAGAGGGTCTTCATGGTGGAGGCTAATAGATCTGTCTCTATTGATAGTAATAGAGGGTCTACATGGTGGAGGCTAATAGATCTGTCTCTATTGATAGTAATAGAGGGTCTACACGGTGGAGGCTAATAGATCTGTCTCTATTGATAGTAATAGAGGGTCTACATGGTGGAGGCTAATAGATCTGTCTCTATTGATAGTAACAGAGGGTCTTCATGGTGGAGGCTAATAGATCTGTCTCTATTGATAGTAATAGAGGGTCTACATGGTGGAGGCTAATAGATCTGTCTCTATTGATAGTAATAGAGGGTCTACATGGTGGAGGCTAATAGATCTGTCTCTATTGATAGTAACAGAGGGTCTACATGGTGGAGGCTAATATAGTAACAGAGGGTCTATATGGTGGAGGCTAATAGATCTGTCTCTATTGATAGTAACAGAGGGTCTACATGGTCGAGGCAAATAGATCTGTCTCTATTGATAGTAACAGAGGGTCTACATGGTGGAGGCTAATAGATTTGTCTCTATTGATAGTAACAGAGGGTCTACATGGTGGAGGCTGATAGATCTGTCTCTATTGATAGTAATAGAGGGTCTTCATGGTGGAGGCTAATAGATCTGTCTCTATTGATAGTAATAGAGGGTCTACATGGTGGAGGCTAATAGATCTGTCTCTATTGATAGTAACAGAGGGTCTTCATGGTGGAGGCTAATAGATCTGTCTCTATTGATAGTAACAGAGGGTCTACATGGTGGAGGCTGATAGATCTGTCTCTATTGATAGTAATAGAGGGTCTACATGGTGGAGGCTAATAGATCTGTCTCTATTGATAGTAATAGAGGGTCTATATGGTGGAGGCTAATAGATCTGTCTCTATTGATAGTAACAGAGGGTCTACATGGTGGAGGCTAATAGATCTGTCTCTATTGATAGTAACAGAGGGTCTACATGGTGGAGGCTAATAGATCTGTCTCTATTGATAGTAATAGAGGGTCTACATGGTGGAGGCTCACAGATCTGTCTCTATTGATAGTAACAGAGGGTCTACATGGTGGAGGCTGATAGACCTGTCTCTATTGGTAGTAACAGAGGGTCTACATGGTGGAGGCTGATAGACCTGTCTCTATTGATAGTAATAGAGGGTCTACATGGTGGAGGCTAATAGATCTGTCTCTATTGATAGTAATAGAGGGTCTACATGGTGGAGGCTAATAGATCTGTCTCTATTGATAGTAATAGAGGGTCTACATGGTGGAGGCTAATAGATCTGTCTCTATTGATAGTAATAGAGGGTCTACATGGTGGAGGCTAATAGATCTGTCTCTATTGATAGTAATAGAGGGTCTACATGGTCGAGGCAAATAGATCTGTCTCTATTGATAGTAACAGAGGGTCTACATGGTGGAGGCTAATAGATCTGTCTCTATTGATAGTAACAGAGGGTCTACATGGTGGAGGCTAATAGATCTGTCTCTATTGATAGTAACAGAGGGTCTACATGGTGGAGGCTAATAGATCTGTCTCTATTGATAGTAATAGAGGGTCTACATGGTGGAGGCTGATAGATCTGTCTCTATTGATAGTAACAGAGGGTCTACATGGTGGAGGCTGATAGATCTGTCTCTATTGATAGTAATAGAGGGTCTACATGGTGGAGGCTGATAGATCTGTCTCTATTGATAGTAACAGAGGGTCTACATGGTGGAGGCTGATAGATCTGTCTCTATTGATAAATGATACACGCTTTAATGACTCCCTAAACAACTTCTCTCCTGAATAACTTAACTATTGCATGAAGGGAAAACAGATCATCTTTCCCGAGCTGTAATTTTTTAGCCTTGGTGAGAGAATTATGTAATTGACATAATGAGGGAAAGATAATATGTTGTTCCCTGTCAGGAGTTGATTGTTTTTTTTACCCATCGACCAATTTAAGTATAAACAAGATTATTAAACAAGGTAAATCTCAATATCTATAATATAATTTGAATAAACAGTTAAATTCTGTAAGGATTTAGTCCACATACATTCAGTACTATTCTTAAAGGCCGCGCTTTTACTTCTGTGGGAGTAAATTCTTATCCTGGTCATCACATTTTAGCGTAGGGGAGAGTGAAACAGAACCCTTTAAACATCTGTGTTTATGTGGAAGTGTGTGTGTCGTGTGTCACTATCTCAACATGACATGAAGTTCTAATCTGATAGACCCAAAATACTGTTAATGTTTAGTATGATCACGGTTGATGAGGTTACATTTTCTTTAGTTAACATCTGTATTATTCAATAATTGAGAGATATATTGACGTATAAGAAAGACTTTAAATATTGAAGCATAAATAAATTGAAAATTATATCTCGGCAACAGGTGTGAGTATGGGAAAGCATGTTCAAGTTCAATCTAATATAGACACAAATAGAACAGTACTATTTGATGTTTAAAGTGTACATATAGGTTCAAGAGTATTTCACTTATATCGCGGCTGCTAGTATGATGGCAGGGAGAAAGCCCGCAACGCCATGTGGCTATGCATTGCGGTGAAACCTGCGAGCATCGGCTGGAACTAGCGAACCATGGGTGGTAACTAGGCTGCAATTCAGTGTAGCATTGCACCCAAACCTTACTGCGTGTAGAACAGTTCTCTACTGCAGACAAAGTTACCGTGCCCCTGGCGGGATTCGAACCACGGATCTCTTGATCCGAAGCCGAACGCGCTAACCACTGCGCTATCCCGCCCCCCGGGCATCGGCTGGAACTAGCGAACCATGGGTTGAACTACCCTGAAATTCAGTGTAGCATTGCACCCAAACCTTACTGCGTGTAGAACAGTTCCACCTACCGCACTTGTTGAGGTAGACAGATATACACATCATAGTGATTATGTGTATCACACTTTGTAACATTTAAACAATTAGTGTCTGAGAAATGAGTGGAACAAAAGGTGTTACGGACGGACCCTGGCCGCACAGACTCCATAGCAGGGGTATGACTAGTGAGTAAAAAAAGGTTACTGCATCCCCTATTTCTAACAGAGATGAACACTTATTGATGCCAATATAACTGCATTGTGTTTGATATAGTCCTGTTACACTACAGCTATAATGTCAGGTGATATTGAAAAGGCAGCCAAGTTTTCAATGGATTTGCATTTTGTCCACATATTTAATAGGAAACTTGCAATATTTCGGTGATGTACCAATACCGGACCTTGAGAACATTCCTCTTGCAAAGGGAACTTTCAGATAAACAGAAAGTAGATTTCCATGAGGTCGTGATTTTAGTTTATCTACAAATGTGCCAACTGCCCTGAAATGAGTTTGCATAGATATGACAAGCATCATGCCGTTATAAGTAAGTAGCTTTTACTGTCAGTGATTCATGTGTCGAAGTTTGAAACAGTTGAAGACGATGAGCCAACAGAACCAAAAAGGAGATATGTTTTGCAATGAGTAAATAAAGGATGTTAGGGAATGGATTCAGAATCCTTTAAATGAATCTTTATGGTTAAAAAATTAAAGAGTTACCTCCCTTGCTCCTTTGTCTTCCATTTGCTAGACTATATCAAGAAAATCTAAGAAATCAATAACTAATACTAGCAAACGTTTTGAAACTTTTAGATTAGATAATTAACTGAAGTTATAACTTATAACTAGTCATATATGAGTTAAGGGTGGGGTGACTCTAGCAACTGTTGAGGGGCAATTGGATTCGATTGCTTTGAGTAACTAGTTTCGTCTTATTGTAAGACTCATCAGACTCTGACTAAGCATGGGTTTTGGCTCTCCTTATATACTCTTAGGTGTGGTCACGTGACCTATGGTCCCGGTGGTGTAACTTCCGGTGGTATGCCGGTGGGACTTCTGGTGGTCCGGTGGGATTTGCCGAAAATTTTCGGTGATAACATCCTACTTGTCACTATGGATGTAACATCATTGTACACCAACATCCCTAACGGCGAAGGCTTACGCTCAGTAGCAAAAGCTATTAGAAGATATAAACCAAATTGGCAAATATCACCCACCGGCTTACTAAGTTTGTTAAAACTGGTACTCCATAAACACAACTTTACTTTCAATGGAGAGAACTGTAACCTACAGATTGGTGGAACCGCAATGGGGACAAAACTCGCCCCCTCATATGCAAACATACATGTATTCATGGCTGAACTAGAAGAAACACTTCTAGTAAAAAGCATCTACAAACCGGACCTTTATGTCAGATTTATTGATGACATCTTCCTCATATGGTCACTTGGTCAAGCCAAACTTGAGAAATTCATAGAATATCTCAACTCAGCCCATCCTACCATTAAGTTCACAGCCGAATTCTCGCGTGAACGGGTATCATTCCTAGACACTTGGGTTTCAAACGAGAAACGAGAAAACACTCTCCAATTCTCTGTGTTTTGCAAACCCACCGATACACATTCGTATCTGCTGTACACCTCATGTCACCCCAGACATGTAAAAACAAAAGGCCCATACAGCCAATTCTTACGCCTCAAACAAATCTGTTCCACAGGGGCTGAATATGAGAGACACAGTTTGAATCTCATCAATTACTATCTTAAACGGGGTTACCCCAAAAAGATAGTACAGCAGAACAAACTGAAAACAGACTTGAAAGATAGAAACAACTTCTATCTCCCAATAACACAGTACAGCCGCAAACACAACGACCTGTACTGGTTTGCGACTACAACCCCATGAACATGGAGCTCAATAAAATCATCAGGAACAGATGGCACCTACTCCAAGGTTCCGATCTCTGCAAAGACAGTTTCCCCTCACCACATATTGCGGCATACAGGAGGAACAAAACACTCAGATATGTTAGTCAAGGCTAACATTACCTATCCTCCTAAAAAACCACAAACCAGTGGTAAAGAAGTCGCATTTGTCGACCTTCCATGCAACAAAGATGATTGCAAAATCTGCTTCAACATCAGTAGGTTCAGCTACTTCAATAGCTCAACCACCGGACGACGTTACCCATGTGGTAACTACAGTTGCAAATCCCGCAACGTGGTCTATTTATTAACTTGCAACAAATTCAAGAAACAATATGTAGGTGAAACAAAAAGGGAATTCAAAACACGCTTGTCTGAACACTTTGCTGACGTCACCCACAAAAGGGACAAACCAGTGGCCCTTCATTTTAATCTCCCTGACCACTCCAAGAGCGATTTATTTTATAAAGTAATCGCTCAACTCAAACAAAATCCTGAGTTAGAGAGAACCACACAGTCTAGAAGATCTCTAGAACTGAGATGGATATTTGAGCTACTAACGTTCCAACCGCGAGGCCTCAATGATAAGATCGCAGGTTGAAACACTCCTCCTTTTGTTTCTCCAATTAGTCATATATGAGTTGTCAATGGTGAAATTCTCATAGAAATTCATCTTAATTAAATGTTTTAAGAAATGAATTTGTGGCTTGCACATGGTAGAAACACAGTGTTGAAGAGTCTGCTGCTCTCAAAACTAAACCATCTCTTTTCATCAGTGACAAAACTGTAAATGATGGAAATAAATTGTGTTATTATTCATATGGAAAATAAAACAAATGTAATGTGTTGATAGCACATTTGAAAAGGGTGGTCTCAGAGCCCAAAGTATTAAAGTTATTAAAAAGGATAATTGATAAGACAACTATATAATTCAATAAACGATTGTGAAAAAAATTAATATCTCAACCTATACTTACCAAATATGATACAGAAATGTGAATCACATATCAGTGAAAATAATACAATGAGAACAAATGCATTTTGGAGAGATGTTATGCTAGGTAACTTACACAGCTCTTGTGACACAGTGTTAACATCATGATATACAGAAAACAAATATATATATCAAAAGACTTGAAGATGGTGGTATAGATTATGTATAAAGTGACATTGATAGTATGAATAAATGTTAGAAGAATGCTATGCAGCAATTGACTTGGTAGATTAACAACTTGCTTTAAAGAAAAACTAAATCTTCAGCATAGTACTAAGATTGATGATTGCTTAGGGATTTTACGAGTGCTTTCCAGCAGAGCTGATTTCGCACTTGCAGCACTGGGGCCTTTACTGTTTGATAAAGTTCCGAATGGTTTCCGAAATTGGATAATTTAGATGCCACGTCCGAAAAGGTTTGGAGGCTAATTTTGAAATTTTGAAATTTTGAATATGCCTAGGTTAGGTGAAGCCAGGGGTTGGAGAGCAGAGGAAGGGGGGGGGTGGGGGGTGGGGGGGAAGGGGGAAGGGAAGTGTGAAAATTGTTAGGTTTGGAATTGATTAATTGGAATTAGATTTGGGCCAGGAGCTCCGAATCCTTGAGATAAGTGCCTTACGCTTGAAAGGTACTTGGGTTATTTTTTTAGACTAAGACTATAAGTACTAAGCTGAGCTAGAAATACATAACTTTGGGTCAGTTTATTTACATCCTAATCCCTCTGTTATATTACTCAATAAGTGAAATGCTTGTAAAGCTTAGGTACCAGCTGGTTACGAATGCTATTTATACATGTAGCATGTATGTTGTCAGCCAATTAAATGTAATTTGAAAGTCGATCGTCGCTCGTCTGTCTTCTCGTCTGGGGACTACCATTATATTTGATTTTAAGTCATTTCATTGGCTTGTTTTTAACCATAACAAGCATTTTTGGCATTTCACACTCAGGGTAATTAGTAGTGTAATAAATTAAAATACCTTGAGAAATCAGGATGATTTTTTGATGACCATAAAGAAAAGTGCAACTGGGAGCACAGACTAACTTGGCGGTCTGTTGATACTAGCATGGGACAATATGACATGAATTTTTTTTTATATATTGTTTAACCGTACATCATGTGATACCTCATCCAGGGAAAGATGATAGGAAATTACAAACACATAGAGTTTGATTTCATTGTCTGCTTCTCCAGATATGAGAATTTGATGGCTTAATTCTATTTCATTAAGAATTATTCAGAAGTTATTAAGTAACTTGTTACAGCATAAACTGCTAGGCCTCAGTTGATTTTATCATATGTATGATTTTCATTTGCAAATATCTCACGTTTTTTATGAGATAATCTAAAACTGAAAAATACAGGTGTTTAGTCAGCAATCAAAGAATACTTCCACATATTTTTAATTTAAAAAATAGAGCCATGGTCTCTGTAGCTCATCAGAGATTATATTGTTTGATGATTGAGACTGAAATAGATTATTCTCAATTATAATGCACAAACCCTAGTCCTGAAGAATCTCAGTCTGGACATTTCACATTCCTATATCAAGCGCTTTCGGAGAAGAATTAAGTCATTTAAAGGTTTTACTTTTAATGTCTCTGGCGGCCATATTTGTGGGCTTTGGAATTCGTGATGAACAAACTTTGACTTGGTGACGGGTACCCAGCCACGTAATTACAGCTTTGGGGGTGTAGCGGTTCTGGAGGAGAAGTCGAAAGTGTGAAAAGTTTACGGACAACGGACGCCAGACGCCGGCCCATGCCATTAGCCCATCTGGCCTTAACAGGCCTGAGATGAGCTAAAAAAAAAAAAAAAATTTAAATTTCTTCAAAAATTATTTTTGATGATACACAACTGTTCATCGATGTATAATAGATATTCTATGTGAAAATTAATAAATGGGCCTGATTCTGCACACATTAAGAACACTTTAAACATGGTAGGGGTTGTGTTGGTGTAAATTTCATTTCTTACCCCTGACTTCATTAAACAAAGATATTTTAACTATAATGTAACCACACCCACCAATCAATTCATTCAAACTACTGAAGATGAGTATTAATGTATCCTGCCATAGTCAAATGCATCTGATTTCTTTTAAATATTGAATTAATCGAAACACAAACTGAGGTGATAACTTTCTTTTGACTAGTAGTTGAGACAAGTTCAGCTGATGACACTTCATTTCTATGCATGGTCTCTTTCATTTCTAAACAAGACTTACATATGGAATGCAAGTGTCAAAAATCAATAAGATGGTATGACTATTTTAAACCCACACCACCATCTTTTCAGGTGGTTCAGATCTGATAGCTTTACCTATTTATAACAAATTCTCTCTATACTCATTAGTCCCATCTATTTGCATATTTAGATTTATACCATTGGCAAACATTGGTTATGAAACAGTTTTAATTTATTTCATTTTCTTTTCACTTTAAACATCTTCTTTAGGTTTTTGGTTTCAAAATAATAGAATAATTATTCCAACTTTTCAATTGATGTTGCCTATGTTAAGTTCTGAAATAGGATAGTTACCTCCCTTTGCTAGTTGACACAAATTTTGAAGTTAGTGGCGTATATAGTTTACATATGAGGTAAAATTTGTATAATATATGAAATAAGTATTATGAAATTGTTTATGAATGCTCGAGGTATTAATTCCTATTTTTGCTGCATTCATAGATAAAAGTTTACATGTTTTTGAGAGCCCACATCCAATCAGAAAAACGAAAAAGAGTGTAGCAAAATCATTTTTAAATTTATTTCAAAATGTGACTTTACAATCACTCTTACAGACAGTGAGGTATAGATAATAGCCTCATTGTTGTTTATTACACTATTCTTTCAAATGTGATAATTGACTGTCAGGTACTCATCTTCATTGTGTTTTCATAAAGGCAATAAAAACCTTAGTAACTTGACACAAAGAAGGGTTGAAAATGAATGAACCTTTGGGCAAACCATGGTCATTTTGACAAGTTACCAAAATGAATAGAAAGACAAAAAATTAGACAATGCCACCATTGCAGTTTTTTTACTTTTCTTGGTCTTAAAGATCTGATGAAATGCATTTTTCTCAAGAATGACATATGATTACCTCAAAGCATATTGTATATCGGAATCAATTGAGCATAAAATCGAGACAATATACACTTGCAATTGATTATCAAGATGATTTTAATTCACCCATTATAACACTACCGCAATTAGTTGGACGATTCATTTTGAAAATGCTTACTGAGGTGTGATGGCTAGACAGCTACTCCGCCGAGTCTCGTTAATTAATTAATGATGATTATCACGGCCGCTAAATGAATTTATGAGGTGTTTTACATCGCCAAAAAGACATGTTTATGTAATAATTGTGTAATTGTCATCTGCGGAATTACCTAGTTGGATATCTTAACATTCGATATATGGAACATTTAAGTTGGTTTATTGAAGATTTCTTTTTGAAATTAAAGGTACATCCATTGTATTTCATAAAATTTTACTTGGCTTTTATACGTTCCAACTCACCACATGTGATGTCTACAATACAAATAAATTCACTCAGCTTGCATATTTATCCCCAAACGCCAAATATATCATAATTACTAGTTTCCAATCAAAATTGAGTAATATCATTATGTATGTGCAGAAACCGAAACTGCACGTCCCATTTACATGCACAGTAGTTATAAGACCTATTAAATATTATCAACTCAAAATTATCTTTTTGTCTCTTAAAAATAAGATTCCAAACTTACGTTTGACTCATTGGCGCGCGCTACACGCTGTGCATTGTCCGGTTTTCGATCAGATATCACTACTTTTACCTTCATATCGTCAATATGCTATGTCTACTATCATCAAAATGGTAGTTATCGTCAACAGTCAACACTATTTATAACGTTTCCAATATGTGACCCCCAACAACACAATGGATGTACCTTTAACAATCAAAATGAATTTGGGGAAGGAGGAGACATCTGCTTTTATGAGCAAAAACACCTTCCAGTTTTAATTATAGACTGCTAAAACTGATTATTCAACTTATGTGAGGCCGGGGGGATAAGCACTTTACTTACTGAGACTCTCTCCTGACAAACTTAATTTGCTCTTTCACTTTTAGTGTGTGCCCTAGCCATTGTTGCTGTGTTGATATTCTTGACAAAAAAACTTGTTGACACATCATTACTGCAGGATGTCATAAAACAAGCCAAAAAGGCCATTTTCACTCTCTTATCTCTCTTTGTTAAGGATATTCCAAATTCTAAAGCAAAATTTTTAGAAGGCATATTTTTTCAGAAACATGAACAGAAAATGTTTTAACACCTTAGATTTAATTCAGTTGACTTTTGAGTGAAGAGTAGTCCCACTTCACTTGTTGATTAAAGTAAATTATCCTTGGTAAGCCTTGGGTATTTATAACTTTTATCAACTCATGTTAACTATTACATTTGATATCAGAAGACGCCTGGGTGAGATTCTTTTATATATAATACAAACACCAGCACACGTAGAAAGGGAAGCCTGCTGGCAATACAAACAAGAGCCGTCAGGAGAGATGGCTTATCCCCTGGCCTCACATATAGTATCCAATTAACCGTACTACAATTAACGAGTGGTATTTAGGACTATCTTAAGAGTTTAGATAATTGGGCACCATCAATTACGGTATTGCTAGTTCTGTTCAGCTTCTCATTTCTAAATCCAGCTTTGTGTTTACTAATGTCTACCATTTTACAGCCTGAAACATTTTTCTCTCATAAATACCTCAAAACCGATTTATCCAACAAAATCCTACACCAAATGCACAAAACTAAACTGACCTCTCGCAGAGAAATTCGTTCACTTCCGTTGAGTAACAATTTCCAGGCGTACACGTTCCTACGGTGTGATAGTAGAACAGAGATTAGGATAAAAAATATGAAGAAGTAAACTGTGTGGGAAGAGAATGACACTTAAGCTGCATATAAAAAGGTGATTGTTCCTTAGGCAATATTTTTTCAAAAGTGATCAGGGCGCTAGGACTTTCTTTTGACTTTTTGTTGGAACAGATAATGACCAGGAATGAGTACTTTTATGGGTTTTTTTCTCAGAATATAGGTTGGAAGCGCTAGAACTAAATAAAAAAGCAGCACCACCGTTCTTACAGTAACCATTTGTTTTGTGGACAAATGGATTTTGGGGTTAAGCAAAAATGTTGCAGAGAATTTATAATTTATTTTTTAAATTGTCAATAAAAACTATTACAAACATAAATAAAAGTGATGTCGAAGCCCTGAAACTTTTGATTTTTTTTAACCTATTATTAAAAACAACATACCACTTTCAGAATTTACTGGGAGTGTCGGATGGTGATTTTTGGTCAGTACCCATGAACAATAAGAATAAATAATAGAAGATTTATTTTGATTACTGTTGAGGCATAAATGTTTACTTATCATCAATCACAAAATTAAATTATGTTTTGCTTGCAACAATTGATGCAAGCTTCAAAATTTGGAAATTAAATTACCTTAAAAGGTATGCCAAAAGAAAAAAAACTAAAGTAGAGGTTATGTATGAAAGAAACACCATTTTCATGCCACAAATAGGAATTTGCATATCATAATTTGACATGAATTAATTAATTGTACTTCTTTATGGAAAAATTATTTCTTATCATAATTAAAAAAACATGATCTTTTTTCAGTTTTGGTTGTAGAATATATTAATTTTGAAAAGTAATTATTCAGCTATTGTCATTCATATACATTCAGAAATCTAAACTTGTTGGGTTACCTCCCTTGGCTGTGTAGCAGTAGTTTTGAATGTTGGTCACAGATAAAAGAATGAAACTTGACTGTTTAGTAACATGAAGACGTATAACGTTTCTATTCTAGTTTTTGTGTGTACAGTGGCGGTGGCGACTTCCCACTTTGTCACCACCTGCTACCTTTCTATTGTTTTCGGTAGGAAAGTTAGTCATGCGTACTAATTAGTCAAACAATAGAGGACGAAAGGGTCATCTCATAAACAATTATATTTTTCATCTCTATTACATTATCCGCATTACAACATTTTAACATATATTACACAAATGAGCACACATAAAATATAACACATAAAAAGAATTCTATTGTTCATCTCTATTTATTTATTAGCAAAAAAATTACATTATCCACATCACAACATTTTAACATTATTACACAAATAACACATATAATATATAACACATCAACAAACATACATCTAAACTCTGTCAATCTCTATTTATTTATTATAATAACATTTTTAAAAAACCAGCACTTCAATTCAAATGGCATATCAACAGCACTGGTCCAACTCCCTATACTTCCTCTTACGTGAAGGTTAACATTCACCTGCGCCAAGTTGGCGCATTAGGATAATATTCTTTTATATGTATACTCCAAGTTGGTTTTATATTACACTCAATTATTGTGTTTTATCATATACATGTACATTATATCTCTTAACCTAACCTTTTCTATTGTATTTTAATGTATATATTTGATCATTTAGCTTTAGTCTCTCGTAACCTATTTTTGGGTGGCTCGCTGTATTTATATGTGAATTTTTTATTTGTAACTTTTTAAAAATATTTTGCGAGGTAAGACTCTAATAAAAAATCTGTCTGTCTGTCTGTCTGTCCGCATGATGATCTCATTACATGACTGATCCTTCTGGATTACGTTGATGAACTTAAAGAGTTTGGAATGGGAGTGTCTAGACTTATTCATTTTTTAATGCCATCCCTCATCGTTGTTGGTTGTCCTGGCACCGTCGTTGTTGAAGTGGTTCCAAGTAGCCCGGTCAGGAGCCTCGACCCAAGTGTCGGTCTTGTAGTCTGCAAACTGGAGGATGGCTGGGTCGGTCATGTCGGCATCCTGCAGTGCATTGAACTAAACGTCGTCAACGTCACACATTCGCAGGAGAGGCAGCTGGGCACAGGCACGCTGGACGTTAATTGAGGGGATGAGCTCTACTCATTTGATACGACCCCTTCACTTGTATAAACATTGTTAATCTTAATCCCGGCTAATCTCTGGTGGCAAAGTGGGAACAAATCGGAACAAATCGGTGCGGTACCTGTGCCTATGTAAGGAAGTGAGGTAACAATAGGTTGTCTTCACAATCTTAATTTGAATATATTTACATATTCAAATGAGAAGAATGTGCAATGTTTCAAAGATATAGCTTATATAAGCTGATGTTAAGAATGGTATTTATGACTTTCTATTGAAATATGAGAAGTCTACAAAACATATGCCTTTAGAATTTACATGGGCAACGGTTTTGTTGGTCAGTACCCAGTAAAAATGTCAGAATAAATCTAATTTTGTTTTATATACTTCGTTAGTAAGGGTTATGAGGTCAACTAAATTATTATCCCCCGCCACAACGAAGTTTCTGGGATATAAGAATTACCTCTGTTCGTACGTCCACCTGTGTGTGCAGGTCTTCCTTTCCGGACCTCAAACTCAAAAACTGTAAAGCCTAGCTCAGTGAAACTTTGTATGTGGAAAATCATCATGTGTAGATGTGCCTTTTACGTTTTTCATCTTCAATTAAATTATATTTTTAGCTTTTAGCTGTTTCCATGGAAACGGAAAATTAATTTTTTTGTTCCCGGAGCAGAAGTCATAAACTGTAAAGCCTAGCTCAACAGAAACCTAGTACCGTTATGTGGAACAGTCATCATGTGTAGATGAGACTTTTGGTGTAAGAAAATCCAATTTTGGTCGTTTCCATAGAACCAACTTTTTATAGTGAAATTAGTGAAACAAACTGTGAGAACTGTGAAACTTGGTATGTGGAGCTTAAGTTATGTGTCCCCCTGAAGGGTCAGGATACATTTGGGTTTTGGTTTCCATAGATTTTGAGTTTTTGTTGGCATTACCATTGTTTCTAGAGCATAACTCTAAGCTGATGTGGATTTCAGGACCAGGCAGCTAAATGGGTTCTTTGCCGTTACTTTAGTCTAACACTTAGACTGTAAGAAAAATAAAATTGAAAAGGAGCCTTTTTTTTTTCCATTTCTTTTAGTCTCCTTTTCAATATTTAATAAAATGGTGATATTTTCAGAATAAATACTTTTTTCATAGTCTGAGTGTAAGACTACTGTTACTTCTATCACATGAGCAAAAGAGACAATGCTATAGAGAAGGTATATATGATTATAAAATAACAACTCTGTAATTGGAAGGGAATATGACCAACTCTCTCTGCTATTCAATTTTAATTAATGCTGTTTGGTATTCAGTTACAAACAACTCCAAAATTTACTTTTCAATCTGTATCGAAAGATACTTGATCTATACATACTAAACACTTCATTACATTTAACAGAAACATAACATACATGTCTTTAAAGCAATCTTTTCATCTCACACATGTGCAAAAATGCTATATTTGACACCAGTTATACTTTACAGTTTTCAGTTGTATTCACTGTTGATATTTCAGTCCTATTTAATACACTGTATAGTAATACTAGAACTATAAGTATACAATCACTGTGTGCACAAGTTTGAAGACTTCAGCCATTGAAAATAGAGATTGTTTTCAAGGGAGGTAATCACACGTTACATTCATCCAACTTTTCACGTCACAGAGGTATGTTTTGCTGGGTTTAATTATTTCAAAGAATAACACAATATGCAAAATAAAAATATATATTGGAAAATATGAGTAGAATAAATTTGATCTACTGTCATAATTTTAAAAGAATATTTACCGAATGATGCAAATGACAGTTACTGTTTAATTACATTGTTAAATTGTCATATATCCAATTTTGTTTAGTTACTTGTCAGAATATTCAAGAAATTGGAACTATGTTAGTTCCAGTTTTTGGACAAGTCTATTGTTTCACCATAGGCTTTACAAAAGGGGAAATACAATATAATTACATTAACATTTTATTGTAGGGAATTTGCTCATATGGACAGGTTTATTTTTTTTTATATGAGAATACTTTCATATTCGTTCAAATCAGTCTCATAAACTCTTTGATATAAATTTAGAAAATTTACATTAATTGAGATGAAAGTTGGGATTTACTTCATTATTAACATTGACATTGATATCACAAATAGGATGAAGCAGGGCCTATCTTGAGCATTCATCACACAGATACTCCAAAACCTTATGTCTGTTCAAAATAAGTTGTTATCCAAAAATCTTGCTTACTGTATGTATTCAATGCAACTTCTTGATTTCCCCCAAAGAGTGAACAAAACAAGATAGAGCCAAACTCATCGGAGACTAAATGACATTTAAATCAAATTTATATGATACATGCAAAAGTAATCAAACATGGTTTGTTAATTAGATTTCAAAATTCCATTCTCTTTGAGAAAGTGTTTCTATTATCAGTATTGTAAAATGTTTTTTGTTTTTATTTAGATATTTGTACATTATCTATATCTTTGAGTAGTATTGGCATCCTTACAAGAAGATTTTTTGATTATTTAAAAAAAAAAAATGCTACCAAGAATTCATTTTTATCAATTTTGTTTGTTTCTTGCTTTTCTGAACATTTTTAACCCCAGACCGATTGGATAAATATTTTCAGAAGAGTGCTCAACTTTCCGATTTCAGACTGAAAATAACCTTTAATTTGTCAGTATTTGAAAATGTTGTTTCCAACATCACACACCGAGGTTATAACCTTTGACCTTGTGACCATGACCTTGATGTAGGATTCATTTTGTGAGAAACCTAACCATGGCTATAATTTGTTATTGATTGGTTTTGGACATACTGAGTTTTACCAAAAGAATCTGTAAACCATGTTATTAATTTTGCGTGAATGGATAACATGGATGCAGAATTCTGTCCATTGATGTAGATGTCAGCAGATTCAGGAATGTGTTGTCAAAGGAGATAATTCATTAGAAATACCAACTTCCAAACGCAAGGCATAACTCTTGCCAGTCTGCATTACTGGCTGATTTAAGCCTTGCTGCATTTCCCTCGCTTTGTAGTGTCAATATAGTGAATCGTTGTACCAGAAATGCATAGTGGGCCTGGATTTCTAAGCACAGATTTCTTAAGAAATACTGCAAGGCCTAAATCAGCCAGTAATGGAGACTGGCAAGAGTTATGCCTTGCATTGGGAAGTTGTAGAAATACATGTACACGTCTTTTTAGATTTTAGATTTTTTCGATAAAAGTAACATTGCTATATTTGTACATTCAGTGTTCATTGGGGCAGGCATCATTAACAAAACCTTTAAACGACTTCTTCTCCACAACCAGAAACCATTTGATATAGACAACTAAATTTTTCAGAATAACATCTTTATAACATGTAGACTTAGGTTTGTTCATTTGGTCAAAATCCCTTCTCAAATATCTGCATGACAGGGTATTAAATCAAACCTTAACTTTCACTCCAGGAACTAGTAATGCTAGCAGACTCATTCTTTAGAATACTATTTTTGTATGATGGAGACCAAGAGCTGTTATAATTTTCAGGTTTTGTTTCCTAGCCGACAGGCCACAACAGCAGAGACTATAACACAATGTTATGTAACAGCTAGTTGTTCAAAATCTTGCTTGCAGGGGTGATAGTCTAAGCCAAGTTCGCTAAGTCTGCCTGCCTGTACTCCCCCTCCCCCGCTTACTGTGAAACACATTTCTCTGTCAAAATAAAGGCAGAGTCTGTTACTGTTGTTTTCCCATGCAATTAATTGTGCTCAACAAGGGGATGGATGATCTATGTATTGCAACATTAACCCACTGCATTGCCTATATGTTCATGGGCATAATGCTAAATTTCCTGATGTTTCTTTTCTGAGGCTGACAATCATGAACCATGCACCCCCGCTTCCCCACCTCTGGATCCACCAATGTGACATCACATTCAGTGGCGCATATCAATCGAGTGTGTAGGTGTCTTTGAAACAGATTTACGTAGACTTCCATGATGAACATTATTTCTATTATGTCATGTTGTAGATAAATGATTTGTCTATAGGCATTAATCAAGATTTATATTGACTTTGCAATAGAAACAATGTAATACTTAATGACTCTTTAATGATTAAAATACCCTCGAACTTCGATGCATACAAGATAAGTAACTACCTATACAAGTCATTAGGTATAGCCAGGTGGAATTTAATGCTGGGAGAAAGCCTGCAACACCTCCATGAGTTGTAGTGAAACCTACCATGCGTGATACTCAACTGAACGTTTTCAGAGAGGGGAGGTTCAAGGGGTTGACAGTCTCCTGGGTGACCCCACGACCCTTTTGAAAATTACAGGATCTGTCTATACTTTAAGAATAAAAACAAAATCAGATGTGTTTATAGTACCTGTTTATTATCAACATCTTGATTATTGCACAGAGAATCAGCAACCATTGAAATTTCAAGTCATATTTCCCCTCTTTCCTGACTGAATATTTATTCAATGATGAAAAATAAAACTTTTGATTTTAGACTAGAAATGATAACATGATAAATTTGACATAGCATAGTCTATGATATCTGATACTATAATATTTCTACTCTAGTATTTAGTAGTTCTGAGTTCTCACTTGGCCTGAAAATTTTTATGAAAGATAAAATGTATAGCGTAGTAATTTTATCCCGATGAAAAACATAATGCTATAACTAACACAATACATTCTCTAAACTAATGTCAAATCTTGAAGATTTAGAAAAAAACGTATTGGTATAAATTTTGATTTGAGCGTTATCTATTGGTGATTATGATATAAAATGTGGATGTATTTATTGTATACATTGGGAGTCATTAGGACAGTGGTATATGCTCGCTATGATATATATAACTTCCTACAAATGGATGTCATGAACCAAGTCCAAGAAAACAGACAAAGATTATATCTTCTCTTTGTTACAGAGTTACATACCTATCTATGTGAACTAACTCAATTGAGAAATGTCATGATGTAATAGTGATACAAATTGATGCATGCACAATCCCATCTATTATAATGTCCTAAATGAAAATGACCTAAATGTTTAGACCAAAAGCTTGTTGTTATTTGAAAATAATAACTAATACTTAAAAAATATGGTAGGTTGATAATTTTAACATAAACATTTTGTTTAGAATTTTTTTTTTTTTTTTTAAAAAAAAACAAACTTTTCATTTGAATTCAATGTTTTCTCAAAACCATTTTTTCATCTGGTGATGTCTAAGTGAATATCTACTGAGATGGATTGTGGGTATACCCTGTATAATATACACTAGTTTTAAAGCTATAAATAATACAGTAAGTCTTGGAAGGTAGTATTTGGAAGGCAAAGCAATGCATTATTGAAGTTTCTATAAACTGCTTCAACTAGAAGTTGACATTTTGTTTTGTAAACATGAGAGTTGTTAACATTTTTTTTCACAAAAATGAACAACTTTTTTTTATAAATAAACTGGTAGTCCAATACATAAACTAATAGTTCTGAATATTCAATACACAAATGGTCTTAATAAATTCTTGGTTTCTAAAGATGCTTCCCAGTGAGTTATGAAAGACAAATAATGTGGTTGTCATTTTACTGACCTTTGCTCATCAAAACTGGAACTTTTAACCTGACAGAATTCATTTCAAAACAAATAACAAAATAAGGATATCATTGGAACCAAAAAATCAATACTGAACAATTAGTACCATAAGAAGATTTATATAACAAACTTCCTCAATATATATATATACCCTCTTTTTCTGCCAGGGTGACCACCTTCGAAGCAAGTAAACTGAGCTCAACCAAACGGGCATCCATTACTCATGTATCAAAGTCATAGCAAGTACCAATTGACTATGAGAAGAGAGTCAGAGAAAAGGTTCGAGTGTGTCATGCTTAAATCTGAATCAAACTCAGATCCCAAAAGCATGTTATTCTGTACACTGGTTACTCCAGCCATAACGATGTCTCTGTGTTTAACAACATTTAGGTTCATGCATGATACATATAACCTGTTCTGGCAACACACAGTTTGTCTTCCATGGACAGCCTTATGAGAGAAGATGAGAAATCCCAATGCTAAAAGCTAAGGTTCCAATTGATTCCAGATAAAATATTTGATGGTCACAGTGAGCAAATTCGAGATCAGAGGGACATAGCCAGACCGATTGATTACCACAATTTATGACATAAGACTCGTCCATAATCCTCACATGCTGAGCAACTTTAGATCTGTGCTTTTTCTTTACTTTTGCCCTCTAAATTAACAAAATCACACTTTTGGCTGCCTATCTAAAATCAATTTCACACAGTGAATATACCCTTAATAACAATGTTTACAGATCTGAGTTAAATACAGATTGGTCCATGAGGTCGCTGCCCATCTAATGTTTTTGATGATGCTGTTCCTTGTGACGACAGACGACAACGGGGACGTGAGAGTGGTGGATGATGTAGTCGCTGACACTTCCAACAAATGTACGTCTGATCTGTCCCATGCCTCTGGTTCCTGTGACGATAAGAGCGGCGCCAACATCATCAGCGACTTTACAGACCACGTCTCCAGGGCTTCCTCCAACACTCTTGACCTTGCCGCCAATCTGGAGTGGATTGTACAAAGTTATGTACGTATTAGGATCATAAAACAAGACAAAATGTTCATATAAGGTTAAGTCTTGTATACTTCTAGTAGTAACTCTTCATGTTAATACTGTAAATCCTTGAATAAATCGCTTGCCTTGAACAATCGCCGGATCTAATCCCTCTTTGAAATAGATAATCGCCTGGTTAAATTCATCCTCGGTTACCCAGGGTTTTATATATGCTATGTTACTCTCCACTATATCACCCCTGGGAAACTTCATCAGAGAAATCTGTACTCAAATTACCCACCCTTGGCCGGCTACGCAGCTTGATCCTGCGAGCCAATGACAATTTATATCACTTCGTTGCAAAGCATGCGAGGTCATCTTGTTAGCCATTCGTCACCGGTTATCTCCCTTGACCATTTCGTCTTATCCTATTGAGCATTTTCTTTGGTTACTGACTTCGTCACGCCGGCCAAGTGCGAGTAATTTTAGAACAAATTTCTCTGATAGAGTTTCCCAGGGGTGATATAGTGGAGAGAAACGGAGCATATATAAAACCCTGGGTAACCGAGGATGGGTTAAATTTAGCAAATGTTAAGAAACTAATGGTTATCACCTTTTCAAACATAATTCCGGCATAAGCATATTTATGCTAAGGTTAACCTTATGATTTGCACCTTGTTTACAATATTTATAATTTAACACATACTGCAATGTCTTTGTTACTATTTTTAAAAATTTCACATATATATTATGGTTTAAAACAAATAATCGCCTGCCTCGAATAATTGCCTGCCTTGAATAATAAAATCGATGTTTGAAATAAATAATCGCCGGGCAATTATTCAAGGATTTACGTTAAGTGTATTTTACTTAACATTGCGGGAAAATGGAGGTTGATGGTACTGTTAACATTGACAAAGATATATACCTCCTGCATTACTTTGAAAACTTACTAGACTTTCATGACCTTCATTTCATGATTCTCAAAACAAAATGTTTTGTGGACAGCTACAAAGTCAAAATGTCCTGTATTTAACTGGGGTGTTCGTAATAGCCTTTCAGCTTCAGACACAAAGAAAGGAAGTTGACTCACTCCAGCATCTTTCAGCTTCTTCCCGAGAACCTCCAGGAATTCCTTGACACGCCTCTCCTCATCCCTGTACAAGTCTGTCAGCACCGTGACATCTGCCATCACCATCGCTGTGGACATACACAAACCAAGGGTCAGCATTTATTTCAGCCTTGTGATCATTGTGAATGTTAATCCCAAGATCTGTAGAAAATGCCACTTAAGAGTCACTGGCTCTGTAGCTTATCAGGTATTGTATCTCTATTAAATGGTAAAGGCTAACCTATCAACCTAACTGTTCACCAAACCTCTTGGTACAAAATTCTCATTTTCAAACTCCATCAAAGTATTGATACCATCAAACAGTTAAACACAGAAGAGCTATTCCTTTTATCCAGGAGTGAATATTTATGCAGGATTTAATATTTATGCAGGATTTAATATTTCAGCATGCATTTGCTTTTTAACCCGCTTAACACATTTTTTGCGCAATGTTTTACAGTGATTTGTTTCATATTTTACTTATGGCCCTTAACATAGTGTGTTTGTTGAATAACTCTATTTTTGTCTGCCTCAACTCAAAATGATTTTTTACACAGATTTTTCTCTACGATTATAAGTTCATTAAATTGATTAAACCCCGCCAACCCCTAGCCACGTGGCTCATGTAGGGGAGATATGTATGCAATTGTGGCGACAAACACAACACAACACTCTACATAATAATATAGAAAAAAATATCATAAGTTAATACTGTTTGCACAATTCAACCTGCCTTGCTCAGAAAATAAATCATGTTCATCATATATCAGCATTGGACATGAATGTCAACTCAATGCAAGGATTAGTAGCTAGAGTTGGTTTATGTAGGTCATTCAATGTGAAATGGAGCTCTTGGTATTTAATTGTAGTTATACTGACTCCAGGTCTCTACTATATTTCCCTACATCAGCTACTACCTAGTTGTAATAACACTGACACTATTTCAAACAGAATATTCACATTATCTTTCACTTGCATTATTCAAGTCACTGTCTTGCTTAATAAATAAATTTAAACACATGTTCTGAATAAATGATGAGGTAGTTTTCATTATTAAATATCTGAATTCTTTTTTTCGTAACCAGCTTGGAATTGAAATTCTTCAGGAAATAAGAAGTCGGTAAAAAAGAAACCTTTAGCTAATAAGACCAAGGATTGACAGATATGTAGCATTGTGTAGGTCTACAGTTCTTGGTTGAGTTATTGTCATGTTTGTTGTCAAATTGAAATAACTAGTGTTCTGACAGCATGTCAACCATCATTATCCTGTAATATTGATGCTCAATCTACTCTTTAAATAAACAATTAAAATGTTATGGTACTTCGCACACAAAAATCTCATAATTTAGATCTGCATTTTACACGAGATGGTCACTGATGAGATTGAAAATTGAGACATTTGACTAATCTGGTGACAATGGGTACACAGGTTAAATATCAATCAACTATCACTGATCTATCAGAAATTATGGTTATGTTTTCCAGACCCCTCTAAAATGGTTGATTGTGGGTATAGCAACATGAGGATCCACTGATGGATACAGAGACAGTGCCAACAACAGTTGGGTCAAATTAAAGGGAAGATATATCCTTATTTTATACAGTCCAAATGCTAGAAAAATTCTTGCCCATTCAGCCCAGGATGTTATCCGCAAAAAAGCCAGAAAAGTGATGTTACCTGTTTCAAGTCGGTTTATCAGATCTGATAAAGGAGTCAAATGTTACTTTTCAGGTTTCTTAACATCTTCGGTTGATGGGGCAAGAATTTTTCTAGTATTTCCAACAGTACACTAGCACAGTATGAAATAAGGCCCATCCAAAAAGCCTGTAACTGGTTACTTTATACTGGTTTATATGTAATTGTATAATGAGAATTTACAAAATCATACTTTCGGGCTGGTAATGTTTCAGAAACTGATGTTAGCATACTTACGTGACTGGATGACCGTGTGATACTCTGGACAGTGTACGAGGACAACATGGTCATTCTTGCGGTGGAAGTTAGCCATGTACCCTGAAACAGAACCACAGTAACTAAGAAAAGAGTATGAGGAAGAAAGCCTGCAACATTGATGTGATTCTGCAATGCAGTGAAACCTTTGGGAATGAGCAATGCCTTGAGAGGAACTGTACTCATTACAATGAACATTACATGTACAATAAATATCTATAGAGGAGAGCAATGGCTGAATTGGAACCCTTTACTTGCCTGCCCTCTTCACATCATTCACCTGACTGAGTCTATTGACATTAGAATCAAGTAATTCAGTTTTTAGGGGACTTGATAATATTCTACTGGGATATTTTTGTAGATATTGAAGGAAAACCAAAATGATCTTATGGATAGTCAGCTTCTTGACTGTGATACCAACACCGTTTATCAAGCACATGATCACCGTTATTGCCACTAAGATGTTAACTATTCATAGATCTTCTTAAATGCCTCTTACAGAGGATGAAAAACTGATTTGAATGCGATTTTGAGGAGCATTCGTTTAATGCACAAAGAATAATATCACAAGTTTGAACTCACAGGTCCCAGACCCTAAATACAGTGTACATATACATATACCTATCTACCTATATAACATAAAGAAGGTGGGACTTTCTTGGATTCTGCCACTGGAAATTGTTAAACTGGTTTGCTGGCTCAAATACGCTTTGTTAAATTCATAAACTGATCCAAGTTTCCATTTCCGGTCCTATGGCAAGATCCAAGACGGTCAACCATGTCCCACCTTTCTTATATATGTTAAATAAATAGGTAGGTATACGTAAGTATATTTAGGGTCTGGTGCTTGTGTTCATACTATCCCATTAGAAAGCTCTGCTTCTCCAAACATACTTCAAGTAAATATAGATTATATGTTCACCTAGGCCAGTATGCTTACTTCAGGATCTATACACTAGAACTAGTGTAAGTAAATGTTGTCCATGTAAACAGGGCTTCACATACAATATCTTCAAACCCCTGTCCTGTCACCTTCAAACTACACAATGGCAAATACCGGGTACTAAACATCACTCAATCTGGCTGGGCAAGACAGCTAGAATCTATATTTCTGCAGATGAAAGACAAAAGAAAAGTTGTAACATGTTTTCAATTACAAATTAATGTCAGATTGAGCCACTTACTCTGTAGTTCATCAGGTATTGTATTATTTATAATCGCTAAGGATGAAGACTATCATTTCAAATACTATGTGGTCTTTATTATTGTTCGTACACCAATATTTAATTCAATTTCATGATACAAATTGGTCAAGATAAACGTCTACACGAATAAACTTCTAAACAAAATTTCACCTTTGCATTCTACCCCGAATCATAATCCCCTAAGCCCAAACACTCTTCACTTATCATTCATGCTACAGACATGAAATTGGGCTCATATGAAAGTTTATTTTAAGACCAATATGTTTGCATTAAAAATTTTAGTCGAAAATGTTAAATGTTTTTTGACGATGACCCATGCCTGATGAGCTAAAAGGTTTAAGACAAAGGATCACTAGATCAGGACAATATCCATGCTATTATACTATCTGACCTTATAGGCTGGATGAACTAAACATTTCTGTAAGAATAATACCATAAATATTAGAGAGAGTTATACCATGAATTTTATGGAGAGTCCCACCATATATTTCAGTGAGAGACAGAGCTAAGTATGTTCCACCATATATTTCAGTGAGAGACTGACCTAGGGTTTTACAATATATTTCAGTGAGACTGACCTAGGGTTTTACAATATATTTCAGTGAGAGACTGACCTAGGGTTTTACAATATATTTCAGGGAGAGACTGACCTAGGGTTTTACAATATATTTCAGTGAGAGACTGACCTAGGGTTTTACAATATATTTCAGTGAGAGACAGAGCTAGGGTTTTACAATATATTTCAGTGAGAGACTGACCTAGGGTTTTACAATATATTTCAGTGAGAGACTGACCTAGGGTTTTACAATATATTTCAGTGAGAGACAGAGCTAGGGTTTTACAATATATTTCAGTGAGAGACTGACCTAGGGTTTTACAATATATTTCAGTGAGAGACAGAACTAGGGTTTTACAATATATTTCAGTGAGAGACAGAGCTAGGGTTTTACCATATATTTCAGTGAGAGACAGAGCTAGGGTTCCACCATATATTTCAGTGAGAGACTGAGCTAGGGTTCCATCATATAGTTCAGTGAGAGACAGAGCTAGGGTTTTACAATATATTTCAGTGAGAGACAGCTAGGGTTTTACCATATATTTCAGTGAGAGACTGAGCTAGGGTTCCACCATATATTTCAGTGAGAGACAGCTAGGGCTCCACCATATATTTCAGTGAGAGACTGACCTAGGGTTTTACAATATATTTCAGTGAGAGACAGAGCTAGGGTTTTACAATATATTTCAGTGAGAGACTGACCTAGGGTTTTACAATATATTTCAGTGAGAGACAGAGCTAGGGTTTTACAATATATTTCAGTGAGAGACTGACCTAGGGTTTTACAATATATTTCAGTGAGAGACAGAGCTAGGGTTTTACAATATATTTCAGTGAGAGGCAGAGCTAGGGTTTTACCATATATTTCAGTGAGAGACAGAGCTAGGGTTCCACCATATATTTCAGTGAGAGACTGAGCTAGGGTTCCATCATATAGTTCAGTGAGAGACAGAGCTAGGGTTTTACAATATATTTCAGTGAGAGACAGAGCTAGGGTTTTACCATATATTTCAGTGAGAGACTGAGCTAGGGTTCCACCATATATTTCAGTGAGAGACTGAGCTAGGGTTCCATCATATAGTTCAGTGAGAGACAGAGCTAGTGTTTTACAATATATTTCAGTGAGAGACAGAGCTAGGGTTTTACCATATATTTCAGTGAGAGACTGAGCTAGGGTTCCACCATATATTTCAGTGAGAGACAGCTAGGGCTCCACCATATATTTCAGTGAGAGACTGACCTAGGGTTTTACAATATATTTCAGTGAGAGACAGAGCTAGGGTTTTACAATATATTTCAGTGAGAGACTGACCTAGGGTTTTACAATATATTTCAGTGAGAGACAGAGCTAGGGTTTTACAATATATTTCAGTGAGAGGCAGAGCTAGGGTTTTACCATATATTTCAGTGAGAGACAGAGCTAGGGTTCCACCATATATTTCAGTGAGAGACTGAGCTAGGGTTCCATCATATAGTTCAGTGAGAGACAGAGCTAGGGTTTTACAATATATTTCAGTGAGAGACAGAGCTAGGGTTTTACCATATATTTCAGTGAGAGACTGAGCTAGGGTTCCACCATATATTTCAGTGAGAGACTGAGCTAGGGTTCCATCATATAGTTCAGTGAGAGACAGAGCTAGGGTTTTACAATATATTTCAGTGAGAGACAGAGCTAGGGTTTTACCATATATTTCAGTGAGAGACTGAGCTAGGGTTCCACCATATATTTCAGTGAGAGACAGCTAGGGCTCCACCATATATTTCAGTGAGAGACAGAGCTAGGGTTTTACAATATATTTCAGTGAGAGACAGAGCTAGGGTTCCACCATATATTTCAGTGAGAGACAGAGCTAGGGCTTTACAAAATATTTCAGTGAGAGACGGACCTAGGGTTCCACCATAAATTTCAGACTACGCCAAAGGTTACATCCATTCAGTTGTTGGTGGTCACATTTTGCAAACTTTATAAATGGTGTTACTTTATCAAGAAGTACCGACTGTTACCGACAACTAACATTTTGATGATAGTAGACTTAGCATATTGACGATATGAAGGTAAAAGTAGTGATTTCTGATCGAAAACTGGACAATACACAGCATATGGCGCTCGTCAATGAGTCAAACGTAATTTTGGAATCTTATTTATAACAGACAAACAGACAAATTTGAGTTAATAATTTTAAATAGGTCACATAACTACTGTGCATGTAAATGGGATGTGCAGTTTCGGTTTCTGCACATGCATAATGATGTTACTCAATTTTAATTTGAAACTAGTAATTATGACATATTTGGAGATTGGGGATAAATAAGCAAGCTGAGTGAATTTATTTGTATTGTAGACAGCACATGTGGTGAGTTGGAACGAATTAAAGTCAAATACAGTTTTATGAAACACAATGGATGCACCTTTAACTTCTTATGAATTACATCTCTTGAAATAATGCAACACTTTTCTTAAAATTGATGTCTTGGTCTTGCAAGTTCAAATGAGTCCAAAGAGGCTAAATGAGGACCTAGACTTTGTTTATGGCTCTTTTATCATACGGCGTCATTGTACAGCACTAGAACAATATTGGAAGTCTGGAGATACTCTATTCATCACTTTAATGCTATCAGCACAGGCTAGAAATTGGAACTCATCTAGGCTTATGATGACCTATCGGCCAGTGAGTTCATCTCTGGATACCAAACTGGACTCGTCCCTCCGAAGGCTCTGTACATATGTAGATTTGCCTCTGAAGGGGACAGGATTCAACTGTCATCTACCAAATTGTCATAAATGTTGACCTTGTCCAAGCATATGATACTATGTACAAACCTTTGCATTAGGTTTTGGGATATAGAGAACATAAGATGTTGCAACTCAAGAGTTCTTAGTTTGGAAATAAAGATGTCCCTTTTATTTTATTTTCCTAATAGAAATTTAGACTTGTTTCCGAAATGTTCATTTAGAGATTAAATGTAAGACCAGTTACTGATCCATTGCTAAATTTCTATTGTTGGGTCAATCTTTGGACTTTCTGTCATGTGCTCTTATGTATTAGTCAGTGCATGACTAAATAAATATGACAGATTTCATCTTATTTCGAATGTCATGTTTCGAACAATACCCTACTGGTTACATATGAAGCCTCTATCATAAATTCTCACATATTTAGTCAATTAAAGGAACTGTACTACCAAGAGTCATGTTTTATAGACTCTGTCCCAACTTTGTGTTAACACTAGCTGATTAGTTAATTAGTGCCACACTATTCTGAGTAGCCAGTTAATAGGAATTACAACTCGTTAACAAACTCCTTTTAAATGTACAACATGTGACCTTTGGTAAACGATCCTTTGCTTATATGGTAACAGAGAGGAACAGTCTTCAACATTGACCTCAGACAATTGCCAACTTTTGAGTGCTTTAAAGCTGGACTTAAAACATATCTCTTCTTTCAATGACTGACTTTCCAACTTATATCGCTGCAAGTATTATTGCAGTGAGAAAGCCCTCAACACCTGTGTGGCTATGCATTGCGGTGAAACCTGCGAGCATCGGCTGGAACTAGCGAACCATGGTGGGTACTGACTTGAGATTCAGTGTAGCATTGCACCCAAACCAAACTGCGTGTAGAACAGTTCTCTACTGCAGACAAAGTTGAAGAGCCCCTGGCAGTATTCGAACCCAATGCATCTTGCTCCGAAACTGAACGTGCTAACCACTGTGCTACTTTAATACAGGCATGTATAAATCATCACTATTTGGTTTACTCATTAATGCAGCGCTTGCTACATTTCATTAATTGATTATTCATGTGAACAGATGTAACTATAATTAAATGTACATCTATTGTGACTTAAACCATATCATATTAAAATAAATGTTGCGTGTATTTCAATATGCGAACAATTTCTAAACAAAATTAACAAGCTATAAGACAAGTAATCCCTAAATATAAACTAAAGGGAATTATTATTTTGATTTTTTCGCTTGTGGTATTTAAAATTAAATACATCTGAACCTATTTACACAGTAGACATTTTCATGTAACACCGTACGAGTAACTCCATCAGTTTACGATGCGATTAGACTTTTAAATCTAAAATTCTATACAATTTGCTTTCTTTCAATAAAAAATATTCTGATTGTCATGCATGCACGTAAATGAATAATGGCGATCAAATCAATCTACATCAAACTGGAATACGTGACATCGCTATCGTGTTAACTTAACACTGCAGTCGCGTCGCGATTTCAACATTCATTTGTGCATATTACTTACATTCAAAAGCTTCATCGGAATATTTGCTTCCATCCATAGCAATAACAACTGTTCTGTCTCCTTCGTTGGCTGCCATCTTTCTAGATTTCACCTAAATGTGAGCAAAACGATAAATTCGATGGTCAGCGAGCTGCAAGATTCCTCCGTTCCCAAGTCCAGCGAGAATGTGTCACGTGTTCGCAGGTCAAAGTTCACGAGGTCGCAGTCGTGTCGCTGAATGAGATCGTCGGCTGAAACCGTGTCGGTTGGATAAAAGTAATTTTATCATGCATCAGTTGTGCATTTATGAATAAATTGAGTGTATGTATAATACTCATATACTGTGTAAACCTGCAATAATATACGCTACATAAAATATAGGCTACAGTACTGTACGCGCTTGAACATAGTGGTGAAATATGCCATGACATTTATCGGTTAAAATAAAATCCGAATTTTCACTGAGTGAAATAACATGTTATTCTACTTCGTGAAATAACACTGCCAATCATATGACGTCATCGTAACAATAGGATAACGTCATAAGAAAACCGCGATGCTCCATTCATAGAATGAACTGGACATAATTTCCTAAATATAATACATAGAACATTTGACATTTCTCGTCGAATACCATGTAAATCTCATCGAGTGAAGTAGAAATAATATATTTACACTCGTGGCTGCGACACTTGTGAAAATATACATTTCTTCTTCACTCGATGAGATATATGTACATGGTATGTCAAATATCCTCTATTTATGTAGCTTGAAAAAGAACCTTTAACAATTTAACTAAATATCGAAGTCGAAATGATGATAATTTAGAGATGAGTGTAGTGATTAGTAGCTTCTTATTTTCTGAAAGAAAACCAGAAAGAAATTCAATTTATAATTATGAAATAATTTGAGAATGAGGACGCCGAGCCAAACATCCATTCACGATTTGAAGAGAAACTGCAAAATAATGTTACATATGTTTAAACGACGAGAAATGTCATCGACATGATTTTACACTTATGTAATCAAATATTTATTTATGCAAAATGTGTACTTTTAATTTTGGTTAGCTCCACCAGCTCTACGCACGGTTTCAGGCTATATTGATGATTTAAGTATTAATACCAGTATCATGAAGGATGTTTGTCTTTTTCTATACTTAATTTATAAGAAATACAAATCTAAATGAAATTTATGTTACCATGTGCTCATATTATACAAATAATTATGTACACGTATTTTGGGTCAGTGGCCTGTTACTGAATAAAATGTCTGTCTGTAAAATGTATTTAAATGTACTTAATTGTACGTGTGACATTTTTATGCAAATTTTAATTACTACTACTGTCGATTAAACAGCATTTCGGTCTGTTTGGGTCAGATGTTTCAAACTAAATAAACTTGTCATGAGAATCTTCATTTATGTGACCTTAGAACTCAAATTGTTTATGATACAGAAAGAGTCCACCACTTGTTGACTAGCTTTCATGCATGGGAATATATTATTTCCAACCTCAGCACAATCGCTCTGATTCTGACCTTTATAATGGCATTTCAATGACACACATGGGTTGTAAATGGCACCATCTTTTGCAATGTAATTGTAATAATTAGTCATTTGGCGCACAGGGGTTTGCATTGCTGAAACAAAAGAGTTCCTAGGTCCAATACTTCGATGCGACACACCCTATGCTAATAAATAAAGAGGGTGTATCGTATCGAAGTATTGGACCTAGGAACTCTTTTGTTTCAACAGTACAAACCCCTGTGGTATATTTCAGAGTAGTCTCGTAACAAGGATGCTGTTGATGTTTTTAACTTACATTTTTATAACATAATTAGATATACTACTTATTGGAAAAGTGAATAGGAGGCACGGCTAAAATATTTTGAACAACTTATGTAATTGAGGGTTTGTCTTGTAGGTAGGCCCCTCAAAGTAAATTTTCGCACAGATATATCTTAATTTTAATATTTCTTCAAGCATTTTTTTTTGTTTTAGAAAAAAGTATAATATATGATAAAAAGGTTACAACATGTAATATTTCATACCATACCCCATATCAGCCCTCGATCCATATCAGCCCTCGGGCTGATATGGGGGTCTCGGGCTAATATGAGGTATGGTATGAAATATGATATGTTATCACCTCTAACTATCACATGCTGAAATGATTGAACAAGCAAAAGACCCAACCCAGTCTGGTTAAAATCGACCCCGTTCCGAGGAATTAAATCTGCAAAATAGTTCATATCGGGAATCTGGATACGAACTAGTTCTATAGTTTTCTCACCACAAGGTCGGAGAACACCCAGTATAGGTTTTACGAGGAAACCTCCGAACGACATGAGTTCGTATCCCGATTAATGTACTATTTTGCAACTTTATTTCCTCTGTGTATTTTTATCAGACTGAACCAAACCGCAAGCACTCGGGCAACTTCCCCATGCAAGGCACAACTCTTGCCAGTCTCATTACTGGCTGATTAAGGCCTTGCAGTATTTCTTAAGAAATCTGTGCTTAGAAATCCAGGCCCACTATGCAATTCTGGTGCAGCGATTCACTATCTTGATACAACAAAGCGATGGAAATACCGTACGGGTTAAATCAGCCAGTAATGCAGACTGACAAGAGTTATGCCTTGCGTTTGGAAGTTGGTACTCGGGCTGATACTTGGTCTCGGACTGGTGCCGAATGTGATATGAAAATACCAATAACTATCAGCATACATGTATTTATGACATAACACAAGGTTATCGACATAAACCGATTCGGGATACCCTATTCATTACGTGAATGTTATGCATTTTACTCACAGTCAAAAGCCTTACGTTATTGAAGCATTATTTTTTTAAATATAGTGAAAAGAAGATTATTTTTTTTTACAATTCTCGTCGTATATACCGTGTCTATATCATTACTGAAAATAGAATTCACATATTTACACGCTTGGCAGCGTCGCTTGTGAACAAATGACTATGATCCATTTCCCTCCATGAGATCAACATGGTATTCAAATCATCTCGTTAGGGAGAAAGGTTTTATAGTTTCACGTGAGTGTAATTTCTCACTGGAAGCATATCAACATGTATACATATGCAGCCAATGACTAGACATGACCTGACGGTATACAATGACAATATTTATCTTTGTACACATATTGTTTGTCCATGTAGAAGATTTTGGGTCATACATGATTCATGAGCCATTGAGACAAAGTTTGACTAGCCTTCATGTTTACTTATAACCAACAATAGACTGACCCACTGGCAGGGAGGGATGTCCATAGGACTATCTGGTGTTTGGGGACTGAAACTGTAAAACCGCCTTGATCGCCCTGCCCTGCTTTTCCTTTATTAAAACAATAATAGTTTTCAAATTTCATGTCGGCCTACATTGGGGGAAGACGCAGACACCAGTCGATTTTGGTGACCGTGACCTTATTTTCAAGGTCACCGCGACACTTTGACCACTGTTCGAACTCTTGTTAACGCGATATATCATGACTGAATGGACCCAAAGTCTTCAAATTTGGTGCTAGGCTACATTGGGGGATGGCGCAGACACCAGTTGATTATGGTGACCTTGACCATATTTTCAAGGTCACCACAACACTTTCACCACTTTTCAAACTCTTGTTAACGCGATATATCATGAAAAGTCTTCAAATTTGGTGCCATGCTACATTGGGGGATGACGCAGACACCAGTCCATTTTGGTGACTTTGACCATATTTTCAAGGTCACCACGACACTTCCACAACCTGATTGTCTCTTGTTAAAGTGATATCTCATGACCGGTTAGACATATAATGTCTTAATATTTGCTGACAGCCTATATTGGCGGTGTACGCAGACACCAGTCGATTTTGATGACCTTTACCTTATTTTCAAGGTCACCACAATGCTTTGACCATTTTCGAACTCTTCTTAACGCAATATCTTATGAACACAAGCACAAATTACAAAGTTGTCAAAGTTGGTGTCAGACTACATTGGGATATGACACAGACACCAGTCGATTTTGGTGACCTTGACCTTATTTTAAGGGTGACTATGACACTTGACCAAATGATGTGTCTCACTTAACTCAATGTTAACGGCGGGGGACATTGCCATGTTAGTGGCAGACACTTGTTTGAAATATGTATCGACTAAATTTTAGTTTCCGTATCATTTACTAAAATAAGGAATATCATGGTTTGCTTTACTGGTTTTATATATAGATTGTACGTGTCTTACTCTGGATCCGTCATATTCTGTGTGAAATGTCTCCTACAATCATCCTTTACATTCGCAGTGATGTGTTTATGTGGTCTGTGGAACACAGTGGTGTAGTGGTGTTGTGGTGTAGTGGTGTGTATTGCACATATTTATTGCCTTACTTGTATCTTGTATCTGCATAACATGTTTATATGCGTATGCCATCTTGATCAATTTATTATGTATATAAATGTGTATGTTTTATGCTCAAGTACCATCGATGGTGGAATTGAGTTAATAAAAACCTTGAAACCTTGTTAGCGTGCTGGCCTCTCACGGCAAAGGCTCGGGTTCGAATCCCGGCCGAGTTATATTAAGGTACCCAAGAAGCGGGTGTACATGTACATGCCTTCGTCTGGCGCTTTGGCCAGCTTCGAAAATATAATTCCGTCAGGATAATAATGTGAAGCGCATTGATCATGCATTCGTGTGTGGATAACTTACAAATATCCATTATCATCATTATTGTATGTGTAGACCTATACAGTGATACATGTATTTATTTCCTTTTTATCCCAGCGGTATGTAATACCGTAGGATATAATCGTCGCCCCGTCCGTCCGTCCGTCCGTCCGTCCGTCGGTAATCATTTCGTTTCCGGAGCAGAACTCGAAAACCGTTCATGATATCTTTCTGAAACTTTCTATGTGTATTACCCACCAACTGAAGTGGTGCCTTTTGATATTTTCAGATTTTTTTTTTTCGTTTCCATAGAAACATGTTGGATTTTGGACGTTGTTCAGAGACAGGTTCGTTTCTGGAGCACAGCTCCAAAACTCTTCATCATTTCTTTCTGAAACTTTGCATGTGTTCTACCCACTTACTGAATTGGTGCCTATTGATATTTTCAGATTTCTGAAAATTTAATTTTTTGTCTGTTTCCACAGAAATATGTTGAATTTGGACTTCGTTCAGAGATAGGTCTAAATGCCTTCATCATACCTGAAACTCTGCATGTGTATTACACCAACTTATTGAAGTAGTTGATATACAACTATCTGTCAAAGATGAATTTTACAAATTATGTGGGACAACAACGGTGGGATATGTCATCTTCTGATGACTCTTGTTATTGCCTCATTGGAAGCTTACATATTTGCTTGTTGTGCTCCAGTGATTTAGTTATAAACAAAAAACCATCTGAAACATCTTGTACGACATAAAATGGCTAAACAGTGCATGACTGAAATCTAGTAAACTACACACTCAGCAAAATGGGGTGTCACTACATGTGCAGTGGGGCGTTCTGAAAAGGGAGTAATTGCCAAGATGTCTGTGACAGTCCTAAAATTTAGTCTATGAATAAATATTAGTAAAAAAAATAACGCAATGCTTTTAATATTAATGTATTTGTCTTGTAATGTCATATATCCGGGTATTCAGTGGAATTTAGACTTGCAAGAAGATGGCCTAGACTGTATTAACAAGTTTTTTTTCTGTTTCCATAGAAACATGTTGAATTTGGACTTTGTTCAGAGATAGGTCTAAAGACCTTCATCATACCTGAAACTCAGCATGTTTATTACACCCGGTAATTGAAGTAGTAGATATACAATTATCTGTCAAAGATATCATTTGTCTTGTAATGTCATATATAGGTGTATTCAGTGGAATTTAGAAATGCTAGAAGATGGCCTAGACTGTATTAAAAATTCTTATTGTATACATAGCAGAAGGACTGTACATAGCAGGTCCAAATAGGTCACAATGAAATTGACCCACCATACAGATGATACATGCGAACTTTGGGGACATTAGCTTAAAAATACCCGGCGTAATTATTTGCAAAGTGACCTTGGTAGAGGTGTATGTAACCGAATTGTCAACAGCCTATTTGTCATTCGATCTGACAACAAATGTTAGTCGCGGCGGATACGTTTTCAAGGGGTAGGTATTTTGGTGTACACCGTACCACACGCCTCTGTCAACGTGTAAACTCTAACTTGACATACATATTTTTGACAAGGCCACTACGTTTAAGTATGTTTTAATGTACTGGTCTTCATATTTAGTAGTACCACAAGATAAATGGATTATTCACACTTGATTTTAAACATCTTGTAGTCCTTTAACTTGTGCAACTGATTTCATGAATATAATCTCACAAAGAAGTTTGGGTAGGCCTATTTTATGAGGGTAGAGAAAATATGGGGAGTATAGGTCGAATCTTATCTTTGAGGTCAACTGCGTATGTAAAAGTATAACTCTCTTATGAAATGTATCTACGTGGTTATTTGACCCATTTTATCAAATTGAATAACTTATAACTGAATAATATTGTGGAGTGGTGATTCACTTGAATTCTTTGAATTAATAGGTGTGCTATAAGATCTTTCCACAAGGAAAGGATTGGGATTTATAGCTTTATATATATGATTGAGGAGTGTGTTTGTGTGGGTATGTGGTTGGGTGGGTGGGTGGGGTTGTGACAACAACAGTGTTAGGATAACATGATGCGCGTGTGTGTGTGCACATTTTAAAATTATTGCAGGTGAACATGTTTTGATATGTCTGCAGTCTGATAAACAGTTTTCCGAGGAATAACAGTTGCAAAATAGTAGCCTTCATTTATCGGGATACGAACTCGTTCGGAGGTTTCCTCACAAAACCTTGTGGCGAGGAACCTCTAGAACTAGTTCGTATCCTGATGTCAACTATTTTGCAGATTTAATTCCTCGGAACAGGGTATGTTTTAATCAGACTGGATATGTCTCTTAGGCCAAATGGATGGATGTTGTGTGATATATTGTTTTGTTTTATGTCATTAATCTCATAATGCACATCATGTGATTGTAGGCCAACTTGTGTTCTCGAGTTCTAAACATTTAATTTGTGACGATGATAATAAGGTGTGGTGTATCTCTGTCATTCTGTCTCTGTCTCTGTCTCTGTCTCTGTCTCTGTCTCTGTCTCTGTCTCTCTCTCTCTCTCTCTCTCTCTCTCTCTCTCTCTCTCTCTCTCTCTCTCTCTCTCTGTCTCTGTCTCTGTCTCTGTCCCTCTCTGTCTCTCTCTGTGTCTCTCTCTGTCTCTCTCTCAATCTCTCTCCCTCTCTCTCTCTCTCTCTCTCTCTCTCTCTCTCTCTCTCTCTCTCTCTCTCTTTCTCTCTATCTCTCTCTCTTTCTCTCTATCTCTCTCTCTCTCTCTCTCTCTCTCTCTCTCTCTCTCTCTCTCTCTCTCTCTCTCCGTTAAAAGGGTATCATGGTATCCTGGTTCTATTTCATATTATATATTATAATTATTATATTATTATTATATTATAGTATACTATTATATTATAATTGAACCATGGTATGTATTGAAAACAGAGTTAAAACGTAAAACATCCTTCAATAATTTCAAATAATTTCAAAATGTATGCATTTGTACAGAATCGGCACACACATATATATAAATATTAATCTAGTAATTGACTAAATGTGGGATTTTCATCCTTAATAATAAGTTCAATAGATATGTAAAACAATCACCCAATACTAGTTCATGCCTAAATATGAATTTGAAGCTTTATCAAGAGTATCACATCTTAGTGTCAACACTTTCTATGAATGTCCCTCGTAGAAATTTAGTTCTCTGGGTCTGTGCAGTGTGAACTGATTTTATGTGCGCTTCATTCATATTCTCTGCCATGAAAGGTCTTCATGGGAACATTCCCAAAGGGACATGTTTAGCTATATCAACGATTTTGTCCTTCCGGTTCATAACCTGGGAAAGGCAATTTTGTTTTAAAAAGTGGGAATTGAAACATGTAGCATTTAAATTATTTAACGCAATTTCATTGTTTGCTTAAAATCAAAACTAAGATTACTAAGACACTTGTTGGAATGATTCATTCATAGAACTACGGGCCAGCAGGTGTCAACATAATGAATATTGCCGCACATGTAGTGCGATTTAAAAGCGTGTAAACACATATACTCGCAAACGCTTATATAAAGGTATAGTAACTTTAAGGGTAATATGCACATGTCATTTGCAATTTTGACAGGTTTGATTTTTTTAGGAGATGTCAAAACGTTGACAATGATTAATGTCGTTTGTATTTAATTTTTAAAAACCCAATCTAGTTACGTTGCGACCTCGAGTATGACTCGCATTCGCAGTCGCATCGAGAACGCGAAGCTCTGAAACGCGTTTTCCTGGCATTTTTTTTAACAGTATAAACGCTTTGATTTTAAGTTAAGAATTTTAAGATATTAAAAGGAAATTCCTTTTCAAATAATGATACCTTCAGATAAATTCATTAAGGTACTATATTAAGTTATTTTTGAACGTAAATATAAATTGAATAAGAATTTAAGAATGGACATTACATAACCAACATAGTGCATACCATGTACTAAAATGTATGTTGTGATTTAATCTCACAACGCGTAGTTATTACACGATATTTGTATTTTAAAAAGTACACAAGTAAAAACTTTAAATACAGACAGACAGTATCAAAAAAGAAAATAAATATACGTGAGTTGTTTTTAAGGTGAATTGGTGATGCTTGATGGAGTTGTTTGTACAATAAACATGAGTGATGTACAGGGTTATATATTGGATAAAATAGATTGGGTGTCGGTTAATATATGTTATGTACTAACTACGGCCATCGAAGTTAACATGATATTAAAATGGCCGCTCGATGGGAAATGGACTCGCATGGCTTAACCGAACCATGTAAATTCGTTTAAGAACTCTTTTTATTGCTTCAATAAATTTATTATTATGATATATTTTGCTATTGGGGATGAATATGCAAGTTGATTTAAATTATTTGAACTGAACTCAGCTTATAGCGTACATGTATGTTGGCGCGTATTTCAGCCAAATAAAATTTTATGAAACACAATGGATGTAGCGTTAACCTCAGTCTATTTTGAAACTAATGTCTACAATACACCACGAGAGGACCATTGATCAAGATCGCCACCTGTTACCAGTCGTCCGACTGTTTGACAGGCTGTATTGAATAAATCTAAATATTCATCTAGAATACACATACATTTGTAAATAGAGCATATCAAAATTGTATTGATCAGGGAGATGTTTTCGCTCAGTATGTATTTATAATGTAACGTAGAGAACATTTACAATAAATTGATCTGTGAGATTAAAAGTCTCATTACCTCTCGTATAATTGTCAGTTAAAGCTGTTCAACATTGGGTCCCGAAACAAAATGGTATGTGTTGATATAGTCGTGTTTGCGATTTTCCTTTGTTTTTGATAGTTTTAAATAGTTTTTGACTGTTTTCATTTACATTTATGTATCAATAACTTCGGTACACGGACAGAAACTAACACTATGGCTGTTAAAATAACAAACAGAAAAAGCTTATTAAAATAGTTTATTGGAATATAAAGAATTATTTGATCTGGTTCGTACAACAATCAAATCTACAAATACAACTAGTTATGAAAGAAAACTAAGAAAAGGCTACTGTAAAGGAACTATCTAATTAAACAAAATGATCATGGCTCAACTAGTCAATTAGGATAATAATTATAATAAAAAATAGTGGTTATAAATTCTGCACAAAACGCAGTGCTGGAGGATGGTTTAAAGTAAATTTAAATAAAAATCCTATGGATTTTAAAAGTAAAACAAAACTCTACATAACAAAACGATAGACAACACTACGCTATATCTATATAGTAAATAAAAGAACCGCAAGTCACACAACTACAGCATGACATCAATCGTTGAGTATTTTAAAATACCTCAATTTCTGAGTTATTTGGGAATGATAAAACATGCAGCAACGAGATTACCAATTCTATTATGCATGCAAGTCCAAATTAGGAATAAAAGAACCAACTTCCAGTAAAATTATTTTGTTTCCATTGTTCAACACCTTGAGGATTATCATTCCATTTTTACAAAGGACATGCTGATATGTAAAAGAGAGCATACGATGGGATTAAAATATTTCAGATCTAAAATAATCTTTCTTTGTAAACGAAAGAGACTTTACATATAATTTTACTGTTTGGAATAATGAAAGATTGCATATTTTAAAATATGCACTGTCATGAGTGGTGTCAACATATAAACGAAGACGTCTTTTAATACCATAAAACATACCAGGAACAAACAAGAGGTTATAAAACATACCAGGAACAAACAAGAGGTTATGGTGTAAAAGGGACTGCGCATCATATATAAGGAAGTATACATTTACGAGATGATGTCGAATGGCAGATGTATATGAAGGTTATAATATGTGTGTGTTAAGCGTTAGTTCCTTTTCCCCCTAAGTGATGTATACCGTATATCCTCTAATATTAACTCTGCAACTAACTAAGCTGGAAAGTCTCAAACCCGGATCTCACTAGAAGCCAGGTGTCAATTAAAGCTTCAGTTGAAACAATAATACATCTTCCGTTGGTATTTTTATGAAAACTTCAATTCGAAAGTGTGACAGACCAGGCGCCAGAGATCTAAGGCATATTTTATGAGATGATTGTTTAAGACCCAACGCATTACTCGCGAACCTTTTCTGGCGTTTCTTAGAAGAAATACGGTATCGTATTTAGGTTTATATATTTGTTCACGAGGCCAAGTAGAAAACATTATACTATCAAATATATTACTATATGAAGAGTGAGAATAGAAAGAACAAGTTGAACGCAAATCGATGTGCTAACATATGGCTGATGATCCACTGTCATACAAGGAAAAAAAATAAGGTATTCGTTTCTAATATAGATCTGTTTTTGGCTTATGTCAGGTGAAGGCAGTGGTTTTGTAACAAATATATAGTATCAGAATACAAAATTTGCGTATAAAAAAGGTCATTTTATTTTATTGTTTTGTCAGCAGGGTGGCAAGTGCCAACAATGTATATTCTGAAGCAAACATATATCGTGTGAACTTTTGCTGTGGATAGGGATAATGTCTGTAGAGCAAAATATTTTGTTATCACGTTGAATACCACAGCAACGTGTTAATTTGGTTCTACCCAAAACCTTATCAAATACGAGCATTTGTCACTGATGGTAACGACAGTAACATATTAGAATACGGGACCAATTTACACAACTCTAAACATTCCTTCTAGGTGTAACTCCATGTTAAGGGCGAAGGGCGTTGTATCCACAATGTTCGGTAATATACGATAATCCATGTTTGTTAAGCTTATCGAAATACTTTTGTTGGAAATTTTAGCTTTATCGATGATATTGCATCCGGTATTACAGTAGGGCACTAGTGTCCAGTAGCCCAGAGTCATGTGCGTTTATTGTTGCTGCTGTTGCTCTTGGTGGCCATGATGTTTGTGGTGATCCTTGTGACGACATACCACGACGGGTACGTCGGAGTGGTGGATGACGTAGTCACTGACGCTGCCCATGAGGGTCCGACGGATGGTGCCTAGACCTCGACATCCGGTAACGATCAAGTTGGCGTTCACTTCGTTAGCGATCTTAATGATCACCTGGCCTGGCTCTCCGGCCTCGCACTTGACCTTGCCGCCGATCTGAAATAGGACAACACAGTGGGCTTAATGACAAGACTGATATACGTGAAATGTACATTGGTTTCCTGAAATGAATTTTAAGAACTACACGTGAAATGTACCATCTGTAACAAACTTCTCCTAATTGTATTTGCCTTCTAGTTTCAATGTTCTACCTGCATGGTTTATGTATTTATTACAATATCTTCATGCAAAATTATACCTACTACATATATACTCATCCCATTCTCTTTCTATCGAGTTTACTCCCTTCAAATTTCCTGTCGTTACCGTTGTTCTACTCAGGGAAAGTGGAAGAGTATGAGCCATACCATAAGTAAATAGTGGTTCTCATCTTAAGCACATCCGCCGTCTTCTGAAAAATCTCCCCCTTGTGCAGAACCTCCCAAAACGTTAGTAGTAGCTACCACTTTGTTCCGTCCCTACCCTCTTCACTTCCTCTATATCCCCTAGGTTCGCCCCCTTCCCACAACCATTGTCTGCTGAATTGTTTCCTCCTTGTACAGAACCTCCCAAAGCATAACCCTCCCCATCTTTTCTCTGACAGCCCCACCAGACCTCACCTCTGCGTCCGTGAGTCTCTTCTTAAGCACCTCCAGCATCTGTTGGACCTTTTTCTCCTCCTCTTTGTACAGCTCCGCGATCACGGACGGGTGGGCCATCTCCATAGCTGTACGTGAAAGGGAGGCTTTAATGAGGTTTCTTAATGCCTGAATACATATTGTTCGTATCCTGTTTTTAAGGTCTTCTGCTGAATTTTGAATTTCATCTTAGAATGTTCGTAATCTGAACCTTGAATATTATCATTTTTAAAAAATGAGCCATGGGCTCTGTAGCTCATCAGGGTTTGATTTATATCTAAGGTTGAATATCTAAGTTATCTCAAGTAATACATTGTTAACAAGCAAAACAAAGTTTTTTAGATCATGACCCCTGTGACCTGTATTTGGAGTCACAGGGTCACCAATCCTACAATTAAGAATCCCAATTGGCCAAGGAGTATGCACACAACTTGTCAGCTCTCTAGACCTTTTGGAACTGGAGAAGAATACCAAAATAGGTTTTTGGGGTTGTGACCTCTGTGACCTCATTTGGGGTCACGGGGTCACGAAATCTACAATTAAGAATCCCCATTGGCCAAGGAGTCTGCACACAACTTTTCAGCTCTCTAGACCTTTTGGAACTGGAGAAGAAGATGAAAATAGGTTTTTTAAGGATGTGACCCCTGTGACCCCATTTGGGGTCATGGGGTCCCGAAATCTACAATTTAGAATCCCCATTGGCCAAGGAGTCTGCACATAAAATTTCAGCTCTTTGGAGTCATTGGTTCTGGAGAAGAAGTCGAAAAAGCGAAAAGTTTACGGATGGACGGACGGATGGACGGACGCCGGACACCATGCCATGCCATAAGCCCATCGGGCCTTTCAGGCCTGATGAGCTAAAAAGGGCGAATTTTAACATTATGTTCATAGGAACATAACTCGGTAACAAGAGAAGAAATGTAAAAGTTACTATTTGGAATTTGATGCAGATCATCTTCACAACGTCACGGGCGTATCGAAAAGATTTCCATATCTTCTCCTTCCGCCCTTGACCTCAACCCTCGCATTTTCAGTGCTAAGATTTTAACGTACTGCAGGCTAATCGGATAAGCCAATCAGAAGACAGTTGTATTGCCTCTGTGACTGTGTCGATGGTCGCTGTTTTGAATTGGTTCCGAATGTAAACGGCGATTTCATTGGCTGTATGTTAGCAGATATCGATGGTAAGGGGCGTAACTCGTGATCACAATAGGTGTCGCTGATTCGTTTCACCACCTCTGCCTAGGTTGAAGGCAAGGTAATAAATGGAGAGATCTCGATACATTTTCACCTTGCCGTGGGCAGAAACGTTACTTAACACTCCGGCTTTACATCATGTACAAGTTGATAGTTGGGCCACAATTTAAACATTTGGAAACTTTCCGAGGGGTAGTTTCTTTGAAGAATTTTATATTTGGATTTGATAACTTGACAAAGAATATCACACAATAATTCGAAATGAAAATAATGAAAAGTGACGCCATTCATCGGCACTACGAATATGAAAGGTACGACGTAACAATTCAATGTAACAGATATTATATTAAGATATGTTTTCGTATTCAAAAAGTTGTAAAATTAGTAAAAATACAGCTTTTTTTCTCAATTCACGTAATGCACAAAAACAATATAGCGGAGACTAAGAAAGAACCACATTCTCTCCTTAAAGGGGCAGTAGAACGTTTTCTAATGGAAATTTAGATATCTTTCAAAATGGAAAAGAATGTTGCCAATTTCAAACAATCCTCTTCAATCAATAAATAAAGTTCAAAAACGAATGGTTATAGTTCGGTTAAGCAAAGCGTATCCATTTCACATCCTCGAATTATTAAAATGTGCTCACACTAAAATGTCCGCTAGCAGTTTTCGTTTCACACGTGACATCCTTTTCTAAGACAGATAATGAGGGCGTGTAATGGGCCTAATATGTAAAGGTACACTGCATACGATTTTTTCATAAATGGCAAATTTGAACATGCAAACACTTTCAAAAACTAGATTAGCGTTTCCGGTACACCGCAAAGCAGCCCCGAAACTGAGGGCCTCGCCTTTCCCTGTTCCGCCCTCTCCACAGCAACAATAAAATTGGCAAATTTGTTAATTATTTGTTTCATCACTGAAGTTATTACTTTCAAGTTGAATCGTCACTTGGGTCATTTTAGACAAGTTTGTTCTTAAAACCTATTTCTGATGTCAAAATTTGATCAAAGAGTAAACACGGCCTTCATTGTTCACTTTTCATTGTGTATAACAATCATGTAATGTAATGATTCAAAGTGTTAATAGTTAACATAAAGTCATCCTCGGTTACCCAGGGTTTTATATATGCTCCGTTACGCTCCACTATATGATACAGTGGAGAGTAACGGAGCAAATATAAAACCCTCGGTAACCGAGGATGTCATAAAGCATATTCGCCAAGGAAATTGTAACCTCAATGTGACCTTGACCTTAGATGGATTTTACAGGAAAAACCTTTTCAGATATTAGTCTTTCTCCGTAGTTGATATATATACCAAATAAGTGCCTAAAAGCACAGAAACATTTCAAGTTACAGTTTTCACAAAATTTCTTTTAGTGATTTCAGTACTCATGGCCTTGACCTTTGACCTTAATAAAATAAAAAATAAGTTCTCATGGTGTATAGGAAGGAAGCTATGTATATGAGGTCTTAAACTTCTTGGAAAACTTTTATTTAATGATTTCAGAACTGGTGACCTTGATATTTGACTCACAGATCACACAATCAATGACCAATTTTAAATGTTTATAACAAGCATGTATCCGCAAAAGCATGCTTAGTCATGACCTTGCTGTGAACCTGACCGTTGACTGATTTTAGCTAAAACTTTTTCAAATCATGGCTTTTATCCATAGTTGATAAAAACCAAATAAGAGCCTTATAGCATGAACATTTTTCAAGTTATCTTGTTTATAAATATGTTTTTAGCGATTTTAGAACTTAAGACTTTAGACCTTGACCTTGAAAGTGAACACGTCAAAGAGTTCTTAAAACCTTGGAAAAAAGCACACAAACTGATAGTTTAACAAAGGTCAACAGTGCCTTTAAAATAACTCACGTGCAACTGTAGAGTAGAGATTCCTGTAGTCAGGCGCGTGCACCAAGACAACCCTGTCGTTTTCCTGGTAGATGTTCTTCATGAACCCTGCAAGGAAACAGTGGAGGTTATACCTCAATGAAGATACTCAAATCTCATCTATAAAATTTCTTTTGTTGAACGCAAGCCCCTTTCTCCTGCTAACTTTGCAATTGCATATTCAGATTTATTGCGCACATGGTTGAAAATAATCGAGTTAATATTTTCAATACGAGCACATGTGCACATATATATAATGTTTTCCAAGCAACATTTGTTTTAGCACGACTTCCGTTTGTGACGTCATAAAACAATTGTTCATAAGCTTACGATTCACGATTCAAATGGAATAGATTGGGTAATGGAGAAAGTATTACGCTCGAAAGTGTGTCATATGACCTTTACGAAAATCGTGAAAATGTATGCATAACCCTCGCTCTCGCTCTCGCAATACAAAACATCACACTAGTTCCGTAAAAGGCATATGACACACTTCCCTGGGTAATAATCTATATTTATAGACTTGAACGAGATGCATATGTAGCTATAGAGCACCGCTAATGAATATATATTACGTGCATGTATTTTTGTGTAACACGTAAATCAATAATTCAGCACACTCAAAAAACAAAATTGTTTATCTGCATAAAATTATATTTAAACAGTTTACGAATTAGAAAACGTGCTGTTTGCAGTATATACTACAACAAAGCCATAAGTTGTGTGATGAAATATGCAAGTGTGGCAAAAAACAGGTGATACGATTTTCATTATTCCATAATATCCCATTCTCTTCCCACAGAGGTTACTCCTTTCAGATTTCCGATCCTAACCTCTGTTCTTCTTCGCTTGCAATCGAGAATTCCAGCAATATTCCCAGGTGAAATGGGAACTTCAAACTGCATCCCTGCTTTTTAACCAATGAGAACTCATCTTTCAGCGGCCATGTCGACCGAGTGACTTCAAAGATCTAAGGTTTTGACTCTTAAGGTTATCCTTCCTCAATCAACCAGTTGTTGTTATTGTTAATTAACTCAGTGCTTGTATCCTGTATATATATCACACATATCTTTGTCTCTTATTCATGCTTGAAAACGGTACAAGAATCTGTACCGAAACGTCGCAACCTTCCGAATAAAGAAGTTGTCATCCATACACTTGTCCTTATCTTAAGGTTTTGCTCATTTGCATATGTCCTTCGAATATGTCTGATTAAAATAACACAAATGAACATTTAATTTTCAAATTATAGACAGATTTGACATTAAAGTTGATGTTTTTAATTCTCCTGTTCTTTTTTTTAATAATGGAGGTAATTCTCAATTCACATAAAGCTAATTTGCCCGAACCCAGTGTAATAAATGAAGCGTCGTAAAAGTAAAATCCCTGCATTCCGACAAGGATCCCAGGCTGAGCCCAGGAGTGAACGAGTTAGTGACCTTGACTTTCCGCATGCTATGGTTAATGAGGATAATTAAGCTAACGAGAGCCGACCGACAGATAGTAGGGCATGAAGACGCCAGCGCCAAGTTGCTGTACATGTAAGCATTCAATGTACTCCAACAAACTCAGCCCTGAACTTGAGATGAATTTCTGGTATTTTAAAGATGCTGTAGCACGTTTTTTGCACATTTTATTTTTTCAAATTTCTCATTCATAAGGATAGTTAATGTCATTTATATTTACTTTAGAGGGTAAAACATCTTATTACATAAACCAATTATCCGTAGTGGTAATCATGGTGTTGCGTATAAAGCAACAAATGCATGGCGGTCATTTTATTGTGAACACAGTTTATTATTTCGAATGACAAAAACGATTCCCATGGCTTTACGGAACAATGTACATGCATTTTAAAGGGTGTTTTACTATTGTTGATATTATTTTTCAAAAACATTAAAAAAAATTTCATCGATGTATTTGAGCGAAAAGACGTGCTACAGCGCCTTTAACATATATCCCATATATATGAAAAATATACTGCTGCTCTGTTCCGGAGCAACTGTTGCATACTTGCGCATCATCATTTAAATTACATCATGATTCAATATATTGGTGTACGTGTATTTAAGCAAAAAATCGTTTATGTCACATGTGTGTTCACAGTTGTAATGTTGTACATATGTCATTTATAATTATAGTGCTAAATAACGTAAGCATTACCGGTTCTAAGTAATGTATGAATAAGTTATTCAGCACAGTTGTAATGCTATACATAAGTAAATATCACCGTTTAATGCTATATAAAGGTCATTTATAAAACAGTTTCAATGCTAAACATACGTTATTTAGCACAATTTAATGCTATATAAAAGGCATGTATATCAGAGTTTTTTTAATGCTAAACATAGATTATTTAGCACAGTTGAAATGCCACATCTATCAGTTATAATGCTACATAGAGGTCATTTATATGTCAGAGGTTTTAATTAAAACAGTTGACGTTAAAACGCTATACATATCATTTATCAGTTTAAATACTATACATAATAAGTTATAAAGCACAATTTTAATTAAATGTTATTAATAGATCATTTTACAAAGTAACTACGTTGTACTACGTCACAAATCAATACATGAAATATGTTTACATTTTCAAAACGTTCCCGTCGAAAGAGACTTTTGATGTAAATATGAATATAAAAGACGCATATTTCACTCATGTATATGTATTTTAAGCTGTCGTGCATACAAACACCATCATGACAATAAATTATCTCCATGGTTTGTCATATTGTATACATAAATTATTAGGCATATCGTGCTCATTTCATCGTTGTTCAGATAGAAGAAGAACGGTATTTTTATATCACAAATAAAACAGGAATAATTATCATATAAATGAAACATTAGGATTCTAAACAATAAATGCCTAATACGTATACTAGGCCAGATTGTTTCAAAAATATACTGCACTTTTATAAGAATTATTTTATTGTCTGCACATCTGGGAAACAAATGGTTATTTGTATGTAACTCAGGTATGTTAATTCCTGCAGCTATTACCATTCAAATACACGTGAATGCGAACCGTAAAGATTTTCAACTAATGATATGGTCATCTTATGGTCAAGATAAAGGACATAAGAATGGTTGTTTAATACAATGTATAATGTCGACATCCAAAATTTCAAGAGTGATGTTTATTGTTTACATTGGCAGAATATCGAAGTGCATCTTGGCGATAATGTTTCTAATCATGGCTATTTAGAAAGTTAAAATCTGATGTAAAGACCATCAAACAATTAAAGAGTTGCTTTAAATGAAGAAGTTGAGGCTTTGAATGAAGAATTATTTATTGGCATCACTTGCCTGACAACCACATTAGATAATATAATGATGTCGAAACATCGCCTTTATAGAGTAAACAATTTACATATTCATTAAAAATCTTCCCTCATTAGCACGCCAACTTCTAGTATGTCAGTCAAGGATATAATTTAAGCTAATTGAAATTCCTAGGATTTATAACGTAAACACGATGAAATGGAGACGCATTTGAAAGTAGTGTCATTTATGATTTTCAAGGTTTCAAGAAAGCGACACCTTGGCACGTTCCAAAGTGCATAAAGATCACCACTTGACAAGAATGCCTTGACCTCTTGACCCCCTTGAAGTGACAATCGGTCAAGTGACAAAGAGACAGACGGCGAACCATAGGTGTCCATCATTTTATTGCCAATACTGGCTATGTGTCACATCGAATTGTACACATCCGGATTTCTATAATTAATCTCACATGTCATTTATTCGGTACTCTATATTAACATATGTAACATATATGAACTATTTACAGTATATGTGACACATATTAACTATTTACACTATATGTGACACACATTGACTATTTACACTATATGTAATATATATTAACTATTTACATTATATGTAACATATATTAACTATTTACATTATATGTAACATAATATTAACTATTTACAGCAATATGTGACACATATTAACTATTTACACTATATGTAGCATATATTAACTATTTACGTTATATGTGACATATTTTAACTAGAACTATTTACAGCAATATGTGACACATATTAACTATTTACACTATATGTAGCATATATTAACTATTTACGTTATATGTGACATATATTAACTATTTACACTATATATGTGACATATATTAACTATTCACAGTATATGTGACACATATTAACTATTTACACTATATGTGACATATATTAACTATTTACACTATATGTAACATATATTAACTATTTATATACTATGTGACATACATTAACTATTTACATTATATGTGACATATATTAACTATTTATATTATATGTGACATAATTAACTATTTACACTATATGTGACATACATTGACTATTTATATTATATGTGACATACATTAACTATTTACACTATATGTAACATATATTAACTATTTAAATTATATGTTACACATATTAACTATTTACAATATATCATCATCATCATCATCATCATTACATATTTATAACGCGCTATTATCCATGAAGACCATGCTCAAAGCGCACTATATGTAACACAAAATAACTATTTACACTATAGATAACACATAGTAACTATTTTCACTATATGTAACACATAGTAACTATTTACACTATATGTAACATACATTAACACATTTATCATGTGAGTAATTACTTTTACATAGAATTCTTACACTTGGTTCTGAACATTTATTTTGATTTCAATGAGTTCATCAATAATGAAAAAGATCACGCTCCTCGTCATATATCATGTGTTGTTAGTGTGACCAGTAAAGTAAAACGGCATTGTACTAAATGTGCCATTGTCATCTTGTAATCGAGGAGAAGTATTACATATGATACGAGTTGTCAAACCATCACAATTGGCCCAGCCACCAAAAGCCTAACAAATGCTCTCTCGCTTTTGTTTTTAGAAATCATCGGTAAAGATAGCTCAAAATCTATGTCCCCATTATTCACAAATTTAGAATAAATTTATTTTACTGGAGCAAACGTTCACTCAATCAATATTTTATTTCTGTCTCACTTGTGTACATGTTACAATTTCATAAAATATATACATAAAACACACATACACAACCAATCGCACAGCGATTTACGAGAGACACATAAAATGCTATTAAAAATATTAAAACAGTATATAATGTAAATGAAAGATAAATAAGATGGCATATTTATATACATCGCGGTAAAGGTGAATATATCTTAAACATAAAATAGTTTGCAGCCAAAAAAGCTAAAATCTTAATTATATAAGATATATATTGTGATGGTACATGCATGTTGAGCGGTAGCACCTTTGACTCAACACCGGTACGGTACGGTACGGTATGTGAACGTGCTGACCTTGCACGTTTGAGCACAGGGCACTTCCTTCATCAACACCGGCTACTCTATTATTCAGAAATCGATTAAACGTAAGACAACGTTAGATTCAAAATAAAGTTATGACAGTGTTGTAAATCTTACAAATGACATCATGCAATGTCTCTGAAATCATAAATAACGACATAATTAAAATCATTCTGGCCAAACGAAGCGACGTACAGTCACCTCTTTCAGAGATCAACTTGATATGTATTCGGCTCTTATACTAGTACTTACATTGAAATGCCTCATCAGAATGGTTGCTACCATCCATAGCAACGACAACCACCCTTCCCTGAGATGCCTGACCCTCCATTGCTGTTAGAATCTGACAAAACGTAAGAAATTGAGAGAATCCGAACTTGTTCGCTGCGCGTCGGTTGCTAGCCTTTCTCCAGAACGTCGACACGCCTTATGCAGCCGTTTGAATAGCTCGCGGCCTCATTCGATACTGAACTAGATATTCCGGTAAGCGCATTACTAACAACACCGGTTGTCGCCTGTACAAGGAGGTTAATATGCTTTCTCCCACATCCATTGCAATTGTCATATCGATCATTGTTTACGTGGACATGTGAATCATCAAATAATGCAATAAGTTTATACAATTAGTGTTCCCCTTTGTTCAGGTGACAGATCATACGGGTTTTATACGACCTTGAAGGTGTGAAGGCAAGCGTGAAATCCAGTCCAAAAGAAACTATTTTTAATTTGCGTCTTCTGAACATTCTGATACTATGCTTGTACATTGAGCCGAATATCCCCAATAGGCTTGGAATCACCTGCATATATCAAGGTGCACGTGGGTGCAGAGGAACGATATTTTCTATTTATAGCTTATACGGGTGATAGACTACTCTGGTAATGTGCACATATTCTAATAAATTTATTAATATTGTCGCTCGTATACTTCCATATTTCTATATACAATTAAGGTTACTTCGAAGCATGCACATATTTATTTCGTCTTATCAGATTCACAGATGAAATATATCAAGTATTTACAATAGTTTGTATAATGCAGTGAAATGCAATCGATATTTGTTTATTTTATTTTACAATGAAGATGAAATGTGATTTGGTCTTTCAACTCATAATCGGAAACAATGAAGGGAAACTGATTCAATAGACATAGAGACAGTCTACCATTCCCCGCTGAGTCTACAGAACTACGGGTCAAAGGTCACGTGTCAGAGGTCACCCGGTTACATTCGGAGGCGTGTTCAGAACCGCGAGTACTCTAGAGTAGATGATGGAGTCACGTGTAACAAAGTTTGATTACCTCATGTTCTTTCTTGTATTATCCCCTCAATTGAAATTTGGTCGATTGCTATATGCAAGGCTCTTATTTTTTCCCAAAATTCCGATGATATTCTAAATTACCTTGGGAAATACTCGCGACCTTAGGTTTCCGTTCAGGAGCCGTTCGCGGGTACGCTTGGTCCTGAACACGCCTCAGAATGAGCCAAAGACTATTAGGTCTTATCTGTTTGCATGAGATAAGTCATTGAAAATTACGTAATTCCTTCAACGAAGAAGGAGATAAATAGACTGTATCAGGGCGTGATTGCATTATTTTACCTTTACTTTACAATATATAGTTGCAATTCAAAATTTCAGTAAGTCATTTTGTCTGAAGTATGTTTCGCAAATAGAGATATTCGCTTTATCCGGGAACTTAAATTACAAAACTTAAAGTTCGTGCTTCACCAGAAAGCATTTATTGTATGGTCTCTGGCCTCATGAAACTTATCAACTATGAAACCTAGTTCTGAATTATGTTTTTGTGATTTTGATCGAATTATGATGTCTAAAAGTGTCATATTGTCCTTTCTGAAGTGTATCTCTGAAATTCACACTCTTTCATAAAACTGCCGTGGCATGTTAATGAGTAGGACTATATAATGGCGTGCCTTACTGTTTTGAAGCTTCTTTGATGAGAATATCGGAGGTATATATGAAACAGCTGTGATTGTATGATAAACATTAACATTTGGTTTTTACCTCATACCCAGCGAACCGGTTTGATGTCATTTGATGTCTTTTGATTTAGTTTCACACTTAAAACTTCCTGCAAATTCAAAGTTATACATTTACGTGCCTTTGATTGTGTCGTTATATGGATATTAGTTAAAACATGCCTTTGTACATTTCACGTGTTTTCATAATCAAGTAGTATATCGATTTCGTCTTATTATTCGACGTAATTTCATGGAATCAATGTTTAGGAATGAAACTTTGCCAACACAATCATATGCATTCCCTCAAACAGGATCGTCACTGGATAGTCTGTATTCATTCGCTTCGTGACCGTTACATGTTCCGGGGTCGTTGTACAAAACAATAGTAATTTAGGCCTACTTAATTTAACATTAACTCTTATAATCAAGTATTACATTGTGATAATCATCTAAAAGATGCATCCATTGTGTTTCTTAAAATAAATATATTTCGCTTTAATACGTGCCAACATACGGTATGTGCTGATTTCTGTTGAAACAATTGCACTCAACTTGCATATTCATCCCCAATCGTCAAATATATCAGATTTACTACTTTTCAATTAAAATCGAACAACATCATTATACTTGTGCAGAAACCGAAACGACACTCACCATGTACATGCACAGAAGTTATAAGACATATTCAACATCATCAACCAAAATTTGTCTTTTTGTCTGTTATAAGTTTCGCAAATTACGTTTGACTAATTGACGCGCGACACACGATGTGCAATGTCCGGTTTTCGATCAGAAATCAATACTTTTATCGACTATCATCAAAACGACAATTTTCGGCAAACGTCAGTACTTCTCGATTAAATAACGCAATTTATAATATTTGGCACCTGTGACCCCAACAACGCAATGGATGTACCTTTAATGTTTTGTGAAAGGAACTGTTCACTTTCTTTATTACTAGTAGAGGCATACACATAAAAGATCACATTTGGTATTCTAATCTTAGCTCACAATGAGGCTTATGGCACGGTGTCTGACGTCATCCATCAACTTCTTCCCAAGAACCACTGGGCCAAGAAAGCTTAAATCGTGTGTATATACTTCTTAGCCAATGGGGATCATAAATTGTAGATTTTGGTGGCTTTGTGGCCTCTAGTGAGGCTTACAGAGACCACGCCATATATATATGTCGTCTTCTTGTCCAGAACTTAAATCCGTAGAAAACTGTAATCTTATGTGCAGACTCCTGAGTGGGTAAATGTGGATACAAGTTATAGAAGTGTTAACCCTCTGGCATGTATATATATATAAAATATTTTTGGGAAATTTATGATATTTACCTTAACTTTGTATAATAATACAAATATTATTAGTTTCTGTCATACATGAAATTCCTTATTCTTAAGTTCATGCGTGGTATTGTTTATCGTGTACACACCTTTGTATTCCTCTATAGATAAGGAAATCAACGGTTTTTGTTTTAATTTTCGATTAATTATAATTCGGGGGAATGTGAGTGTCATGAGCTATGTATATCAGCCAAATTTGCATTTCCATGACGTATTTTAAGAAGGCATTTACACAAGAGCAGATTTATCTGAGTAAGTGGCATTGAGCGTGAGTCTCTCCCAAGCAGTTATTTTTATCTATTTGATCTAATAACCGAGGAGTACTAGAATCGATGTTTGGCGACGATCCACTGCATTTACAGTATAAACCTATTATTTCTATATGTAATAAATAATACAAACTAATGAGCTGCAGAGCCAATTACCTTTTTTCATTTACTATTTTGAACATGATCTGAAAATGATAATTTCAGAGACTATAAAAGATATAATGACCTAGAAGGTTCCAGACGGCATCTCTATAACAGTGGTCGTTGATACTCATACAGATGGGCCATGTTCAATTACTTTTACACCTCTCTTGAACTCAATGTAGCTATGTAGCAAAGAGAGCAAGCCTCGAGGCATCGCTGCGTGTCGTTCAGGAGGAATGAGCGCTCAATTCGCTCAATTGAGCGATTATAATCGTTTACTGTTATTGAACAGACCGCAGGTATGTGTAACTCTCCCGGTTGACATAAACTATTGAACAATTTGAATTGAAGACGATATCTTTATTCATTTAAGGCAATCCATACGCTATACGAACGTGTGAAAAACAGCAGGTTGTTTGAACATCAATACAAAATATAAACAAACTTACTTCAATTTACACTTGGTCTTAAAACAAACAAAAAACACTTTATAAGTCAGCTTATTAAACAGGATATCAATACACTTCTTTAAAACGTTGCGTACATCTGATAGTTTCAGTGCAAAATACTTTCATAAAAGATTCATTTTTCAATCCAATATATTTTTTAGATTTTTACAGGAAAATACAGTAATCAGTCATGACACAGATCTAGTTTAAATCAAAGTCAAATCAACGACTTTATCAATACAATATTATACCTCATTAAAACAACTTCGTTGATTGGTTTTCATCTAAACGAATTTGATAATAATACAACGAGGGTTGAATCACCATTGAATAAATGAGTATCCGAAATACTGGCGTTTGAGTTTGTGTTAAAGAAATATAATAAGGAAAGCAATATTTCTTTCATGATGTTCTGAAAGTATGACGTATGATCAGGTATACCCATATACATATATGCAACCGTGAATTGATTCTTGGATATAAACAACACAAAGACAATATTAACAGGAAGAATAGGTAGAGTCATAAAGCTCGGGATAAGCTTCCTGAATACGGTCGAAGGAAAACAAATTGGATCCGTTGGAATAACAAACTCACCTACAGGTAACAAAATCAAAATTAGTAACAACCTCGCAGAGACAAACATTGAAAACAAGTTAAAGGTACATCCATTGTGTTGTTGGGGGTCAAATATGCCAAACGTTATGCATGGTCTTATTGTATCGAGAAGTACCAACTGTTACCGAAAACTACCATTTTGATGATACTCGACTTAGCATATTGACGATATGAGGGGAAAAGTATCGATTTTTGATCGAAAACCGGACAATGTACAGCGTGTGGCGCGCGCCAATGAGTCAAACGTAATTTTGGAATCTTATTTAAACCAGACAAAATAATAAATTTGGGTTGATAATGTTCAATAGGTCATATAACTACTGTGCATGTAAATAGAACGTGCACTTTCGGTTTCTGCACATGGATAATGATATTACTCGATTTTAATTGGAAACTAGTAATTATGATATATTTGGCGACTGGGGATGAATATGCAAGCTGAGAGAATTTGGTTATATTGTAAACAGCACATATGGTGTGTTGGAACGTACTAAAGCCAAATAAAATTTTATGAAACACAATGGATGCACCTTTAAAATACAGCAAAAGGGCAAAAACAAAACAACTTTAACAATGGAACAGTTAAGAAAAACAGTTTGGAATGAACACTTTTAATCAGTGTTGTGAAAATACATAATTATGAAAAATTTTATGGTATGAAAAGCTACATCTATAGACACTCTCTGGGCATTTATTCTTCAATCTTCTAAACCTGTAACCCCTGGGATAGTTCCTCAGGATAACTCGCACTTACATTACCAGCCCTTGAGTCTTGTTATGGAAATAAAAACCTAGAAACAGGTTTGGTTCGGAAACATGAACGTATGTATTTTGGTAATGATAAAGCACAGGTGAAGTTTAGCGCAAATAGGTTGCGCAACAGAGATGAAATGACCAGCTTCTATAAGCGCACATGGAAAACTGGTCATTCCATCTCTGTTGCGCAACATTTTTTGCGCTAAACTTCATCTGGTGCGAAGTTGTGTTGACCATTGTCCAGTGGAAAGGTCTTAATGAAGACACGTACACGCTGATAGTGTATTTCTACAAGGCACCTTGTATTTGGATATACATCAGCAGAAACATGGCGTATGTACCCCAAATTTGTATCATTATCTTGAATATTCGTTGTATCAAATGTAAAGCGTATCCCTTCACAACGCACTTGAAGTGTGGGGATCTTTATTTTTCGTAGTGTGTGACTAACAAGATCCCATTCACATGTTATCGGAATTATCAGGAATAAACACATTCAGAAGGAAGTTCAGGGTAAGCAATGGATGCTTTAATTTCAAAGTAAGTAGAACCACTGACGAAATATTTTTGATTCAGAAAACATCTTGACAGATTCGATGTTGCTTGCCATGTCAGTTTTTAATCGAGTGCAACCAGAATGTTTCGAAAGTACACAAAAACCGTAGGAATCTGTATCAAAACTGGCTGAGTATCCTGCAGTCTCTTTCGATATGTCCAAACTTCTACCTTCTAAACCCTTTTTGGAAATACTCATTGCTGGGTTTAAGTACTAATATCAATTTTATAATTGATAAGATGTATCATCCCTAGGGACATCTGGCAATGACACAGATCGCTACAGAACAGCGCGACCTTTTAATGGTATTTTACTTGTAGTAACTCCTACAGTTTAATCATCCAGCTATGATGACTTTGGCCTGAACCAAGGATATGATTTGACACAAAGAGACACATCAGAAACACTGTAACCGGTTGATAATGTTATCTATGACCGATTTGGGAACCAAATTTCATTCCAAGCTTAGTTGCCTTGTGAAGCGATAGCAATAATACCCTTGCTAGGAAATATTTTGTTTAAGTACAAACGTAACGAAGGGTTTCCAGCTAGATATAACCGAGCTGTGATGTGTTCTCATGTACCGTCGACAAATACACCTAGGGAAGTAGCGTATAGCATGGTCTTAGATCTAGTCCATTCAACTTTTCTTGACAATTAATACGCCAACATTTCCAAGATGGCAATAAGTTCATCTGTTATAATTCGCGTATTCTTGATCAATGCGAGATGAGAATTTTCCTGGATGTAATGTCGACCGTACAATATATCATAGCTAGGTGTTATCTAGACTGTAAGTTGTTGTTTCTACTAGAAAGACAGTGCCCAGGCATGTGTATTAATGCGCGTTATCGTGGGGGTGATGCGCGCCGTGTTTCAGTCCGTGATGAGTGAAGTGGTCTCGGTGTCGGCAGACGACAACAGGCACGTGAGAGTGGTGGATGACGTAATCACTCACGCTGCCCAGAAATGTTCTGCGCAGCTTGCCTTGACCCCGACTTCCGGTCACAATTAAATCTGCATTTACGTCCTCTGCGACCTTACAGATCACATGCCCAGGCACGCCGGTTTCGCACTTGACTTTTCCTCCAATCTGAAGAAATAATATTAATATTAAAACGTGAATTGTCTTCTTGCATGTTAAACCTCAACGATTTGGATGATATGTGATTAAGCAAAATTTCTCTGGTGAGAAGATTTATCACAAGCGACTATCGTACTAAAAGAAGGAATTCATAAAGCAAATCGACAAATATTTCAACATACATGTATATATAATTTAAGTAATTTTGTGATCTGATTCAGATTAAAACATTAACGTCTCATTCAGATAAGCTTGCTAAAGATATGTTCATCAACAATATCAAACTAGATCAACCGATTTTATCTAAATTCAATATCAATATATATTGGACAAAATAGGTTAGGGATATTGGTTGTTATATGATTAATATATCATTCGTATGTCAAGTAATACAACATCATTTTTCACATTTTCAAAATTTAAAAATATCCCTAACTACTATTGCCTAGTATATAAATTCAATTGACAAATCTGGAACATAGTATATATCAATTCTTTCATCACTAATTGTCGAGTATATCATATTCAACCTTTGACATTCCAATACAATGTTCATGGTGTACCTACTCCACCATCCTTCAACCTTTGACACCCCAATACAATGTTCATGGTGTACATACCCCCGCATCCTTCAACCTTTGACACCCCAATACAACGTTCATGGTTTGCCTTACTTCGCATCCATCAACCTTTGACACCCCAATACAATGTTCATGGTGTACATACCCCGCATCCTTCAACCTTTGACACCCCAATACAATGTTCATGGTGTACATACCCCCGCATCCATCAACCTTTGACACCCCAATACAATGTTCATGGTGTACATACCCCCGCATCCATCAACCTTTGACACCCCAATACAATGTTCATGGTGTACATACCCCCGCATCCTTCAACCTTTGACACCCCAATACAATGTTCATGGTGTACATACCCCCGCATCCATCAACCTTTGACACCCCAATACAATGTTCATGGTGTACATACCCCCGCATCCTTCAACCTTTGACACCCCAATACAATGTTCATGGTTTGCCTTACTTCGCATCCATCAACCTTTGACACCCCAAAACAATGTTCATGGTGTCCCTAACCCCGCATCCATCAACCTTTGACACCCAAATACAATGTTCATGGTGTACATACCCCCGCATCCTTCAACCTTTGACACCCCAATACAATGTTCATGGTTTGCCTTACTTCGCATCCATCAACCTTTGACACCCCAATACAATGTTCATGGTGTACATACCCCCGCATCCTTCAACCTTTGACACCCCAATACAATGTTCATGGTTTGCCTTACTTCGCATCCATCAACCTTTGACACCCCAATACAATGTTCATGGTGTACCTACCCCCGCATCCTTCAACCTTTGACACCCCAATACAATGTTCATGGTGTACCTACCCCCGCATCCATCAACCTTTGACACCCCAATAAAATGTTCATGGTTTGCCTACCCCTGCATCCATCAACCTTTGATCAATACAATGTTCATGGTGTACCTACCCCTGCATCCTTCAACCTTTGACCCAGACTCTCCATGAACTCTTTCACCCTCTTCTCCTCTTCATGATACAGATCCACAATAACAGATGGGTCCGCCACTTCCATAGCTGGAATAAACATACAATGGTCTTCAAATGAACATACACTGGTCTTCTAATAAACATACAATGGTCTTCAAATAAACATACAATGGTCTTCAAATAAACATTTCATGCAAAATAATAAATCTGACGCCAATTCAAACAAGTGTTTGCCACTAACATGGCAATGTCCCCCGCCGGTGACATCGAGCTAGTAAGACACATCATTGGAGCTACTTGGGTTCATGATATTTCGTGTTAATAAGAGTTCTAAAAGTGGTCAAAGTGTTGTGGTGACCTTGAAAATAAGGTCAATGTCACCAAATCGACTGGCGTCCGCGTCATCCTCCAATGTAGACTGACACAAAATTTGAAAACATTTGGTCCAACCGGTCATAATAAATGGTGATAACAAGAGTTCGAAAAGTGGTCAAAGTGTTGCAGTGACTTTGAAAATCAGGTCAAGGTCACCAAAATCCCCTGGTATCTGCGTCATCCCCCAGTGTAGACTGACACCAAATTTGAAGACTTTGAGTCCAACTGGTAAAGATATATATCGCGTTAACGCGTTAACAAAAGTTAGAAAAGTGCTCAAAGTGTTGCGGTGACCTTGAAAATAAGGTCAAGGTCACCAAAATAAACTGGTGGCTGTGTCTTTCCCCAATGTAGGCTGACAACTAATTTGAAGACTTTGGATGAAATGTTTCATGAGATATCGCCTTAACAAGAGTTCAAAGATTGGTCAAAGTGTCATGGTGACCTTGAAAATAAGGCCAAGGTCACCAGAAGTGACTGGTGTCTGCGTCTTACCACAATGTAGGCAGAAACCAAATTTGAAGACTTTGGATGCAACGCTTCATGAGATATCGCGTAAACAAGAGTTCAAAAAGTGGTCAAAGTGTCGTGGTGACCTTGAAAATAAGGCCAAGGTCACCAAAAGTAACTGGTGTCTGCGTCTTCCCACAATGTAGGCAGAAACCAAATTTGAAGACTTTGGATGCAACGCTTCATGAGATATCGCGTAAACAAGAGTTCAAAAAATGGTCAAAGTGTCGTGGTGACCTTGAAAATAAGACCAAGGTCACCAAAATTGACTGGTGTCTGCGTCTTCCCACAATGTAGGCAGACATGAAATTTGAAGACTTTGGATGCAATGCTTCATAAGATATCGCGTAAACAAGAAATGTGACGTACGGACGGACGTACGTACGGACGCCGCTGAATACATAGTCCCCCGTTCCGCGTTGCGGCGGGGGACAATAAACATACAGTGGTCTTCAAATAAACATACAGTGGTCTTCAAATAAACATTTCATGCAAAATAAAAAATCTGACGCCAATTGAATATTTTAGTTATAGTTTTAGTTATATCTTAAGTTGCTTATACATGATATTGATACATTTCAAATACGTTGCATATTATGCATCACGTGCATGATTGCATTTAACAGAAATGTTAACCTTGTTTAATTTTGAAAGGTTTTCATATACAATCCTGCTATGTGGAGGTTCAATACCTTGCTCTCTTTAAGAATTTAAGTAAAGCGCGCTGAAATATTAACAATTGAAATATTTTTTTTCAAAATGACAATATTCCTGCCATCATATTCGATGTTCATTTATATTTGTTTTCTTATTTCCTAGTGAGGCATGACATACACTCCCTATTGCCATTGCCAATACATTTACAAAATTATGTGGCCCCTAAGAAAGTGAATTTGAGGTGAGCGATTGTGACTCTCAAGTTTTGATAGTCTATTTAGTTTCCCCTTAACGCTCAAGTCAAAACCTAGTTAAAGCTTAAAATCTAACTTAAACGAGGGTCCCTGAGACGGCTGATTTATCAACATATCATCACTTGCTTATATGATAGTGGCATACAAGGTAGATTATAAGTCACGCGCATGTTGAACACACATTTGAGGTATCATGTGCAATTGCGCATTATAACACTGCACTAAATAGTTTTATTAACATTGTTTAGGTTTGACAGGTAATTATTTTCAATTTTTCAATCAGACAAGAATGCGGCCAAGAGTCAGCTGATTAGCACGAGGATCCAGATGTATGTTAACCACAAGTGAAAATATAGGGAACATCAGTGAACGTATGTATATTCCCATTAAACAATAAACATTAAATAACAAAACCAAAAGCATCTAGTAGCAGCTGGACAAGACAATTGTGAAAAATTATTTGATTTAGAGTTTGAAAGTTGTTTGTACTGCAATAGTCTTATGAATTTAGATTCTACAATTACAGTGATGAACATAAGTGTTAAACTAGAAATTGTAGAGGTTTAATTTAATTTGTTTGTTTGCAAAAAGAAATTCTATCGGTCATATTTTAACGCAACTTATAGCGGTTACTTCAGCATGTTGTAGTATTACTTTTTAATAAAAAGAACATAGGGATATTTCCGCGTTTATGCACTACTTTGGCAACAAGTTGTAACATTTTAACATTTTAACAATTTAACATGATATGATGCTCCCAGAAGTGATTCAAGTGATATATATATAGCCATTGTCTCTGTAGCTCATTAGGCTTTAAACAATAAACTAAATACATTTCAAATGTAAATTTTCTATGAGAATATATCACAGGTATAACGAAGTTGAAGTACTCGAGAAAAAGATTAAAATAATTTTTTAGGTTGTGACCCTGTGACCCATTTTGGGGGTCACAGGGTTACCAATTCTACAATTCAAAATCCCAATTGGCCAAGGTGTCTGCACAGAACATTTGAAAGTTTACAGACGGACGGATGGACACCATGCCATGCCATAAGGCCATCGGACTTTTCAGGCAAGATGAGCTAAAGATCAAACGAAAAATAAATCAAACTTGATTAGTTTAATTTGTTTAATTTACTATCAGAACGCCTCCCTTTAAAACACAATTCATGGGTGCAACACAACATAAGATTGTGCGATGTTTCCAGCGACGTCCGTGTGTGAGTCCAGACCCAAAAGAACATAATGAACCAGCTATTTTCCTATTGGCGCCAACCCCGCAAGTCATGTACACTATGCATTCCAGATGCAGTGCACTAACAAGCTAGCACAGAAAAGTAACGAAATGCAGTAAGTTTTAAATTAGTCAGTGATGGAGACTGATGCGAGTTATACCTTGCGAAGGGAAATTGGTCACTATGGTGATCTTGCGAAGGGAAATTGGTCACTATGGTGATCTTGCGAAGGGAAAATGGTCACTATGGTAATCTTGCGAAGGGAAATTGGTCACTATGGTGATCTTCCGAAGGGAAATTGGTCACTATGGTGATCTTGCGAAGGGAAGTTGGTCACTATGGTGATCTTGCGAAGGGAAATTGGTCACTATGGTGATCTTGCGAAGGGAAATTGGTCACTATGGTGATCTTGCGAAGGGAAATTGGTCACTATGGTGATATTGCGAAGGGAAATTGGTCACTATGGTGATATTGCGAAGGGAAATTGGTCACTATGGTGATCATGCGAAGAGGGTTATGTTTAAACACATAAGGATATCATTCGTTCTCCATATAAGTTACACAAGTAGCTATAACTTACGGGAGAAGTTGATTGGTAAATGTTTCAGCATAAAGGCAGACGCTAGGGGTCACGCATATCAAAGTACCACGCCCATCCTTTTAGACAGGACAAAAACTATTATTGGACAAAACTTTGATCGCCTAGTAAAAACTACCTCCAAACATAGTATCTGTTTAACTCGGACGTATCACGGTTCTGAACAATAAGCCCAATGAAAATATTATGTTTGGTAAAACTCATGAAAATCTATTTCTAAAATTTTAATCAGTGAAATGCTTGATGCAATGAGTATGTTTATGTATGTTGGCCTTTGAAAATATTACACTGTTCTTCGTATGAGAGTCCGAAACCCGACAGACACATTGCTTGTGATCTAGACTTGCCTGAGTTACACTGCTTTGGAAACTGGATATCAAAAACCAAATATGATAATAAACAGCAAAAGCATAAAATAAATTCTACTCACGTGCACATTGTGAAGCTATACAGTGATATTCCGGACAGTGAACCAGTATCACGTGATCACTCTTCCGGTGGGCATTTCGTAAGAACCCTGCAAAAATGTCATATATTTATAACATGATGGACATAGGTATAACTTGAAGGCATCAAATTAATATGTAAATACATGACGTGTTTGGTTGACATATAGAATGCGACTGCGGTGAGTCCTATGTTGGAGAAACATCAATGCCGCTCAGCCTCCGAATCAAGGAACACCAGGCCTCTGTCAGTTGTATATCCATAAACTCGTCTCTATTCTTCATGGAAATACATGTTGAATATTAAATTTTTGAATTTTATCTTCGAATATGTTTTGATTAGAGACATGTTTAATAGGAAACGTTTACACAACCAATTGCAACGTTCCCGATTCAGATTTTATCATGAAACATGAATACACCTTGATATAGTATACAACCTTGTTGTACATGTCATTTTTCATTTTAAGAAATATGAGTGATCTGTCATTTCAAATAATACTTCCATACTCCGATGGGAGTTGCCTCAAATCTATTCAAATCGTTCATAAAATCCCCGTATATTCCCCACGCAATGCCACCTCAAAGACGAGCAATGAGAATTGCCTCCCTTTGACCATAGCATCTGAGCAACACAGCTTGCATTATATGGTAATGAGCTCATTGATCAGAATGAACATGAAAATACAACATCTAGTGGCGGATCCAGGAATCTTAAAAAAAATTTTGGGGGGGGGGGGGGGGGGGGGGGATTGGAGGTTCAGACCACTGACATCGAAATCTATTATTACTTATTAGTTATCGATTATTACTTACTACTCCTGATTGACGTGGAAGTGAGAACATGACTACCGTAATTTAGTTAGAATCTGCATCTCATACCAGACATTCTACGTATCTCGTTTATGAAGCATTCCTTAGGTGAAAGATATACACATATTTATGGATGTTGAACTTCTCATGAGATGCACTAACTATAGTCAGTAGCGATGTTTCGGTGTCGATACTGGATCCTTCATCACCAACTACTCACTAAACCAATGCTACTCATCCACATCTCATCAATATCGTTGATGTATATCTATGTATTGGCATGGTTAATCTCTATGGTAAACCATTGCTTCTGTGTTCACATTTTGCTTGTGTATGCCACTGTTCGTGGCTACTGTGTCATAAACAATGGACTTATTTTAAACAAGAGAACAAGTAATATTATCTATACAAAGATCTACCTTTTGTAAAAACGTAACTTGTAACTATAGGTTCGTGACCTATAAAATACTTACGTGGATGGACAATATATACTCTCAAATCTATGTAGGGAAATAGTTCAAATCTTAATAAATCTATCATATGTCAATGAATTACTTTTGCCAATATCTTGTTAATGATTGTAATTACAGGTTGGGATTTCTCAGATTGAGTTCTCACACGGTCTCTGTTGAGTTAGTTGCAATATGTATATCTGATACTGGACACACATACACACTGGTAACTGTCATAGGGCGCAAACTCATCATCCTTAAGGAAATCACATTGCAATATTTGCAAAGACATTGCTCATTTACTCGGGATTTCAGCCATTATAATATGGAATAATGAAAGCCCACCTACGTATACATCATTAAGAATGCACTATGTTTAGTTACAGGTCTAATAAGGAATGCGGATAACTGATATCTAAGGTCCATTATAACTTCTGTAAAGAGCATGCTTAATGCTTGTAATTTAGGTTCGTAATTCGCCGTGCAGTATTTAACTGCTAATGTATATTTGTTTCTTTCTGGAATACAGAATTAGAAAATGTATTTCCCGTGTTTATCCCATTAAGTCTCCAATGTATTCGTGACTAGATATATGCATTACGTGAACTAATGCCTATTCTGTTAGAATAAACCAGACCATTCCCTCAAGTCAGACAGTGATTTTTCTTTTCTGAAAACGTCTTCAGATCCTGACAGAACACGTTTCTTTTCGATTATTAATCAACATTTTATGCACAGTTGCTTTGTTAATGTTGATATGGACTTGAGCACATGTATCTTGGAAATATGGTACAGTACTTTGATTACACACCATTACTCTATTCGGGTGGTCAGTTATGGACATATAGGTTGATATCAAATTGACCCAAATTTGTCAAACCAACCGTACGTGGATGAAGCATTGCGCTGTTGCTGAATTCTTATTTGCTGTGAACAGCTATTATTATGATATAACATAGTAAGATATATTTGATTAATACGTGAAAAACATTAAGCTTCTTGTCATAAAACGTTTTGAGGTCCTCCAATCCTATGTTAGAATCTTTCTCGTGGCATTACACGACATCTTTCTTCATTAAGAAAATAACATTTACTAACAAGTAACAGTTGATATATACGTATCAATATGTCTTTAGTGTTTTTCATTTCAAGACATACGGGTTTTTTTTATTCCTTCTAAACATCGGAACCAGATCTTATTGTTTAACATCATGTTTTTATTTATAAGATGCTAACCTCAGCAGATTTAGATTTCGTAATGAATGGAGTAAACACGATCTTTCTAAAAGTCATATTTCGATAACATGAGCTCATAAAAAATCAATAAACAACATGACATTATTGCTTTATTCTTTATATTCTGAAATTCACGAGAGATGATCAAAATATATTAATTTGTTCGAAGAAGCAATATCACCTTCTACCTCAAAGCATTAATAAAAGCCACGACATAATCACAAGACTACCTATATGCCTGCAGATATATTCTAAGCAATAAAGTGAGACATGAATTATTAATTTAATGTTTCCTAGCAAGTTTGGTTTCCTTTCCTACTCGGTGTGATAGACTGCTTGTCAACCTTCGGGTATTTTTCCATTTTATACAATTTACTAGTGTCTTCTCGTCTCGCGTTGTTTTATTCATGCTGTACACCAAGGACGGTGGTCTATGATATACGACCCTATCTCAATTAATATGCCCGATATGCTAGAATACTTGAGCGACCAGACGTACCGAGTACGTGAGAAAGTTATTATTTAGTTTTTATTTAAGAAAATTTTATATTTTAAATTTAATTCTTCTTAAATTATAACTAATAATAACTCCTTTCTCATTAAGAACATGAAGATATTCTGGATAACAACTTCTTTAATGTGAAAATACACGACGTTTCGGAGTACATACTCACTCAAGTTGTTATCCAGAAAATCTTCATGTTCTTATGTATACCACTTCTAAATGCCCTTCAACATTATATGACTGTACAGTATCGTAATCCACTTATAATCATACAACATATTTTAGTCGCATATTTTTTATTTGTTAAAAAAATCCATTAAATATGCTGACCATAAAAAGCTTACTTGTATTTCAATCTCTGCAAAATACTACTGCACAATACTGAACCACTCTGTATCTTTTCTAGCTTATGCTTAATACAATTGGATCTGATGCGTCCAGGGGTAATTATACGTTTGGTCTGACACGTGAAGTTATCGTAGAAGACATATGTTATCGCTCAAAAGACATTTGTTATTTGTTTGGACAGACATCCAATATACGCTTAGAAGCTGAGTGTTCTATCTAATCAATGTCTGGACTCGTCTGAAGAAAGCAAATTGTATTAATGGTGTCGTGTGCATGTTGTTCCGCTTCAGATAAGTTAAGACAAAGTAAAGCATAAGACCACAGGGTCACCATTAACACTACTTGATGTATGACAGGCTTGTACATGTATGGATCTGACTTTAAAAATCGGTTAGCGCGTTCGGTTCGGGTCAAGAGGTCCGGGGTTCGAAACCCACCAGGGGCTTGGTAACTTTGTCTGCTGTAAATAACTGTTCCCCATGCAGTTAGATGTCGGTGCAATGCTACACTGAATTTCAGCACAATATCTATCACCCATGGTTTTCTAGTTCCATCCGGTTGCACCATGGGGACTTCCTGTCTGCAATAATACTAGCAGCCATGATACACTCTTGAAAGAGGCGTTACAACCAAAGTTACCCCACGTCATAGATGTTGGCTGTACAGAACACCATGCTGTCCATTTCAAAAGTAGTTAAACTTTACTTGTATATTTAACGTTTTATCGATGTTACGTCTCGGAAATGCGTCACCAAATGTCAAATCAGCAAGTACGTGACATCACAATGCTTTTAGATCAACAAGTACGTGACATCATAATGCTTTATGATCAGCAAGTACGTGACATCACAATGCTTTATGATCAGCAAGTACGTGACATCATACTGCTTTAAGATCAACAAGTACGTGACATCACAATGCTTTATGATCAACAAGTACGTGACATCATAATGCTTTATGATCAGCAAGTACGTGACATCACAATGCTTTATGATCAGCAAGTACGTGACATCATACTGCTTTAAGATCAACAAGTACTTGGCATCATAATGCTTTATGATCAGCAAGTACGTGACATCATAATGCTTTAAGATCAACAAGTACGTGACATCATAATGCTTTATGATCAGCAAGTACGTGACATCACAATGCTTTAAGATCAACAAGTACGTGACATCATAATGCTTTAAGATCAGCAAGTACTTGGCATCATAATGCTTTACGATCAGCAAGTACGTGACATCATAATGCTTTAAGATCAGCAAGTACGTGACATCATACTGCTTTAAGATCAACAAGTACGTGGCATCATAACGCTTTAAGATCAACAAGTACGTGACATCATAATGCTTTATGATCAGCAAGTACGTGACATCACAATGCTTTAAGATCAACAAGTACGTGACATCATAATGCTTTAAGATCAACAAGTACGTGACATCATAATGCTTTAAGACCAACAAGTACTTAACATCATAACTGCTTTAAGATCAACAAGTACTTGTCAACGCAATGCTTCGATGCATGATGTACAATGCTATCATGACGATGACGTTTACGAAACCCTCGGATATATGTCACGTTGTGGTTGTTGATATCAGAAGAGTCAAACATCAGTGAGATGCTCGAAGCTGTATTAGAACGAGAAACCAAATTCCTGTAGGAGGTCGAGGTACCGTTGATTGACATCTCTGATAACAAGAAACTCCAGCCATACAATCAAAGAATTTGCCATACAAAATTATACATTCTTCGATTCTTTCGCCACAATGCTGGTAACGAAATTTTAAATGGCTGAGATGAGCAATTAAACCTTTGGTAAAATACTTGGTGTAATGGGGTAATGCAATAAATTTAAAGCACTAATGGTTGACAGATCATCACGCAGCATTTTGCATTTGAACAATGTTCAGGGATAAATTCGTTTCAGGAGCACAATTCCAAAACCGTTCATCATATCTCCTGAAACTCTGCATGTGTATTACCCACAAACTGAAGTAGTACTTTAAAGCTATACACTTATTTTCAGAAAGTAATTTTACAAAATAATTAATTATTTGGGACCGGTACGTGGTATTTGTCATCTTCTGATGGCTTGTTATATTACTTCATTTTTTTCATTAAGACTTTTTTTCTTCAGAAAATAACTTAAGAGAACAAACGTTAGATATCCAAAATTAATTCAATCCTATAAAACAAAATGCTGGCAAGGGCGGAGTGGTAACCATAGTAACATGACCAATAGTTTGACCTACCATCTTGTAGTCGGCAGTGTTAGTAATAGAACGTGGCAGATGGTATGAAATGACCATGCTCGAGCTAAACACGACTCACTACCTAATGCCTTTAAGCAAGCATAATACAAAGGGGACTCTTAGTTCCTAAATTCCTAAATGTTTTATTTTTTTGCAAAATATTGGTGTGAGTCAGGATAGCATAATAAAACACGTAGGAGGTCATGTATATACATGTACATATCAGATTGTTTTGACCAGATCAATCTTCAATAACTTTACTTCACGTGGAGGAAGCAACTCACATTATCTTTATATAGACATATATACACAAATACACCAATATATGAATGCATTATCGAGATATGGCATACAAAATATAGAATCACGTCTCACGTGAAGTAAATATTCAAGTAAATAAAACACTTCACACGACACAAATTTATACTTTAGCGTGCATGGTATATTTTGATGTTTTATAATTAAGAACATTTCACTTTACATACATTCCACGCTGTGTATTTCAGTGTAACTATTCGAAATGAGGTATCGGTATTAGATAATTGAGATAACCGCCCTTTCTCTCCATTCATAATGCTGACATCAAGTCAATTGGACTAATGCCATTAATTTCAATTATTCATGCGTCAATTATTTCTACAATACATTCATCAATTATTCAAAGTCTTACTTGCACGTTAATGTTAACATATGTTGAGTTAATATTGCAGGTGGGAATATACGTTATATATAAGTTATTAAAGTCGAGTCAAGCACTTATGTTACATGTAACATACGTCTTTGTGTAGAGCTATCGGTGGCTTAATGGGTAAGCTGTCGACGCAATCAGTGCCGGCGATGGGTGCACGACTCTTAGATTATGGGTTCGAATCCCGCAAGGGACTCATTAGAAAAATATACATATATTGAAGCTACACTCAATCGCAAAAGAAACGTCACCACATTTTCAACATTGTAAAAAACAGAATACTGCTGCCGGAGAAAGTCGATCTTAAATGCGTTTTAAGTTTGATATTTGAAATTTCATACAGAGTATGATACTTTAATATGTCTGTTCAAATGCACTTGGGGAACTGAAATCGCTTTTTCAAAAAGGTTAACCTAATTGACCAGAATTTTTGTCATATGTGAAAATGTAGATATTTTTTTAATAAAATATATTATCGACATAAATAAGCTTCTTGGGCTTAAATTTGTTGACGTGTCTTTACTGTACGACGTCTTAAATCAAGCCAATACATATTTGATTCTCCTATCTTGTCTGGTTGAGGCGATTCGAAAAGGACGGTTTTAGAAATCTTTTAACGTGTGTTCCTCAGAAATATGAACAGATAATGTTTTGAATTTTCAAGTTTAGTTTAGTTGGTTTCTAAAGAGATTCTGTATCTCTATGTTAGTCGTATTTATTATTCGTTGATTGAATAAGCTTGTATTTTGTATGGCGACGTTTCTTTTGCGTTTGAGTGTAGTGATGCCAACATTACAAGTTGTTAAAAAAAATAGACTACAATGGGAGAGGGTGGTGTTGGTTTCGGTGTTGATACTTTTCTTATTCAACAAATAATATTAAACCCATGTTTATCACTTGAGGCACAACCAATAGCATTACTATTCCCTATAGCCGCAACAGGGTGTTACAGTAAACGATTTATGCTAATACGCGATGTTCAACATGAAGGAGAACAGTTTATCACAAGGATCAATATCCCCTTACACCGGTGAAACTCGCTCGTCTTGCACCAAAACAAGAGGAGTAAAAACTACTGCCGGAGGCTTGGTTTGAGACGCAGTGACAACCATACGTACACGCGATACATTTCCACAGACAAGCACGATTTGTGCTACTTATCAACGAGTGTTAAAAGCAAAATAATTTTCATTAGAATACGTTTGCATAAACATGTATACAAACTTAAAGCGTGAGGATATTTTACTATACTATCGAGTATCGTACTGTCTATATGAATATGATTAAATTTATACTTACAATCGAAAGCGTAAGCCGAAAAATGGCTGCAATCCATAGCCACGATAACAGTCCTCTCGCTCGTTTGTGCAGACATTTTCAACCCTCCTCTCGCCACAAACAATCGCCAATTCTTTTCAGGGTGAATGCTCCGCAAACATCAATATAGGCCAAGCACGAAGGTCAAAGTTCACCGGTCGCCACAGATAACGTTACAGTCAGTGCATGTCTTATACACAACACGCATATAGCTATATACTGATATGTTTAACGAAGATAACGCCGGTCAGCTTTTTCCCGCAGTCTTCCTGCGTGAAGGAAACCCTTGATGCTTCACTAATTATTGATCAGAGCGCCCAAGTGGACACAGGTACCCGCTCTGAGCTCCTAATGCCACTCTCTCTCGTTGCATCGGCGTGAGACCTCGCTGCGAGGAGTTGATGACGGCCGTCAAGCCACCTCCCTCCATTCTCGTGTTAGCTCGTATTTCATTCCAATCAACCTAAATGTCACCAATTGTGTTAATGCGATTTTATTTTTTGGTAATTAGCTCCTCATTAAGTTTAATGTTGGGTTGTTCTGTTGATGATATTTGACTTGAGATGCTTGTCCAAAAGCGTGTATCTGCAGAAGAGATTTTAATTTCTGACCTAAAAAGTCTAACAACTTTTGAGTGTCATGTCTTCTAATTTATCATTTGAAGTTTTAAACCAGAAATAGAAAAGGAAAGTTGTTAAGAGCATGTTATGCATTCAGAGCGGAACAACTTATCTCAAAAAGAATTTTGTATTTGCTTATTTGTGTATACTTTCAGGAGACTATAGCATACGTGTATATAATTTTATTCATGTATATGTACCTGTTTTCATGAAGATGTCGTGTACAATGTAAATATGACACATACATTGTATTTATCACTGTGATGTAATAATTAATGTTCCTGTACTCAGGAATTTTCCACTTGTCAACAACATAAGAAACTCCACCTGAAAGTATTTTAACAGATATGATTTTTTAAAATTGAAAAGTGAAAAAGGTTAACAATGTAATAAAGTAAAAGGAATATGTTTGTCCATAATTGGCATGAATTCGGCATTTACAGAATCAATTGCTCTCAAAGGTAGTTCACTTATATCGCGATGGCTATGCACATAAGGAAAGCCCACAACACCAATGTCATGTACATTTAGCTATGTATTCCAGTGAAACCTGCGATCGTCCATTATAACATGCGAACTGTGGGTAGTACACTCTCTTTCCTCTTCTATTCCTAACCTATGTTCTACATGGCCTAAATGTCATGCCTCCAGCAAATTCCCTAGCGGGGAAAAGGGGAACTTATACTGTATCCCTGCTTCTTAACCAATGAAAACTCATCTTTCAGTGGCCATGTTGACCGAGTTACTTCATAGATCTACGGATTTGACTATTAGGGTCTTGGAAATTTGGCAATGTATTTCGAATATGATGTAAACACATGAGGCAAACACATTTGAACTAGAAAGCGTTTATCTTACGTTTATTTTACCATTATGACCTGTCATTGGCAAAAGTCACTTTTACAACGGCGTCGATAATTGCACAACTAGATTCAATTGCAACCAATGAGGACACTCCAATTCGGCACTCTGATTCAGGCCATGTAGAAGGGATATTATGATCGGAAATCTGAATGGAGTAACCTCTGTGAGAAGAGAAAGGGGTGGTACCATTCTGTCTCAGGTTAAAACGTATACGCTCCGCTCCACGTATCTTGAGACAGGATGGGGTAGTACGCGAGTCAGTCTTCGAGATTACTTAATTAAGGGCCTAAGCAAGTCTACAAGAAGACAAAGCTAAGTTTAATGAAAATGAACACATCTCAGAGGATCCTTATATATTTTCTTTTTTTTTCTTCTTCAAATTTCGAAATTTTACAAAATATTTGTTTGGGAGTCAAAATGTTAGACTAATGGTACATCGGAATAACACCATGACATCGAACACATGGTTGAACCACGGCCTGCATATTGTACGTGGACAGCATATCGGTCAAAACGTGGAACACTGAAGTCTACTCTTCATTTTCATAAGTACAATGTATGCATTCTATAAACGACTGAAAGTTTTAACCATTTTCTATTCGACGAATTTCAAACAGTATGGTATCCTTTGTCTAACATTTAGACTTTGAAATGATTTTTTTGGGTAAAGTTTTAAAAGATAGATAAATGAAAATAAAATTAAAAAGAGCCTCATTTTCCTTATTCTGAGCTTTGTAGACTAACCTCGGCTCCTGAAGAAAACATGGGTCTGGATGACAGACTATGGTGTTCCCACCAACGGGAACTAATTGATCGGTGTTTCTTCATGAACTTGTAGCGTGGTGTAAGCTATTTCCATATTGGCGCCAATATTGATGAAACGTAAACTGTATTTGAAATAATTACCTCGATGTCAAACTAGGATAACGTTTATATCAATTTGAAAAGGGGCAGAGTTTTGGGCTCTATTGGTAAAAAACCATCTAACATTAATAAGACCCAAGATCAGTTGAACCAATGACTGCGTAAAGCGAAACACCGTGATGCGTTATATAGTTTGTATTGGTAAATATAAGCCAATATTGATGGAGAAGTTGAATAGTGTCTGAGTCAATCTACTGTAAATATAGCATGTATAGTGAGGATATGTAAATTATGTACGTTCTTTCGAAGAAAAACCAAAGCCCAAATCGGTTAAATATCTATTGCATTTTGGATGATGATGATATTTTAGAACTATACATTTATTCAATTTCTGATTGTGAAAGCATTATAAATGAAAGGATAAGTGTGGATTCTTTACATAAAGGCAACGATGCCGTTTTAAAGGTTTCCATTAAAAATTAACGTTATGAATTTCATTCAAACGGTTGATATAAAGCAACAAATGAGTAATGTATTTTCTTAAAAGCACTAAATGGCATTCGAAAAATGCTTTTAATGACAATCCCGTGATGGTGCTTTTTCCAAGCCAATATAAAGAGGACATCGATGTATTTTGAAGAAAATGAAATATTCTTAATTTTCACTATTTGTGTGCATCAATGTAACGGCGTTAATTTTTTTATTTTTCCGAGTGTTGTTCTAAAGCTATTGTTGTAGTCGTCAAATAGCAATTTCTCGAAGAACATTATTGTTATTGATGTGTTATTGTGTTCCTCTTTCTAACTAGTTAATACCATTCTGGTATGTTATTTTCCATGCACTTCAGTACTTCTACCGATGAAACATTTTAAGGCGACATGTACATGTACATTAAATGTCTTAACTTTAACTCGTTTTTTACTTCAAATTATCTTTTCATTTCTAGAAAAAATAACATATGAAGAAAATGTAATATCTGAATAGACCCATTCCAAGATTGATAAACGAGAGGAACCAATGTTTACCTCTTGTTCCTTTCCTTTGATGGTTTTGATAATTAACTGATATGTCAAACCATTCTTGAGGGAACTATACAAAAACGTGGTTGTGTTTAAAAGAAAACATCAAATATGAAACTTCCGTCACAATTTATCTGGAAACGCTCGAGGGCCTTGAATAGCACATACATAATTTACTGAAATTAAGATTTCTTCCTCATAATATAGTCATAGAACAAGCCACAACCAAGGGTCTAGTTAATTCTTCATGTAAGCTCGGAATCAACTTGCTGTTTCGAGTTTTTATCCAAGATAAACTTAGTCATAATTTTACATGAACATATATCGCATATAGAGGAAGTCATTTTGAACAAAACTATATGGATCGATCGAGATTGACACAATCGAATTAAGTAGTGCATATTTGGAGTATATTCGCCATTGCGAGATTACATGTAGGTGAGTTGCAAACCCTTAAAGGCGCTGTAGCACATTTTTCAATATTATTGTTTTTCTCAAATTTGCCATTTATTATTAACGTTATGTTACTTCAGAAGGTAAAACACCTCATTATCCATATAAACAGTTATCCGTATTGGAAGAAAAGTGTGCGAGGTATAAAACAGAGTAAAATGTGTCTATCTACACCATTGTCCCTTCCTAAGTGTTGATAGTTTATAAAATTCTCAAAATGTCTATTCCTCAAGATACATTACCATCAGTCTGGCGACAATGATTTCTGAACAATATTATGTCCTAATGACCTCTTTATTAGCAAAGTTGAAAGACAGAATGGCATGTCAGTGCCCAGTCTCTCCAAACTGAATTCACTTAAGTCATATCTTTCCTCTTCTCAACCTTTGTTGCAAGTAACGCCCTCGGGGTTATAATTTGTAAAACAGATGCGATTCAGATGTCTATCCAATAAAACATCGACTTGCACAACCAACTGACTACTGTCTTTTAAAGGAACTGTAGCACGTATTTTTTGGCAAATTTACTTTTTTTCAAATTTCCCATTTATAATGATAGTTTATGCCATTAATATTTACTTTAGAGGATAAAACATCTTATAACACAAACCAGTTATCCGTAGTGGTAATAACGATTTTGCTTATAAAGCAAATATTGCATGGCGGCCATTTTAATGTGAACACATTTCATCATTTCGAATTACAAAAACGATTCCAATGGCTTTACCGAATCATGTACATGCATTTTTAATTTGATTTTCCGAAGAGAGAAGGGTACCGGTGTTTTACTTTTGGTGACATTATTTTTCAAATACATTTCATCAACTTAATTGAGCGAAAAAGCATGCTACTGCCCTTTTAAGAGATACAAGGAACTGTAATTTTCGCAAGGGTTAACCGAACAGACCGAATGCTCTGTTTGAAACAACGTAGCGGATTGCACAACTAACTTGGATTGCATCTATCACGAACCTCGATTTTCTAGCTTTATCACCGAAAGCAAATGGACAACTCTGTCCTAAAGATCTTTAAATGAAATAAAAGCTATAGTCGATAAAGCAAGGTCTATTAAAGGTCCATCAATTGTGTTGTTGTGGGTCACATATTCCAAATGTTATAAATGGTATTACTTTATCGAGAAGTACCGACTGTTACCGAAAACCATTTTGATGATAATCGACTTAGTATATTGACGATATGAAGGTAAAAGTACCGATTTCTGATCGAAAACCGGACAATGCAAAGCGTGTGGCGCGCGCCAATGAGTCAAACGTAATTTTGGAACCTTATTTAAAACAGACAAAATAACAAATTTGGTGAGATAATAATTAATAGGTCATATAACTACTGTGCATTAAAGGGAACGTGCAGTTTCGGTTTCTGCACATGCAAAATGATGTTATTCGATTTTAATTGGAAACTAGTAATTATGATACATTAGGCGATTTAGGAAGAATATGCAAGCTGAATGAATTTGTTTGTAATGTAAACAGCACATATGGTGAGTTGGAGAGTATTAAAGCAAAATATGTTTTTATGAAACACAATGGATTTAAGGCTCCAACTGAAGACACATCAGTGTATCAATTCTAAAAACATATTTTACAATTTAGAGAATTATTGGTATTCTAATGTAATTAGCGGGTTCGTGGACTTTCTCTTTCAATGAAACCAATCCTTGTATCTTAATAATTAGCAACTCTCTCAACGATATCTATAGAAGCTTTCTATCTCTGTGTATATTACTGATTCCCAAACGCCACATTCCAGTCACTTTATGTGTTTTAGACTGTTTGTCAACCTGCAATGTAGCCGTTGAGTAATTTATCAAAATAGAGGTTTGTTCTCTCCATAATCTCCAGGGCGCCATTGCACAGCGCCCCAGGCCCTAGGGTGATCGTAACTATGTTATAACTCGATATCGTCTCACATCAAGGTTACATCCATCAGTCACTGGGTCTGAACACAAATCTAGTCAGTTGTTTTATACTGTTCCTAGACTACATTTGTTTTATTTTAACGCAGTATTTTAACAGGCATTTAACGAAGTGGCTTGTATATTTAACATCATTGTTTAGAAGTATAATAAGTAAGACTGTCGCACATATGCAGGGATAAATAAATGAAAGCGTCCTTGGTATGATATTTAGTATGATGCGGTAATAAATGTTATTAGTTTTTTATGTGTGATCAGGTAAATGCGATTTTAGGTGCTAAGCTGGACCATTTGGAGCGCACATGACAGCGGAGCGACACTTCTTTGAAAAACTATGAACGTACTACCAAATAATGTAAGTATATACCACAATCACGTCACTTTGACGTTGGGCACAGTTTGAAGAAATTGATTTCAAATAATTTTCATAATTCAGTTAATGCACTTGAATCAAGTCATATCAGGTATAAAACTACATAAAATACAAACATCATTACATAACTTCTACTTACAGAGCATGGTGGGAAACATAAACTAAACAAACTAAACAAAGTACATGTACGTATATGGGGTGAGCTTTTTTTCACTACATTTTGGTGAATGAATAAGGGACGGACTCAGTAAGTACAAGTACTTTTTGAAATAAAGTTTATTTTTTTCCATTTTATAGAGGAATACATGTTTTCTTGCATTGCATACACATTTCATATGAACCGTGTTATTTATTAGAATTACATAAGTGCTTACATTTAAACAAATGTTTTCATTTTAGAGATAAATGTCACTTTCACCATTATTAATATAGTCAGTTTTCAGTGATTAACTTTAATGGAAATTAGTCGTATTCTTGTATTGCATAAATATGGTATAACAAAGTACATTTGTTATCATCAAGTTACACATGAATAAGATTTCATTGTTACTTAAGTTTGAAATAGTTAGGTGCTAAGCTGGACCATTTGAGAAGTCCCCTATGTTACATTCAGAGAAGTCCCCTATGTATTTAATGAAAGGAGAAGTGGAGGATCATCTGTACCAACGTACAGCTGTACGACTCTATCACAACAGTTTTACTGCTAACACTGACAGGAGATTATCTGTGAACCCCTGGGGAATCAACCCTTTCCATGAAGCTGTTTGTCTTGCATGACATGTCAGGGTTAATATGATTATTGCTGCTCTGCTACCACATTACATTCTGTGATTAACGAAATTCTATTCAATGCTAGAAGATAGAATTACGCGCTTGTTGCTTTGTGGATCATGTTTTAGCGAGTTTCTTTCCTCAAAGGAGACATTACTTTCTAATTGCGCACAAAAATGTATATATGTCCTCAGTGGTTTGTTAATAATAATATCTGGTACAAGGTCCAACATCATTCAAACTCATCATGTTCGAATGAAAAGTGAAAAAAACATTCGGAGGATCACCGAGTGAAATATCACTTACAATGGTATGACGTCATTAAACAATTTGACAATCACGTTGTGGCAACAATGGAGGAAGGCAAAGTTTATTTTCAGATTTGAAGATGTTATATTTCATCTTCACACTAATGTTCCTATCTTATGTGCCAATGTCCATTACGATACTTATTCATTTCCCCTCTGTTTCGGTTCTGTGCAAATAAGAAGATTTTCGTTTTTTCCAAACTATTTCTAGATTTCTATTCATGTGTTTACGAGCTTGGTGAAAACTTGTCTCTTCTCTGTTTTCTATGTATCTGTTAAAAGTTTTATTGCAACATGGTAACAGTGCCATATATACGCCGTGACCTTTTTGTTGATAATAAACCCTTTCCATAAAACTGTTTGTCTTGCATGAAATGGTCAGGCTAAATATGATTATTGCCGCTCTGCTACCAGTCTGTGATCTACCAAATTGTATCTAATTTTAGAAGATAGAAGTACGAGAGTATAATGCCCTTGTTGCATTTTGGATGATGTTTTAGTTTGTTTTGTTTCACAGACCGCTTTGTTACGTTGGCACTGGTTATGCTCATGTTGACAATTCCTCCTTGTCTTTGTCTAACTAATCGTTACTCTTTTGACTCTCTTCCCTCTTTGAGGTGTTTAAAACATTATTGACATTAACTGCATCCCCATCACTCTTAGTCAAATGTAACATTATTAGTTAAAGATAAGGTTATACTATATCGATGCGTTCCTTGTGAATATTCATTACTTCTAGACTCTTCTTCAACATTTCATTTTGAAGGCGAAATTAATTATATATGTGATACCATTATCTAACCTTGGAATCAATGCGGTCATGTTTTTATGCTACTGCAAAAAACGTGCCCTGGAAACATGATAACGTTTTTCTACGACAGGCTAAATTAACGATCAATTACAAACATTATACTTTATAAACAAATAGAGTATCTTTGGTTACATGTTCATACAGTCCGCAGTGAAACGAGCTATCGAGCAAAATAAGATAGCGTTGCTTCCAGACATGGTGATGTTAAGCCTGATAATTAAATAGCATACCTCAAGGGAAATTAGTTATTTCCATTGGCAATGAAGAGACAATGGAGCACCACTGGAGGTTTGTCTCTAATTGCACCTGAAATAACATAAACATGCTACAGAGGACTGTGGTGCAATGCTATTACGTAGCTGAACAAAAGTTTGTTATATTCACAAATCTCGTAACATTTGTTTCATTACTTTCAAAACAACTTATAAACATGCATGGCCTTTTCTTTTCATAATAAGGTAGTCAAATCATTTTAATGACGTTAGGAAATTGTTGATATGATGTCGATATTAAGTTAGATTCTGGTTGTATTGAAATGAGTGCTACAGTTTGATAATAAGTAAGTTATACTGCATAGTTAATCCTTGGTGTTATTATATAATATTGTGTTAACAATGGATTATTTTTAAGAATCTACTGGTCATTGACTAATCCAGTCAGGAGGGGTGTCAGGTTTTGACATTTTCGTAATGGCTCACAAAGTAATTTGTTCAAGAATGATGTATTTTGTCTTAGTATAGCTGATTAGAATCTTAAAATATCTGATTATGTGTTTAATGTCTGACCCGGGAATCGAACATGTAACCCTTCCACTGTTGCGCAGCGCCCTAACCTATTAGGCTACCAGGCCTGCTGGTAATCATTTGATTGTTTGTCAGTAAGATCCCTGCATTCTAAACAAGACTGGTAAAGTGTGAAACGCATGGGGATCGAGCTGAAACACATGAAATGCAGGAGTTTGGCTGTCAGTCAAATCGCTTTGCGTGGAAGATTTGCGCCATGCACGTGCGTGGAAGAATCCATTTCATAAGGGCCGAAGCTACGTGTACCATATCCGATGAATGGGCACCGAAATTTGCAAAATAATTTTTTGTAGGCTACATAATTGAAATGTATTGTCTATAATGCTAAATAATCACATATGTATGCTTCGTGACGTCATACATGGATTAAGATGGAGAATGCATTCGGAGCCGTGGATTCGTTACAAATAATCAACTCGCCGCTTCCGGGGGCTCGTTGATTATTTTTAACGAATCCACGGCTCCTTATGCATTCTCCATTACATAAATACTTCAGTTACCAATAATCCTTCTCGTTGGGATCGATCTTTTGCATGTGAACTTTAAAATGTTTAGAAACATAAAAATAAAATATTTACTCCACACATAAACTGCTTTTAAATTAAATATATTCATTATTTAATCAAATATATAGTTATTAAAACCTACTGAGGTTCTGAACACATTTTCATAGCTGGATGTCCGTTATCTTTAAGATAGATTGTCAATGAAGAACTATCCTTTTTCTTTGGCAGAATTGTCCAAGACAACTTGTTATTTCATTTCATGTTGTGCACAGTGAATTATTCCAAACGAAGTAATTGAATTTTAATGAAATAACCTAGATTGTCACCGTCAGGCACACCGGAATGAAATGGATAGAAGTTCAGAAGTAATGACCCAAATTATAATTACAGGGTCACAAATCATGGTTTGATGGATAAAGTGGATTTAAGAAATTCTTGTCCAAAAGATGTTTTGATGCAGACAGATCTGGCAGACCAAGTTGCAGAACTAACACGAAGACAAGGTCATCAACGTCCCCCGCCAGACCCAATTAATCGGAACAAGGGCAATATATAATTCGAGAAGAAATAATTGTGCCCTTCTCGTTTTCTTTTCATCAATGTATCAGTTCCCTCAACCAACTGATTTGATCTTAAACAGTTTCTGAGAAAATTTGAAGATACCTGGAACAGAGTCGAAAAAACGGGTCAAGGGCAATAACTCCGGAAAGAATAATCACATGGTTCTTATTTTTGAACTCAATCAAGCTTAAGGTACTTATGTCCTAAAGCCACTCATCAAATCTGGTTATCCTATCTTAAATAGTTTCTGAGAAAAGCTGTCCCCCTTAGAGATACCATGAACAAAGTCCAAAAATACGGACCAAGGGCAATAACTCCGCAAAAAATAAGATCATCTCAATCATTAGATGCGAGAAGTGACAGCATGCAAATAAAAATACACGAGAAAGTTATGCTACTCGTGCAACATGGTGAAATGTACAAGACAACACCGTTAACACCATCCCATGATGAATGAATGTATCAGTAAACATCGCCTGGGATATTAACAATATTTGTGAAAGGCCACGGGCATATATAAGTGATAGAGGGTGTAAAAAAGGGGCAGTAGCAAGTTTTTGCAAATTTTATTATTTCAACTTTTCCATTTATAATGATAGTTGTGTCATTTATATTTACTGTAGAGGGTATCCGTAGTGGTAATGACGGTGTTGCGTATAAAGCAAAAAATGCATGGCGGCCATCGATGTGAACACATTTTATTATTTCGAATTCAGAACAATTCCCATGGCTTTACCGAACCATGTACACTCATTTTTAACTTGATTTTCTGAAGAGAAAAGGGCGTTTTACTATTGGTCACGTTATTTTTCAGTTGTTGTTATTTGTGAGTTATTGCAGTTATTCTCGAATATTTATTTTTATGAGGGGTTTTAGAAATGTCAGTAACAATGAAAAATGTATACGTTCACGTACATTTCGAATGATTTCGTGATGTCTGCATACATGTTTGTGAAACATCAGGTGCATTAAGTAGCATGGTTTTTAGCCACCAAAGAAAACTGCGATGCGAAGATACGAGTACATGTCATGAACAAAATCCAAGAGTGATAAATACGACTGAAACACAGTTACAGCATGTGTGAGAAGCCGACTTTAATACATTCTTGAAGAAACAGACACTATCTGTTCATGTTTCTGAAATACTAGCCTCCTTATCATAAGGAATCTCCTTATAGGTGAAATAGGAGAGTGAAATTGAGTTTTTGCTTGTTGTTTTAATGATGTTCTCATCTTGTCTTAACATAGTTTACATATTTTATAAAGTTATGGCTTAGGGGAACATTCTGTCCAAAATAATTTTGAAATAGCGACATCCAGACATACATTGTACACGAACATGTGAAGACAATTTAGACGACTATTGTATGAAAAGGAATGTTTTTCGAACATAATAAAATCACTGAAGGCATTTCATTGGATCAAATTGATTTTCTCTAATTCTGATGAATGGGTTAGCCATTTTAGTGTCTCAATCAATAACTGGCGTCTGCCGCATCGTATTAGGACCAACTGTTTTTATTTAGAAGTAAGAACATCATCAAAAGATGTCTATTAGGCTATATAATAGTTTTGGCCAATTGATTGCAAATAGCTTCTTTTGCTGTCTTTTGTAAAATATGTTTTATCGAGCTCGTATGTGAAGAAATCGACTTAGTAAACCCTTTCATTTATGAATTGCATTATATGGAAAGTCGTTTATTTTTCCTCTTTTTTTACATGATATTATATTCACGAAGCAGTACTCTATAGTGACTATACCATGGTGACAGCAACTTTGCACATATGCAATATTGCTTATGGTAGTAATATACACACGTGAGTAAAAGTAAATTTATTATGCGTTCATACGTGTTTAATTTTAGCCTAAGCAAATAGGCTATATGAATGAAGAATTCCTAAAAATGCCAATTAATAGTTATTATCGTAGATGTAAACTAAACAGATGACATTAATATATATATATATATATATATATATATATATATGTGTGTGTCAACATTGGGTTGACTATATCGCCCAAATTATAATGAAAATCGGATAGTCAGATGGATTTCGAAGGTCATCGCGTGCAAGAAGGAGAATATCCTATACAGAGAATTTGAAAAACAATATTATGAGTTTCTAAAGTTCTCTAATATATTTCTCAACCTGTTTGAAGTCACTATGTCTGTAAACGACGAACTTTAACTAGAATAGTGAAAATACCATATTTACTTACGGTAGTAAACATTTGCACCTGCCCTTGACTAGGTGCAAAATTGCTTACGGTAGTGAACAAATTGCTTACGGTAGTAAAATATACATATGTGCAAATGCGTCCATACGGCGAAGTTTGCTCTTATGAGCAAATTTGCATATGTGTAATGGTTTACTCATATTCAAACGCTCGCCGTATAAACAGGGCATTCATCCGATGGACGTGTTTTACATACCCTGAACTATACAAGCCATGTAGGGTTAAGACACACAGAGCATAACATGTTATGGGCACGAAAATAAAACCTAGAAAAGTCAAAGTGTAAAACCATATAACTCATGGCTTCCTTCAAATATAAAGTTTATAAATATTTAGTTTATGAAAGGCAAACAGTGTTGGTAATGACATGATGAATGATGATTAGTGTAACAAAGTTTTAAAAATCCCAACTTATCAAACATAACGTCAAAAAATGTCGTCTTCTAATCCACCAAATTTCAAAATAACGAAATATTTTAACTACCATCTACTATTTCTTGTCATGTCTTCTGAATAGGGTTTCTATATTTATATAAATAATACAACTTAGAATTCAACTATATCCCCGTGTATCTTTAGCCTACACTTGCCGACCCATCGAAATACAGAAGTCGATCGCTTCAGAGAATTACGTTACCATTATTTATAAACCTGTAATCTTTCATAATTATATGAGTTTTGTTAGAACGACATGACATTACGTTTCTTATATTTGGGATAACACTATATGCAACAGTAAAAAGAAACAAAGAATAATGACAGAAGTTAGAATTGTCATATATATATGTATATTCTATATTCAGAATATACAATTTGATTATCGAGATAAATATAGTTTAATAGTACACATATGAATCACGTGAACATAAAATACTCGTTCATCGACTGCTATCTGCCAGTTTAGGAGATACTGCATACAGCAGACTATTTAGTACAGCATTCTATTTATCTGTTCATCATAGATGTGATATGTAGTCATAAGCCATGATTTACAGTGTAAAGCGCCATGTATACAACTCAAACCAGTGAAGACCAAAGTGAAATAGAAGAAGTTAAGAGACAAATATAGTTTTCAAGAAAATGAATTAGAATAAAATTAAAAGGAATGACTGATATTTACAGCCAAAGGTTGAACGAGCTCAACTGATGGAACCATTGGTTTATGGTATCTGAGATGTACGTGGGATATGACAAGGAATTTGAAGACGGTTAATTGAAATCGACCTGGTTGTCAGAAATGTTAGTAGAATTCTGATAAGTAAGTCTGGAATTGAAAATGAAATAAATTGGTGGTATAGGATATCCCTTCATTTCCATCTTTATTCATTTCCTTTGATGTTTGAGGAGTGTCTCAGTACATCAACAAATCGGTAGTTAAACCCTGACCCAGAAAGCCATGTTATCACCATTAATCATCAGTATTGTTATAGTTACAGTTCGTTGCCATGCAATCCCAACAGCCTTTATCTCGTGATGGCGCAAGGTGGCCAATGTCACCTTTAGTGTTGCACTATCCCGAGCCGGTACGTTGTGCTAATGACAACCTAAACAAAAGTCCACTTTAGTTATACTGAATATATATAACCATGAAGTTATGAAAGATAACTTGTAGAGAGGACACATGCACTTATTCATGGCAATTGTCACCAAAAGACAAGTCTTCAATCAACATAGATCTGTTTAACACTTTCTTTTTATTATAGTTGATGAATTGTTTTGAAGGAGAAACTCTTCAATCAATCAGAATAGATGTAGATCTACAGTTCTATATTATCTTATTACTAATCGTTTTACTTAAACAGATTGAGTCTACTTTAACAGGGACAGGGACCGCTGGCACAAATCTATCTTAGACTAAGGGTTTTCTTGTCCAAAGTTAAAAACAAAGTCCAACTCAGATGCTCACTATTTAAGAGGGTCAAAATTACAACAACAAAAAACCTACAACAAAGTGTATGTGTTCCCTTCATGACTAATACAGTACTCTCCGCAGGTATTATTCACGCCATTTTCTATGTAAATGGAACACTTTTTCGGCTTGAAATGGACTCCTGATTTGTTGCAGATTATGAGTTTCCTATTTGTAGATATTTTACTAAAGAAATAGTACTACGATGATCGATACGAAAGTGTGTCGCCGCTAATGGCTGCAATATTGCCGAAGCGGCGTTAAGCAAAAACTCACCCACTCACGAAAATGTAGATCTGATCAAACATTCACCTAGGCGAATGCTGCTTACACAATATTGGGAGTTGATGTCCTTGTGGTAACAAAAACACGATGAAGTAGGATGCTTCATTATCAAAACAACACACAGTCATTAAAGGGGCTGTAGCACGTTTTTTGGCAAATTTTATTTTTTCAAATTTCCCATTTATAATGAAAGTTTATATCATTTATATTTACTTTAGAGGGTAAAACATCTTATTAAATAAACCAAAACAGTGTTGCGTATGAAGCAAAAATTGCATGACGGTCATTTAAATGTTACACAATTTATTATCTCGAATTATGAAACTATTCCCATGGCTTTAACAAACAATGTACACTTATTTTTTAACTCGATTTTCCGAAGAGAGAAGGGTTTTTACTATTGCTAACATTATTTTTCAAATACATTTCATCAACTTATTTGAACTAAAAAAAACAGGTGCTTACTCATTTGTAAACCTGTTCGTGAGATTTTAAGTCATATGATGCAGGTTCCATGTTCGCAAAGCTAATAAAGTGATAAGATAATCATGTTAATATAAAGGCGAATCCATGAATTTCAAAGGATCCTGTGGACTGCAATGTGGCATACTTTCACACTGATATACGAGTATCGGATCCTAGTGACAATCACACAGCAACAGAAATCAAGTTGTCAAGCATTAACTGGAAATTGGCATATTCAGTGGCGTCTCCAGTGTTACATCAATACACCTTACTTTAGAGGCCAGATGAATGACAGGTAGCTGCTCTGAACAAATTAAAATGTGAAGAGATACCTGCGTTTGTGCTTGATATTTCATGAATCCTGAACAACAGATTTGTGACAAAATATTTTCCAAGAAGAAAATTATTGTGTTCGTTGCTAAAGCTATCACATTGCAACAACAAGTAAATACGTGCTCGAAAGTTCTTTCTATTCTTATTATCGAATGTCTTTAAATTTAATAGTTTAATCAAATTTATCAAAATCCCTTCTGCTTTCATCTGCATGTTTTACTATTTTATCTTGAAATTCATTGTGAAATGTAGGAAATGAGAAAATTGGAAATTAACAATGAAGGCTTGGAAAGATCTTCTTGTGGACGTTAAAGGCACTATAGCACAGCAAATGTTATTAAATATCATTAATTCAACGATCTTGCCCATTGTTCGTATATGAAATTGATCCGCCGAAATGTATTCTACCGTATAGTCAATTTGAAATATTTTTTAAGTATTCGGGTTATACAGTTAATTTAAAAAGTTTGCTTGATTTAATGCAACGTTGCATTAAATCGACCGTGGCGCCGTCCCACGGGAAACAGTTTGGTTGAGCGAAACCTAAATAGGGTTAGCTCCCTTTCGAGAGGAACAGAAAGCTCCCAGTTTGTGTTTACAATATACCGTCGTGGAAGATTCTTCCTTTCACCAAATACCAGACGAATACGTAGAATGCAGCGCAACGATGACAGCAATTGATTTTTTGGCGAAGAAACTGCAGCTAGCTATTGGGAAGTGACGTTACTGTAAAAATACCCAATAGTTTGCCGTTTTCCAAAACCAATCATTAATATTAATGAATTTGAATATTGTAAACATAATCTCAAGATGTTAGATTACAATCATGATCAATTTTATAAGTTTTCGTTCACTGTCACGATCATGAATACTAGTTATGCTACACTGAAATAACATGGGACTTTATGGGAAAACGGCGATTCTTGCAACACTTTTGGCACCGTGCTCTATGTCAGCCAATTTTCCAACTTAACGTGACAAAGAAATCATTCTGTTTTTCACATCTCTTCGTGGTGAGCAAATTAAAAAGCAATATATGTAATGAACAATGAACTATATAGCCTGAACTAGTATGTATGAAGAGGATAGAATATAATAGCTGCTGAGGGAAGCAGACGATAGTCGGGCGCAAAACAAGACGCGCAACGTGTATATGAAACCGGGAAAACAAGCATCACAACAACGCGTGCGACAGATTTCAATGTACGGAGCAATTGTTTACACTCCATGTACTGAAAATTCCCGCGTAATTCACGCGGTCGGCTTCTACGTTTTAATTATAATTATAAATAACAAGTCAACTGTTAGGAATATTAAGTATTTTATGGCATCAATAGGAAGCTAAAGTGTATGCGTATGCACCAATAAGTCGTAAAATAGCTTAATTTAGGTCGAAAAACCGTGCCTTTAAAGTAGATTAATAATTTGAATGCGCATAAAATCGTTAATCGTAAATCAAAGATCTCGATCTATTTAAGTCCTTGTTATATATATATTCAGATTCATCAGAAAATGACACATAGTTATAAGATTCAGAATACAAAGACAAAAGATAATATGTCACGAGAAGTCATCTACTTCTTGGAAACGGCGGGGTATTATACCTTAATATCCTTACACTCTGTGTCTTTATGAACGAGATTTGACATTAACCAGTGTTTTAACTGAATGAAGTATCACAAGTTGAAAAATCTAATTAATTTCATGTGTATTGGAAAAAGTAAAAAAAATGGCAATTATAGATAGATGATTAACATCACAGAATAGAAAACTGAAGTCCACAATGATATACCAGCTCGCCAAAGTTCAAAAGAATCACATGAAAAGAACAATACTGGTTTATGAAAAACACTGTAGGTATGTAATGTGTTTGAAAATGTCATTTCAATTTTGAAGGAAAGGCTATAGAGTCAAAAAGGACTGATATCTGTATTTGTTTGTCTATTTTTTCCATTTCTTAATGTGTTTTAGTATTAAAACATTTTGTATAAAGGTCATTGTGTATAACACTATTAGTAAATACAGTTGCGTACCGAAAATTTGTTCACCTACCCATGTATTTTAGTGCAAAATATCATGTAATTGGCATGTCTTTGAAACCACTTAGTCCAATCACTTTGCATTTTTTGCATTATAAGAAGACAGTTTCATAACATAATCTGATTTGATGCCTCATAGGTAACAGTTACAGTTTTGGCAGCCCTTTGAAGTGACCAGGGGTCAATTTTATCAAAACTACAATGTTTATTATTATGAGTGATTCTTTCAAAATATTTCTCTAGTCCAGTTCTGCACATCATCCAAATTCCAGACTTCTTAATCCGAGGTTGATCATACAGACCACTGCACTACCCGAACAGAAAATATGTTTAAATCTTGTCATCCAATTATATCTGTGTACCTTCAAATGTGATCAGAAGTTGTTCATCAATATCACTGACAAGGCATTTACAATTGTGGATTATCTGAATGTCCAACACTGACCAATGTTCTACCATTATCGATTCCTCATGAGTAAATGGTCAGGAACTAATAATGTCACGTACTGTTTGGTTAGTTCAACATCTATTAGCTAAATAAACACTATTCGTTATTGCCTCAGGTGGCCGGTTTGTACATCATCAGTCTTAAGAACTGTGTATTCCCGATCTGGTTGAGTCAAAGAATAAACGTAGCAGCAAAGGTTGTACATGTATATGTCCTTTGAAATATTGTCTTATGTGTTAATCAATTAAAGGTTTAATCATTAGAATTGTTTTCCCATGTCAAAAATGTACAATCCTGCAATTCCCATGTTATTCTTGAACATGTTATTCTCCGTCTGAGATTGTATTTGGCGACACAATTATATCGTGATTCTATATGCTTGGATGTGTATGGATATGTACAAAAAGATGATCATGTGCTAAATTAAAGACAATAAAGAATATTCCATTTCCTTACTTTTAGCCTTAGGAGAAGGATATATTTTGCAGTACATAACCTACAAGACTCAAAGCAATGAATATAACCTAACATCAAACATTTATCCTTTATTAGTTCAACACATATGCTTCTCAGACTTGTAACAAGATTTTCATGAGAAGGTTTTGATCATTCATGGCATTACCTGTCGAAGATTAGATGGATTGGTGACACCAGAGCTGATGTCCATCTATTTTAGGATGATTTGAACCAATTTAAGACTTGACGACATTCTGGTGTGATTCATTCAGGCTATATAAATTAAAACACATTACCAGAACATATATCTTTCATTGGACAATGACAATCAGAACTGCTTTAACTGTTAAATGTCATCAAATGGCACTTGAAGATAAAACTTGTCGAAAAGACAAGACATTTACTGAATGGCGCAACGTTTTCGTAATAATAAAAAATAATGGCGTAGAACAGTTTAATAATTAAAATCTTCTCGCAACAATATCACCAATCAGTTGAATGCTCTTCATCGTCACGCAAGTAGTGCACTTTCAGCAGAAGGATTAAAGTCTATTCGAAATCAGCATGTCTACGGTTTCTCTGATCTAATGAAATGGTTTCTCAGATGGCCTCAACAGATCGTGTAATACAAACGTTTCAGACTCAAAAGGAACTGGAAATAGATGGATTGATGGATAGGCCCAGATGACATCTTATTTCAAAGAAGGTCCATCTTTTTAGGATGCTTTGAACCAATTTAAGACTTGACGCCATTCTGGTGTGATTAATTCAGGATATATAAATTAAAGCACATTCCCAGAACATATATCTTCATCAAGTAGTGCACTTTCAGCAGAAGGATTAAAATCTATTCGAAATCAGCATGTCTACGGTTTCTCTGATCTAATGAAATGGTTTCCTAGATGGCCTCAACAGATCGTGTAATACAAACCTTTCAGACTCAAAAGGAACTGGAAATAGATGGATTGATGGATAGGCCCAGATGACATCTTATTTCAAAGAAGGTCCATCTTTTTAGGATGCTTTGAACCAATTTAAGACTTGACGCCATTCTGGTGTGATTAATTCAGGATGTATAAATTAAAGCACATTCCAAGAACATATATCTTCATCAAGTAGTGCACTTTAAGCACAACGATTAAAATCTATTCGAAATCAGCATGTCTACGGTTTCTCTGATCTAATGAAATGGTTTCTCAGATGGCCTCAACAGATCGTGTAATACAAACGTTTCAGACTCAAAAGGAACTGGAAATAGATGGATTGATGGATAGACCCAGATGAAATCTTATTTCAAAGAAGGTCCATCTTTTTAGGATGCTTTGAACCAATTTAAGACTTGACGCCATTCTGGTGTGATTCATTAAGGATATATAAATTAAAGCACATTCCCAGAACATATATCTTCATCAAGTAGTGCACTTTAAGCACAACGATTAAAATCTATTCGAAATCAGCATGTCTACGGTTTCTCTGATCTAATGAAATGGTTTCTCAGATGGCCTCAACAGATCGTGTAATACAAACGTTTCAGACTCAAAAGGAACTGGAAATAGATGGATTGATGGATAGACCCAGATGAAATCTTATTTCAAAGACGATAACGTCTACAAGTCCCTTAAAGACTTACAGCTTCTTTTAAAAGATTATTCCTGTGTCTGCAGTCACGGAGCCTACTCATCCTGGAACTTCCAGAATTGTTCTGGAGTTTGATATGACTTTATGTCATGAGAAAAAGCACTGTACGGAATTAAATGAACAAGACTCATGTAATTATAGCTTACACTGAACCTGGCAAAGTACTGTGGTATGTTTATCAAATTTTTTAAAACATGAACTGAAACATTGCCATTTTTGACAAACTGACGAAAATATGTTCACATTAACCATTTGACTTTTATGCATGACATTATCAACTCATGTGTCGCAATGAGTAAAGTGTTTTTAGTAAATGAGAGAGATTTCAAACGGCATTTAGGCCAAAAGAAAACCACAGGCAAAGCTTTACATGTAGTTGATTCTGTTACAACAATAATTGTCTCCTTGTTATATGTCTGGTCAATTGCTCTGATAAGGCTGATCTTTGTTATTTCAAAGATGATTAATATTATATTTGTTTTATAATATGTGAAACCTAGGTCCCTATGAGGATACTTTTTTAAATGATTTTTGAAACAATTTTTCAATAGTTATTTTCTAGGTCATAGTTTGTCATAGCTTTGATATTCCATAATTACAAAATAGATACATTATGATATAGACAATATTAACGAGGTACCACACGCAGATAAGTGAGGTTGGGTTACAGTTGAAATCGATGATTATGTTATCCAATGCAAATATTTAAAAAACACATTATGTTTATCTCAACTTATTTTCATAGATCATTAACATTGCAATATATAGCTTACGTTATGTTTTCTCGTCTAAATAAGGTCGTCTCTCTAATGTGTCACCAAAGTAGAAATTTATTTGAAAACTTCCAGATTCAATTTGCAACTGGGAATCGAAACATTACTCAGCTTAGGTCAGATCAGATTGTTGGCATAAAACATTGATTAGTGGATCTTACCTTTAGCAAATACTTGAATTGAGTTTCTGATCATGTTGATACTAACTTTATACACACAAATAAAATATGTCTGCAGATTTAATAACAATCACCCTGAAATATATAATCGTTTTGGGTAATATTGCGGGGTTAAATGAATTCTGAATAAAAACAATGTAAACTAACAACGATTACCTCACTTTCAACTTATTCTGGCATTAACGAATACCTATGCGACTTTTAACTTAAAACATAAAAGTATGCGATCAGTTTTTGTTTTGTTTTAATTTTGAAAAAAATGCATACACATATCAACGCTTCGAAAGCAATTGGTGGGCGATTATTCAAGGTTTTATAGTATTCAAAGAGTTAATTCATACCAGCTGGTATGTATGGTTTGAAGCCAATTCAATGATACATAGATCTTGATAACAGCATATACGATGCTAGACAAATAAATGGTGTAGAAAGACATGTCAAGATAGATTGCATTATCCTGAAAGCCTAACACTTTGAAGAAAATGCTTCATGACATGAAATATTGTTACGATGGAACAGTAAATGTAAATTAATTAGATCGTAATGATACAAATTCTTCCATTTGATTGGTTATGGGTTCTTTAAACTATTTTGATTTACACATTAGATTTCAATTATACATTCTTAATTCAAATAAATTACTTTATATTTTCCTGTTTACTTTCTTAAATTTCATTGTTGTTAAATGTGTCATGATATCTGAATATTTTTATATCAACACTCGGAACTCAATATGCAACATTTCTAAACAGTTGACAACCAATATGCTTTAAACTTGACAGAACGTTTGTAGTAAGTACTCATGGTGTTGAAATATTGCATCTTTAGAAAATAAGGTGTTTGTGAATTAACCATTAACTGATCACTCTAGCTTGTCATTTAAAGACAGACATTGTACACATTAAGTCAAAAACATCCCATCAGTTACACAACAATGACCGAACGTTATAGGTGAGTATTTCACTTCTTTATCACGAAATCATTTCAGGAACCGAGCCCAAGATACAATTTAGTGTTATGGATTGTGGGGAAACCAGTGAGTATAGACTGGAACTAGGGAATCATGTGTGAATCATTATGCACTATTTCAATGTAGCACTGCATCTAAACCTTACTGCATACAGAACAGTTGTCTACAGAAGACAAAGTTTACGAGCCCCGAATAGTATTCGAACCACTGACCTTGATCCGAGATGAACGGGTTAACCATTGCGCAAAAATACAATTTATAGCGATAAGAACGACTGAAAGAAAGTTTAATTATGTCTCCAGAATCCAACTGAGCTAAAGTTGTGAAACCTTTTCTGTTTCTTCTTTCTGAAAATTATGCCTTTTATAAAATCGGATTGGAATTGCCTTAATTAGGCGAAATAGGATAGTGAAGTATGTTGTTCGCCATTGTTTTATGACGTCATTCAGTAACGATGCATTAAGGAATCAAAGGTCAAGAAAGCATAATTTATTTTATCATATTTTCAGTGTTGAAATACGGCATTTATCGGTTAAAATAAAGGCCGTATTTTCACTGAGTGAAATAACATGTTATTCTACTGCGTGAAAGAACACTTTCGATCGTATGACGTAATCATAACAATAGGATGACGTCATAAGAATACCGTGATAAAGCAAGGGGAGCATGGATGCTCCTTTCATTGTAATAACGTCATTTTCGAACTATACATAACTGGTTAAATCTAATAAATAGAACATTTGACATTTCTCGTCGAATACCATGTATATCTCATCGAGTGAAGTAGAAAAGAGTGGCGTAGCAACGATTATAAATATACTATTTCATCGGTGAAATAGGGCGAAATCGACTTGATTTACGTTAATTCACTTAATTAATATCTTTAAACTTAAAGGTCAAACACATAGTCCAAAGACCGTGCTGAATTATCCGTGTCAGCACCATATGTGTGTTTGGAGAATCATACAACTGAAAGTGTCAGACCTTGATTAAAGAAATCGGGAGTCCTCCTTTCAACACATATGCTTATCAAAGACACTCAAAATAGACTTTGGTTTCACCACTATTTCCTTTTTACTCTAGAGAACACATAGTTGACGTTTCATTTGCTCGAGAGTATATTATTTCCTGATAGTACTTCAACTAGACATCAACAGGAGAAGTAAGATTTAGTCTATCTCCCCAAGTATCAACGTCCTGACTCCAGTGCAACACTTCAGAACGGTATGGTACAAACTGACCACCTGCGGCTATCAAGTTCTGCTTGCAAATGGAACAAGCAAACTTTACTGTGGTGGTATTGATTTTCCCTGCTGATTATTGGCTTGTGGGAAATTGATGAACGTTAGAAAACGTCCTATGGCATTCATTTAAATAATTCATCAGTCAAAATGAAATATTTATTTCATTAGTCAAGTTTGGACTTCATCAAACAAATAGAATCAATATCGATTTGTTAATATTAATATTTCACTGAATTCGTAATAATAATTGGAATTGTGAACTATTTTATGCGTCTTTAATTCAAATTTAATTCATAGAATAATATATAAAATATTAAACCCGGTCCCATTTAATAACAAATTGAATAGTGAACAGTATTGGTTTCCAACTCGCTATTGCTCGATAAACACCGAAACCACTCACTCGTTTCATAAATATGTGATTAAAGGTGCATTCATTGTGTTTCAAACATTTGTATTTGGCTTTTATACGTTCCAACTCACCACATTCACTGAGCTTACATATTTATCCCCAATCGCCAAATATATCATAATTACTGGTTTCCAATCAAAATTTAGTAACATCGTTATGCATGTGCAGAAACCGAAACTGCACGTCCCATTTACATGCACAGTAGTTATATGGCCTATTAAACATGATCTAACCAAATATGTCATTTTGTCTGTAATAAATTAGATTCCAAAATTACGGTTGACTCAATGGCGCTCATCAACCCGGTTTTCGATCCGAAATCACTACTTTTATACTCACATTGTCAATATTCTGAGTCGACTAAACAGTACGTGTTATTTAGAACACGACCTCCATGCAGATTACGGAAATAATCAATAAAATCCAGATTGTGTGATTTGACTGATTTCTGACTGAGATGTTATTTGATGATGCAGCTCAAACTAATTAATTTTGGTACGGTTGAATAGTAAGGCAACATAAAATAGTCTTGTTTCTCAGTACTGTAACACCCAAAAATATCAATCCAAATTGTAAGATTCTAAATTTTTATTTTAGAGAATGTCGATCATTGAAACACATGTAAAGGAAACCGGGACTTTAAGGATTTATGAGCTAAAATGCTTCTCCATGAAAATTCGTCACATTTGAGATAATTTAGGTTCACGGGTATTGAATAGTTGTTCATTGTAAATGTTGATTGGTATTGTTAGTCATCGGAAATGAAATGTATCAAAACTTAACACTACAGTAACTACAAGGGCGTGTCTTCATGATATACAAATCTAAACAAAATCATATTGTTACCAAGGAGAATAGTATGTCTTGTAGGAGAAACAATACTATATTTATCGACTTGACAGACACTTGACTACTAAAAGATAACACAGAGAATATAATGATACATTATTGTTTTGAAACGGGTGCAATGTCTTATATCTTGACAATATTCTAGTCAAAGTTATTGGACAAATGAACTCTCGTTGTCAAATATGAATATTTGAATATTTTACATTCCGACTTGTCCATGACTGCAACTGAAGCTTCATATTTCAGTAGTAGGATCTTGTGGTGTCATATTGAGATATTCGGATTGTCTGCGTGCACTTGAAAGAAACAAAGGAACATTAAAGGTTGACTTGCGTCATTATGGATAAAAGAGCATCACTGATTAAATGCTGCCAGAAACTAGAAAGAGCTGGAATCATTAAAGACGATTCCTCAATAAAGAACTCAAACCGGATCCTTCATTGATGTTACAGTCAGATGTGAATCTGTGTTAATGACAGAACAACCCAAATCACGGTGTTAGGAAAGAACCAGAGATGAAAATATGGGGTAAAATTCAGACTTTGAGTATTGATTTTCAAATAAACTCTACTTGTAATATAATTACAAAGAATCATTTGAGACATTTGGGACAGATGAATGCAACACAACAGTTTCTCTGGCACAATTAGAACATCAAAGAACATCATTTCTTAAACATTTCAGGGATAATGAATGATAACGCCCTGAAATCTGCCAGATCTTGTTGCTGACAGAACCAGACGTATTCTGGTGACAATTACACTGCTACTGAACTCGCGCTGTCAATCATGTCCGGATATTATCGTACTTCTGTAAGACTTCAGATATTGAGTATTTAATCAATACATTCTGCTTGTGATACATTTTTAAAGGATGAATGTATTCACAAAGTCGACCTGCTATCATAAGATGATACAAAAATCATTAACACTAATATTGTAAAACGAAATCCGTTAATGAAGCTTTTCCTGCACCAAATCTAGCTACGGAAAAAGTTCAAATCATGAGTTGTTGACAAAAAGATGTGACCACAGGAGCCTGTTTCAAAAACATGAGTACAAGTCTAGATTTTGAATGAGGTATATATTAATAGAATATGTTTATATGCATTTCGTAACTGTTACAAGTTCTTGTGAATGAAGAATAGGTGACTATTTCACCAAGAATTTAACTCTTGCTGCTCTGCACTTCTCAACTATTGTAATATTGTTGTCAGAAATCAGTACTTCATTAATTCACTTTTATCGAAGACAGCTACAGATAAACAATGTTTCTGACCAGGTGACTCCGGTACATTTAGGGATTAAATCGATTAACTCATTCGGTGCAACTGAATTCTGAAGGAAGCCATCAATACACTTTACTTGAACGACTTGATCGAAAGGATGAATGTTCCTGCACGATGAGCTCAGGTATCATGAAGAATTTGCTTAATTAGGGGTTAACATTCAATGCACAACAAGAACATCAAACAAACGAATACAGTAATGCCGAACAAAATGTGATTCAAAACCAACAGCTGTATCATTGTTGTAACGAGTAGGGTATTATCATCTTTTGTAACCTAAGGCTTAAGGGGTTTGTGAAAACAGGCCAGGATTATGCCAACATTAACGAAGAACAATAAAGCTGCAATAGCTGACAAAGCCAGTGATAATTACACTCCATTGGTAATCTTGTTGTCAATTCCTTTTTATGTCTTGTTTTACCTTTCAAAGGTGGAAGATGCAAATACAGAAAAAGAGAACATACATCTAAATGAACATGTCAAGATGGCCAATAATAACAGGGCTAAGACTTCAGATCAAAAGTATTATGTAAACTACAACTTGGGCGAATGTCCTTACAATGTTGTCTTAGTTGCTACTGCAAGATGAAATGACCTCGATACTCAAACCAGACACTCAAAATCATAAATAATTCAAGTTGGTAACCCAGTTACAAACGATAACCAAATAGCAACTGGCAGTGGCAGATGTTATTGTGCTAATACTTCGCTACATGTTATCTTTATTGTTAAGACGAAATTGGCAGGATTCTGCAATACGTGAAATCTAGATTGCTCCATTTATGACATATTAAATTATACTTGCAACGTCATCCTATTTTCTCATTCCATTTCCGTTTTGGGGCGACATATAAATGACCTAATTGTAATTTGGATCTTTCCTAGAGGTGAACCTCATATTTGTAACATTAGCAATAGTTTGAGGGCTATTTAAGGAAGTTAATGCCCTTTTAACTATCCATTTCTCAAATTCATTATGCGTTGGCTCTACGGGACTGGGCTTCAATACTTCTAAAATTGCCATTAACCCTTAACACATATTAAAAGAAGATTTCAGTGTTGAGCTTAAAAGAAAAGGTGTCTTGGGCTGCGATATGTTATGCCATATTCCTTGTAAAACATGAAACAATATTTGGAGAAGCAATTTGGAACTTAGACTCAAATAATTGACCAGAATATTGTCTATTATAAAAACGAAGACATGGTTGAAATATACAAAAAAATCAACCTGTGATTGACCAGAATATTGTCTATAATAAAAACGAAGACATGGTTGAAATATAATATAAAATCAACCTGTGATTTAAAAAGGCCCACAAATATAATGTCAGAAGATCTTTCTGAGGATTAAAGTTTTTAAAAAAAAAGAACCTTTAATTTTCTCTCATATCGCTAACCATAAGTAGCATGTTGTATATAAGGTTGGAAGCTTGACAGACAATCGTCGTTAATGTGGCTATCCACAAAAATACCAAAATATCAACATATACAAGGTCTCGGTGTTTAGGTATAAGGTTGTCTAAGACTTGAAGAAAGATCTTGTTGCACAAAACTTTCTGATGTGAAAGTAGATGAGCCACAAATATATTTTATTTTAACATCATCCGCGGTATCAAAGTGATGTATTTGATGACATAAATGCCTTTCTTGCACCATTTTAGAGAGAGAGGGTGACTGTTTCAACAACTCTCACTTGGTTTGAACAAATGGACAAACATAAAACTAATTGTCCCCGTCCTTTGTTTGTTTTATTACCGTATTTGGACATGACTTTTAAATTGATAACGTTCATATTCTCACAGGACGTGGGATACGATTTATTGAACTCCTTCAGGTCCATTCTCATGATAATTTTTACTTGCTAGTTTACTCATTATTTCACTCATTATTTACGTGTTATTATCTTTTATTTACTCACCAATTTCGTTCGTTTGCTGGTTTATGTACAAGTATTTTACTCCTTTGATTGCTCTTACAATTTTCATCGTTCATGTCTTCGTTTATTTACTCGCTTCTTTTACTTAGTTTACTAGTCCATTGACAACATCATTCCATTACAAAAATGTGCAATTGTTGAAAGCATTGCAAAGATACTAAAAGGAGAAGCTATTCAAGTTGAATCTATACATTAGAATATGAACACATAGTTTGGATGACAACGGCTTCTTTATTATATGTATACAATAACGAAGTTGTCATCTATACTATTAATCTTACCCATATGGGAAGAAAGACACAGGGTAATATATTTTCTGTAAGTCACACGGGAGTTACACCTTTTCCTGGCTTTTGATTGGCTGCTACAGAAAATAAACTTTTTCATTGGTTGCCGGAACTACTTCATTCATCCTTTCAGTTCATTCACTATTTTTTACACTCAAACTCTCTTCTACACGAGAACAAGGAAAACGTTACCAAATGTACATTTATTTTTTATTAGCGATAAAGACGTTTCTATTATATCTACACACTTGTTGATAATATTTTAGAAAAACAAAAAAATACTTTGTTAAATAAGGTAAGATAATTCGTCTGCTAATGAGTTGCCGATGTAAACAAACATGGCGTCATCCGTATCGCCGATAAAAGTGAATGACCTCGTAAAGGTTGATGGAAGCATATATACTCCCATGTGGTCGGTCAGAAGCGACGACGCATTCTAGATATCGAATCAAGCTCTGATTCTGATTAATAAACTGCTTGAGAACGTTCCAGTTTGAAAGATATTGAACTTTGACAAATATCCTGTCATGCAGTAGGCCTACTGCATACACGACTTCCGGTCGATTTCACTGAACCATATTCAAATGTTCGCGGTGTTCTTCATCTTGTGTTTCTTGTTAAAAAGTTGACAGTCAAATAAAACCACTGTCTGAGTTGATTTTAAATTTTTTTTGTAGATTAAGAAAGAGTAGTTCGTTGTCTAGTCCTATATTTTCAATCTTGACGAAGTTGATAGTCTCGCAATGTGATGCGACTGTCACACGTTACGTCTCGCCTTCAAATGGAACACCCGACCCCTCACATGGTTCGACAAATTACGTTTTAATTGCAATTATGAGTAAAAAAGGCAAGAAGTTAGGTTCAGTAAACCGATTTAATGTACAATTACATGAATACATAATCTAACAATAATCTAAGGATAAGAATAACACATTATACTAAGGAACTTTTTGTTCTCGCGTAATGCATTTGTTTAAAAAGGTAGTGACGCGATGAAATTCCTGGAAATTTAGTCTCATCACACGCGTAGGGATACGGGGATTCCCCAACTACGGGTTTCCTTATAGAGGAACAGCTGATTTCCTTTTAGGAATTTTTAGAATGAAAACGGATATGGGTAAGATAAACAATAACCAACTCGTGACGGGGAATGGCAGATTATCGTTCCCTCGTCATATCAATAAAGTAATTGATATGACTCGGGAAAGATAATCTGTCATTCCCCGTCACGAGTTAGTTATTGTCTAAATATTGCCATATACGTGTACAGCAACTTCTAAATGCATTTCAAGAATCTCACTTTTGCCACTTTTAATCATGTTCACAAGATAATGAAGAATGTTCGTTGTCAATAACCTCCGGAAAATGTGTCAGTTTCTAAGACTTTCCTACAAATCTTCAGAGACTTTCATTGTTTGTATGACCCTCTCAAAGGATTGTACAAAGATTGAGATGTATCACAATCAGGAGGATATTGTCCTCGTGCTCGATATGTTGACTTCCCTGTTACACATGAACATGCTTCCTGTAATGGATACCTTTCAGATTCACTTGGGGACTAAATTGAAACCATTGAAAGACTAGCATATCCGATCATATTGCAAACATCCGTGTAAAGTCACAAAAAGCAGGAAATCTTGCTTGAACCAATTGATGGGAAATCATGGAAGAGTTCACAACTGATGTTATTGCAAGCATTGCCCACTTTAAGATGAAAGCTTTCTTTAACCAATTGATTTTATTCCCGACTGGCTCATCACATCGTCTACAACTAGCTCCTAGCTCCACGAATACTATCGATTTTGGTTCTGCTGAATGATTTTTCTGATCATGCATAAATGTACCTAATGCATATTCATTTTCTTATCCATTTGCTTTTTAAAATGTGTTCAAAGTAGATAATGCATTAGAAAATAGTGTGTCGATTCATTTCAATAGTCAATATTGGTCAGGAGTTTGGACTTGGAAAAGTATATTCTCATTTCGGTGAAGGAATCTAGCCAATATTAGTTAGGAAAGACACTATATAATTCATTTCCTTCAAGTTTGGTCAAAGATGTAAAAAAGTATTTAAATTTTTTATCTTATGTCCTCATCTAAGGTTTTTCCAAAGGAGTAGAAATATGTGTATGGTCATTTAAATTAAGAAAACTTGTTAAAAGTGGTCAGATGTCAGGACTTATATTCGTCTTTAGTTTGTTAAAGGTAATTTGTAGTTTGACTATGAGAAAACATATTGTCATATAATTACAGAAAACTCTCCAATAAGGTTTACGAGTTAATTAACTTATTTCATATTTCAAGCATGTTCAGGAAAGGACTCGGATAAGGTGTGTTTAAAATATCTGAAGCATGAGGTAAATGCTAATTTAACCCTCAAAGGCACGAGGTGGATCTTTGAGGCCAATCAGCGTGTTCTCATGCACTCTCGTTCTATCTAATCCTCAAACACATCAATATCTTTCATTCTTCGAAAGCATTCGAACAAAAAATATTTTAAAAATATAAAATGTGTTAATTATCTTAAGAAATAGTTTGTTGTTGCACTAAGGCACAAGGTGGGCCTCGGAAGCCCAGTCATGTTTTTTTGTCTACCAATAGACTTTGAAAACTATTCTTGTGCCAGACGGTGCTTATGCATTATAGCAGTTCCCCATGAAGAGGGGTAGACCTAATTGTAACGATATGTTCGCATATAACGGTGACAGTGCTTCACACACTATAATAGTGCACGTCATCAGCCTGCACGTGCAGATCATGTATCTGCAACCATGTCTCTCCTTCCGAGGACAATAGGAGAGTATTCCAGCTGAAATTAGTTTACATTGCTGAGTGATTGTAATGTTGAACGAGATAGCGTTGCTTCCAGACATGGTGAGATCAAATATTTTGAAATACGAGGTAACTAGTCTAGTCTGATAATTAAATTTATTATATAACGATCAATGAAATACTGGGATGTATCATTGAAATAAACCGTCTATCAAGCTATCACTACGACCAGTGACTGATATAATTTGATGTCATAAAAAATGGTCTGACGTAGCGAATTGGCTTATGACGTCACAGTGTTACTGTGGTGACGGGCTGTTCCTACCGGCCACTCGGCGTGAAAACGACCCTTTTCGGACGTAATAACATTATAATGTAATAAAATTATAATAACAATAAGGATAACATCATATAACACATAGAATATTCGTCAATTCTTGACAAATAACATGTTTATCTCATCTCGTAAGGTAGAAAAGTTATATATTTTAAATATAATATAATAAATAAAACCTTTCTACCTCAGTCGATGAGATAAACATGATATCAGTCAAGAAAAGACAGATATCCTCTATATCAAACCTCAAGGGAAATTACTGATTTCCGTCATCGGTATAAAGAGACAATAAACCTTTTATAACACCGGCAGAGATTTGTCTCTAATTACACGTGGAATTACATAAACCTCTTACAGAGAACATTGGTGCAATGCTGTTACGTTTGTAATCACAGCTTGTGAGATCTGCCAGAACAATAAATCTTTAGCATGTAACTGAATTCTGTAATACTTTATATAACAACAGGTCAAACGTGTCAAATCGTTATTTGGTCTTTGGTTGAACCTCACAACAATGGATTTAATTCTGTATATGTGATGTACATGTTCGTATCTGGAAGTTGATGGACAGAGCTCAAGGATACTAGTATGATCTCAATAGATAACTTCAGTACAACTGCAGAAGTAATTTGTGAAATAAATCATCTACCGAGCTACACGTACGAAGATGTTTTTTTGTATATGCATGTCACTGAGCTAAATTTCCCTCAACAAATTAAAGTTAATTCTCTGATGTTATAATAGTTATCACATATAGATATAACATTTCGGATATTATATAATAATAAGACATATATAATGAATAAGTTATTTATCATTACAAAGGTAAATGTATGTTTCATTCGTTTATCCCTTTACTCGACATTTTAAAGTCCAATGTGAGAACTAACTTTGCCTTTTGGTCTTGAGAGACCCTAGTGTTACGCCAATGTAAACCAATTGTTGTCGCTGGTGCTATCTAATCTCTTGGATCAATGTCATGTCTACTGGAACGAATACAATCTTTTGAACTTCCGGATTTAAATTAAAATGCATTGTTTGAATTGCGAATACGACATTTTGAAAGATGAGTTGTTGAAAATTGCCGTGTGGTAGAAATTGAAAGCAAAAGCATTTGTGATGTTGATGATTTTCACTTTGTTGTCATGGTTTTCTTCAGAAAGTACTCGATTATTAGACGTGAGAACTGACAGCATTCGTCTCAAAAGCCACGAGAAAGTTATGCTGCATGTACAACATGTTGAAATGTACAAGACAACACCGTGAATACCATCCCATGATGAATGTATCAGTAAACGTCACTTGGATATTTACGACCTTTGCCAAAGGGCACGGGCACATACAAGAGGTAGAAAGTGATTGAAACCGTGCACTTCATCCACGTTACAGGCAAGCCACATGAAAGTTACACCGCACGTGCAGCACGGTGAAATTTACAAGCTCTGTATAACCACGTGAGTGCAGTAAATGGATTGGCCAGTCAAGAGTGAATACAATAACAATTCATTGTCGGGAGCTATCACATAACGAGTCCTCATGGTGAAATGGTCACAGTGAGACCTTTAATTCATTATTGTCCCCCGCCGCAACGCGGAACGGGGGACTATGTATTCAGCGGCGTCCGTACGTACGTACGTACGTCCGTACGTCACATTTCTTGTTTACGCGATATCTTATGAAGCGTTGCATCCAAAGTCTTCAAATTTCATGTCTGCCTACATTGTGGGAAGACGCAGACACCAGTCAATTTTGGTGACCTTGGTCTTATTTTCAAGGTCACCACGACACTTTGACCACTTTTTGAACTCTTGTTTACGCGATATCTCATGAAGCGTTGTATCCAAAGTCTTCAAATTTGGTTTCTGCCTACATTGTAGGAAGACGCAGACACCAGTCACTTTTGGTGACCTTGGCCTTATTTTCAAGGTCACCACGACACTTTGACCACTTTTTGAACTCTTGTTTACGCGATATCTCATGAAGCGTTGCATCCAAAGTCTTCAAATTTGGTTTCTGCCTACATTGTGGGAAGACGCAGACACCAGTCACTTTTGGTGACCGTGGCCTTATTTTCAAGGTCAACACGACACTTTGACCACTTTTTGAACTCTTGTTTACGCGATATCTCATGAAGCGTTGCATCCAAAGTCTTCAAATTTGGTTTCTGCCTACATTGTGGGAAGACGCAGACACCAGTTGCTTTTGGTGACCTTGGCCCTATTTTCAAGGTCACCATGACATTTTGACCACTTTTTAAACTCTTTTTTTCCGCGATATCTCATGAAGAGTTGCATCCAAATTCTTCAAATTTGGTTTCTGCCTTCATTGTGGGAAGACGCAGACACCAGTCACTTTTGGTGACCTTGGCCTTATTTTCAAGGTCACCACGACACTTTGACCACTTTTTGAACTCTTGTTTACGCGATATCTCATGAAGCGTTGCATCCAAAGTCTTCAAATTTGGTTTCTGCCTACATTGTGGGAAGACGCAGACACCAGTTACTTTTGGTGACCTTGGCCCTATTTTCAAGGTCACCATGACACTTTGACCACTTTTTAAACTCTTTTTTTCCGCGATATCTCATGAAGAGTTGCATCCAAATTCTTCAAATTTGGTTTCTGCCTTCATTGTGGGAAGACGCAGACACCAGTCACTTTTGGTGACCTTGGCCTTATTTTCAAGGTCACCACGACACTTTGACCACTTTTTGAACTCTTGTTTACGCGATATCTCATGAAGCGTTGCATCCAAAGTCTTCAAATTTGGTTTCTGCCTACATTGGGGAAAGACACAGACACCAGTTTAGTTTGGTGACCTTGACCTTATTTTCAAGGTCACCGCAACACTTTGAGCACTTTTCTAACTCTTGTTAACGCGATATATATCTCTACCAGTTGGACTCAAAGTCTTCAAATTTGGTGTCAGTCTACACTGGGGGATGACGCAGATACCAGGGGATTTTGGTGACCTTGACCTTATTTTCAAAGTCACTACAACACTTTGACCACTTTTCGAACTCTTGTTATCACCATTTATTATGACCGGTTGGACTAAATGTTTTCAAATTTGGTGTCAGTCTACATTGGAGGATGATGCAGACGCCAGTCGATTTGGTGACCTTGACCTTATTTTCAAGGTCACCACAACACTTTGACCACTTTTAGAACTCTTATTAACATGATATATCATGAACCCAAGTAGCTCCAATGATGTGTCTTACTAGGTCAATGTCACCGGCGGGGGACATTGCCATGTTAGTGGCAAACACTTGTTGATAATAGGTCTACATCTACATTTACATTATTATCCCCTGCCGCGCGTTTCGCGCGAAGCGGGGGATATAGTATTCGGCTGCGTCCGTCCGTCCGTCCGTACGTACGTACGTCCGTACGAAATGGAATAACTCCAATACTATTCACTGGATTCTTTTCATATTTTGCATATGGGTTCATCATGGGAAGAGTAATGTTCATACAGAGGTTTGTGACCTTGACCTTCATTTCAAGGTCACAACGAGACTTTGCCATTTTATCCTTGTCAGCAGGATATCTCAAGAACCATTTGCTGGATTCTCTTCACATTTTACACATAGCTTCTCCAAGGAAAGACAAAGGGCTGATTAGATTTTGGTGACCTTGACATTATTTTGAATTTTTCGACATGTTAATGTACATGTAAAGCTTGTCAGCGGGATATCTCATGAACCATTCATAGGAATTCCATCATATCTTACACAAAGCACCTCCTTGGGAAGATGACGGGCTGATTAGATTTTGGTGACCTTGACATTATTCTCAAGGTCACAGTGGAACTTTGAATTTTTTGACATGCTAATGTACATGTAATTCTTGTCAGCGGGATATCTCGAGAACCATTCACAGGAATTCCATCATATCTTACACAAATCACCTCCTAGGGAAGACAAAGGGCTGATTAGATTTTGGTGACCTTGACATTATTATCAAGGTCACAGTGGAGCTTTGACTTTTCCGACATGTTTGACAGTCGATTTTGCTGATTTTGACATTATTTTTCAATTTTGAAGTATTAATTTGCGGCGGGGGATCATGTCACCTTAGTGACAACCACTTGTCTATTTAAATGTAATTAAAAATATTTGTTGTTGCTTGTATGAATCCGGCAGTTGTGAAAAGTGATCAATCCTGTCAAGACATGATCTCTGCCGAGCAGTACTCGGATTAAGAACGCATCGGGGTACGACTGGTCGTAAGATTTGATTTTAATGAGATTTGATAAGAAGCCAGAGTATGTTTAATAGATTTGAGGAAAACAGCATTTGCCATCCCGAAAACAAAACAAAACATCAATACATTTCGAAATTAATAAAAATCACTAAATGTTAGGTTGGGATGAACTGATAATCGTTTTGTGTAGTCATTTGTTTATTTGTTTCTGTCGATCTTTCTCAAGTACAAATGCTTCAAGAAAGTAACTCTCAGATCTTGTAATATCTAATGTGTCTAATGTGTAACAAATGACTTAAAGTGATAAAAAAACATGACTTCATTAAACAGTCCCCTTCTCAATTTCAAAATAATGAAATATTGATACTACCAACTAATATTGTTTCCATTTGTCTTCTGAATAGAGTTGATATCTATATGAATAATAAATTAAGAATGCAACTTTCCCTGATTATATGTAGTTTACACTTGTCGAACTATAGAAATACAGCAGTTGATAATCTTAGGAGATTAACACCCCTAAGCCTATTATCAATAGAAGTGTACTCGTTCATCATTGCATGTGTTGAAATTAGAAATGCATCCCATTTAGATAATTTGGGATAACACTATCTGCAATAGTACAAATTCTTATGTTTTTTTATGTGACGAGTCCCTTAAGGGATTCTAACCCACATCATGTTGACTGTATATATCAAGATCACAGTGGCTGAATGGATAAGCTGTTGGTACAATTTTCAAATATTTGATGTTGTACTGGTATACATGGTCCTTTATCATTTACCTGTGTTGAGTTACCATACATTATTGTAAAAGTATAAAACTAATTTTTCATTCATCTAGAAATCATGTTGAAATATTCGGAGTTATTTTGAAATACCTTGTATCATGTTTATTGTTTGTGTATCATGATAAAATGAAACATTAATGCTTTAAGAGCGATTCTAGTATCTATCATTGAAATTTGAATCATGTCTTTCTTAATCATGGTTTAACTTTGAAAAGCCATTATCAGAAATTCGGTTTATTGTGTAAATATGTATAATATCAATAATATGTAATTTCAAACATAGAGATAAGCATAGATTTATAGTGTAGCTAAATAACTTAAATATAAAACAATCGTTCATCTGTGGTTGTTCTGCCAGATAACGAGGCCACATATAATTGATGGCTACTAGATAGTGTTCATAAAGCATAATATTTAAGCCTTTCTATGTATGTATATGCCACATAAACCCTAAACTAACAAAATAAAATATATTTCAAGCGAAACATATAACTGGAACAGACCTACATCATGTTTTCAGAAGCCAACTAAACTCAAGTTCAACTTTTAAAACAGTATCTGTTCACATTTCTGATAAACACACGTTTGTAGAATTCATCGTTACCGAATCTTCTTGACTAGACGAGATAGGACAGTCAACAGGACCTTTTTGGCTTGCTTTATGACGTCCCTCTGAAATAATGCTGTAACAAATTGAAGTCAAAGAAGATTATTTTTGTCGATATCATCAACTTAATTTCTACATTTAATAATATTTCAACTAAAATACTAAACATTTTGTCCAAAAACCCCTTTGAACGATTGCAGCTCCTCAATTGTATTCGAACTGACATAAAAAGGTAGGATAGTCTGATGTATGAAATTGTAGGTACTGCTTTACTAAAAAATTTGTCAAATACATTCATAATCTACTTTCCCCGACAGCAGTATGTCGTTTTAAACTTCTTTCTTTTGCACGTGAGTATATGTGATCAACAGTCACAAGTCATGACTTACAGTCTAAAGCAACATTGATTTTAGTAAAGAGAGGGATATCTAATTTTCAGAGCATCTGGATAAGAATTAAAGTAAAAGGAATTTGTTATACTAATAGTCATATGACAAGGAATTTGAACAGGATTAATTGAAATCAGCCTTGTTGTAAAACAAGACTGGTATTGAAAATAAAACGAATTAACGATATAGAATATCACATACTTTCTCGTCTATGTTAAAGTCATTGATGTTTAATGTGTGTGTGTATATAAACACATCGGTATTACAACCCTGACACAGAGAGCAAAGTTTCTTAATCACGATTAAACGTCAGTGTTCACATTCAGTTCGTTGCCAAGTCCCAACAGCCGTTACGGCGCGGTGTACAGTTTATACAATGCCACTCTTAGTGTTGCGCCATCCCTAGTCTATAGGCAGTACTAATGCCGACCTCACTTTAACACAAGTCCACCTTGTTTATGCTGAATATAAATAATCAAGAAGTAAAGGAAGATAACTTGTCGAGATGGACACACATACTTATTGATGGATAGGATCGCCTAAAAGATAAGTCTAACTCGGATTGAAACAACATGGCTCTGTTGAACACTTTCTTTTGATGATAGTTGATGAATTGCTTCTGAAGGGATCTCTGTCTCTTACAATCTAACAAATCTAACAAGACAGGAACCGACTGCACAGAGCTTTATTAGATTAATGGTTTCAAAGTCCAAAGAAATTAACTTTAGTTTCACCTATTTCTTTTTTTTATAATTTTTTATTTTTGGAACTCCATACATGGCAAACTTATTACAGGAAACAGTTCAATTTAACATGGATATATAAATCGGTCTTGATGATGTACACAGGTATTCTTAGCAAGCATTTATATACATATATATAGATACAGAAAGTGGACAAGTATATCGAATATTTGATGTACAACATTGCTCAAAATAGATCATGACAGATTGACCAGAATTTCATGAAGCTGTCATATTTGCAATTTGAATAGGAGTTAAATCGATCAATGTAGTACATGGTCTTTATGTCTTCTTTAACGTGTTTCAAATCTGGTAATTTTTCCTGTTGTTTCATTTTAAATATTTTGTATTTTACGACTATTATTATCAAGTTCAGTACATAATTTCGCTTTTCGCAATATCCTAGGAGTATGTTTTTTCTGGAGAAGCTTATATTACATCCGGTTTTTTCAAATAACCATTTTTCTATTTCTTTCCATATAGTTTTAACAGCTTTACAGTCATGTAACAGATGTATAATTGATTCTTTCTCGGTTTTACAGAAAGTACAAGTATTAGTTTCTTTGTATCTCATTTTTTTAGTAGATCATTCGTTGGTAAGAACCTGTGCAATATGCTATATTGGAACCAAGAATGTTTTACACTATTATAAGACTTAAATGTTATGCGTTCTATCGTTTCCCATGTTTTATCATCGATGTGTTCGTTTAATTCTTTCTGCCATTTTTCTCGGTATGTTAGTGTTTTGGTGTTTTTTCTGTGTATGAGTATGTCATAAATGTCTCTACAACCTTTTGGATTTCCGACAATATTTTGCAAGAAGTACGGTAAAATAGGTAGTTGAAGTTTTTTTTGCAAGATGACATTTACAGATTTACAATAACATTTAATAGCTTCTACTATTCCTTGTGTTTCTAGGAAATTAGTTTTGCATCCGAATATCTGTTTTATTTGTTCCGAGGTTAAAAACTTCCCGTTGTTATCTACGATGTCATTTATATATGTAATTCCTTTACGTGAGTAATGTTTATAATTAACTGGTTTACCACCTATCTTGATATTTTCATTTAACCATAAAGGTTGGGATAAGACATCGCTGGCATTCGAAACTGTTTCTGCTTTTTTTGTCATAAAGGTGCCCCATGATTTTAGAGTGTCTTTCCAAAAGTTATTTGTTCGTGGTGTTATTACAGATTCGAGTATGTGTGATTCGCAAGTTTGTATAAAACTGCTTGTTTGGCATTGAGTATTTATATGTAACAGTTTACTTATTTTTGAATCAGTGTCAGATATTCTTTTTATCCATGATATCTTTTGTGATTGTATGAGACTTACTATATCTGGTGCTCGTATTCCACCTTGTTCATAATTTGTAGTAAGTGTGTCCCGGCTAACTTTGTCAGGTTTGTTTTTCCATATAAATTTATAACATAGCTGTTTGATTTCTCTTATTATTTGATCATTTGGGTTGGGTAAACTTGCAAATAAATAGTTAAGTTGTGGTAAGAGTAGGCTTTTTAATACAGTATTTCTACCAAGGGGAGTGAGATCCCTAGCTAACCATTGATTCATAGATACTTTAAAAGTCTTAAGTTTATCTTTGTAGTTGCGCTCGACCATTTCTGCGAGATTGTGTGTAAATATAACTCCTAATAGTGTAAAAGAGTCGTTCTTCCAATCTAGATTCCAGTTTCTACAAAAAGTTATTTTGGAATTCTTTTCTGAACCTATCCATAATACCTGTGTTTTGTTGATGTTTATATTTAGACCTGAAAAAGAGGCATATTGACTAAGCGTTTCTAATGTGGCTTGCAGGCATTTTTCAGTGCCATCTAATATAAGCGATGTATCATCAGCGTATTGGGAAATCAGGTATTCTGTATCTCCAATTTGTATCCCTTTAATGTGTTTATTATTTCTGATTATTATGGCCAGAATTTCAGCACATAAGAGGAATATATATGGGGAGATAGGATCTCCTTGTCTACAACCTCTTGATACGTCAAAATAGTTTGAGAGAAAGCCATTTACTACTACGCATGATTGAATATTGTTGAAGAATGTTTTTATTCACTTTGTAATTGATGTTCCAAAATTGAAGAATTTAAGGACTTCTTGAATGAAATTCCAGTCTACGGAATCGAATGCTTTTTCAAAGTCAATGAGGAGTAGAATACCTGGTATATTCATATATTCGGTATAGTCAATGATATCATATATTAGGCGCGTACATTCCCCGATATACCTCTTTGACATAAATCCTTTTTGATCTTCATTTATTACAGAGGGCAGGACATTTTTTATTCTGTTTGCAATAGTTGACGATCCGATTTTATATGCAACATTAAGCAGAGAAATGGGTCTCCAATTTTTTAGCAAATTTTTAGGTTTGCCTTTTTTGGGGAAGCAAGTTATAACACCTTGTTTTTGAGTTAGGGACAATTCTCCTTTTTCATAGGCTAAATTTAATGATCTTATGAGATATTCGTGAATATTAGACCAAAAGAATTTGAAAAATTCAACAGTAAAGCCAGATGAGCCGGGGCTTTTTTCGTTTTTCATTTTTTTCAGAGCAATTAGTACTTCTTCATATTTGAGCTGTCCTTCTAGATTTTCTTGTTGATCTTTAGTCAGTTTTGGGACTTTAATGTCTTTGAACAGTTCTGTGAGATTAACCTTTTCGCATGACTTTTTCTGGTACAGGTTATGATAAAATGTTCTAGTTTCAGTTATCAGATCTTCTTTTTTGGTGAGAATTTATTTTTGTTTATTTTCTAGTTTATAAATAGCTTTATTCAAAACGTTCCTATTTTCTAATGAAAGGAAGAATTTGGTTGGCTTTTCTCCTTCTTCTTTCCATTTTGATTTGGACCGTAATATTATACCATCTATTTCCTTTTTATTTATGGTCTCTAATTCCTTATTTGCGTTCTTTAATTGATCTTGTAATTTTATTTTAGCATCAATATCACTGGATGAATCTATTCTTATTTCAAGGTCATCTATTCTTTCTTCAAGTGTTTGTCTAAGTTCCCGGTTTTCTTTTTTTTTATATTTCAGTCAAACTCAAAGGTTTCACCATTCAAGAGAATTAAACTAATTCTTAAAAAACAAAGAAAACAAAGTGTGTCTGTTTAGTTTGAAAATCAATCCTTTCATTTGCTGACTAATAAAGTACACTGCAACAGAGGTAAAGCCATTTACCAAGTAACCTCTGTCAGAAATGAAACACCCAGAAATAGACAATCCTGATTGATTGAAGATTATAAGTATCTCGTCCATAAATGTTTGACTAAACAGATAGTACTACGACGTTCAATAATAAAATGTGGATCTGATCAAACATTCACTGGTGCAAAATTTAAAGCTGCTCACACAATCAGAGGATTTCGGATACAAACACCCTGATATATGCTTCATTATCAGAGAAACACTTCATGTACGTACCATTAACGTATATTGACAAACAACAGAAGTAATAAACGTTTTAGTCAGTTTTAAGACGCTTGAAGAAAGTATGTCTCATTTATTGTTTCTTTCTTTTCCCGTTCCGAACACATCTCAGGAGGTTGATAACTGTAAATAAGATTAGATTCAGGGTTCATATTCTCTAAACTAAGTAAGTGGTAAGACAGTTATGCTGATGCATAAGTAGATCGAGGAATTACAAAGGATCCTGTGGATCCGCCACTGTAAGGTGCCACACATTAACATTGATATACGAGTATCTTCTGAAATATGGATCTTGGAGACATAGCAATAGAAATCTCGTTGTCAAGCAAGAGCCGAAAGTTGGCATATTGAGAGAGACTTGGAGTCTCAAGTATTATATCAATAACTCTACTTTAGAGACTCTGCGAAGGATGAATGGCCCTCACAGGTAGCTCTGAGCTAATTAACAGGTGAGGAGGTACCAGTGAGAAATTGTATTTCTGCTTGTGACAAATTATTTTCATTTTCGGTTGAAAATTGGAAATTGTGAGTGTATGTTACTTAAGCAATGGATTGCATTCCCAGGTACATATGTTGATATGCTCCAAAAGTATTCTTCAGACTCTCGTTAGCCAATGACTCTATCAATCAGATTTATGTCTGCTTTTATCTGCTTGTTTTGACTATATGACCGTGAAATGAAGAAAATGAGAAAATGTAAAATTAACTCTGAAGGGGAATTATCTTTTGTCAAGAATGAAAACCGTCAATTGTAATTTGTGACAATTGATTAATAATTTCAATGTTCATAAGATTCATAATGCTTTTTATAAATATCTTCAGATAAATTACGAAATGAAGTTCAGGAAATTACAGATAATAATGAAATTCAGAATCAAAATACATACTACAATATGGAGTTGTCATGATAAGTCATACTTTCTAGAAAGTATAAATCAGTGTTTGAACTGAATGATGACTTCTGAGTTTCACAACGAGTTGGACAATCTCATTAACTTCAATTGCAATGGAAACCGTCACAAGATGGCAATGGACAGATAGATGATTAAATGTACATTCATTGTGTTGCTATTGATAAAATATTCCAAACGTTATAAATGGTGTTACGTTATCGAGAAATACCTTCTGTTATCGAAAACTGACATTTTGATGATAGTCGACTCAGTATATTGACAATGTGCAGATAAAAGTAGTGATTTCGGATCGAAAACCAAATTGATGTACGCCAATGAGTCAACCGTAATTTTGGAATCTTATTTATAACAGACAAAATGATAAATTGGGTGAATTTCTTTTTTACTGTAAGCAGCGCATTTGTTGTATTCGACTGTATTAAAGCCAAATACCATTTTATGAAACACAATGGATGCACCTTTAATATCTTAAGGGAGAAAACGAAAGTCCAGAAGGAATTCAATAGAATAACGTGAAGAGAACAATATTGGTATTCGGAACAAAAGAATGTAAGAATATCAGCAATAACGCCATTTGTTTATAAATTAAGAGATGTAATGTGCTTGAAAATGTCATTTCAATTTTGAAGGAAGTGTTATACAACTGATAATCTAACTTTGTTAACTTCATATATGTTTTAGTTTTCATGTATTTTGCATAAAAAACACGGTGTGTGGCATTAAGCATAAAAGTAAATATTCATTTATGAGACTAACAACTTAACGCGCAACAAGGTCTCAGTGTCAAGGTTTTAATTCAAATGTTAAATCTAGTCTTTAGACTAACAAAAAAAATTAAAAGTATGTTGAATACTTGCATAATAACGAGGTATTATTTCCAAATATTAATCTAGTTACCATTAATTTGACCTCTATATGGTGGCCACTAGGACAATGTATTCTTCTAATCTAGGCTTTCTATTTTCGAAGTTCTCAAAAACAGCAATTTTGACTTCCATCAACAATGACTTAAGACTATATAAGGTCAAAGAAATTTTCGAAAATAAACCCTCTTGTGTGCAAATGGACTCCTAATTGAAAGACCCAGAGCTATCAATCAGACCTAACATCTGACATTTATCCTTTATTTGTTCAAGACATATGCTTCTCAGGCATGTAACAAGATTTTCACGAGAAGGTCTTGATCATTTATTTCATTACTTGTCAAAGATTAGATTAATCAGTGACACCAAATCTGGCGTCCAAGTTTGTTTTAGGATGCTTTGAACCAATTTAAGACTTCACACCAATCCTTGCTGTTTCATCATTGGAATCCAACTCAAGAGGCATTGAAGCCTGTATAAGCTTTCCTTTACATGGTCTGTGTTCACGGACATAGTGAGCAAAAACACTTCGTAACAATTGAATTGTATAGACTATTAATTCATCCTGCGAATGGACAAGGTACGTCATTCATATATCATTTTACTTTAATTGGACGCTGATGTTTGGGATTTTGTCACCTGAAAAAAATCAGGATCAAAACTCTCGTCTCGAAGCAAAAGTGCTTATCAGTTGGATGTCATCATGAGGTAAACTGTACATCGGAAAACAGAGTCATAATGAGGTTCGTGAACGTTGAGAGCAAGAAAATTAATGACAGATATAGCTTTGTGACGATCCTAAACTTACATATAAGGTAACTGTTCAAGTTATAGCATATTCAAAGAACATATTTCTTTCATCGGCCGATGACAATTAGAAGGGTTAAAACCGTAAAAGAGATAAAAATAGATAAATAGATACAGATAACAAAAAATAGAAACACAGACTTTTATTGAAAGGTGCTGCTATATTCATTATTGCAATGTCAACGTTTTGGTATGGATCCTTAAACCGTTGTCACATATAGGAAATTATGGTGTACAAAAGATTAATATCCAAAGTCTTACAAAACAATATCACCTATCAGTTAAATGCTCTTCATCATGATGCAAGGAGTGCGCTTTGAGCATAACGATTAACATCTATTGGAAATGAGACTGCCTACTGTGTTCTCTGATGAAATGAAATTGTGTTCTCTGATGGCCTCAACAGATAACTTAATACAAATGCTTCAGATTCAGAATTGATGGATTGGCCCAGATGAAATCTCATTTAAAAGGCGATAACGTCTACCAGTCCTTTAAAGACTTAAAACTTCTTTAGTTCTGTATCTGCAGTCACCGAGCCTAGACTTTATTTCATGGGAAGAAGCCGTTCAATGAATTAATTTCATGAAACTACAAATGTATAGCTCGCATTGCTTTCACTGATCAAATGTTTGTAGTGTGTTTATTAAAACCAGGAGAGTACTTTTAAAACATTGACTGATACGTATTATGTATGACATTGCTAATTCGCATTCTTCATAAACATGTATTTAAAGAAATTTGGAGAGATTTCAAACAACATTGTGGCTAAAAGAAAAACACAGACAAACAAATTACTTTACAGGTGATTCTGTTAAACAAATAACTGTCTCCTCGGTTATTCAATTAAACACGTCTGTTCGATTAATGAAATATTGTCTCGATAAACGTTGCCCCTAATTAATTAAATTATAACTAATTTGTATGATTTTTTAAATATCTATTTTCCAGGTGCCTGTTAGACATTGCTATAATAATTAACATAATTACATGATGGTACGAGTATAGACGACAGATTAAACAAGAAAAAAGTGAGCATGGCTCACATACCCCCACCATCTGCTATCCGTCCATTGAGAATTATGGATGTGAAGGGTACTATGTTTAAAAAATAATTTTGGGAACTGGCTTTGTTATAACAAAATTTCATTCACCCAGATGTAACATTTTTCAGGTAACTTAATATTTCCAATTAGAGCATCACACCGGTAATTTGTATTAAGTTCAATTACAGATTCAAGGGCTTCGTAACTCCGTAAAAATAACATTTCGGAACTGGACTGTGAACTGGATGAAGAATATCATCTGGACTACCTACATGTTAAATTTCATTCACTTAGATGTAATAGTTTCCTAGAAAACTTGTCCCCTTTGCAGCATCACAGTTCTTTTGATACCAAGTTCAATTTCGGATTCAAGGGCCATAACTGCGTAAAAATATTTCGGAAATGGATTTTAAACTCGATGAGGAGTATCATCTGGACTACCTCCATGTTAAATTTCATTCACTTAGATGTAATAGTTTCCTAGAAAACTTGTCCCCATTGGAGCATCACAGTTCTTTTGGTACTAAGTTCAATTTCGGATTCAAGGGCCATAACTCCGTTAAAAATAATATTTCGGAAGTGGTTTTCGAACTCGATAAAGAGTATGGTCAGTACTCACAACCAATATTTCATTCACCTAGGTTGAACAGTTTCCGAGAAAACTTGTCCCGATTGAACACAATAAAAATAAGTCCAAAAAGGGACGTTTCCATGGAAACGACACACAATTTAAAATCTCAGAAAATTTTTAATTGTCTGTGCGCGATGGGAAGAACATGGTTAACAACTGTAAAAGTTTAGTTGATGTACCTTTGACGGTTTTTGAGCAAATTGACCGGATGGAAGGACGGACGGACGGACGGACGGACAGACGGATGGACGGAATGACCGCTATATACCCCCGCTTACTTCGTAGCGGGGGTATAATTAATCATTCACACAAAAGCTGACGTTCATCTTTTTTTAAGGATGAACTAATTTGAGACTTGACACCAATCTATTTTCCAGGTGCCTGTAAGACATTGATATAATAATTAACATAATTACATGATGGTACGAGTATAGACGACAAGTATCACACACAGATGAGTGACATTGAGTTCTAGTTGATATCCACGGTTCTTTTATCCAATGGAAATATTGGTCAAGAAGCATGTGATTGGTGTCAACTATTGGCAAAGATCATTGCACTTACAAGACGTGCATAATTGTTTCAGTTTCGGTCACCCTTGAGTTATTTCCTTTCAAAATATAGAAAGAATATAAAATAAGTTTTATTATATAACTAGCAATGAAATATGTGATTATACGATGAAAATATAATCCATATTTTCACATAAGCAGTAGAAAGTCATATTTTCACTGCGGTGAAAATATAACTCGTATTTTCACTGCAGTGACTAACGTTTTGCCGGAATTACTTTCCAGGATTGTCTTCCTTTGAAATGAATTATCTCCCTTTGTAAAGTGATTGCTTTCCACGTCCAATGTTGTAATGTTTCAGTCAATGACTGTTGACCTTTTGTGGTGTTAATATCATATTCAACATTCCTTAACACTCTGAACTTGATTTATTGTTGATATGTTGCATAGTAGTTCTTTTACTCGTGAAAAACGTGTTGAGGCGAGAGGTATGTGACAGACAATAACGAACGTCACTCGCTGTATGATGTGTATCACTTCGCGTTTGAAATAACGACAAAACTTTCGTTTTTCAATCTCGTGGAGTGAGAAAGTGACATTTTCACTCGTGGCTGCGCCAATCGTGAAAATATCACTTTCTCACTCCACTCGATGAGATAGAAATGATATTCGGCAAAAACAATGAAATAGTCTCTATGCATTGCTTAAGATAACACACAGAGTTGAGACGGCTTTATCACCATGACATGTATATTGATTAATCTTAAGGTTTTTTTCTTGTCTAAATAAGGTGTTTTTTTCCAATTTGTACATGACACCAAAGTTGGAAATTTATTTGGAAACTTCCTGATTTGCAACTGGAAGCGAATAATTACACGGCTTAGATCAGATCACATTGTACACAGACATAACAGTGATAAGTGATAGAATAAACAGATTTCCTTCTGATTGATGAATTAGTGGACCTTACCTTTCACGAATACTTGCAAAGGAGTTTATAGTATTTTGATACTCACTGTAAAACACAAGTAAAGTTTATCTGTAGAAATGAATATATCTAAGGTCTTTGCATGATTTGTATAATCGCCAGGTCTAGGCCCTCGCTAAAATAGATAATTGCCTGATTTGATAACATTCCGAGTTTAATGAAGTGAGAATATAAACAAGGTAAACAAACAGCTTATTACTTCACTTTCAAACTATCAGGCTTACAACCACCTGGTGATATCAAACTTGTGTTAAGCACAATGCCATAACCTGGAGATAAAACCTGGATGACAACAAATAAGTCTTAACATCGAGACCTTGGTCGAGGTGTTTCTGCGATAGAAAAAACACAATAGGTATCTGAATCATAGATAGATCTCATACGATGACTCCTCAATCACATAAAGGCAGATTTATGTGACGTTTACCTAATGATAGGAACTAATGCTACACTATTCACAATCAAATTTTTTGACAATAATGTTTTTCTTCAAATTTGCATACACATGCATATATTAAAAAAAACATTTAATCACCTGCCTTGAGGAATCACAGGTCACATTAATAATTGATGGAGAATATTCACAACTTTATGGTACTCAAGAATTATTTGTCGTCAGTCGGGATGTATGATTGTGAGTGAATTGGTACATTGATCTTGATAACAGTATGAACGATACTAGATTAAGCAATGTTGAAAACATACAAAGAAATGTTTTCTTCCCCAAATTAGCTTGTAGAATATCCTTCATGTCATGACATAGTTTAGTTTTTCAAGTTGGAACAGTTGATTAATTGTATCCGAAAGATTCCAGTCGTTTCCCATTTGGTTGGCTAAGGGTTCTTTTGGCTATAATTTCCAGTTACAAATTAGATTTCAATTAGATATTCCTCATTGAAATAAATTTCTTTTGTATTAATTTCCCTTTCTTTAAGGTTCTTTTTTTGTAAAATTGTTAATTGTAATAATTGTAAAATGACACCAGAATGTTAACACGGTGAATGAGGAAAACTTCCAAATAGTATTCTAAGTTGACAATCCATATAGTTAAAGAGAATTTTGAGTATTTTTATACTATTTTATTTGGCTTTCATTAGTGCAAAAATACCACTTATGTTGATTTAAGTTTGTATAATTTCACTTGCATATCCATATCCTACCGCCAAATATATTATAATCACTTGTTCCCAATGAAAATCGAAAAACAGCCTTTTATATGTGCAGAAACCGAAAGTACATGTCCTTTATATATTCACATAAGTTAAAAACAACTATTTAACATGACCAACCCAATTGTCGGTAAGTTTAAAAAATTACGATTAACTAGGATTACATTTTTTAGCAAGTGAGTACTTCCGTAGAATAACACAATTTATTTTTTAAATAATGTGACTTCAATGACATACTCATTTCCCTTATAGCAAATTCTCATTGTTTCGAAATACATGTAATTTCGTGCAACTGTAGAAAATAAAGGCGTTAGTGAAACGAACAGTGGTGTATGACTGGTAACTCTTTATCATGTCAAGATATTTGAATTTCTGAAAAATCGTTCTTACAGACTCTCCTCAATTAGGCGATATAGGAGCATAACACATGGACATTTTGCTTGTTTTATGACGTCCTACAGTAACAAGTTGTCGACAAAAAAAGTTTTAAAAATTGCATTTTATGTTTTCATATTTTAATAACTTCATTTCCATATTTAATAATGTTTTACTTAAATCTTAGACATGTTGTCCAAAAACCCTGCTGACATAGCGATTTCAGCCCCTCCAATCATAAAAGTGAAGTGTCAGACCCAAATGAATGAAATTGGAAATATGCCTTACAAACATATGCTTATCAAAGACATTCAAAATCGACTTTCTCTGGAAGCTATGTTTCCTAGTTCAATCCGTTGACAAATTACATTTAAATTCCTGAGAGTAAATTGCTTTCTTTTCGTGCTTCAAATATACATCAATTGAAGGAAGATCAATTCTACATTTCCAGGCATCAACTCTACCGACTCCAGTGCAACACATAACCATGGTATGGCTTAAACTGACCACCTGCGGCTATCAAGTTCTGCTAACAAATCGAAGCTGGAACAAGCAAACTTAACTGTTGAGTTATTGACGTTTCCTGCTGATTACAGGCTTATGGGAAAGTGATGATCGTCTGAAAACGTCCCATGCCATTCATTTAAATAATCCATCAATCCAAAAAAAATAAGGTGTTCGTTAATCAAGTCTTTGTGTCATCCAACAAACAATATTCAATATCGATCTGTTGATATTAATCTGGAAGAATTTTAATGAAATTAGTTAAGTATTTTCTACGTTTCTTTTAATAAGCTGTTCGTCACAGAATCTCATTTCAGAAATCTTGAAAATCAAATATTGTAACGAAAAAAGAATCAAGATCGTTAAAACGACTCACGTTAAGCATTTTACAAAATCCAACAGAAATACTGATAGAGCGAAATGTGATTCCAACAATTGATAATTATAGTAATTTAAAGACGACCTATAAAAAGAAATGTATTTCCACTCTCTTCATCCTTGAGGTTTTGTTATGAAACATATGCAGACGAAACGTGTGTGGCGGATACAGAGGAGGCAAGAGATGTTGGAAGTTCTGATTCTGTCCCTGAGAAACCTTTAAAATCAAATCTGAGAAACACCCTGGAGACACTGTGAGGAGGAAAATGTGAGATAACAACAGATGACACGACCACTGCATAGGGTGATTCATTAACACATGACATGACATCAACACGTCAGTGGGTACTCCATTGACTGAAATAAAGGACTTGTAAGAATGGGCATCTTTTCGCAAATTAACTTTTATTCGCAACTACCATTATTTCACGGTGCACGGTTTACCTAAAAAAAATTACGATCACCTTCGTGCTTGAATTAGAAAGCCCGGATGTGTTTAGAAAAGGGCTCTGGTTAAGAGAGGGTGGTCTCATAATACATGCATGGGGCAGATTTACACTTGTCAATTATGGGATGGGGTCATTTCTTTAAAAAAAACTGTAAGAATTTTCAGATTTAAGTAATTAACTTGAAGAATGAACTGTTTAGTTTGATTACATTAAAATCAATCACTGATGTCAAGTTGTAAACTTAAACACAAAATAAACATTGGGCTATGTAGCTCATCAGGCTTTATATTTTATAGAAGGTTAGGAACTTAATGTTTTCAACGGTTGTCAACGGTTACCAAATTTGGAAAACTTGTAACGTTTCTAAGTAACCTATTACTAAATTATACACGACGGGGTAAGTCTAATATGGTATCTAATAATGTCAATTCAAGTACATGTATCACTGTATGCCTCATAAATATATTTACATATTACCGGAATCAGATTGATGAGTTTTGGAATCCCATAAAACCAGGACACATATGTAAATACGTTAAACGTGGAAGAAAAAGAGAAAACTAAACGACGTCCCATTTAATAACATATTTATGAAACGAGTGAATGGTTTAGTATTTAACGAGCTAAAGCGACTTAGATACCGATACCATTCACAAGTTTCATAAATATGTCATTAAAGGGGACCGAGTTTAGTGTTTTATCTATTACTCGCTGATGTAGTTTCTCCAACTCGTCGATAAAAGGGACATATTTCCTTGCGATCGATAGAGGCACTGATATTATGATGTCATCTTTTAACAATTATTAGGTCACCATTATTCAATCTAAAGCACGTAATGTTATTACACATTGCGTAAAAACAGATCTAGAGTAGAGTTATTAAACAGAGATATCTTCCACGGGAGATTAATAATATGTAACGTGTCAGTAACCAGCTCGTGCTACTGGAGTACTTAAGATTGTTGTTGTACTAACTGACTACCGGGGCAGTGACAGATCATGTTTATTTAGCTAATCGATGTTAGACTGACCAAACAGTACTGCCGTTATTGACCTATAGTGACCGTAAATTCAAATGGAATTGATGTTGGCAGAACACGACCTCATGCAGATTGAGGAAATAATCCATAAAATCCAGATTGTCTGGTTTGACTGATCTTCAAGGGAATGTTATTTGATTATGCAGCTCAAACTAATCAAAATTGGCATCGTTGAATAGTAAGACAACATAAGGTATTCTTATTTCTCACTACCTTAGCAACCATAAAATCAACCCAAGTCATAAGAATCTACAATTTTTAACCAATGAACATGGATCATTGAAAGGTCTCTCTTGAAAGGTCTCACATATGAGATAATTTCAGTACACACAATGCGACTGTGTGTTGAATGGATGTTCATAGTACATATAGTAGTTATGTTAGTGAAACATGCTTGTTATCACTTATATCATCTCTCTCAAAGTTGATCATTTGATGTTGAAATGTTCCTTTCGTAACCTTGGATTCTCGCATGGATATTAAACCAATGCTTGTACTGTACATCTTCTTCTGTATCTAACATGGTTATATTTGGGATAACACTACCTTCCATAAGTTACACGTGTAATTCTGCCTCCATGCATGCATTATGAGGTAACCTTCTCTAAAACTGACGTGTCATGGTCTGACACACCAGAGCCCTTTTAAAAAAACATACTCGGGCTATCTAAAGCATTAAGGTGATCGTAAATCTCTGAGGTAAACTGTGCACCGTAAAATAATGGAAGTTGTGGTTAAACTCAATAAAAGTTAATTTGAAAAAAGATGCCCATTCTTACAAGTCCTTTCTTTCAGTCTATTGAGCACCTATTGATGTGTTGATGTCATGTCATGTCCTGAATCACCTGTAAATAGTGGTCATGTGATCTTTTGTAATCTCACTTCTCCTCCTCATAGTGTTTCAGGGTGTGTCTCAGGGACAGGACCAGACCCCTGTTCAGGACCCCGAGTACTTGATTCTGAACGATAGAGAGTTTGCGCGTACTTGCAAAATACACATGTGACCACTTCGGAGCAGTCTTGCCAAGCAAGTATACAAGATATAACATAGACTCGAGTGTATCAAATTTTAAGTACCTCATTTTATTTTATTTTATTGCCCCTTCAATTGAAATTTGGTTGGTTGTTATGTGCAGGGCACCAATTTATTTCCAAAATGGTGATGATATCCTGAAAAAACTTGGGAAGTATTCCCGACCCCAGTTTCCGTTCAGCAGCTATTAGTGCGTACGTGTGTACATGCTAAGCCAGTACTCACATTCCTGAACACGCCTCAGTACTCACGGTCCTGAACACGCCTCAGTACTCACGGTCCTGAACACATCCTCAGTACTGACGATCCTGAACACGCCTCAGTACTCACGGTCTTGAACACGCCTCAGTTCTCACGGTCTTGAACACATCTCAGAATGTCAAACATCCCTTGCCTTTTTATGGAACAGACGTTTCGTCTGCATATGTTTCATAACAAAATCTCGGGGATGAAGAAAGTGGAAATATATTTATTTTATAGTTTCGTCTTGAAAACACTATATCTATATAATTATCAATTTTTGGAATCACATTTCGATCTATCAGTATTTCTAATGTGGTCGGATTTCGTAACAAGATTAACCATATAATGATATATTGATTCTTTTCTCGTTACAAAAGGTTTCTGAAATGAGATATCTGCAACGAACAGATTATCAAAAGAAACGTAGAAAATACTCCAGATTCTTTGAAATATTACTATCGATAGATCGATTTTGAATACTGTTTGTTGGATGATACCAAAACTTGACTTGATTAATGAACACTATGTTTTATTTTGGATTGATTGATCATTTAAATGAATGGCATGGGACGTTTTCAGACGGTCATCACTTTCCCATAATCCAGTAATCAGCAGGGAACGTCAATAACTCAACGGTTAAGTTTGCTTGTTCCAGCTTCGATTTGCTAGTTTTGGTTTGGTGGTCAGTTTGTGCCATACCATTTTTATGTGTTGCACTGGAGTCGGTAGAGTTGCTGCCAAGGAAGGTAGAATTGATCTTCCTTCAGTTGATTAATTTAAACTTTGGTTAACTTGGGATTAACAACACACATGTTATGGTGCTAAAGCCGCCTCAACTGTGTATGTTATCATAATCAATATGACTTATTTCGTAGATATTTTGAAAGGAAGTATCTTAAGTGTGAGCGAAAATGAAACATTGATGCACGTGTTGTAAGTGTAATGATCTTTGACCACTACTTCAATTGGACAAAAGAATGATAGATATCAACTACAACTCAACGTCACTCATCTGTGTGTGATACTTGTCGTCTATACTCGTGCCATCATGTACTTGATGTGAATATTTATAGCAATATCTTACAAGCACTTGGATAATGAATATTTTAGAAAATCATAAGAACTAGTTACACTTTAATTTAATAAGTTGAACATTATTTGGGACAATCCAACATACGCCTTTAAGAGAAAAGTTTCTAGCTACAAAACGAGGAAACAATTATCGCTGTAACAGAATCATCTGTAAATTAATGTGTAAATTAATGTGTTGCTTTTAGCCACAATGTTGTTTGAAATCTCTCCCACTTTAAACACATTTTTTTGAAGAATGTGAATTGACAACTTCATAAATAATACGGTAGGCAATGTATCAGTCAATGTTTTAAAAGAGCTTTCCTGGTTGTTTTATATACACACTACAGTATACGTAATCAGTGAAATCAATGTAAGTTATAGTTCCATGATTCTTGCGTGGAGAATTTATTTCCCTGAACTGCTTCTGTTCATGAATAAAGTCAGTATTAAAGGGGCAGTAGCACATTTTTTTTACTGAAATAAGTCGATGAAATGTTTCTGAAAAATAATGTCACCAATAGTAATACACCCTTTCCTCTTCCGAAAATCAAGTTAAAAAATGAGTGTAAATGGTTCCGTAAAGCCATGGAAATCGCTTTTGGTCGCCATGCAATTTTTGTTTTATAGTAACAGAGTTATTACCACTACAGATAATTGGTTTGTGTAATAAGTGTTTTTTCTCTCTATGTCCGTGAACACAGACCTTGTGAAGGGAAGCTTACAGGCTTAAATGCCTCTTAATTTGGAATCCAATGATGAAATAGCAAGGATTGGTGTGAACTCTTAAATTGGTTCAAAGCATCCTAAAAAAGTTGGACGTCAGATTTGGTGTCGCTGATTAATCTAATCTTTGACAAGTAATGAAATAAATGATCAAGACCTTCTCGTGAAAATCTTGTTACATGCCTGAGAAGCATATGTCTTGAACAAATGAAGGATAAATGTCAGATGTTAGGTTTGATTGAGAGCTCTGGGTCTTTCAATTAGGAGTCCATTTGCACACCAGGGGGTTTATTTTCGAAATTTTCTTTGAGCTTATATAGTTGTGAGCAAATGTTGATGCAAGACAAAATGGCTGTTTTTTGACTAAGAGAACTTCGAATATAGAGCGCCTAGATTAGAAGAATACATTGTGCTATTGGCCACCATATACAGGTAAAATCAATGGTATTTGATGAATGATATTTGGAAATAATGACTTTTTAGTATTCAACAAACGTTTAATGTATTTTGTTAAGTCTATAGATTAGGTTTAATATTTGAATTAAAACCTTGACACAGATACCTTTCAATTTGTTTTGTTGCGCGTTAATAAATATTTCTCGTTAGTCTCTTAAATGAATATTTACTAATACGCTTAATGCCACACTGTGTCTTTTATGCAAAATACTAAACTAAAACATATTTGAAATTAACACATTGAAATGACATTTTGAAGCACATTACATCTCTTAGTTTATAAGCCAATAGTGTTATCGCTGATGTTCTTTCATCCCTTGTTGCCAATACTATTATATTGTTCTCTTCATGTTATTCAATTGAACTCCTTCTGGACTTTCGTTTTCTCCCTTACTATATTAAAGATGCATCCATTGTGATTCATAGAATGTTATTTGGCTTTAATACATTCGAATACACCAAATGCGCTGCTTACAGTAAAAAGGAAATTCACCCAACTTGCATATTTATCCCCAATCGCCAGATATATCATAATTACTTGTTTCTAATTAAAATCATGTAACATCCTTATGCATGTTTAGAAACCAAAACTGCACGTCCCATTAACATGCACAGTAGTTATATGACCTACTAAACATGATCTAACCAAATATGTCATTTTGTCTGTAATAAATAAGATTAAAAAATTACGGTTGACTCATTGGCGCGCATCAATCCGGTTTTCGATCCGAAATCACTACTTTTATTTTCACATTGTCGATATTCTGAGTCGACTATCATCAAAACGCCATTTATAACGTTTGGAATATGTGATCCACTACAACACAATGGATGTTCCTTTAATCATCTCTCTGTCCTCTGCCATTTTGTGATTGTTTCCATTACAATTGAAGTTAATGAGATTGTCCAACTTGTTGTGATACTCAAAAGTCATCATTCAGTTCAAACATTGATTTATTTTAATGAGGATTAGTTTTCTAGAAAGAATAAGTTATAATGACAACTCCATATTGTAGTATGTCTTTTATTTTTGAATTTCATTATTATCTGTAATTTCCTGAACTTCCTGAATTACATTTCTATGAAGATATTTATATAAATCATTATCAATTTTATGAACATTGAAATTATTAATCTAATTCAATTGTCACAAATTTAAATCGAAGGTTCTCATTCTTGACAAAAGATAATTCCAATAATAACCCTTCAGTCTTAATTTTACATTTTTCTCATTTTCTTCATGTCACGGTGAAATAGTCAAGACAAGCAGATAAAAGCAGACATAAATCTGATTGATAGAGTCATTGGCTAAGGAGGGTCTGAAGAATAATTTTGGAGCATATCAACATATGTACCTGGGGATGCAATCCATTGCTTAAGTAACGAACACACACAATTTTCAATTCTCAACTGAAAATGAAAATAATTTGTCACAAGTTCGTCTTCTAAGATTTCTTGAATATCAAGCAGAAATGCAATTTTTCACTGGTACCTCCTCACCTGTTAATTAGCTCAGAGCTACCTGTGAGAGCCATTCATCCTTCGAAGAGTCTCTAAAGTAGAGTTATTGATATAATACTTGAGACTCCATGTCTCCCTCAATATGCCAATATCCGGTTGATGCTTGACAACGAGATTTCTGTTGCTAAATGTCTCAAGGGTCCATACTTCCGAATATACTCGTATATCAATGTTAATGTAGGGCCCATTACAGTGACGGGTCTAAAGGATCCTTTAACCCTATTGAAAGGTGAAACCTTTGAGTTTGACTGAAATAGGTGAAACTCAAGTTTATTTCTTTTGACTTGGATACCTTTAATCTAATAAAGCTCTGTGCAGTTGGTTCGTGTCTTGTTAGATTTGTTCAGATTGCAGGAGACAGAGATCCCGTCAGAAACATTTCATCAACTATCGTCAAAAGAAACTGGTCAACAGAAGTCATGTTGTTTCCAGACTTATCTTTCTATGTAATCCTAGATATCAATGAGTACATGTGGTGTCCATCTCGACAAGTTATCTTCCTTTACTACATTTTTATCTATATTCAGCATAAACAAGATTTACTAGGTGATATTTCTTTTGCACGTGAGTGAATGTGACACATATATACATAGAAAGGCTTAAATATTCTGCTGTATAAACAATATCTAGTAGCCATCAATGATATGTGGCCTCGTTATCTGGCGGAACAACCACATCTGAACGATTGTTTTATATTTATGTTATTTAGCTCTACTATAAATCTATGCGTATCTCAATGTTTCAAATTGCATATTCTGGATATAACTTATGTATTTTTGCAATAAATTGAATTTCAGATTTTGGCTTTTCAAAGTTAAACCATAATTTGCATGAATTTCATGAGAGTAGGATTAAGAAAGACATGATTCAAATTTCAATGATAGATACTAGAAGCGCTCTTAAAGCATTATAATTAATGTTACATTTTATCATGATACACAAACAATAAACATGATACAAGGTATTTCAAAATAACTCCGAATATTGCAACATGATTTCTAGATGAATGAAAAAATAGTTTTATACTTTTACAATTATGTATGGTAACTCAACACAGGTAAATGATAAAGGACCATATATACCAGTACAACATCAACATCAGCCAATGTGATCTCGATGTGTACAGTCAGCAGGATGTGGGTTCGAATCCCTTAAGGGACTCGTCACATAAAAAAACATAAGAATTTGTACTATTGCAGATAGTGTTATCCCAAATTTACAATGTAAAAATGTTATATTAGTTTATTATCTAAATGGAATGCATTTCTAATTTCAACACATGCAATGATGAACGAGTACACTTCTATTGATAATAGGATGTTAATCTCCTAAGAGTATCAACTGCTGTAGTTCTATAGTTCGACAAGTGTAAGCTACATATAATCAGGGAAAGTTGCATTCTCAATTTATTATTCATATAGATATCAACTCTATTCAGAAGACAAATGGAAACAAATATTAGTTGGTAGTATCAATATTTTATTATTTTGAAATTGAGAAGGGGACTGTTTAATGAAGTCATGTTTTTTATACACTTAAAGTCATTTCTTACACATTAGACACATTAGATATTAAAAGATATGAGGGTTACGTTCCTGAAGCATATGTACTTGAGAAAGATCGACAAAAACAAATAAACAAATGACTACACAAAACGATTATCAGTTCATCCCAACCTAACATTTACTGATTTTTATTAACTTCGAAATGTATTGATGTTTTGTTTTGTTCTCGGGTGGCAAATGCTGTTTTCCTATAAATCTATGAAGCAGATTCTGGCTTCATATCCAATGTCATTAAAATCAGATCTTACGACCAGTCGTACCTCGCTGCGTTCTTAATCCGAGTACTGCTCGGCAGAGATCATGTCTTGACAGGATTGATCACTTTTCACAACTGCCGAATTCATACAAGCAACAACAAATATTTTTAATTACATTTAAATAGATAATGTAAATGTAGATGTAGACCTATTATCAGTAATGAATTAAAGGTCTCACTGTGACCATTTCACCATGAGGACTCGTTATGTGATAGCTCCCGACAATGAATTGTTATTGTATTCACTCTTGACTGGCCAATCCATTTACTGCACTCACGTGGTTATACAGAGCTTGTACATTTCACCGTGCTGCACGTGCGGTGTAACTTTCATGTGGCTTGCTTGTAATGTGGATGAAGTGCTCGGTTTCAATCACTTTCTACCTCTTGTATGTGCCCGTGCCCTTTGGCAAAGGTCGTAAATATCCAAGTGACGTTTACTGATACATTCATCATGGGATGGTATTCACGGTGTTGTCTTGTACATTTCAACATGTTGTACATGCAGCATAACTTTCTCGTGGCATATCTGTCAGTTCTCACGTCTAATAATTGAGTATTGTCTGAAGAAAAACATGACAACAAAGTGAAAATCATCAACATCACAAATGCATTTACTTTCAATTTCAGCCACACGGCAATTTTCAACAATCCATCTTTCAAAATGTTGTATTCATAATTTTAAAAATGTATTTTAATTAAAATCGGAAGTTCCAAAGTTTGTATTCGTTCCAGTAGACATGGCATTGATCCAAGAGGCCAGCGACAACAATTGTTTCACATTGGCTTTACACTAGGGTCCAAGAAGGGTCTTGAAGACCAAGAGGCAAAATAAGTTCTCACATTTTAATTGGACTTTAAAAATGTTGAGTAAAATGATACACGAATGAAACATACATTTACCTTTGCAATAATAAATAACATATTCATTATACATTCTTAAAATTATATACTATCCGAAATGGTATATCTGGTAGAGTGTATTTGAAAATCAAAACTCAAGATTTGAATTTTACCCCATATTTCCACCTCTGGTTCTTTCCTAAAACCGTGAGTTCAGTTGTTCTGACATTAACTCAGATTCACATCTGACTGTAACATCAATGAAGGAGCTGGTTGGAGTTCGTTATTACGAATCGAATCGCTTTAATCATTCATGCTTTTTCAAGTTTCTGGCAGGATTTAATCAGTGATGCCCTTTCATCCACTAATGACGCAAGTGGCAAGAATGGTCCTTTCTTTCTTTCAAGTGCACGCAGACAATCCAAGAATCTCAATATGACACCACAAGATCCTACTGCTGAAAGATGAAGCTTCAGTTGCAGTAATTGACAAGTTGGAATGTAAAATATTCCAATATTCATATTTTACAATGAGAGTTCATTTGTCCAATAACGGTGACCAGAATATTGTAAAGATATAAAACAATGCACCCGTGCAAAATGACAACACAATATCCTACTACTGAAAGATGAGACTTCAGTTGCAGTCATTGACAAGTCGGAATGCAAAATATTCAATATTCATATTTGACAACGAGAGTTCATTTGTCGAATAACTTTGACTAGAATATTATCAAGATATAAGACATTGTACCCGTTTCAAAACAATAATGCATCATTTACATTCTCTGTGCTATCTGTTAGTGTCTGTCAAATCGATAAATATAGTATTGTTTCTACTACAAGACATACTATACTCCTTGGTAACAATATGATTTTGTTTAGATTTGTATATCATGAAGACGCACTCTTTTAGTTTATGTAGTGTTAAGTTTTGATACATTGCATGCTCAAATTATCTCAAATGTGGAGAAGCATTTTAGCTCAATAATCCTGAATATCCTTGTTTACTTTACATTTTCAACTTTCAATGGTCCATATTTTCTGGTGTAAAATTTAGAATCTTACATCTTTGGATTGAATTTTTTTGGGCGTTACAGTACTGAGAAACAAGAATATTTTATGTGGCCTTACTATTCAACGGTACCAATATTTATTAGTTTGAGCTGCATCATCACTAGTCTATTCGAGGTCCGTCATACCAGACAATCTGGATTTTATGGATTATTTCCGCAATCTGCATGGGATCGTGTTCTGCCAACATCAATTCCATTTGAGTTTATGGTCTCTTACGGCACGTACTGTTTGGTCAGTCTAACATCAATTAGCTGAATAAACAAGACTCGTCACTGCCCAAGGTAGTCAGTTTGTACAGCAACAATCTTACGTACCACAGTCTCATGAGCTTGTTGCTGATTTCAAAATATTCGGCATTTTTAATTATTATTCCAGGTTTACTATATTTTCAAAAGTGTAATAGGTTTCATGATATTTAGAACTCAACCTACTTTCTCAGCCAATCAGACGGTCGTATTTTCCTGACAAAATAGACTCTTAATGATTAAGAACTCAACGCTAAAACGCTCTTCATGACACGCCCTCTCTGTTTCTGATTGGTCAAAAACAAATGACAACAATGTTTTACAACATGTGCCCTACGTGACTCGAAGTAAACACGACCTCGACACTACGCAACACAGGCGGTATAAAGATACTGGCAAATGAGTGTCGAAATATTTTGCATGCAGCATGCATTTGTTAGTTAGCATAATTAGTGTACACTTTGTTTCAGCCTTATTAAAGTGGTTTTACAAACAAAAACGTTCAGTCTTTTAAGGAACTAAAGCCAAAAAAGCCGACTTTAATTCTATTATAAAATTATGAATTACTTATATTCTGGGTATTTTTCTGTAAGCTCAACACAAAGCACTAATAACTAAATATATATTTACTTCCATCTGCATTAAATTATGAAACAACAAATAATGTTAATTTTAATGACTCGCACATTCCACAATTTCATTTAGACAACGGTTTCTACATGTTTAAAGAGAACTTATTTCCGAATACAATGAACAGAGGAAAATGAGCTCACCTCAAAGACAAACGGAAGATTATCTCTAGTTTTACAATAACAAATGTTACGATCAAATACGTTTTTCGAAAAGTGAGAGTTCATAAAAACACATCCATACAGCTTGGCGACATCGCGTCATATGTAACGATTACGTAGGAAATCACGGAACAGTGACGTCATTGAACCTGTCAATCAAAAATAGGTGGAGTTCTAAGTCAGTTAGAACCTATGAAGAGAAATCTTCGTGATTAAGAAGGGGCTCGCTCGCTACGCTCGCTCCGCCCCTTCTTAATCACGAAGATTTCTCTTCATAGGTTCTAACTATTACTTGGTATTTTTAAAGCCTCATCAATTTGTAAAATTTCAGTAAGAATCATTTATTTGAATATCTTATCCAAGACATACAATGATGCATGCAATTGTAATGTCAACATTAAATACCATATTATAATAAGATGAAATAAAGAGATTACTAAACAACGTCCTGTTAATTCACATATTTATGAAACAAGTGAGTGGTTCAGTATTTATCGAGCAAAAGCGATTTGGAAACCAATACTATTCACAAGTTTCATAAATTTTTGATTAAATGGGAGCGCGTTTAATATTTTATCTATTAAAAGATGCTTAAATTCCAGTTATTATTACGAATTCAGTGAAATATTAATATTAACAGATCAGTTATATTTGAAACGTCAACTATGTGTTCTCTAGAGTAAAAAGGAAATAGTGGTGAAACCAAAGACTATTTTGAGTGTCTTTGATAAGCATATGTGTTGAAAGGAGGACTCCGGATTTCATTTATCGGGTCTGACACTTTTAGTTGTGCAATAGTTCAAACACACATGTGGTGCTGACACTGATAATTCAGCACGTTTTTTGGACTGTATGTTTGAGTTTAAAGATATTAATTAAGTTTGTGTGAAATGTATGAGATTATGTTTCCTTGACCATTGATTCCTTGATGCATCGTTACTGCATGACGTCATAAAACAAGGGCAAAAACATACTTCACTATCCTATTTCGCCTAGTTAAAGTCATTTCAAGGACGATTTGATAAAAGGCATAATTTTAAGAAAGAAGAAACGGAAAAGGTTTCACAACTTTAGCTCAGTTGGATTCTGGAGACATAATTAAACTTTCTTTCAGTCGTTCTTATCGCTATATCTTGTATTTTTGCGCAATGGTTAACCCGTTCATCTCGGATCAAGGTCAGTGGTTCGAATCCTCGGAGTCGTTAACTTTGTCTGCTGTAGATAACTAATCTGTTCTGCATGCCGTAAGGTTTGGATACATTGCTGCATTGAAACAGTGCAGTATCACAAGTGAGTTCCTAGTTCCAATCGATACTCGATGGTTTCACCACTTGGGCTCGGTTCCTGAAATAATTTCGTGATAAAGAACCAAAATACCCATCTGGAATGTTTGACCTTTGCTGAATAAGTGACGTGATGTTCGAGTAAATGTTTGATTTAAAACAAACACAACTTCCCTCGATACTGTGCGCTGTGACACGTTAAGCTTGAGCAATCACATCATTCACAAACACCTTATTTTCTAAAGATGCAATATTTCAACACCATGAGTACTTGCTACAAACGTTCTGTAAAGTTTAAAGCATATTGGTTGTCAACTGTTTGGAAATGTTGCACATTAAGTTTGGGTGTGGATTTTAAAAAAAATCAGGTATCATTTTACGGTTAACAACAATAAACATTTAAGGACATAAAAAAGGGAAATATAAAAGAAATTTATATCAATTAAGAATGTATACTTGAAATCTAATGTATAAATCAGAATAGTCTAAAGAAACATAACCAATCAAATGAGAGATGATTGAATTTGTATCATAACGATCTAATTTACCTGTTTAAATGTATTAAGCTTTCAGGATAATGAAAGTTTTCTTGACATGTCTTTCTACACCATTTATTTGTCTAACATCATATATGTTGTTATCAAAATCTTTGTACCACTGAATTGGCTTCAAACCATACACACCAGCTGATGTGAATTCATTCTTTGAGTGCCATGAAACCTTGAATAATCGCCCACCAATTGTTTTCGAAGCGTTAATATGTGTATGCATTTTGTTCAAAACAATTATAATTTTTAAAATCTGATTGAATATTTTAAAGTTTTAAGTTAAACGTCGCATTAGTATGCCTTAATTCTAGAATAAGTGTTAGTTAACATTGTTTTTATTTAGTCTTCATTTAATCCGCAATATTGCCAACAACGATTTTTTTTGTATTTAAGGGTGATTGGTGATTATGATTTATTCATTTCTGCAGACAGATTTTTCTTTTGTATAAAATTAGTATCAAAATGCTCAGAACTCAATTCAAGTATTTGCAAAAGGTTAGATCCATTAATTCATAAATGTTTGCAAAGTTGCAAATTGAGTCATGGGGTTTTCAAATAAATTTCAACTTTGGTGCCATGCTCATGCTCATGCGCATTGGAAAGACAACCTTATTTAGAAGAGAAAACATAATGTAAGCTTTATATTGAAATGTTGAATGATCTTTGAAAAACGTTGAGATGATTTTTTTATTAAATATTATCATTGGATAACATAATAATAGATATCAACTATAACCCAAATTCACTTATCTGCGTGTGATACCTCGTTAATATTGTCTATATTGTATCATAATGTATCTATTTTGTTACTGTGGAATATCAAAGCTATGACAAACCGTGACCTGGACAATAATTATTAAAAAAATATTTCAAACATCATTAAAAATTGTCCTCACAGGGACCTGGGTATTACTAATTATAAAATATTTTATAATATTAATCATCTTTGAATTAAGACTAGCCTTATTAGGACAACTGACCAGACGCTTCAAGAAAAAAAGCTTCTTGTTATAACACAAGGAGACACTTATTGTTGTAACAGAATGGATCGGTGATAAGTTATTTCAGATGACAATGTGTATAATTTGAGATATAAGCCACGAATGTAGTCGTGGTTTTGAAAACGAATCCAACATGGCGAGTGTCACTCCTTTAGACTATTAGTAAAGAGGGGGGTGGATACTTGTATATACATTGTTTACATTAATAAATTGAGTATCCCCAATTTCCTTTGGTTGAAAGCACTTTTTATTTCTGGAATATGTCAATGTCTTTCCCAATGGTTGTAAAAAAAAACATCGATGCTTACTAACAAATTCATTATTGGATGGTATTATACGCCATGTTGCACGTACAGCATAAATTTATCGTGCCTTTTACGTTGTAATCTGTCACCTTTTCACAACTAATGATTGTATATTATTTGAAGGAAACCATGGCAACAAAGTCAAAATTATCAGCATGAGAAATACTTTTTCTATCTATTACTCCCGCACAGCAATTTTCAACAACTCATCTTTCAAAATGTCATATTCCTAACTTAGAAAATGTATTTTGATTACATTTGAAAGTTTTTAAAATAAATTTGTGTAATCAGGAGACATAGCATAGAGATTGGGTAGCGCCTAAAAAGTCCAGTGATAACAATTGTTTTACATTGTCTTTACACAGAGGTTCCCTAAGGATCCAAAGGCAAAATTAGTTCTCAACTTTTAATTGGACTTCAAAAATGTCGAATAAAAAGAAGTAACTCGAATTTGTTGAGGGAAGAGAAATTCTAGGACAATGCAGATACAAGAAAAAGTCTTTGTACAAGTGGTGGTAGATTATTTATTTCACAAATCCTAATATTACATTGCGGTTGTACATTTACTGAAGTTATTTATTGCAATAATACAAGTATCCTCGTACTCTATCCATCAACCATCAACATGTACATCACATATAAATAATTAAAACAGGTTGTTGTGAGATTAAATCAAAGGCCAAAGACACGTTAGTTTGACCTGTTGTTATATAAAATATTACAAAATTCAGTTACAAGCTAAAGATTTATTGTTCTGGTAATACAAGCTGTGATTACATACATAACAGCATTGCACCAATGTTCTCTGTGACACATTTATGTAAGTTCCCTTGTTATTAGATACACACCTCTGGTGGTGTTTATTAAAGCTTCATTGTCTCTTTATATCAGTGAAGAAAATCACTAATATCCCTTGAGGTATGATATTTCATTATCAGGCAATTGCGATCGTTCAACATTGTTAGACAATTTAGCTGTAATAATATGACTGTTATAAATTGTAATTTATGTGTATGGTCGTTCCAAATATATCAAATTGATAGCATCTTTCCGGGTATGGTTGTGTAGTGAAAGAAGATGTGATGGCCTGAATTCATTGTCTCTTTATACCAATGAAGGAAATCCCTAATATCCCTTGAGGTATGATATTTAATTATCAGGCTGGACTAGTTATCTTCAATTTCAAACACTCTTTCATCTCATCATGCCTGGAAGCAACGCCATCTTGTTTAACATTACAATCACTCAGCAATGTAAAACAGTTTAAACTGGAACACTGGCAGAGTGAGTTCATCAAACATCTATAAATTCTCCTTCTGTTACTCATCTTACTCGAATGCTCTGTAAATGAGACTTCATATCCAATCTCATTAAACTCAGATCGAACGCGACACTTGTACCTCTCCATGTACAGGAGAAGTATTTTTTATATGTTACAGTTTGGGGGCAAGGTTAAGGGCGAGGCCGGGGTCGCAGGTCACGTGATCGTGAAAATGGCCAAGGAGGAGTTGGGTGAACATGATAATGACCGGATGTCCTTGTCTCGGCTCCATCCAGAGAACCTTCATGGGTAGCGTGAGTGACTACTTGGTCCACCATTCTGACGTCCCTGTTCTCGTCTGTCTGTCGTCATAAAGATCATGACCAAAAACACAAGGACAAGGAAGAGAAGTAGGAACAAGGAGGAGGAGGAGGAGGAACAGTCTTGATTTGTGTAAAGAAACGAAGATGGGGATTAGAATAGAAAATCAGTCTCATTAAATAGATTAATTAGATAAATTAGATAAATTAATTAGATCTCACCTAACAGGCATACCTCCTCAATGTTGAGGATTATGTTTGTAAAACGAAAACGAAAATCACCTACTTGCCACAGAGGCAAAACATGAAAAATGGGGAAATACCGCTATGAGCAATATTAAACAAGACAAGGGCACGAATATGCAGTAAGAATAACATCTTTCAAATTTAAAAAGGGAATAATCTCCCAGCAACGCTGCCAGAACATGACGACGTCCTGTTGTTAAATGACGTCATACAATTTTAGTTTGATATTTAACTAAGAAGGATTTTATTATATTTCATTATATTTGCAAGACCAAAAGCTTTGTGGAAAAGGTTTGATCCGCTTGCAGTTTACAGGTAACATCCTGTCAGTGTTTGTAGTAAAACTGCTCAGCTTCTCTTTTCAATAACTACATACAGGGCTTTCTCTGAAAGAAGTGAACATTAATGATATGGTGAATGTGACATTTGTTGAAATGTTTGATGAAGTTGTAATTTTCTCTGAAATGAAAAAAGAACTTAAATGTTACATGTATACATAAATGTAATTATGTATAAACTATTTGATATGGTTTAAACATATTTACTTCATTCACGAAATGGATTGGTAAACAAGCTTAAAAATCTTATCTGAATACCACTCCAGAAATAAATTATGTGATATGAAGTTGTTATCCAGAAAAGTTTTCTGTTTTTGGTATGATTGTGTTTATAATGCTAGATAACGTTTTATTCTTCTCTTAAATGCCAGAAAAAAACTTTATTTTAATAAGTACTTGTATTTACTGAATTCGAAAACGTACTTTGTTTAGTTTGGTTTCCATCATGTAAGTGGAAGTTATGAACATGTTTGCATGTTATGTAGTTTTGTCTCCGATATCAATTGGTTTTAGTGCAGTAATTGATAAATCCACAGTCTGAGAAAGTGTTTGAAGAGTTTTCAGTAATTAAATGCCTACATCACGTTTTTCAAAAACTGCAGCTATATTTATCAAACTTAAGACGAATAAAAATTAGAAACGATCCAGACCTCTGACCCATATTGACAAGTTTTCTTTAATAACATGACTATATATTTGTCTTATAATTCCCCAAACTACTTTGAAAAAACTTAGAGGAACATATGTGATGAAAGGTCCACACTTCTGATTAATAATGACTAGTTTTCTTACTGAAATGAGTAAATACTTTTCTTATATTCTAACTCATTTGTGCAAAAGTCCAAAGGCTGGACCAATACTGAGTTTTCCTACATGTATATACCATCTTCTTTGAATATTAATTAGGTACATGTATGCGCCAGCCACTCATGATTACAAATAGCATTGCATGAGTAGAACCAAAATCAAAACTATTCATCGAGCTATTTGTAAACGATGTGATGAGCCAGTGGCGAATAAAATCAGTTGGTTCAATGATGAAAGGATTTGCAATGAGATCAGATCTGAACTTATCCATGATTCCAAATCAATTGGTTCAAGCAAGATGTCACTCTTTTGTGATGTTACACTGATGTTTGTAATCTGATCGGATCTGCTAGACTTTAGAAGGTTTTAAATCTGAAAGGTTTCCATTACAGGAAGCATTTTCATGTGTAACAAGGCAGTCAACATATCGAGCACGAGGACAATATCTTCCTGATTGTGATACTTCCCAATCTTAGTACAATCCTCTGAGAGGGTCATTTAAACCATGAATGTCTGAAGATTTGTAGGAAAGACTTATAAACTGACACATTTTCCAGAGGTCCTTGTCTTCATTATCATGTGAACATGATTCTTGAGAGGCATGTCGAAGTTGGTGTAAGTATAAGACAATATTAATATTATAGATGATAAATTCTTTGTTGTCAATATATTGTCACCCATAATATTTTATCTATACTAAGGTACATATTCTACTCGAATAGATCACCTTATGAAAACTAGTATGATTTTTGTATCGTTAAAGATGGGATGCTATCAAAATGCTTGTTGTCAAGGAACAAGTAAATGAACGTGTAGATCAATGAGTATATGAATGCTTAAAAGGGCCGAGTAAATGTTGTATCATGCATAAACGGCCGAGTAAATGTTGTATCATGCATTAACGGCCGAGTAAATGTTGTATCATGCATAAACGAACGGGTAAATGTCGTATCATGCATAAACGAACGAGTAAATGTTGTATCATGCATAGACGACCGAGTAAATGTCGTGTCATTCATAAACGACTGAGTAAATGTTGTGTCATTCATTAAAGAATTCGATGAATCTAATTCCACTTTCAGTGTAGTGACAAGGGTATCAATTAAAATATCATGTCCAAATACATTAATAAAACAAACAAGGGGCGAAGACTATTAGTATATTTTGTCAATTTAGTCAAACCCTGTGAGAGTTGTTGAAACGGCCACTCTCTAGATTTTCAAGAAAGGCATCTTAAGTCAGCTATTACACATTTTCAAGTGCGTGATGTTAATGAAACATATTACTGGCAGTATTCCAGGGAGGCCCTTTTTCATTTGATTATGTTATAAGTTCTTTCAAGCAAACATAAGGTGTGTCATGAGACATTTCCTTCGACTCATTTATTTTTCTAGCTAAAAGTTGTGTGCAACAAGAGCTTACTTCGAATCTGAAGATAACATTATACCTAGACACTGATACCTGTGTTTTATTTTGGTATTTTTGATAGTCACAGAAACAGCTCCCAACCAATTATACAACATGTTGGTTATGTTTGCAATACGAGACAATGTTAAAGACTATTGACTGTAAACAGAATCGGGTTTTTTTTTCAAAACATGAATCATTAGAAAGATCCTCTGATATTATAGTGCAGGTTATATTATAAATCATACCCGGTGATTTTATCGTATCTTCCAATCCTCTCTTCGATTTTGTAATAAATAGTATTCTAGTCAATTGTTTACGTTATGATATCGGATATGACGTTCACAGTCACTGGTCCCATTTCGGGTTTAGTTACAATGTAGTACATTGCACTCCTCTAATGAATATTTTGTAATGGTTGATGCCCAAGTAAGTCATTTCTTAGAAGTTATCAGCTTGGAATATTCTTGATCTTGCTAGTTTCTGGCTTAAGTATCGATGTCTTTTAATCTTGTAATGACATTCGCCTGTTGTAATTTGTAGTTATATAATCCTCTTGATCTGAAGTCTTAGATGTGTTACGGGCCATCTTGACATTTTCATTTAGATGTATGTTCTCTTTTTCTTTATTTGCATCATCACCTTTGAAAGATTAAACAGAAAATAAAGATGAATTGGAAGAAATTGACAACAAGATTACAATTGAAGTGTAATTATCAACAGCATCACAACAGACCGTGTTACAATTACAGATTTATTACTGCTATTTCCTCTTTGCTGTTTATTTCTTGACTTATTTTCACAAACTCCTTTAGCGCCTTAGATTACTAAGTTACAAACACTCAATACTCAATACTCAGTTCTGCCTTTGTAACTGCCTTTGATAAAAGGGAATTGATATTATATTTAAATTATGAACTCGTACAACATATTGCAATATTTGAGAAGTGAAGGACAACGAGAGTTAAGTTCTAAGTGAAGTAGTAAAGAATGATTATTCACTGGGGCTGGTGTCGCTTATCGAAGGCCTTCAAACGTACCCTATTAATATATAGCTCCTTTTAGATAGTAAAGGGGTATCAATACCTGTACACATGCCTTCTCATGCTTTTTCAACCAATATCAACTCCTGTGATTCAGATTCACATGGTGACTAGAATAGGTAGATGATTGGCAAGTTAGCATCGTTAATCTTGGTGAACTAGAAGAGCGTTTGCGGGACACCGCAAAAGCAGAGCAGCTCCGAAACTTTGGGTCTCGCCTTTCCCTGTTCCGCCTTCTCCTCAGCATAAATAAAATGGGAATTTTTTTGGACAAAATGTTTTTCATTATTCAAGTTATTCTAACAAGTTTAATCATCACTGGGGTCACTTTTCACAACTTTGTTCTTATTTCTGATTTCAAAATTGGATCAAAAGATTAACATGGCCTTAACCAATATCTCATGACCTTGAACTTTGACCTTCAAGGTCACATCATCAATGATTACTTTTCATTGTGTATAACAATCATGCAATGACTCAAAAGTGTTCATTGTTAACATAAGGCATATTCACAATAGCATGCTTAAGTCGTGCCCTCGCTGTGACCTTGACCTTTGACAGATGTTAGCGAAAACCTTTTCAAATCTTGGCCTTTCTCCATAGTTAATATACACCAAATAAGAGCCTGATAGTACAAATATTTTTCAAGTTATCGTGTTTACAAGGATTTTTTTAGCGATTTCAGAACTCATGACCTTTGACCTTGAATGTGAACATGTCAAAATCATTCACCAGGTTTATAAGAAAGAAGCTATGTATATGAAGTGTTAAAACCTTCTTGGGAAAAGGTTATTAAGTGATTTCAGAACTGGTGACCTTGACCATATTTCGTGACCTTGACCTTTTAAATTCAAGGTCACACAATCAGTGATCACTTTTCATTGTGTATAACAATCATTTAATGATTTAAAGTGTTAATAGTTGAAATAAGACATTTTCGCAAAAGCATGCTTAAGTCGTGCCCTCGCTGTGACCTTGACCTTTGACGGATGTTAGCGAAAACCTTTTCAAATCTTGGCCTTTCTCCATAGTTGATGTACACCAAATAAGAGCCTGATAGTACAAATATTTTTCAAGTTATCGTGTTTACAAGGATTTTTTTAGCGATTTCAGAACTCGTGACCTTGACCTTTGACCTTGAATATGAACATGTCAAAAAAATTCCCCAGGGGCATAAGTAAGAAGTTATGTATATGAGTTCTCAAAACCTTCTAGGAAAAAAGTTATAGCGGCGGCGGCGGCGGCGGCGACGGAAACTGCGCAAAAACTGATAGCAGCTCCGACTTAGTCGGAGATGCAAATGATTATTTTGGTTTGAGGCTGAAAAAGCATTTTCCCAGCTTTTTTGACAGTACCTTATTTTAATATGATGCTTTTTGCATAATACTAAGATAAAATGTGAACTTTGAGGATAACATTCTTACAAAATTATGATAATATCCGATTCTGTTTAAAGTCAATTTATATCATTCATTTTAGAGAAAATTACAACTTCATCATTCATTTCAACAACTGTCATATTCATCATTTACTGATATGTATTCATTCACCTATTGCAAAAAATATATAACAAACAAATTCATCAAGTTACATATCAATAGTTCATCGTTGATACTATAGAACACAGTTCACTTCTTTCAGAGAAAGTCCTGTATGTAGTTATTGAAAAGAGAATTTGAGCAGTTTACTGCAAACACTGACATGATGTTATCTGTAAACTGCAAGCGAACAAACCTTTTCCACAAAGCTGTTTTCTTGCAAATATAATGGAATATAATAAAATCCGTCTTAGTTATAAATCAAACTAAAATTGTATGACGTCATTTAACAACAGGACGTCGTCATGTTGTGGAAGCAATGCTGGGAGATGATTTCATTTCTAAAATTTGGAAGATTTTATTCGTGCCATTGTCTTGTTTGATATTGATCATAGCAATATTTCCCCACTTTTCCTGTTTTGCCCCTGTGGCAAATAGGTGATTTTCGTTTTCGTTTTCGTTTTCATTTTACAAACATCATCCTCAACCTTGAGGAGGTATGCATGTTAGGTAAGATCTGCTTTTAATGAAACTGATTTTCTATTCTAATCCCCATCTTCGTTTCTTTACACGAATGAAGACTGTTCCTCCTCCTCCTCTTTCGCCTTGTCCTTATATTTATGGTCATGATCTTTATGACGACAGACGAGGACAGGGACGTCAGAATGGTGGACCACGTAGTCGCTCACACTTCCCATGAAGGTTCACTGGACAGAGCTCTAGAGGAACATAAGTACCAGAAGAAGAACTTATAGGCGTTTGATGAACTCACTCTGCCATTAACTCCAGATAAAGAAAATATGAATTAGATGAATTTTCCCCCAGGCATAGTTATATTATACGCTAAATCTTAAAAAGTACACCTCCTAGTATTCCAGCTTAAATAATTTTACATTGCTGAGTGATTGTAATGTTAAACGAGATGGCGTTGCTTCAAAGAATGTTTGAAATTGAAGATAACTAGTCTAGGCTGATAATTAAATATCATACCTCAAAGGAAAATACTGATTCCCTTCATCGGTATAAAGAGACAATCAAGATTTAATAACATTATCAGAGGTGTGTCTCTTATTACAAGTGGAATTACATAAACGTTTTACAGAGAACATTGGTGCAATGCTGTATACGTATGTTATTACAGCTTGTATTGTCAGAACAATAAATCTTTAGCATGTAACTGAAATTTGAAATACTTTATTTAACAACAGTTCAAACTCACATGTCATATCGTTGTTTGATTTTCGGTTGAATCTAACAACAATGTGATTTAATTCTGTATATGCGACGTACATGATGAATAGAGCACGAGTATACTTGTATTAGTTCAATATATAACTTCAGTAAATGTACAACGGCAATGCTATATTGTGATTTGTGAAATAAATCATCTCCCGAGCCACAAAGACTATTTCTTGTATCTGCATTGTCCTAGAGCTACTTTTCCCTCCTCAAATTCGAGTTACTTTTTTTTATTCAACATTTTTTAAGTTCAATTTAAAGTAGAGTACCAGTTTTGCCTTTGGATCCTTAGGGAGCTTATGTGTAACGACAATGTAAAACAATTGTTGTCACTGAGCTTTTAAGGCACTACCCACTCTCTTGAATATATGCCATACCTAGGATACAGCGGGGTCAATTGTAACACGGGGCAATTGTAACAAGGGTGATTACTCTTTACGTTCAAACATAGGCTAAGATATATAGAATTATTCCCCTTGATCTCCCGGTTATAAATAAATGGGTGTTGTTCAACAGTTTTCACATAGAGCATCTAAAAGACAAAAAACAAGTTTTGCAGTTGAAAGTAAATATTTCGGAAAACATAAGAAATCCTTTTGATCCGAATTGTCTCGTTAGATATTAGATTGATAATTTATATGATATCTTGGGGTGTTATGTAGTATCTTGAATCAGAAATTGTAGAAAAACCGTAAGTGGTTAACTCGTGACGTGACGTGACGTGAAACATTGCTTCTGACGTTGGGGGCAGTTGTAACACTGTGTTACAATTGTCCCATGCAATGTTGATTGATATTATACGTGGCCCTTTTGTTTATAAATAATCATTTCTTGCGTTCAAAAGAATCTTCTCTTACAGAATACCCCCAACCTGAATGCCAAAGTTCTGTCTTGTTATTTTCAAAACAACTCTAGTTGATTAATACATGAGTGTAAGATTTGACAAAAAAACGAAGTTCAATGATAACATTTCTTACAAAGGAAATCTTGAATCAAATGACAATCATCTATTGAAAGGCAATACATCGATTACTTTTTTTAAGTAAAATATATCGATACACTAAAATGCGTGCTGGGAATAATCTCAATCCAGCAATTATTTCGTATTTTCAGTTTACTTAGTATAAATTTACTAAGGAAATGAGTTTCAACAGAGCAATTCAAATTGACTCTCTATTGGTATCCTGATCATTATACAAAGTATGCATATGGTTACTTATATTCGACAGCATTGCACAAAATTAGTTTTTCAAAATTATAAAGCAAAGGTAGCGATCTTCATTGGGTTTCAATTATAGCTGGGGAAAAAATGCAAATGTATAAACATTGCTACAGAATGTCTCTAGAAACAAATTTATATTCATTCTTGAAATGTCAGACACTCAGTTCAAGTTTCTAAACTACAAACCTTTAAATTATCGTCGTTTTTTAATCAATCGCCATACGGGTGAAATAGGAGAGTGATTTTGGATTTTTTTACTTGTTTTATGACGTCCTCAAGCAATGATCCGTCAACGAATTGAAGTCTATGAACACACATTGTGTTGACACAATCTTTCAAAAACTAAATTTACATATCTTTAAATTTGTTTACTTGAATTTTAAACATTTAGTAGCAAAATCTTTTTTGAAATACTGGCGTTAGCCAGACATACACAAACATATGAAGATAATTTGAGACGACGTTTGTAAGAAGAGTAATGCTTTTTGAACATAATAAAATCACTGACGTCGCTTCGTCATTGAAACTGGCAAGTTGATATCGATAGATTAAGTATAATTCCGATGGATGGGTAAGGTGTGTTGCAATCAATAACTGATGTCCGTTGAATTATTTTTGGAACCAACATTTTGCAGTGAAATAAATCATCACATTGTCATTATTTCATGTACATAGTACTTTTTGTCAAGTGTTTTCTTCCGTCATTTTAATGTTGCAATTATTTGTGAAATCAATAACTGGTTTCTGCTACCTTGCTTTGGGAACCAAACAATTCTATTAATTTAGAAGTGTTCTATCATGTACACTTTTTGCCAATTATATTGGCTGATTTATCATTGCAGTATTCAAAGCTGACTTTGGTCGGGTAATGTCACCTCAATGACTGTTGTCGTATATTCCCAATCTCACTTAAGTACTATTATGATATTGATTAAATGTATAGAGAAGAATGAAAACATTCCTCATCCAAAAATGTTTCAGTCTGTCCCCGAGCTCTTCAAACAAGTTTTTATTCGTTTCTTTGGGTCCGTCATTCGTGACCCTGTGACACCTAATTTGGGTCACAAGTGTCATGACCTAAAACCTAAATTTATTTTCATCTTCTTCTCCAGTACGAAAAGCTCTAGAATGCTAAAACGTTGTGTACAGACACCATGGCAAATGGGAGATTCTAAATTGTAGAATTAGTGACCCTATGGTCCCTAACTAGGGCATCAGATGCCATGTCTTAAAAACCTATTTTCTTTCAGCAATTGTGATATTTGATCCAATTTCGTCTAAATATAGTGTCAAGTCATGTTTTTGTTATGCACTGACATATTTTGAGATTTTGTCATTGCTAGGCATTGTGCATTATATTGAGAACAATTATTTCAGTTTTCTACATTAAACAATACAAATATTGATGAGCTGCATAGCTAATGGCTCGATTCTTATCAAACTCGTCAAAGAAAAGTAACGAACTCTCCATCCCTATTGTTGATGGTTGATTTTGACTGTTATCTGAGTTACTTCTTCCAACCACAACCTATTTTAGTGCTACGATAATGGTATTTATACATAGGCGAATCCAGGAATTTGAAAGGATCCTGTGGATCCGCCAGTGCAATGTGCCATACACTAACATTGATATACGAGTATTGACCCTGGTGACAAATACACAGAAACAGAAATCTCGTTGTCAAGCATGAACCGGATATTGGCATATTGAGGGAGACGAGAAGTGTCAAGTGTTATTTCAATACACTCTACTGTAGGGGGGGTGAATGGCTATCACAGGTAGATATAAGCTAATTAAAGGTGAAGGGGTACCAGTGAGAAATTGCATTTCTGGTTGATATTTCTTGAAATCTGTTAAGAACCTTTTTCACTACATGATTTGAAGTATATGCAGCGTGTGCACACGAGAGTTAATACATTTTCCTAAACGATTGTAGGCACTACAAGTCGAACAACACTTACAATAACATACTTGTCGTACAGGGAGAACGGAACTAAGGAAAACGGACTTGTGACGAACTGTTTTCAAAGACTGTTGGGAATTGAACATTTGTGTGTTCGTTGTTAAAGCAATCACATTGGAACAACAGCTTAAACGTTATCTAAAGTAGTTCTTTCGATTCCCATTCGCGAATTACTTTATCGAAAATTAAAATTTAAATTGAGATGTTATAGTTTAATCAAGTTTATTATCAAAGTTAATTCTGCTTTCATCTACTTGTTTTGACAATTTGATCTTCAGATTAAATATGAAATGTAGAAGGTAAGAAAATGAAAATTGTAGGGATAAAGGGTTGGAATGACACTCTGTGCAAAATGAAAACTTTTACTTGTGTTATTAAGACAATTTAATTATTTAGTTAGTAATTAGTTATAATGTCCATGTTCTTGACATCGTGAATGATTGTTAGAACTATTTTCAGATACATTACGACAGGAAAATAAGAAAATGACAGGTAATTATGAAGTTCAATACAAATGGGAAATATAATATGGAGTTGTCATGAGACGTCATCTATCTTCTGGAAGGTGAAGGGATTTCTTACCTAACTATCCTTACAATGTGTATCTTTCTGAACAAGATTTGACATCAATTAGCGTGTGTCACATCGTCTAGCTTACTCGCTTCAGTGGCTCGTCTGTCACTCACCTGTTAAGTGAATTGAGTGTCATTCACCTCCCCTAGCTTACACGCGTCAGTGGCTCGTTTGTCAGTCACCTGTTAGTGACTGGATGGTCTCGTCAAGGTCTCGACTATCACTCACCTAGTTACTCTACTACCGCCGTTTTTGCTTCACTGTGTACTCTGCGTTTTTGTAAGAGGTAGGAAGTCTGCTAGGACTTGCCTTGTATGAAGTGCAAGGAACTGTGTAACGAGTGTGTCACTCTATCGTCTTCAGGTTTCCGGGCGTATGTTTCAGTCATTCGTAAGTCCATTGCTTCGTCTTTGAAGAGTTCAGCACTACTTTCGGCAATTGCCAACCTATGTCTCCCATGTAGGTACGTAGCCAAGGCTTCAGGAACCTGTTTCCGATTCAGCCGTGGAGAGATCTGCTCCTCAGCAGGCCAAGCGAAAGGTTACACGTGAACCCTCAGGGTTTCTGCCTTCACGCTTGGCTTGTGGTTAAAGAGGGCTAAAGAGCAGTGGATACTCGAGGTCCGTCGCCAATGCCAAAGCTACCTCTCATAGGAAGACCACTAGGAAACTCTATGTTTTCCAGTGGCAGGTCTACGCCTCCTTCTGTGCTCGGAGAGATTTCATCCCGACAGAGGCCTCAGTTCCTCAGGTGGCGGAGTAATTAGTATACCTACGCTACACCAGGCGTCTTAAGGCGTCATCGCTTAATACCAACATGTCTGCTATCCTCTCCGTTCTCAGGAAGAGGGGGCGGGATAGCGCAGTGGTTAGCGCGTTCGGTTTCGGATCAACAGGTCCGGGGTTCGAATCCCGCCAGGGGCACGGCATTTTTGTCTCTAGTAGAGAATGCAGTAGGTTTTGGGTGCAGGCTACACTGAACTTCAGTGCAGTATCACCCATGGTTCGCTAGTCGAGCCGTTGCTCGCAGGTTTCACCGCAATGCATAGCCATATGGTGTTGCGGGCTTTCTCCCTGCCGTAATACTAGCAGCCGCGATATAAGTGAAATATTCTTGTAAGCGGCGTTAAACCCTAACTCACCTCACCTCGGTAAGAGGTCGCCAGGGTTAGTTGTGTCGGTCCTCATGGGCCTTCATTAAAACCTTCCGCTCTGTGGACGGCAGAACGAAGCTTCGTCCCCCTAAGTGGGACTTAGCAATTGTGCTCAACCATCTTCGCTACGATACTTATGAACCGCTCTCTGGCGTACCCCTCCTCCCTCTCACCATCAAGGTCATTTTTCTGGTGACCATTTCGGAAATCCATGCCTTGCAGGCGGACCTTCTACGTTTTGAGGTCTGGGAGGGGGGATCGGCCTCTCTTGGGTTGGCGCCCGACCTTGTCTGTAAGAACCAGGCAGCTGATGAAGCTGGCCGTACGTTTTCTATCCCGACTCTGGGTTCTGACACAGGAGAGGTGGATCTCTCTCTGTGTCCGGTGAGGGCTTTGAGGGTGTACACGCAGCGTACCCTCAGGCTGAGAGATGGCAGGCGTCGTCTTTTCTTGCCTCACTCGCCGGGGAGCACCAAGGAGCTAGATAAGCGAGCGTTGGGGGTGTATCTAAGGTCGGCGGTCATCGATGCGTACAAGGCCGCTGACTTGCCTCCGTCTTCGCGTTCAAACCCTCATGAGATCCACGCAGTATCAGCCACGATGGCGTATCACTGCAACATCGCGGTTTCGGATGTCATGGCAGGATGTTTTTGGCGTTCATCAGAGGTTTTCGCCAACCATTACCTACGAGATGCCTCAACAGCAGATCTTGAAGGCATCTCTAGGCTGGGTCCACAGATCTTCGCTCAGGCGAAGGTGGTCCCCCCAACCAGACCAAGAAGGGATCAACCCCCTTAGGAGCTTTAAGGCTCATTGTAAATAAACATTGTTTACATTGCTAGCTCTCGTGTCTGTTGGTTTTTCTTTAACTTCGCTTTAACACCCCCCTCCCTGTTGGGGTTGGGGGGCAGTGTGTTGATCGGAAGTTGAGTGGCAGGGTTGTCTCTTCGATCCGCTTAGCTGTAGAGATAGTATCTCCCGGGCTGTGCCTTGTCCTCACCACAGGGTGGAGGACTCGTAGGTTAGCTTACACTCAGGGCTAGTCGCTGGTCTCGTCACTACCATGTATCTACTGACCCGCCTCCATGCGGTGGGATTCTAGGCAAAGTAGGTCTAGTCAACAGATAGGTATTTAAATAATAGTACGTTTTTGATTAAACGTAATTATTTATACTTACCTGTTGACTAGACCTAAGCTCTAGGCCCTCCCATCCTCCCCACTTGGTCTGTCTTGCCTTTTGGGACTTTCGGAGAGTGACCTGAACAGGTAGTGACGTCACGAGACCACCTAGACTTACCGGCCCTTGGATAAGGGATTTTACGCACCCCTTCTCCACTCTTCAAGTTCGTCTGTGTTAGGGTTGAAATAGCATTACCTATAGGAGGTAAGGCAAAGTAGGTCTAGTCAACAGGTAAGTATAAATAATTACGTTTAATCAAAAACGTACTATTTTAAAAAAATATTTATATTTAGCAGATATGGAGCTCATATTTGACAGAACATAACGTGTTCGAAAATTCATACGTTATTCATTATGTCAATCATCAATTCTTTTAGTAGAAATGCGATGTGAATGCAAATAACCATCAAATCTGGTGTGCGTCTTCAAAAGATGACTACATGACAAATATGATTTATTCTAATTTATTTACCATTTTTCACATATTTACAGGTTGTGTCTGCCATTTGGACTAGGTAAATGTGACAGCGGACTGCATCAAGCAGGTGATCGCTACATTTAGTTATATTTTTCATAATATCAATCCTCAATATTTTGGTCACTTTCATCTGAAAATGTTTTAATGTGTGTTTGTCAATTGAAGTTTTAATCATCAGCTTTTTTTCTCATGTGACTACTTGACAATAATACTTTGTATACTTTTACCATTTTTCACCCTAAGCTCATATGGCCTATATACTAATAGGTTTTATCTGCCATTTGGACCACAAGGGGTTGTATCGCTTAGAAACCAGGACAAGTCGATATACAGGTTACAGGGCCTTCGTTCTAGCTAAAAGGCCCTGTAACCTGAATAGGTAGGGATATACAGACTCTTTTGTCGCATAGCTTTTGAAATAATGATCCGATTGTGACCATTTATACCTCATTTTTTAGGGAAATCATTTAGCGTTCGTACCGTAGTCATCGACTGTGTTATACAAATAGTTTTTGATGCGAAATATGACTTTAAACGTGTATGGGGTGGTTTCGTCGTTACATCCCTTTCCTTTTATATAGTAATAGGGTAGGGTCTATATAGGTATATATGTCTTTCAAACGCTGTTTCTAAGTGATACATGCCCATGTGGTTTGGACCAGATAAATATAGTTTCTTACTTCGTTATGAAAAATATAATGAGTTGAATTAAAGTAAAACCAATCTGACGGGATTTGCAATCATCGCATCGAGGAGACGGTTAGGACAAGTTCGACTGTCTATTTTTCAAATCGTAACATCCCTATTTCATATTTTCATTAAAAGAAAATCGTAATTGCCACGCATCCACAGGTCTAAGAAAGTTTCGAAAATGTACAACCTGATGTGTAAATCACCTCCTCAGACTCAAAGCTGTAAATCAAACCTAACATCTATGTAACATCTAACATGTATCCTTAATTCATTAGTTCAACACATATGCTTCTCAGGCGGTAAACGAGATTCCATGAGAAGGTCTTGATCATTCATCGCATTACTTGTCAAACATTAGATGGGTCAGTGACGCAGAAGCTGACATCGGGCTTTTTTGTAGGAAGCTTTGGACCTACATGTATATAAGGCTTGGCGCCAATGTGATTTCATCCTGGTCGTTCAATAATTGAAGTTGCTAAAGTGTCTGGCAGATCCCAATACAGAGTCTTAAAGGACCTCGGAGTCAGAAAGCTTGGGTTATAACTATCATTGACGTCGGGAGCATGATCAATTAGTCATACATATAGATATTTGTTACAACCTTACATCCATAAAGCAATTGTTAAAGTAATCTTACATTCAAGAAGCATATTTCTGTCATGAGCCATCATTAATGTGAAGGGTTATGAAAATATCATCAACTGGCAAGATCGATTGACAAACATTTTCTTGATGATCAATTTTGTATTTTCACAATGGCAACGTTTAGAAATAGACCCTTACTCCATTAACGTCATGAATAGGATATTATTGTGTGCAACAATTTCATCATCAAAATATTTTTCTCGAAATAATATCAGGTATCACTTAATCATGATGCTTATGGTGCACTTTAAAGACAACGAAATACGCTGTTGATCCATTGGGAATCGGCATGTGAACCGTTTCCCTTATGTAAACAAAAATGCTTTTTCTCAGATTGCCTCATAAGATCTTGTAACTCAAAAGGAAACTGGAAATTCATGGATTGGCCCAGATGAAATCTCATTTCACACATGTAATATCGCTAAGTCATGTCATGGTCTAAAGTTTCCTTGAAAAGATTGTTTCTTCTGTTTTAGGAGAAATTGATGATCATCAGAAAACGTTCAATGTCATTCATGTAAATAATCTGTTAATCTGAAATGAAATAAAGTTGTCATTAATCAAGTTTGAACATCATCCAGTAGAATTCACTATCAAACTGTTAATATTAATATTTCACTAAATTAAGATTATTTCAATGGAATTAGTTAACTTTCACAGAAAGTTCTTTTTGATGAACTGTTAGATATAAGTTAAACAAAATCAGTCATCACTAGAAATACCGACAGAGCAAAATATGATTCCAACAATTGACAATAAAAGAGTTTAATTTAAGAAAATTACGTTTGATTTCCACTCTTTTCGTCCTTGAAATTGTGTTATGAAAAACGTGTAGGACAAACACCGTCACTGGCAGATCCGGAAGGATTCGGTGGCTAAACCTTTATCTGTTACTTAAAATCGGTTACGCATCTTTACTGTAGGACATCATAAAAGAAGCTAAAAACACATTTTGAATCCCTAATTTCGCCAATTCCAAAATAACAAATCGTAAACGTGTGTCCTTCAAGAATATTTTTTAAATTTTGATTTAAGTTAGTTGGCTTCTTTGGACTTTATGTTTCTCTGTTTCAGTCGTGTTTGTCGCTCATGGATGGGTTTATCCTGTATGTTGTATGCTAACGTTTATTTTGCAGTTCGTGGTATAATTTCTTTTGGGAAACGATGTACACAACATCAACCCTGCAGTCTAACATGAACAAGATATTTGCATGTTTCTTTGCAAGTGTCAGTTTTCATCCAATACATTTCTACTAAGAAACAGAGACGATAGTCATGTCTTAATTAAGATTAAGATATCATAATTAGAATCAGTTCTTGAAAACACGAAAACATACCTTGTAGGACTTTTCTTTCAGATTTAATTAAATAACTGGAAGAAATCATTGCTTAGTGGGATTACACAACGGGCCAAGTTAGAAACTTTAATTAACTTTTACTTTGGACTATGTATCTCAGCAGGTGTTATATTCTAAAGAAAGTTGAGAACTTAACTTAATTTCTGAATGGTTACCAAATCGTCAATTTGAAATACTCATCGGTCAAAGATATTGTGCACAAGATTTCATCTTTCTTTGGTTTTTAAGTTCTAGAGAAGAAGACGAAAATAGATTTATGTACCATGGCCAAGTTATCAAATCTACAACTCATGATCCTCATTGGCCAATGAGCTGTACACAATATTTCAGCTTTCTGGGGCTTTTGTTCTTAGAAGAAGACATAAAATGGGGACTTTAGGGCCTGGCCTCTAGTAAGGGTTCGATGAGCTAAGAATGAAGTAGCTTAGTAGACTAATTAACTTTTACATTATCTCTCAAACGTTTGATCATTGTTATAGTTCTAATCGAATTGGGATTAAAAGTTTCAGATTGAATGATTGACAAGCTTTAATGAGTTTCTCGTGTCAAACCTTATAAATGATATAAAACATGCTCTCAAGGACACAAACTCGTCACTGTTAAATATGTGATGAATAAACTCAAATCTTATTGTCGAACAATCCAGGGCTAGACTGCAAACCAGATGCTGTACTGTGATGTATCAGATACAAGGCATTGAAGCGTTTAAAGTAACATCATATAAAATGAATAGATCACACAAATTTCTGCCATAATAATTATTTGTCATTTGTAATTCTGATGTAATTAACAAAATAAATGTTTATGAGCAAGCCATTACTCAATTATACATAAAATGATTGTTATTCACATGCGGTATTTAAAGGGGCAGTAGCACGTTTTTTCGCTCAAATAAGTCGATGAAATGTATTTGAAAAATAATGTCACCAATAGTAAAACACCCTTCTCTCTTCGGAAAACCAAGTTTAAAAATGAGTGTACATGGTTCCGTAAAGACATGGGAGTCATCGTTTTTGTCATTCGAAATAATAAAATGTGTTCACAATAAAATGACCGCCATGCAATTTTTGCTTTTTACGCAACACCGTTATTACCACTACGGATAATTGGTTTGTGTAATAAGATGTTTTAGCCTCTAAAGTAAATACAAATGACAGAAACTATCATTATGAAAGAGGAATTTGAAAAAATAAAATTTGAAAAAAACGTGCTACTGCTCCTTTAAAGCTGACATTACAGTTTATGTCTACACTCTCAAATATTCAATAATCAAACAAATGATTCCTACCAAAATTGTACAAATCAATGAGTGTTTGTAATATTACTATAATATATATAATAATATATATATATAATATCACGAGTCAGCGTCCAGCTCGTGCTACTGCAGTTCTTAAGATTGTTGTTGTACAAACTGACCACCTGGGGCAGTGACGGATCATGTTTATTAAGCTAATCGATGTTAGACTGACCAAACAGTACGTGCCGTTATTAACTTATATAGTGACCGTAAACTCAAATGGAATTGATGTTGACGACTCCATGTAGATTGCGGAAATAATCCATAAAACCAAGATTGTCGAGTTTGCCTGATCTCCAATAGACTGGAATTTGATGATGCAGCTCAAACTAATCAATATTGATATATATGAATACTAAGGCCACATAAGATATTCTTACAACCATCTTGCACAACAATTTTAGCAATCTGACACATGGAGTGCATAACCCTTCTATTTCAGTTCTGACGGAAGTTATATGATTCAATCCTAACAGCAGGTTACCAACGACTTAATCTTGATGACAGATGCTGACAGAGGAAGACCCTTGTCTGGGGTCACTTGTACAGAATATGTGATTAAATCCTGTTACAACAACTAACAAATCTATTTTTGTTGTTGACACAGCCGATGTGATTCTGGTGACCAATAGCCTGCAACTGAACTATAGAGGTTTGTATCAATTCACAGAGGTTGGCAGTCATTTACAAGGTTGTTTTCATTTCATACAGGTCAACATTAGAGTGTGACATGTATCAAAATACTACTACTATATGAGGTAACTTTCAAATCTCGAATATTGTTTTCCAAATACACTCTACGTGTAATTGATAAATCATTTGAGACATTTAGTAAGGATCAATGCAGCACAAAGGTTTTCCTGGTATCATTAGATGATCAAAGGACAATACTTACAATGTAAATACTTCAGGGACAGTAAACGATACCGTCGTTATGAAGTCTACCACATCTTGTGGTGCTGACAGACCTATTCTGGTGACCATTACACTGTGATTGAACTCATGCTGTCAAGCATGAGCCGGATATTATCATACTTCTGTAAGACTTCAGATCTCGATTACAAATTCAATACATTCTGCTTTTGATACATTTTCAATGGAATAATGCTATTCTCAAAGTTGTTATTTTATCATAGTACTATACAAAAAGCATCAATATTAAAATAAAGAACTGTCAAAATTGCTTGAAAACTGCTTTTTCGGCATCAATTCAAAATAAATACTGCCAGAAACTAAAAAGAGCATGAATTATGGAATCCGATTCCCAGTAACGAACTCCAAACAGATCCATCATTGATGTCACATTCATACTGAATCTGTGTCAATGGCAGTACAACTGAATTCCCTGTTAACAAAAAAACAAATGTAATATGAGGTAAACATCCAAACCTCGAAAACAAACTCTACTTGTATTACTCTGTAAAGGATCATTTGAGACATTTGAAAAGGATGACTACAACACAAAGGTTTCCCTGGTATCATTTGAATATCAAAGGACATCGATACTTAAATACTTCAGGGATAATAAACGATAACGTCGTAATGCAGTCTTCCACATCGTGTGGTGCCGACAGAACCAGACGTATTCTGGTGACAATTACACTGCTATTGGACTCACGCTGTCAAGCATGAGCCGGATATTATCATACTTCTGTAAGACTTCAGATCTCGAGTATTTAATCAATACATACTGCTTGTGATACATTTTCAAAGGATGAGTGTTATTCTCGAAGCTGATCTGTTTTCATGTGATGATACAGAAAGCATCGATACTAATATAGTTAAGCAAACTCCATGAATGAAGGATTTCCTGCAGCAATTAAGTACAGTCACATCTTGAGTTGCTGACACAAACGGCTGTGATTACAGGAGATTTATAGCCTAGAGTTACCTTATGTTGTGTACAAGGAGGCATATACATTGTACATTGATAGGGTAAGTGTATATGTCTTTCATAAGCGATATAGGTCCCTGTGAATAACAAATCTGTGACTACTTCAATTAGAATTATCGAGGTCCTTGCTTTATTTTGTAAGGCATTACAACTGAAGTAAATTATCAATTCACATTTATCAAAGGCAATTACAAAGGCAGAATGTTCCCAACCATCAACCAGATGACTCTGGTATATTTAGTATAATAACTACTACAGGAATATAGAGGGAGCATGATAATTACATACTGCATTGACTATATCAATACTCTTTACTTGAGAGACATGATCAAATAGACATCCTCTCTGTGACCGTGTAGGAAGGGCTCCAGTATGATGGCCTACATATAGACCAATAGAAGGGCGTTAATTTTAATACATTACAAGAAATAAAGAAACTACCAAATATATATACAAGTATTGACAGAAGAATAGGTGATTATGTGACGATTATACAACCAGTTGTACTCTTGTACCATCGTTGTAATGAGTATTGTATTAGAATATTCTGTAGTTTTGTAACGTAAAGCATTCAAAGAGTTTGTGAAAAAAGCCCGTAATAAGGAAAGGAAGAACGGTTTGACAGCAATAAAACTGCAGCAGCTGACACAGACACTTGTGGTTCTGGTGATAATTACACTACAACGGCAATCTTGTTTTCAATTCCTTCCAATTTATTTTTATTTCTTGTTTAGCATTTCAAAGATCAAACAGAAAAAGAGAGTAATATCTCATAAACATGTCAAGTTTGGCAACAACAGGCCTAAGACTTCAGATCAAAAGTATTATATCAACTACAATATACAACGGGTGAATGTTTTTGCAATGTTAACTTAGGACATCGATACTAAAGCCAGAAACTATCAAGATCATAAATAATCCAATATGGTAACCCAGCTACAAACGATTACCAAATAGCAACTTGCTGACAGTGGCAGATGTTATTGTGTTAACCCTTCACTACAGGTTTCTCATGGTTAGGTCGGATATTGGTATGTTATAATACCATTTTTACGACGTATTAAATTACACTTGCAACGTCATCCTATAGATTTCTCTTCAATTCTTTTATGGAGCGACATATTAACTATCTCTCAGTGACTTAGAAGAAGTGGATCGTTCCTAAGGTCATTACATTTGTAAGATATTTGCAAACGTGTGAGTGTAATATACTGTATTCTATTGTGCTAGTAACCTTACTTCTCAAATATATTGTCGTAGGCTTGTACACACACACAGCACTTCACAACCACCACAAAATATTCCTAAGAAGACTGCAATGTACTAACTACAGCGGAAAGGGTATCAGTGACTATGAACTTCATATTCATATTCCTTTTAGAACATTAAAACACTTAAATGACAAGGCATTGTTTATGATGTAACCTACAAGTTAACTGTCATAAGATCTTTCTTTGGATTTATGTTTTGAAAAAAATCGTGATTCTGCTGTAAAGTGAACAGCCTTACATATTGTCCAAAATTGCAACCATAACCAGCAAGTTGTATAAATGGTTGAAAGCTTGATAGACACTCCACGTTCGCGCGACTATCGAAAAATACCAATATAAAACACAAGGTATCACTATCTAGATATAATGTTGTATTCAGATTTGAAGAGAGATCTTGTTGCACAAAACTTTCCGCTAGAACAATATATGAGTCGAAGGAAGTGTCTCATGACAAACCTTATGTTTGCTTGAAAGAACTTATAAAAGAATAAAAATGAAACATAAAGCCTGTCGAGAATACTTTGGCCAGTAATATATTTCATTAACATCATGCGCTGTCTTAAAGTTATGTAATTGTTGACATATAATGCCTTTCCTAAAACTAGAGAGAGTGGTCGTTTTAGCAGCTCTCACGTTGTTTAAATAAATGGACAAAATATACTATTAGTCTTCGCCCCTTGCTTCTTTTATCAATGTATTTGGCCATGGCCTTTTAATTGATACTAGTGTCACTACAGTGAAAGTGGAATTAGATTAAGTAAACTCTTTAAGGTCCATCCTCATGACTCAACATGTACACGGTCGTTTTGCATAAATGATACACCATTTACTCGGCCGTTTAATCATTCATATACTCATCCATTGACCCGTTCAATTACTTGTTCGTTGACAACTGGCATTTTGATAGCATCCCATTACAAACAATTAATTAGTTGCCAACATCTGTTAAAATCATACTAGTTTTCACAAGGTGGTCTATTCGAGTTGAACCTGTACCTTAATATATGGATGACAATATATTGACAACGAAGAAGTTGTCATTTATAATATAAACATTGTCTTATAATTGTACACCAACTTCTAAATGCCTCTCATGAGATGTTCATGTTCACTAGATAATGAAGACAATGCATCACCAAGGACCTCAATAAAATGGGTCAGCTTATAAGGCTTTCCTACAAATCTTCAGAGACTTTCATGGTTTGAATGACCCTATCAATGGATTGTACAGAGATTGAGATGTAACACAATCAGGAAGATATTGTCCTCGTGCTCGATATGTTGACCTCCTTGTTACACATTGACACACTTCCTGTAATGGAAACCTTTCAGATTCACTTGGGACTGAAATTGAAACCATTGAAAGACTAGCAGATCCGATCATATTGCAAACATCCGTGTAAAGTCACAAAAGCAGGAAATCTTGTTTGAATCAATTGATTTGGAATCATGGACGGGGTCAGATCTGATCTTATTCCAAACATTGGTGTAAAGTCACTTAAGGATGGAAGCTTTCTTGAACCAATTGATTTTATTCCTCACTGGCCCATGATCACCACATCGTCTACAAATAGCTCGATGAATACTCTTGATTTTGGTTCTGTGAATGCATGTTCTGACCATGAGTCGCTGATGCGTAAATGTAGATGGTAGATGCTGTAGTGTAAAACGTATCAACTCATTTCACAAGTCAATATTAGTCAGGAGTTTGAACGTTGTTTCATTTATATTCGTCTGAATTTTGTACAAAGGAGTTTGAATATTAAAAAAATATATACTCATTTTAAACTAGTCATTATCAGCAATGTTGACCGTATATCATCCATGTCTTAGGTTTGTTCAAAGTAGTTGCGCCATGATAAAGTATTTATCCATTCAAGTAAAAATAACTTGTTAAGGAACACATTAACACATGTGTTTTTCAAACATGTAATACAAAATCGTATGTTTCGAATCCTTTATTGGCATCTAACATGTAAAAGAATTTAAACCACTTGAACTTAACAAAATGGTTTTATTACCAAATGATGTAAGCATATAACACAATCATGTCGAAAATTATCTCAAATCATTTGTATAATTCAGTTATTGCACATAAACCGATTCATAACAGGGAAAAAACTACATAACATGCAAACATCATTACATAACTTCTACTTACAGAGCATGATGGGAAACACAAACTAAACAAACTAAACAAAGTACGTATATGAGGTGAGCTTTGGTTCACTCCATTCTGGTATGAAGTAGGGACGGATAGTTTACATGGAAAGGACGGATTTCGCAAGTACGAATATATTTCACAATGATGTTTATTGTTTTCATTTAGAAAAACTACAATTTATCAAGAATTTCACAAAATCTTCATAGTTTACGGTGTATTCATTCTCTTATTATAATGCAAAAGAACCATCATGAACATCACGTACATTTGTTATCATCAAGTTATATATAAACAGTTTATCCTTGATACGTCTAAAGGAAAAAAATCACTACATACAGAGAAGTCACCAATGAACTTAATGAAATGAGAAGTTGAGCAATATCTGCACCAACGTACAAATGTACGTCTCTATCACAACACAAACAGGCTGTTATCTGTGAATCCCAGAGAATCAACCCCTTTCAATAAAGCTATTTGTACTCATTGACATCTCAGGGTTAATGTGATTATTGCTGCTTCGCCTTACATCCTGTGATCAACGAATTTTATCCAAAATTAGAAGATAGTACGTGCTGACTATGTTTAAGTTGGTTTCGTTCGAACAAACAGAGATTATCTTTTACTTTTTTTTTCAATTTATTATTTTATACATGTGCGCGCAGAGGTTTGTGAGTGAAGCTCTTACTTATGATTAGAAACTTATTATTTCATGAAAACACAATCCGAAGGAACACCGAGTAAAATATCATGAAATTCATCTCAGTGAAACTCACACTAAAATTATATTTCATCATTTAACCAATTGAACGATGTCATGTAGTAGCAGCGATGTTTGGAAACGATTTTATTTTTAAGTTTGAAAGATGTTTGCATATTAATGTTCTTATCTTGTTTGACTATGGCATTATCGATACTTTACTATTTTTACTGTTTTGGCGCTGTGGAGAATAGGGATAAGTTTTCGTTTTTTATACTTTTATCCAAAAGTTTACCATTTTGGCGAAAATAACGATTCGATGTTAAAATCGATTGACATATTTACGATTCCTTTTTAATTTCCTTTTAGTGTTTTATGGTATTATGACAGCAATGCTTTTATATACGTCTTTATTTAAACCTTTATGTTACTTTTGCAGTGTCCTGTTTATACTCATATTGACAAGTTTATGACCTTATTGACAATAACTAGAATCCCTTAACATGCCTTACCTTTGTGTGGGCATTTAACAAACAACGATCGTGTCCTTAAAAATCTTAGGCAAATATCACATTAGTTAAAGATAAGCTTATACTCTATTTTTGCACTCTGAATGCTTAGTGTCCTTGGTTCATTTTTGTTTCAATCTCATTAAAATCATATCCAACTGATCACTCGTTGCGTTAAGATCCGATTACTGCTCATCTTAGGCCATGTGACCTCTTACTTCAGCCGATCAGCTCGAGGCCATAATATCATCGGCACGATTGCGGGCCTGTGGTTGGTCTTGGAAGGCGGAGGTCATAGAAAAGGGCACTTGATACTCAACCTCAAGGAGGTATTGGTATTACATAAGATATGATTTTAATTAGATTCAACCTTGATTCTAATCCAAATGTTCTTTCTTTACATGGATTGGAATTATGACACTCCTTTCTTGTTCCTACTTCTCCTCCTTGTCCTTATGTTTGTGATCATGATCTTTATGACGACAGACGAGAACAGGGACGTCAGAATGGTGGACCACATAATCACTCACGCTGCCCATGAAGGTTCGCCGGATCGACCCGAGACCACGACATCCGGTAACTATCATGTTCGCCCCCTCCTCCTTGGCCACCTTCACGATCACGTGACCTGGGACCCCGGCCTCGCTCTTGACCTTGCCCCCAAGCTGTAATATATAAAGCAAAAATAATAGATTTAAGAAACCGACTGGGAAATCAGCTCCGCTGGAAACCGCTCGTAAAATCTCCAAGAGATGAAGAAGAAGATTTAAGAAACTGCCTTAAGAATAAAAACTGAATTCTATGGTTTCTGGGATGTCAGGAGCCATGTGGTATGAAGCCAGTTTAATTCAAAATCAGACTTAACGTTAAATACGTGCTTCTCAGACGGGGTGATAACTTATGACCCTGTCTGCGACCTTTCACCTTCCCAACATTCAACCAATCACAGTCCTTCTTAAATATAGTATCAGTCCGATGATGTCCCAGTCCGCGTTAATGGCTGGTGTGGAATGTCACAAGACATGACCTCCGCCGAGAAGTATTCACAGACTCAGCGAGGTACGAGTATGACATTCGGTCTGATTTTAATGAGATTGGATATGAAGCCATAAGTCGACAGTTAAAATGTATCACTGCTATTTTTAAGATCAAAGGTTCTGCAATAGGACAAATGTTTCCTTTGCAGGATTCGAATCAATTTCAACACCCTCCGAGTTTATCACCAGAGTCCACCAGAACTTTCAGTCTGACAGATTATCAATTTTTGTCTTGGAGACCTGGCAGTTAAGCTATTTCTATTGGCATTCATATTCATCAAATACTAAGGCTTATTTTGTGACATTAGACAGTAATGATGCGGCAACAAATTAAAGTCCAAACAGGATATTTATGACGACAACATCTGTTATCAATTACATTTCGACATTTAACAAACTTCGAAATTAAATGTCGAACTTTCAGGCCAAAACATATTGAAAAAGCGATTTCATCACACCATATTTTTTAACTATCATACAAAAAGTATCATACTCTGATATTTGGATTGTGACTACTTCTTTACAAAACATGTGGTCATTCAAATTCGTCTCTCCCTGGCAGCAGTTATTCGTCACTGAACTTTTCCCTCTACAAAGTGAAGTTACTTATGTGATGTGCACGTGGTAAAATTTTGTCAAATAAACACATAACACAGTTGAATTATATACTAATTAGAACTTAAAATGATTGAGCTATGATTTTTACAAATGTGAAATAGGGTTTCCATTCGTGGTCTCTTACTTTATATTTTCAAAGTCCAATTAAAAGTTAAGAAAAAAACTTTGCCTTCAGGATCTTAAGTGTCAATGTCAATGTCAATGTCAATGTAAAACAATTATATTGTTTTCACTGATCTTTAATTTAGAGGCTATTCCATCTCTTTGATCAATGTCATAAACTACTAGAACGAGTAAAAACTTTTGAAAAACTCCCGAATTTATATAAAATCCATCCTTCTAGTTCTGAATATGACATTTTAAAAGATCCTTCTGCAATGATGCATCAACGAATTAATGACAAAGAAGTTACATTGTGTCGACAACATCCTATCTTAATCTCATTTACATATTTTATCAATTTTAGCTTAGAGAACATTATGAAATCAGTTTAAGATAGCGATAACCAGACAAACACGAATATATGAAGATCATTTTTGACGACCTGTATAAGAGTAATGCTTTTCGAACATACCAGTACTAAAGTCACTTAAGTCACTTCTTCGTTGAAACTGGCACTTTGAGATCGGATGTATTTACTCTAATTCTGATCGATGGGTGAGGAATATTAATGTTGCAATCAATAACTGGTGACTTTTGCATTCTTTTTGGAACCAACATGTTTTATTTAGAAGTTAAAACATCTTGTCTCTATTACATCGCATTTTTGCTTATTGTTTTTCCGAATTATTGCTTCCTTTTAACAGCAGACTTTTGCAAACTACAGTTTTTCATATACTTCCATAACATGACTAGACAATCATGGTTACAAGGTTTCTGTCAGCTATTCAAAATTTAAATTTCATATTATGATATTAATTTAATCTTTAAAACAAAATGTAGACAAATCTCACCCCGACATGTTTTAGTTTTTCCCCGAGCTCTTCGACGAACTTTTTTATTCGTTCCTCTTCTTGACTGAACGCCTCCTGAAGCTTCTTGGGGTCCGTCATTCCCATAGCTGTCAAAGAGTTCATTCTGATGAGTTTGTGTTGCAAATATGTCACATGGATATTAATCTTATCATAGAAACTCATTGTTAAAGTTTCAAGGAACTCGATCTTATTATAGTGTCATTATCGGGAGAGTGTATTTTTATAACTGAAGTCCGTTTTAGTTCTCCGGTCTATCTTCAAATTAAAGACCTTGGTTTTCGAAGTTATCTAAGCACCAATATAAAATAAAAAATAGAATCACAAACTATAATCCATAGGGAAAATGTTAGTGATTAAATATTTCTATACAAATGAACAAACAAGAGATTTGTAAATTAGCTCACCTGCTAAATTGTTTTATCGGAATCATGAAAGGAAGCATCATTTTGTATTACACGGTAACTCGTTCAATTTCTTATTTGTATAATTTAACAATACTTACGTGCACTCGACACGAAGGAGTACTCTGGTGAGTATACGATGATGACATTGTCATTCTTCCGATGAACGTGTTTTACATACCCTGAAGGAAAATAAAAGTCGCAAAGGGTAATAACACAGAGTATAATACTTAATGAGCACATAATTAATACCTAGAAAAGCATATAGATCGTTTCCTTAAATATTTTAGAAATTTTGAAAGATGTTATTTAGTTTGTAAAAGGTAAAAATTATATAGTGAAGATTTTGAACATGGTTAATGATGATTGAGAATGATCAATAGCATAAGACAGTTTACAACAATAAAAACTTATAAAAACATGACGTCATTTAAAAGTCGCCTACTCATACACCAACTTTGAAAATAACAAAATATTGGTACTGCCATCTACAATTTCCATTATGTCTTCTGAATAGAGTTTTGATATCGATATAAATAATAACACTTAAAATTCAACTATCTCTGCGTATCTTCTGCTCACACTTGCCGACTTCTAAATGCCTTTCAAGAATCTCACTTTAACAACTTGAACGAAATAGTGTTACATGATAATGAAGAAAATTCGTTGCGAAGAACCTCCGGAAAATCGGTCAGTTTCTAAGGCTTCCCTACAAATCTTCAGAGACTTGGTTTAAATGACCCTCTCAAAGGATTGTACAAAGATTGAGGGGTATCACAATCAAGAAGATATGCTCGATATGTTGATTTCCTTGGTACATTGACACACTTCCTGTAATGGAAACCTTTTAGATTCACTTGCAATTGGGTATTTAAATTGAAAACATTGAAAAGCTAACAGATCTGATAACATCGAAAATATCGGTGTAAAAGTCACAAAGGAGCGACATTTTCTTGAACCGATTGATTATATTCTCCACTGACTCATCACATCGTCTACAAATAGCTCGATGAATACTCTTGATTTTAATTTTGCTGAATGCTTTTTCTGTTCGTGAGTTGCTGGTGCATAAATGTAACTTATGCATATTAATTTCCTTGTCCCGTTGTCTTTAAAAGGATTGTTCATAGATGATGGTGTATTAGTAAAACGTGTCGACGAATGTCACTAGTCGACATTGGTCAGGAGTTCGGACTTCATGTCTTGAAACATCTAAAAGCCCTATACTCATTTCAGTAAAGAATCAGGAGATTGGACGTTATTTCATTTATGTTAATCCGAGTTTTGCACAATGGACTTCAAATTGTAGAAACATATTGTACATAAACTTGTATACCTATTTAGTAAAGAAAACAATATTGGTCAAGGGTCTGGATCGTATTTCACTTATGTTCCTCTAAGGTTTTGTTATGCGTTCATCTTAGTTTTTTCTTAATATGTGTTACTTACTTTGATTAACAAATATTATTCATTGAAAACATTATCCTGAACGGACGACAGTTAAACAACAACCAAGCTCTTAAGTAACAACAAACCATATTGAAATCGATAAAATTGACGACTGTAATTTGAGCTTCATTTATATTTATTATAAACTTGTTTGTCCATATATTGTGTTTTCTAAACCGAATATTGTTACACCTTATAATAAATACTGACAAAGTAAATAAGTGATATGCTTTTATTTATCGTGATCTCGCTACCCTCTGAAATATGATTTAATATTATCGTTGAGAAAATAAATAAATTGTTAATTGTAACATTGTCGTTCAATATTCATAACGATTAAAGTTTGTACTTTCATTGTTTCTACACGTTTCAATAAACTTTAATAATTGTTTGAATTAAATAAAATTTAAGACTAAAATTTAAGAAGGTAAAACCAGTAAAGGTAACCATTATTTGTTTAGTTGCAAAGACATGTGGCAAAATTCCACAAAATCCCTGTTCATTTGTATATAAAATCTTTTAAGATGTCTCTTACAAGCATCTTACTTCCATAAAACTGTGTCAAAATAATGTTAAAAACAAAGTTTTCATTTTGTTTCTTAGAATTGCGCCATTTTTATCATCAGACTATGTATATTTGGTAAATAAATACAAAATCCTCATTATGTTATGGCGCTGATAATTTTCGTGCGTGTACTTGAGTTCTCTTGAGTTTCCTGAGTATCCTGTGCTAAGGAAATTCCACGTAAACTGATCAGGATACCTCATGAAACCTGCTATGTATGCCTGAAAATGCTAATTAACCAATATTTAGACCCCTGTTGTAAAGTGTGGCTTAAGACATGGATAGTATGAGGATTAACAACGGCTTTAGCATTTACGCCGAGCAGTCGTTCTCTTGCAATAAGGACGTTTAAAATCCATAGAACTCGTCTCTCGTGCATCTTACCAATCTCAAGTGCTTCGAAAAGTAATAAGTATGGGAAAGATCTCCGCATTCAATGTTTGATTATGCGAATAAAAAGTAATGAACGATTCTATTTTATGGAATTTCACTAATCATTTTAAATTTTTAAATCATTTTGAATCATCCTTACATACAGATAAAATATAATAAAATAGTACTAAACATAGTAATATAAAAGCTATTCGATTTTGATACACTTAGTCACATATACATTTATGATGTCAGTCAAGATTAATGAGTCTTTGAGAACTTGACATATTTTTCACTTTCAAATTAAAGCCATTAATTAGGTTTGTCACTTATACAGCGGAAACTGTGATTAAAATGTTTTCAACTTCGAATTTAAGTTGTATTTTCAGAAGAATTTTTTTTCGCTAAGTTTCAATGTGAATTAGCAGAGAACTTTGTAAATGCAAACAGCGATTACTCAGTTTTTACAGCATGATATCTTCAAACCAGTTTACTCATCGCTAGATATAGTTAACGAATCATAGCGTTACCATGGCAACACTTTTATACAATTTGCCACTGTTATTAATTCATTCGAGTTGATTGAACAGTAACTTCGTTTTTTCAATAACTTCCATTCGACCTTGACCTTGAAAGGACACATGAAAGCGGATTTCGATGCAGACGACAACCCATCAAATCATAATACCTATCTAATGGAACATCTTTGGTGGAATAGAAGAAAGCTTATAGAAATAAACGTTTGGAGCCAAAGTTCCAAGTTAGTTTGATCAAAATCGATCAATCGGTGTTCTTAATCCTGTGTACTTACAATCAAAAGCGTAGGCAGAGAACTGGCTGCCATCCATGCCAATCACAATCTTCCTTTCGTGGGATGTTTCTGCCATTTTCCTGATTTCAACAGACAATGCTACAAGAACCAAGATCGTACAAGTACTGCATGTATGTCACGCGCAGAGGTCACGAGGTCAGGCGGAGTGAGAGAAGCAGACGATACCTCTTATACAAAGTGTAGGTGTATTTTTAGATGATGCTTTTCTTCACTCAGCACGAGCGTTGTTGTTCAGCAGCGAGGTATTAGTTTACACCAGCATGCAGGTACACACTGCATGGTGAACTCTCCACATCTTGTCTTGGAGAGGTATTTACGGGCGCTGCAATACAGCATTCCACGTATCGTTAGGGTAAATGCTTTGTATATCAAATCTAAGCATCATCTAATTCCTTAAGCTTGTTTATACCAAAACGTATGGTAAAGATACGTCCAAGGATATAGATGATGTGCTATACGTCTTTGATACGTCTTTATTCACGTTATTACGTTGTAAGGTAGAAGCTAGTATGCCAATCAGGGGAAATTGGTTCCAATGCATCTATGTATTCTCCTTCACACAAGTTGATTATTGACATGCATTTAACATTGTGGTGTTATTAGTATCCAGATGAATATTGCATGTGTGTAAAATCACGATACCTTGACCAATTTAAATGAATTACTTAAATATTTATGAAGATTTTGTAATATATGACAACTCCAAATAAGAAATACTATATTTGGTTTACAAGAGCACGCTTGCGTACATATACACCTGATATGTGTATGATGAACATTCCACATCTTCTGTTGAGCAATTATATCAATTCAGTGCACCATTAGCATCATTAGCGAGAGTATATAAATAATAATAATGAGGATGCTTATATCGCGCTGAACTCCACAACACAAAGGGCCATGCTCAAAGCGCTACACACATTATTACCCTGGTGTAAGGACCAACATCGTTCTTTTTTCATTATCAACTACCTTGTACTACAACATATACACGTTCTTGCATAATTGCATTTGGGATACAAGAACGGTGATACCAAATGATGCCAAGGTGTAGCCAAATTATAATTTGTGTCGTCATTATGCAACACGTCCACTACTCATCAGTGACATGTATACAGTGACACAAGATATATATAGATTACTTGGAATCTAATATGTCATGAAATTAAAACATGGGGGAAATCAATTCATTTCATCACGAGGTGTGTCTGTTTTCAAAGATGACATGACAAAGACATCGTCAAAGTGTTTATTCATTCTCAATCATAATATTACATATACATCAACTTTTTTTCAAATGTCAAACATCCTTTCCATTGCAACAATTAACTCGCACTGCTTGTAAACAACATAAGTGGCTTGTAACTAACTTTCGCAATTATACACTCAGTGTTATAAATTCCGTGTTCGTTGTCAGATGATCATTAGTGAAGGGAGGGTGATATAATTGATTTGATGAAACTGTAGCATAATAACTATTAACTTCTAAAAACGGAATTCTACTTCCATTCAAAAACAATATACAATATCTAAAAAGCACAAGTATATTAACAAACAAACTTACCACACTACCAATGTGTACCTACGTAAAATGAACAAAACATAAACCATTATGTTATTCATGTAACTCTTTAAAGGCGCTGTAGCAAGTTTTGTGGCATATTTTTTTCTCAAATTTGCTATACATCATTAAAGTTTCTAGAATATATGGTACTGTAAGAGGGTAAAACATCTAATTACACAACCCGATAAGCCGTATCCATAAAAAAACGTCTATCCCTATTGAAAGAAAATGGTGTGACGTATAAAACGACAGTGGTATGGAACTCTTCAGTGTGAGAGGGTAGATGTTTTACCGTAGGTCTCATGCGAATTTGGGAGTTCAGACAACAAGATAATTGATCATTCTATCATGGTATTATATTCAAACTCTACTATGAGTGTGAAGGTTTGCTACAGCATTTAGATCCTATACCTTCGAGCGGCCATTCTAATGTGAACACATTAAAATGGCCGCTCGAAGGGAAATGGAATCGCATGGCTGAACCGAGCCATGTACATTCGTTTTAAACTCTTTTTATTGATTCAAGAGTATTATTTAGCCATTGGTAACACTTATTTACCTTTTCGTGAGATCACTTTATTTCAGTAAGAAAAACTTGCTACAGCGTCTTTAAAACAATATACCAAAAACAAGTTGATACTATCCTCTGTAATTAGATAAGCAGTTATATGAATGCTACGAAACAACGATATCCGATAAATTGTCAGCTTCTTTGTCGCTCCAAACTGTAAATTTAAAAAGACATGATTTCAAATGAATTTTAAATTGTTGATCAAAAGGTAAAGTTTGCTAATATTTAATTTATATCAGACACGTCTATCTCCATAACGACTTTCAGTTCGTGTACACCATTATTTGGAATTATTTTGCGTTGACTTACCAACAAGTGATAGTTTTATACATATTCAAATCGTATCGTTTAAAAAACTTACACTTAATGTGTTATAACGAAAGTGAATAGTAAAACAACTCATTAATGTAATTAAACGATTCATTTTAAAATGTACATGCATAACAAAAAAACATGAAAAAGAAATAAAACTTATTAAATCATCATAGTTTTTCCCTTTTTGTGATTGAACATGAAAGTTAACAACCGAAACACTACATTTTGAAGTTAAATATTACTTTACAATACGAAACATTGTATAAAAGATTATACTTTTTATATCATGTTTCTCTGCATATTGGCACAATGTCAACAGATACTGTCTATAATCAAGTACTTATACACGTATATCACGGAAGTTCACATCAACTGTATTGCAAATACACATTCGAATTTGAATTCAGTATGTCTCTGTGAAGAGGTTTAATATATTCAAATAAACATCTAAACAGAGTGTTATACATACACAGTGCCATATGTTACACATTTACGTTTAACGAACAATTAACAATATCAAGTTTAACTGAGTACACATACATATTATATCATACTAAGTGTGTGCAAGTCATTCAGAAGAGGAAAATATAAGAAAATATGTTTTGCATGACAACTTTGTTGTGGACATGCCCGATGTTTTGGGGATTCGATTGAAAACATATACTCCGAACATCCTTGTATGTTCACAATAAAGAAGTTGTTATCCAAAGAATTTTGCTTTCCTTATTATTACCTCATACATGTATATTTAACGAAGATATCAATTATGTACACTATTTAACAAATATTTACTAAAATGAACGTGGAACACAGAATAGAGAGACTATAGAACAGAATAGAAAAATCAGAATGTAGAGTGAGAGAATATAATTATACGAATATTAATATGAGAAATAGAGAATTTAATCATCATTTGTTGATTGAAACAGTCCCTACAGACAGTAAACAGAACTTCATTATTTCAACGAAAAAACTTTGCAACGACTATACATTTGAACATCAACTACAGTAGTTGGTTTGTATTTCTTCCCTAACTGCACTTGGAATACTTGAAAGTTATTCGTATTCAAGGGACCTTCAACGTACTTGTTCTGAATGTGTACACTTACCTGAGATTTAAAGTGGTGATTTAAGAGACACTTCGATTTTCATTGCCTACCTCCAAACCCACTGAGCATGTACTTCCAGTTTGTCTATGAACTAAACTGACGGGCAAAAGAAAGTATAACACTCACGTGTTTTCGATTATTTCAATATGTTAAATAAATAAACTATTCTATATAATATATATAACTATAAAATAACACTATTCGGTAGTAGTTTTAATGACGTAATTGATGACTGTTTAATTTTTAAGATAAAATATCATTATTTAAAGAAATAAAGACGGGTAAGAAATGAAGGTTACACCAATATGACCCCTACCTTGTTCAAAATGTTGTAATTGTGTGCAGGACGAGGCACATTTATTGATTTCCACACAGACTATGTGTTATATGTCGATGAACAGATGTGTTTTATCAAAATTAATTTGGGGGAATTAAAAAATTTAAATTTTTTTATTTTTTTATTTTTTTTAGAGGTATTCTTTGACTGATTTAATGTTTTGGACTTTTTTCTGAGTTTTTTAATACGAGGTCGAAAACTCGAGATATTTGTCTTTGAATATTGTACATATGATAAATACAACTGAGTGATATACTTTCTTTTGCCCGTCAGTGTAGTTCTTATTTTACCCAATTGAATGCACATATCCATTTTCATCTTCGAGACATGCTCACTGAAATTTAGACTCCATAATTTTGTAAAAAGGCTTAGTCTTAACTGACCAATCAGAGGTAATTATTTTTAAATTTAACATGAAATTGCATTCTGATTGGTTCAGTGATGCTTTAATAATAAACAGAAGATGACTGAACACGAGATAATGAAGTGAATTTGATGTGTACTAAACACAATGATTTTGCATAGTTACATGGCTGTTTAGGTTTCACTCTCTTCTTGCACTATTCTATGATTTCACTTTTAGTATTGTTTACGCAAGTGCTTACCGGCACAATATGAGCAGGGTATGTTTTGTAAAGAAGAATTTCATGGGAAGTTCTCGTTTGTTAATTTTGGTTATCAATACACTATCACAATAGCGTGCATTAGATATTGTGGTACAGAATTTTTTACAATGAAAATTAATTGTAAAATACACAAGGTGACAATCCCTTAACTTCCTCTCAACAAAATGCTTAAATCGTACCGTCAACTTAACATCAAGTTCGGCTCCAAGGATTGAATCTGTTGAATCTCCATAGCGGTAGTTTCCCTGTGAACTCTGACATCATCGTCTTTGCAGTGTTGAAGGCGAGACTCTGGGCTGCCTGATAATACACTCAATGAAAGTATCATTCTCACACTGATGGGCAAGAAATACCTGCGGTTTAGAAAGTGAACGGGAGTTCCTTTCACAAAGAAATCTTTACTAAGGTTAACCCGACCTCCCATTCTTAAACATTACACTAAGGTTACCTTAGTGGCTTGAGATCACAATAGTCGTGACTTGCGATCACAATAGTCCTTTGTCATCATCATCATAGGGATGGTTCTGTGTCATACTTTCACTTTCGGATAAAGTGTTTAATAATTTCATTTTATCTGAAGTTATTTTTTTCTTGACATTTCAATCAAGGACAAAATTAAAATATCTTTAGTCATCTAAAGAGACTGGTCAGTTTATTCATTTCACGCTCTGTTTTAATGTTAATACTTTCATTGCGCTTTCAGTGAAACGTTAATTATGTCATATCACTCTCATTGTCTCACACAATAGTTTTCTCCTGTCGAAGGAAGTTCAGGAAGCGGTAACGTTTATCTTCATGAAGGCGAAGGAATAATTTATTTTGCCCACTGGCAAAATTGTCTCTTTCAAAATTAATTAAACTGGTCATATTGACCAAACCCCTTAAACAAAATTGGCTGTTCCTCACAGTAAATGATGCGACGTTTCTCTCAGTGAACTATGTATGTGCTGTGCGTCATAGTGAAATCATAGACCGCAGTTTTCACAGTGAAGGCTTTGAAGAGTCGTTCTAATCAATAAGGCTGTGATACGTAGGATGCAATGTCCGTTCCTTCCTCTCAGTGAAACTGTGCTTTGACTCTCTGGTTCCTGTGGAAGGTGTGATCCTTGTGTCTACACACGAAGACGGGGACGGGGGAGTGGTGGATGATGAAGTCACTCACACTGCCCAGGAGTGTCCGTCTGACCGTCCCCTGACCTCGACTTCCGGTCACTATCAGAGTGGCATTCTCCTCCTCTGCAACCCTGATGACCATGTGACCTGGATCGCCGTGCTCGCAGCGGACCTTGCCGGACACCTGTTTGACCGGAGTAAAACATACATTTATTCAGAAATATTTATTATTCAGGCATAAAGTACATGAATTGTACAAATACTGAAGGGTTTCAAGCAACAGAAGCGTACTATTATCGGATATTTTCGCTACATTTCGGACAGGTAGAAAGAACATTGAATACTACATAAGCTTCCAAATAAATATAATAGTTAAATATTGATAAGTGTGCAGTATATATTACATCATGTATATAGTTCTTGGATTGACAATAAAGAAGCAGTGTGACATAGTCGTCTTGAGGTACCGCATCACGGAGCCGTCTTCAACAACCATCTTTTCATATGCTTGATAACGGTATAAGGATCTATACCGAAACGTCGCCATAGTGAAATAAAGTAGTTGAACATCCATAAAAATATCATTGTCTTTCTATTACACCAACTTCTAAAAATGCCTCCCAAACAGTTGAGTTATAGCTCTAAATTATATCCATCGGATAACTATACAACAACCGCTCCCAATAAATGCCAGTATTCGTGCATGGAGTTTACCAGGGCCATGTTCAAGAGAGGTGCCAAAGTAATCGCTCAATGAGTTCAAGAGAGGTTTCAAAGTAATCGCGAGAAATGAGCGATTACTTTGAAACCTCTCTTGAACCCGATTGCTCAATGTAGCGCTACGTAGCAAAGAGAGCAAACCCCGAGGCATCGCACCGTGTCGTTCAGGAGAGAATGCGCTACATTGAGCGATCAATGATCGATTATAAGCGCTCGCTGTTATGGAACGGAGCCCAGATATACCATGCACTATGCAGTCGTTCTTAATAGATTACACATCTTTCTTCAAAGTTTGTGCACATTTTTATTAATAAATAGATCTTAACCGAAAACATATTACATTTATTAATCATTTAATTAAATTAATAAATGTATTATCATGGTGGTTTGATTCATACATAATACAATAAAACCATGGTTCTTAGCTATATTCATTGGGGAAGTAATTAGCATACTCCTTGTTAGAGGTGAGATAATGAAAATGAGAGTCTAAAGCACAAATGACCATGCAGGCTTTAATATACAACATGCAGCGTTGAGAGACTGATACAACACATTCAGTTCACATAACTGTACTGTACTGTAATCTGTAAATGTTTAATGATGGGTTTCTACCGCCTTGAATTTGTAGTTGGACGCGTATTACGTCGAAGACGCTATGCATATATTCCAATGGCAAGTAAAACAGCTTTGCAACATTCAGGCGTGAGAGCGCGAGTTCTGAAAGTTTTAACAGTTGTCTCCCTTGCCACGGGGAGAAACATATGATGATATATATACTAGTTAGTCTCAAATACTCAAAAGAGACTGGACTCACCCCGGCTACACTGAGTCTCTGTTCCAGACTCTCAACCAGCTCCCTGGTTTTCTCCGTCTCCGCCTGGAAGCGTGCTGTTATGGAGCAGGTGTCAGCTGAAACACATACACTTGCACTTAATCTAATTATTTCACTTACACATGTATGATGGCTGTTTGTAAAACAGACAGACATAGTCCGTGGCTTAAAATTGTATTTGAAAGGCAACGTTAACTCGAGTTAAAATAATTTACTTTGACTTTGAATTACAGGACTGTAAAATGATTTAAATTACACATCCAGGAATATACATGCTACATTAATATCAAACGATGTACTCTCAGTGTGTATACGATCATCCTGGAAACCAGGGGTACTTTGTTTCGCTCGCTTCACTTTGAAACTAACCCCTGGATTCCTAGGTGGCAAAAGGCTCGGTTTCCAGGATGGTAATCGATGGAACACAGCCAAGGTCATGTCCCGCGAGCTATACTCTTATCTTCTCATATTCATGCGATGCACGTTCATATTTTGGTGAATAACACTGAATATATTCGAGTGTCTTAAGTCTGTTTCAGAAGATGTTTTTATGATTCACTTAACCCCTTCCAATGTATATTCACTTTAATAATCGGTGTTTGGAAGGAGTTTATCCCTCCAATGTTTGTCCAATCAAGCAATTAACAATTCAGGCACTTGTAGAGTGTTTGACAATGCGTTTCATTCCACGTACCAAAATGCACTGCTTGTCAGATTAAGGCATGTTTCCAAGAAATGTTTGCCCGACATGGCACAGTAAGCATGAACAGGTATGCCGATCAGAGGATCAACCCTTTCATAAGTACAATAACCAGGAAATACGAGGGTCACCTATCCAGTGGTAAACCGTTTCCGTTGTTGCTGAACCTTATATGTATAACAGTGGCCAACTGAGCGATGCACAGACACACAATGGGGTGAAAAAACTTGTGTAACAATATGTTGTTTGATATTTTCCCCCGATCAATGAGATATAGACAATGTAATGAAGAAAAAAGTGAAATTAAAATCCAGATTTGACCTATGCAAACTAAACTGAATTTAAATACTCAACTTTGAAAGCGATTAAGGAAACTAACAAACACTGCATTGCAGACATTTTCAATGACCGTTACCAGGACTACTACACCGCTTCACTTCTTGGGCTTAACATTTATACAACTTAGCACTAACCTAGTTTTTCTTCTTGACTAATACAGGTCCTTTGAAAATGGTAGCCATAGTAACGGCACTTTGCAAAAACCAGAGATACTTCTTCAAAAAGACGTATTTCCTTAAAAAAAAACGGTGGACATATGTTGACATATTTTTCGGGTTTTTTTTACAGAATTTGAAGAGTAAGTAAACGATTATTATGACGAATCTTTCTCGTTTCCGTTTTTGCACACAAATGGAACCAAATAATAATTTCAATCCATTACTTTAGGAAGTACTGTTGTGGTATTATCCATATATTTTTCTCTGTTCATAGAATGAAGAAAGTAATGTCTTTCTCATTTCATGGAACTTAAATAAAAAGAGACACCGATTTAAATGGAAAATACGGTCTTCTATGTCATCAGAATCTGTTTCTTATATTTTGAAGCTTTTGAATTGCTTGAACAAAAGGTCGTTTGGGAAAAAATAATGTTTGGTATTTAAGATAGAATTTTATTAAATATAGCAAGTATGTTAGTACAGACTGTTGTCGGTATTATGAACCTTCTTGGACTTTAACCTGATGATGCATCGTTGCTGAAAGATGTCATAAAACAAGCTAAAATTCAATATTTCAATGGTAAAGGAGGTTTTTTTAAAGCCGTTTTTTCCCGAATCATGAACACATAATGATTCAAAAATTACAAATTACGTTTAGTTGCCTTTAGAAGACTTGTTGTAACTATTTTCGTATCTATCCCACATGATTGAAATATCATGTTTGTGTGTATCGTTTCTTTTCTCCCTCGGTGTATAGCTAAACGTGGATTTACAGGATTCGCGATCGCGGTATCATGGCCTTATTGTATTTTGCTTCGATAAGTTTTTGAAAAACGATACTTACGTGTCCTTCCAGTGAATCCGAAGTGGACTTGATGACAGTATACGATTACAATATAGTCGCGCTTTCTGTGGACGTGTCTTATGAACCCTGAAAAAATATAAAAGAATGTATGTCAAACATCTCTCAGTGATACTGGGTCACGGCTTCTTAAAGGGACATTTGAACAGTTTGTTTCACAATATGTGGCTGCGTTTGCAATTTAAACGCTTTGTTCAAGGCCAACTCGACTTTAGCCGGAAAGTACTCCCCGATACGGAGAGATAACTCAATTTTTTGACGTCACATGCATCTTGGGTAGTGCAGATTGCTCTATAAACGAGTCACACGTCCACATTATGAATTAATATCAAAGTTTATTACATAGATACATGTTTATATTTAGAATATTTATATTATCAACTGAAAATTAAAACTCTTGTTTGGATATCTGATGTAAATTGTGATACTGTGAGTCGACACTCAAGTCACTGACTATAGATGTAATCAATCGAATAGCAAAGACTAAAAATCACAAGGTAAGGCATAAGGGGTCCCACTAGAATTCACTAGGTCTCACAATGTCCCACAAGGTCCCACTATAATGCATAGGTTAGGTTAGATTTTAATAGCATTTCCACTATTCTTCAATTAGGTCCTACTTGGCAATCCGCTTAGAAAAACGACATTTGATGATAACGATGTGTTGCTTATCATCATAAACAGCTGCTTTTTATTTTGAAAAACATGTTTTATGAGACATCTTCTCAGGAAGCAGTGCACTTTACGCAAGTAGCATGAGTGAAACGACCACCAATGCGTAACCGGGAGTGTTTACAGACAAGTAAATTATAACATTTAGTGCAAGCTGAATTGATGCAAAACTTGCTTAGTGATTTATTGTAGGAAATCCGGTACTCATATTTACGTGAATTGATTCTTAATCTGTGTAGAACTTACTTCACTTAGAATTGATTATTTTAATATCAATGAACGGTAGTTTTGAAATTGATAGAGGACTTTGAACTAAACTGCGTATGTATTAAAGCGCCACATGTGTCCATGTCACAAATGCTTATACATATGTGTTGATATGCCGGGCATAAGTTATTAGTGTGAACAATTCGGGCAATTGGTGGTCATAGATTGATAAATACTGTTTTGCTAGACGTTTTAAGCGGACACAAATAAGGGGTATTGTAACTCATTTCTCCAGAGCCCTCTGACAATCAGGAATTTTCTTTGACCTACAGTTTTAGTTGATAATGAAGATGAAATAACGACACAGGGAACTATAGCATAACTATAACATAACTATAACACACCAAGAAATACAAGACATGTTTTCGTGAAACACATTATTTGAATAACGAACATGAAAATGTTTAATAAATAAAACAGTGACACAGCTATTCAATGATCTTTGAGAGACTGTTAAAAATTGAAAAGGAGACTGAGATTGTGTCTTTAAAAACTTTCTTACAGGTTCGATTTATAATGAAACTGAAATTGTACACTTGCTTTTCTAACTTTAACATTCCGGTGTATATTTGATGCGACATAGTGATGTTGTACTCTGAGAAAAAGGGTTTTCGTGGAAATGTTTAGACTTGCTTTCAGACGCCATTGTTCCTATTTATGAATAGCAGAATGATGCTAAAAACATCTAGATTTGCCTTTTAAACTACCTTTTTTGGTCTATAACAAATGAAAATAATAAATTATATGCAAGTTTTCTATAAAGTTTTCTTTTTAGACTACAGGTTTCCATATAGATAAGACATCTCGTTTTAATACAGGCTTGTTATGTAGACTTAGTTTTCACATCAACATCTTTTAACATATGAGAAATGAAAAAAACTTCTTCTACAGAAAAATATCAACATATTCTAATTACTACCATTTAATTTTAAATTGAAATAATGTCAAAAGGAGACTATGCTACAGTCTAGGCATGTCACAAAGCTAGTTCATAGTTCATGTGAGGCGTGACAAGTGTAATCGTGCCTCTAATCACCACCATCCATCTATATTAACGTGTTGATGAAGAGCAAAGACGATAATTACATGCTGCCGAAATCGTGTTCTTGGAGAGAATTATACACTGTAATGCTATATACCAAATCCCATTCCTTGCTAACGAGGCTTGACTTCTGTAAGACCCCCTTGTGACTACAATATCGCCACTACTTCGCTACTGTGAAATAATGAATTATAGAAATCATAGAAGCACACATAATACGAGAGATAAACATAAAATACTAAGAAAGAAAATTCATTAAGAAATGTGAATAAGGATATAACATAATAAAAGGCGACACTTAGTAAGTCTACTCCATGTTGAATTTGTCAGAAAATGCACATGGTTCGTTATTTCTTTGCTGTCACGGTGCGATATAGTGTCTAGTGTATATTCACGATGTATTTCTTTACAATATGTTCTATTATTATAATAAAAGGCGGCGCTTAGTAAGTCTACACAACATTGTATTTGTTAGAAAATTTATTCATTAAGTAACACCCTTGCTCCAAAGTCGATAAGGTGTATATAGTGTATATTGTATATACATGTACATGTTGTATACTATACTTACAAAATGTTATAAATATACATACATGTAAGAAAGGCGTATCAAGAATGTCAATAATGTGTAAATGAGTAAGTCAACGATGATCAAGTCCAACCCAGTTAGTATTTGTTAAAAACTTATTCGTTAAATGTATCCTCTTGCTTCAAGGCGCTGCTGTATAGTGTATATAAAGGTTGTATAATATTCATGCACTTACAAAATGTTATTTTATATATAAACACATACATGTAAGAAAATCATATAATACTGTCAATAACGATAAAAGTCAACGATGAGTAAGTCTACGCCAAATTGTATTTGTTATAGAAAATGACTCCTTGCATTAATCCCCATGCTTCCAAAGCGCTAGTGTATAACGCATATACAGTTTTATACTACATATACAACATATTACATAAACACACATGTAAAACAATGTTTAAAGGAATGTCAATAACGATACAAGCCGACGATGATTAAGTCTACGCCAAACTGTATATGTCAGATAATGGCTTGTTCTACATGTGCAGTCAAGACGTTTGTAAATATACCATACTTACATTCAAATGCGTACGCCGAGAAATGGCTCCCATCCATAGCAATGACCACAGTCCTGTCGTTAGTAGACATCTTGAGGGTGAGATTTGACACTGTTCGTTTAGCCGCGGTGGTTTCTGCTCTCCTCTTTAATGTCACGGGTGGCCTCCCAAGCGACTTGCACCAGAGTATGATGATATAAGTAGACCAGCTTCTTTTTGTTACCACGTGAGTATGTTGAGCAATCTCCGGGTTGTTTTCATCATAAGGGAACACGGATTTCGAGGATTTCTTGTATCATTAAACACAAGTTTACGTGTGACTTCCCCGACGTTATGCATTCAAATGACCGATAATATAAGTAGACTAGATTGTGTATGTGTCACGTCAGCCTAAACACATTGCAGGTTGATTACGTTGTGGAGAGCACTGATGCTAAGAGGTTTTTGTATCGTAGAAAATAATTTCTTGTGGTGCTTCCTCGACGTTCATCTAAATGACATATAATAAGCAGACCAATTAGGTTCTTGAAGCTTGTTTGAACAGAGAAACACTGATCTTGCGAGTGCTTCTGTTGTTTGATTATTATTCCAAATAATTAGACACGTGGCTACCACTCACAGTTTGAACACCAGTGGAAAGTTAGTAATGATGTTAACATAGGGAACTATATTGTTATCAGGTGAATGGTGCTGGTTTCTGACTCCTTGGGTCCTTTCTAGGATAGTTATGTGTTCAGGAACACGGATTTCAAGAATGTTTATCACTGAAATTAATTAGACTGATTATTTTGACGTATGACATCTACAACCCCGATAGCAGAGGAGCAGGCGCTATCACATGCAGTACTCTTGTTTCTGTTTATGTTATGGAGAAAAGCTCATTTCTCGTAATGGATTTGATAATCATTCCGAGTAATGTCATGTCTGGCTGTTTTCGTCTTGTTTATCTTATTGATATAACAAACATCCAGAGTCTATGAATCACGTGGTGTTTTCTTGTTTCCAGGTGTACTTTGTGAAGAAAAGTCGTCTTTTAAAAAATTTTGTTTATAACAAATGTTCACAATAATTTGAAAATAGCCCTCTGTGTACATCTCGCCCGAGTACATGTATATGATAACGTGAGTCTGAATGTTATCAGTGTAACAGATCCTGTTTCCATAATGTTTATGTTATGAAGGAACTGATGTCCCGATTTTTGTGTTATCTTGTTCGGCAATTATTCCAATTAATTGGTTATTCATGCAGATGTGCATATGGATAGCTGGTGGATAAACTGCGTAGATCCTGGCTGCTCCAAAGTTGCATCTGGTCGAGCCTTCCAATGTTGGTTATGAAGAAACTCGGACCTCGAGAATGTCTTATCACCTTGTTAGAATTTTAAATAATATGAGGTTGCATTCTTTATCGTTGTACTTGTGAACGTCATTGGGACTATAAGCAGTCACTCTTTTACGGTATAACGGGGATGGTCATCTTCTGTTGTTGTAATGAAACAGTGATAAATACACAAGTTCTGAACGTCACTGGTATTATAAGTGGACTCACTCCCCTATGGTAAAACGCGGGTCGTCATTTTCTGTTACAAAACAAAACACAGATAATTATTCACAAGTCGGAACGTCACTTGCACTGTAAGTGGACTCGCTCCTCTATGGTATTACGTGGGTCGTCCTGTTCCTCTGTTATAAAGAGACACTAATTGTTCACAATATTAACATCTGAACGTCACTGGCACCGTAATCAGAGTACCTCTGTTATTGTATAATGCGAGCCGTCCTGTTTCTAAGTTCTGGGCGAAGTGTCAGCAATGAGAACTTCTACAATGGTATGTAAATGTCTCCGTGTTGTCCGAATGTCTGATAATAAAAGTAGAGCAGATTATGTCTATTATCCCCTTTGACCAGTTATACTCCTTCAAGGTTGTTCATATTTTCAAGAACTTTGATGCTTTTGTCTCTCGTTATCCTCTTTGATAAGTATTATTTTCACGTTGTTTGTGGTTTACAATTGTCTACTTCTTGTATATCCCAATCTGTGACAACCTACAAAGATGTATTAATGTACACATTATGTCATTTTGTAGTTTCCTTTTGATGAAGGAATCTGGCCTATTTCGTCCTTATTGGTTCCCTTCATTGGCAAATCATCAAACCCTCAATATGTTTATATCAACATTCTCCAAACCATCGGTTACTTTCATTAAAGCTGTTAAGTCGGAGTCAAAAAGTAAGGTAATCTGTAACCAAAATATCAATTCCAACTTTCAATTTAACGCAATCTAAATAAATTCAGGTCGACTGTTCTATATTATTGTGACAGGGTGAGATTAAAGTGTTCCTACTGGATTCTGCTTGTGGGATATCCCTTTAGCTCAACTGGTAGAGCGCAGGACTGTATCAGGAGGTCCCGGGTTCGATTCCCACAATCACTTCTGCTACATTATGTTAATGCAGTCGACAATATACCATTTTAGAATATGTCGATCTAAATTTATTTAGATTGAATTTAACGATTTGGATGATAAGAATATCAGTTCAAATAATTCTATGACAATTTTGAATTTAATAAAAACATTACAGTTGTACTTGAATAAAACATGCCTTGAAAGAATATAATCACCTATTTCCATGAATATAATCACATGTAGTTATGGTTAATCCGATTTACACCAGCCAGTCACAATAAATCCAAGCAACCTGTATATAGTAATCCAATCTTTGATGAGTTTCGAAATCTGAACATTCTCTTGAGATACATAACACAGACTGGACACAAAAAAATAAGTTTGGCAAAATGCCCCATTAGAATTGGCGTAAATGACGTCTGGAAGGTTCAAGTCTACTCATCAAGGTGGCAGAGGAATGGCCAAAATCGTTATAACCTAAACAAACGATGTACAGCTTTACCGTAAATCTTCCAATCAGACAGACAGACATACAGGACGTGAAATGAACGTTAGCATTTCCAAAAAGCAGTGCATTGTAAACTTTCCAATTCCATCACCAGGCACTGACACGTTTGAACCTACAACAAATCGCAGTGTAAACTTAATTATTCCAACAATACTCAATGCAACGTTCATACCTTCTTAACCATTTAACAGGTCATGAGACGTCCATCTTGCAGCCAATCAACACGATATGCTATGGAGTGTCCACGTCAATAACAACGATGGTAGAACGTTTAACCTAAGCCTGTAACTTACCACGTGTTTCACTCCAGATGTCAAACATCATATGTATAAATAAATCTGACTTTTAAAGGTTTATGGCGCAGGCAGCATAGAAACATTTACAGCCATAACCACCACTAAATGGTTACCGTAAGTCCTCTAACGTATAACATGAGGAACTTGGTTGCATTGTAAAATGTCAGACTCCCATTGGGTTTAAATGAGCCTATCATCTGTGTAATTGCGATTGCGCTGAACGAGGAAGACAATCATCTTCAACGATACACTGTCTAGCATTTACCGTATAGTTCCTAATTATCGTAACCTACAAGAGTTGAACGATAGTTACACATCGACCAATGTGTACCCCCAAGCCAAGCTGTTTTAAATAATAAATGAAACATCGAATTTCACGTCCCCAATTCGAACTGAACGTTTACCTTAAAACTCCAAATAGGTAAGCGTTGATGCCAGCTGTCCATTCATCAAATCATCCTGTAACACGTTAAGTGCAGAGTGAATGAATGATCTTACGAGCTGGTTATCAGACACAAATTCAAACCCTCCAAGAATATTACTGGAATATCCAAATCAGCCTCTATTGATCACGAAATCAACACGTCGAATAACATATTCAATTCCTCCGAAAATTGTATAAGTAAAGACAAACCAGTACACCCTTCTTTGTAACGTATAACACTGGACCATTGACTCCGGTTTAGTACACTTAATTCCTCCAATTACCGTAACATTCAAACGGTGGTGTAATGTGTCTGATGATTATGAAATCAGCCCGCAGTTCCCCCATCATACATACCTCTCTTGGAGGCTGCTACTTCTCTGACTTCGGAGCGAGGGGTTGAGCGGCCATCGATCGCTTGACCGGGTCCACAAACGTGGCCAGGCGTGGTCAGTGCCTGAAGGTATTATCTTGCCATCAGCAGCGGTGGTAAAGACTTCGATCAAGAGTAACTCCTGATTTTCTGTTTGACTAGTCTCGGCATAAGAACATCGTGTGTAGACGCACTTAACTGTCTGTGGCATTGGTTCGCAAATGAAGACTTCGATCTGAGAGCGGATCGAACGTTACGTACATGTAGGTAATTACACTACAATGACATGTTGCAAGGGCATTTGATGTTGCGTATGTAATTACATTGTAACGTCTAGGGAATAGGTCATATGTCGTTTATAATTACAATTCGATTGGAATATATTACAAGCATACATAATCAGTGAAATACCAAATGTTACACTTATGTTACATTTAAAAGGTTGCTGTTATACATATATTTACAACATGAAAACATCGTTGAATATTATGTTGCATTATTAATCTACAAAAATGTATTTAATAACGGCGGAGGAAAGTTCTGCTGGTGTTGTCTATCATTATATTATAATGTTGAAAGCTATGCATTACATAATTATATCAAAAAGGTTTCATTTAAGAATACTCCGGAAGCAATCTCGTGTAGTAGTAGTAGTAGTAGTAAAAGGTGAGGTGAGGTTGTAGTAGTAGTTGTTGTAGTAGGAGTAATAGTATTAGTAGTACTTTCAGTAGTAGTATCAATAGTAGGAGTAGCAGTAATGGTAGAAGTATCAGTTTTAGTAGTAGAATTAGTAGAAGTAATAGTAGTTAAATTAGTAGTATCAGTAGTAGTATCAGTAGTAGTATCAGTAGTAGTATCAGTAGTAGCAGTAGTAGTAGTAGTAGTAGAAGAAGTAGTAGTTTTTAGTATCAATAGTAGTAGTAGCAGTAGGAGTAGTGTCAGTAGTAGAAGTATCAGTAGTAGTAGGGGTATCAGTTGTATTAGTAGTAGAGGTATCAGTTGTAGAAGTAGTAGTAGTTTCAGTAATATTAGTATCAGTAGTAGTAGAATTATCTGTTGTAGTAGTAAAAGTAGTAGTAGTAGTAGTAGTAGTAGTAGTAGTATTGCTAGTGGTAGTAGTAGTAGTAGTAGTAGTAGTAGTAGTAGTAGTAGTAGTAGTAGTAGTAGTAGTACTAATAGTAGCAGTAGTAGTACTAGTAATACTTGCAAGAGTAGTAGTATCAGTGGAAGTAGTAATAGAAGTAATAGCATTAATAGTAGCAGTAGTATAACATCAGAAGGAGGAAATGTTGCAGCCGTAATAACACTAGTAATTGCAGCAGTAGTAGAAGTAACAGTAAATGAAGTAGTGTAATTAGTAATATTAGTAATATAAGAAATATGAATATTTTGAGAAGTAGTAAATGTACTAGAGTATTAGCAACAGTTGCAGCAGCAGTGTATTTTTATAAGTATTATTATTATTATTAGCAGCAGTAGCAGTAGTAATATCGGAAGCAGCAATAGTTACAGTAGAAATTGTTATTTCAGAATGAGTAACACAAGAAAATGTTAAGTCGCGGTAGCAAATTTTTGGCATATTTATTTTCTCAATTTTTCCATTGATGAGTTTGCATAACATATTGTTACATTATTAGGTAAAACACCCCCTTGGACGACCCGCTTAGCTTAAGTCGTGCGATCTTGAGAGTTCGGACAGAAAGGGGATTGACCATTTCATCATGGTACCATATTTAAAACTCAACTCTGAGTGTTTAGGGATCGCTACATCAGCCAGATCACTTGAATTACCTTCGAGCAGGCATTTTAATGTGAATACTTGTGAATATATGTGGTTTAACCGAATCATGTGCATTTGTTTCAGAACTCATTTTAATGATTGGGGAGTATCGTGCACTTAAGTCAAGATGGATGTGAAATGGGTGGCATGGATGGACTTTGCCCGTCGTCCATAGACTTTTCACAGACGTCTCGTTTATAATAGTTGCACCCAAAAAGCTGAATTTATGTGTGGATATATCTTGTTGGATCTGAATGCATTGCGCATGTGTATGAGTTATATTTTCAGAGGTTTAATAGTATGTATTATATGCATATGAGGAGTATTATATAACCATTGGTAACATTTATTTACATTTTCGTAAGAACACTTTGTGTCAGTTAGAACGGCGTGCTACTGCGCCTTCAAGTTGCACCAGTCATAGTATGTAGAATAGTGGTCGAATATTATTAGTAGTAGCTGTTGTAGTAGTGGTAGTAGCAGCAGTAGTAGTAGTAGTAGTAGTAATAGTATAGGACCAGGTAGTAGTAGTAGTAGTAGAAGTAGTAGTAGTAGTAGTAGTAGTAGTAGTAGTAGTAGGAGGAGGAGGAGGAGGAGGAGGAGGAGGAGGAGGAGGGGTAGAGTCATAGTTGTATCAGTGGAAGTAGTAATAATACATGTCAAGATGTAGTCACTGTGATGGTCGTGTTAGTATAAGTGGTGGAGCTTGTGGAGATGGTAGCGATGTTTGTAACAGTAAAGTATGTTTGAATAGAAACAGAAGATAAATAAAATACAAATGTAAGCTGGTAAAAGAAATTAAAACCAACGAGTCATAGCGATATTTATTGTTCAGGACATTTATTTGACATTTATTGGGCAGAGATAAACTGCCAGGCAAAAGAAAGTACTCACCTCAAATGGTTCGATGAATTCAATGCATTTAACCATGGCACAATACAATAATACTTATATGCAGTAGTTTAAAAGAATTAATTGTGACTGTGGTTAAATTTTAGTTAAAATATCTTTGTTTAATGAAGACAGGGGTAAGAAATGAATTTACACCAACATGACCCCTACCATGTTTGAAATGTTGTAAATGTGTGCAAAATCAGGCACATTTATCAATTTCACATAGAATATGTCTTATATATCGACCAACAGTTGTGTATCATCAATAATAATTTTTGAAGAAATTAAAAATGTAATTAGATTAAATTAAGAAAAAAATTGTAGATGTATTCCTTGACTGCTGAATAAACACCTGTACTCTTCAGTTTTAGATAATGACATCGAAAACTTGAGATATTTGCAATTGAAAATCATACATATGATAAAATCAACTGAGGTGAGTACTTTCTTTTGACTGGCAGTGTACATACAGGTACACAGATTGATCCAAGGTAATTGAAATCGACCATGTTCCGAGGAATACAAGATGAGCATATTGCATCTACCAGGAACTTGCTTGGGTTTTCCCTTCGTCATGGTCTAATGATGACTCGTATAAGTGCACATTTAGACGCTAATGAAGGAAACTCCTAGCCATTAGAGGACCAATCACACCATAGCTTTTAAAATGATCTCCATTTGTAATGCATTCGGAATCATTCGCATAAGTTTTCCGAATGATATTGACACAGCCACTATGCTTGAGGATTCTTATCCCTAGCACCTTCAAATTTTGTCAGAAGCCTTGTGATTGGCTAATTTCTTAGGCATCATAATATGTCCCTATACGTGGCATCATCACAGACAGTGTGGAGAGAAATATGTTTTATAACGTATTCCTCAGAACAGGATAGGTATGGATCGACTGATACTTTTTATACTGTGATACAACATTATATTATTTAGTAGTTTATTTAAACAGTTAGGACAAAATAGTCACAATAAAATGTAATGTTAAAAACTGTTACTATGTACTAACGTTTAACAGTCCACGATGACTACAAACTTGGGAAATCAACTATTAACTATTTTTAGTTGTGAAGAGTCTAGTTTACTGCTAAGACTGAACAAATTCTGTTTTAAATCACATTTAATAAAATTTTGGTCCAGAAATACACTTGAAATAATGTATAATTACTGTTTTCTCATTTGTTTTCGTTAGTTAGTAAACGTAAAAAATTAGAGTGTCACGATGTATTAGAGACCTGATTTGCTAGGAAAGTCCCTGTAACTCGCATCTCACGATCTTCCCTGTGCAAAGATTTGTCAGAGATTGACTTCTGCAAGGAGCATGTATAAGTTCCTTTCTATTAATACAAATAAGAGGTAGAACGTATTTTCATACAATCAATAACATTTGTCATCTGCATGTCATGACATGTTACCCTTTGAAACATTAACAAAAGATATTTTGTAACAATATGTCATTAACTTCCCATAAGTAAAATGGACGTGCGTATACTTTTATATTGTGATAATCATGATTTCAATAGGCACATAGGTCTTACTGATTAGAAACATTTGAACATTTTCATTTTCATTTTCATTTGAACATATTTCAAACACATATGTTTCTTGTGCGTTATATCCTGCCGGTTTAGATGAATGTCATTTTAAAGTGCCAACGTCTTTCTCTCAACCTTACAACGATACAACTCTTCTAATGCGACAGTTTTCCTGTGCCATATAGAGAATCCTGATCAAAGTTAGGTGTGCAATCAGCGACTTTGTTTCAAACTGAACAACGTCGAGTATACTAGGGTTACCTCAGCTTTGCGATGCGCACAATTCTTTCAAGACAGAAGGCACTGGGAAAATTTAGACAGTTTTAAATTTGATAGAAATAAAGATGGTATCCATTTTGCACATTTCCACGACAGGGGATTTCGTAAGAATCTGGAATATGGCCAATTTGTAACATAGGTTATGTGGTAAGATATGAGTTGAGTAACCTCTCTTGGAGGGAATATGACAACCACATGATTTCTTTAAAAATTGCACAATAGTATAATTTATCAATAGAATTAAAAACCATTTCACTGTCTTTTTTCCATGCAGGCTCATAATGAAACGTTTACAAGAGCACATCAGAAAGATTAATATTTATAAAACATTAAACGTTTACACAATCTAACTACGTAAGATAATTGGAGTATTTAATATACAACATATAAACACACGAACACATCTGACAAAACAATAGGACTATGGATATAATAATGTGTTATGGTAAAGCTATGTTTGAGTGCATTCTGGTTTCTCAAGTCTGTTGCGCTGCCCTCTTCGACTGCATTAAAATATTCAATGTCGAAGAGGCGCAACACAACAGAGTCTGGTAACCAAAATCTGTTTGTGCGTCTAATTAATCGAGGTTAATCAAAGCGAGGTAATCAATCTTTATTGTTTTCGCTTAGTTCATCGGAAATATGACCATGCGGTTTAAGATCCGCTTCGAGTCGACATACGACGACGGGAACAGGGGAATGATGCATAATGTATTTGCTGACACTGCCCATGAAGGTCCGACGTATTGTCCCGAGCCCTCGACATCCGGTCACTATCATTGTCGCTCCTTCCGCTTCCGCTATCTTTACTACCACGTGACCTGGATCACCAACCTCGGTGATGCATCGGCCGCAAACCTGGAAATATAGACATTAAATAAATTCTCTCTCAGTATAAATCAAGGAGTGTTAATGGACGACGTAGAAACATGGAACATATGTGGTCGAGAATAACAGGGAAGATAGAGAGATTTAAACGACATCACCTTCAATAAATAACAATAATAATATACAACATTTATATAGCGCCTTATTTGAGACAGAAATGAATAACTCTTTTCGGAAGCTGCTGTAAGATAAAACAACCTACAATTTTGCGTTCGATAAATTCCTGGGATGGTAGTAAAAAGTTGTCTAAACAGCGTTAGAAATAAAAGTTTGTAATTAAACGAGAGAGAAATGAAGTTATCCTCGGGATCTCTCCGACAGGCACGTTTCTCCGAATACTGCAAGAGTTATCGAAAATGAACTCCACGACTAACACATTTCAGCATAACCCTCGCTTTCGCTCAGGTAATATCAAATGTTTCACTCGTTTCGTCAAATTCTTATGACACATGGTGAATGTAGCTATTTTCGGTTCCCCATGTTGTTCAGAATATTTGCCGCGGGAATATAATTGCAAGTAAGTGTGATGACCATCTTCATTGATGACGTCAAACCGAGTTGTTTCGTGATGTCACAGACGAAGAACAACCAACCAGGGACAGATTCAAGGGAAATGTAGTATACATGTACGCATATACATCTAAGTGTTTCATATGAAAGAACACTTGGTTGAGCATTTTTATTTCCTGCAAAAGTATTGAGATTGTTGAAAATGTTCGTTCGGAAGCTATGTACTCTTACGACGATTTTTTAATAAATTTTATCAAATCCAATTTTTTATAATGGTTTTGAATTCAATAATACGATTTTCTATATCCTCTTGACAGTAACAACTTATTATACGCGTACGTAATATTGACACAGTGATATGGAACCGGCTTTTAGTCCATTGCAGAGCAAGGAATAATTTTATAAATGGCTAAATTACTATATCAAGACGGGTTTTCCTTTTCATAATGAATAGATTTAAGGCTTTTTTCAAAAGATGAGTAACTACTCAAATGAATATTCAAATGTAAAAAGTATAAATAAAAGTAAGAACACTTAAAAAATTATCCTTCAGGGTGGTTTCTTTAAATAAACTTATTTGTGACAATATTCCCTAAGGTGATTTCTTCTAATCGATGATGTACATTACTTAATAAATCCCTTAACACATATACTGCACCCTACGTCTGATGCGTAATGCAAGCTTAAGTCCTTTCACTCGACATATGCTTACTATCAGCAAGGAAATTACGTATTTTTAAAAGCTGAATGGGAACAGCGTCAACATAGAAGTCTTGCTTTTGAAGTCAAGAAACCTATTAACGCTGTTCGTGGATTACAAGTTGTTGAAATGAAAGCAGTTAAGCTGACACTGTAATGCGTCTCTTCGAAGTTGATGAAAATGATGATTAGAATTCGCATGCGCACTTCGTTAGTCGTTAGAAGCGTCCCTCCGTCGTGGATGAACTTAACATATTTGTCTACGTGTATCTAATCAGATTGGCGTCGTAAGTTACCCAATGCATATATATATAGTGTACTCATAAATGTGTGTTTATGTCAGTAGTTTTTCAGGTCTGAGTTCATAGACCGCTAATTTTAAAGTCAGCAAGCATCAACAAACCTTGCATATGTACATTAACCTGCGCTCAACTTCGATTCGTCACCTCGTTTACTTTTGATTATAAAGAAACCAAAGAAGCATTGTTTATCAAAAATACTGCCCCTCACTTAACAGTTAGTTCACAGAAGGAAGTGATTACCTGTAAATACATGCTTGTGTCTGCGTATATACCTAGTGATTAATGAGACAGACTCATTAATCCTCACAAGGCTGCATTGTTCTAGAGTCACACCCAATTAGTGTGCTCGAGGCAATTATGACGTGCGTGATTATCGAACAATGACAATGTCTTACTGCCATGTAAGGATATTGATATTGTAATTATGTATTGTTCTTGTTCATGTATATATATATGCGATCTTCCACTTGTCTAAACATACTTGAAAAGACCGATATACATTGTACTGGTCGAAATGAGCTCATCGTATTAAAGAAGATTGATCCAGTCAAACCGATCTGATGTTTACTCTTTTCTATATATAACCTTACTTCACGTGAGATAAGACTTATTTTTATTTTTATTTATTATATATATATATATATGTGTGTGTGTGTGTGTGTGTATGTGTGTGTGTGTGTGTGTGTGTGTGTGTGTGTGTGTGTGTGTATGTTATAACGTCTGGTTTTAATAAGACTTTACAATTTTCAAATTCCTATGGTTCAAACACCCATTGAATTGTGTCTACATGGGATAATTTCTTCATAAGTAAAAGATACACCAAAAGTAGTATATAAGGTATATTTACCTCGGCTTTCTTGAGTTTCTCACTGAGATTGTCAAGAATTTCTTTTGTCTTTTTCTCCTGCTCTTTCTGGAAGGCCAGTAGCACGTGGGGGTCAGCTGTGGATAAAGGTCAAGGTCAGCACAGGTCAGAGTAAGGGTCAGGGTCAAGAACTAAATTCTAAATTATATCTTTGTGTGAGTTTCTCCCTGTAGTACTACTGGTCGCTGTTGTATACAGGTAACATTATTTTGAAAGTGACTTTGAACTTAAAATCCTCTCATCCCATCACCTCATCACACGTATCTCATCTCATTTCACCTCACCTCATCCTAGCTCACCTCACTTTAATTCACCTCACTCTACCTCATATTACTTTACCACCTCACCCTACCTCACCTCACCTCACCTCACCTCACCTCATCTCACCTATACTCACCCCACTTCATCTCATTTCACTTCCCCTCACCTCGCCTCACCTCATCTCACCTTAGCTCACCTTACCTCGCCCCACCTCATCTCATTTCACTTCCCCTCACGTCACCTCACCCTAGATCACCTCACCTCGCCCCACCTCATCTCAGTTCATTTCCCCACACCTCCCCTCATTTCACCTTGCATCTTATTGCTCGGACTGGATAGTCTAACAGTATACGTAGTCATAAAGGTGTTTAATAAAAGTCCATAAACGACAACGGGGTCCGAGTTCAAATTGTTGATAACAATCTCCTTGCAGTTTGCCGAGGATAACGTAAGTTACAATTTTACATTCTGCAATATGTTATATCTGCTCAACCATGGGAATTAAACAATTGTATGTTTCATCAATTCTTAACAAATACGTACGTGCATAAGATGAAAATGGTATTCCTCCGTCGTGGCAATGGACGATGATCACGTGATCGCCTCTTCGGTGTATATTGCTTACGTACCCTGTGAAATGGTATATACAACATTATTAAAGAGGTGTGATAAATTGTTTCTGTGCATCCTCAGTTGTCGGATTTATATATGGCATATATTCTGTATCAATTACACTAACAGTATCCATCAAGCAGGTTAGAAATCAAATGATTACCTAAAGAAACATGTGTGCAAATCATTCTGTGTTTCATTTTGCGAGACTTTTGATGAGATGAAAGAAACTTATGGAGAGGATGCCCCATCGTATGACGTTGTCAAACACTGGCATCGTCAGTTCAAGTGTGGTCGGCCCTCCATGGAAACAGCTTCAATTCCAGGTAGACCCCAGTCAGCCATCGATGATTACTCTATCAGGAAAGTGGAAGCAGCAATTTTGGAAGATCGCCGAATTGCTGTCCGTCAACTTGCCCAAGATGTCAAGATAAGTGTGGGGTCTGTGGAGAAAATCATTCACGACTACTTGCACATGCATTGTCAGCTCGGTGGATACCCCCACTGCTCACACCTTTCCAAAAGCAGAAACGAGTCGACTGCTCAAAAGCTCTTTTAGCAATGTGCCAAGAAAACCAGGATAATTTTTTCGACAGACTAATCACACAGGATGAAACATGGGTCCACCACAAAGACCCTGAAAGTAAAATCCAGTCAAAGCAGTGGAAGCATCTTCAGTCACCACCACCTAAAAAGACACGTGTCCTTCCCTCGGTAGGCAAGGTTATGCTCGCCGTATTTTGGGATCAGCATGGTGTATTCATGATGGATTTTTTGGAAAGGGATACCACAATTACTGGGACATACATGTACTACGCTTGTTTGTTACGAAAGTGGCGGAAAGCTATCAAAACCGAGAGACGCAGTATGCTCACTAAAGGTGTCCGGCTGCTTCAGGACAATGCCCCTGTCCACAACTCACGTGTAGCTCAGACGGAAGCGCAGACCTGCGGCTATGAAGTGCTTCCTCACCCACCGTATTCTCCTGACCTTGCACCATCTGATTTCTTCCTCTTCCCCAACATGAAGTCATTTTTTAAAGGCACTAGTTTCCCTGATGATGAAACCCTCATTAATGAGGTCAAATCCTGGCTTTTGACAAGATCTGATGCCTTTTTCAAGAAAGACCTAGAAGGCTGCATCAAGCGATGGGCAACATGTATCACACTGTGTGGTGCCTATGTAGAGAAAGACTAATAACTGTACCAGATTTCGTTTCTTTCAGTAAAGTATAGAAGTTGATCAGGGAAAATCTTTATTGAACGCCCCTCGTTTATCGACTTTCCTCTGGGAACACATGTTTCGTATTTTTAAATTTTAATCTAGTGCTTATTTACTATGGTTCATGTTTGTGTCATTAAAAAATATCTTGATTTTGCAAATGCTCTTTATGATCGATGAATCAATTTGAATATAAATCGTTGTACTTATTTGTGACCTCTACAAACTTGAATGGCGCCGTCGAAATACCTACAAGTACTTTAAGCGTATATCCGGCAAAGTAGCAGTAAATTACATTCGAAGTTAAAGGTTATGGTTTTAATTGTCCATTCCAATTGGAATTCGTTCCCGTCTCTATAATACAAACAAGAAGGGGATCAACTTTATTCTTGAATGAAAGTTCTTCGTTGTCACTGCTGCCAAGTGAAAGTCGTAAATCATTGGCCATTTAAAATTACATTGAACGCAATACATTCCAAAAGGGGGCGTTCTCAGGGTAACATTTGTTGTTACAACTTGTCGTTTAAACCTGTACATCGACACGGAATTGTATGTTATTCAGCTGACAAGTTGATACGGTTATTCTGGCTGATATTGCAAGTTGAAAAATAAGTCGCACCTTAAGAGCGGACCTTAAAGTGTGTATTGATGTGTTTTTATGGAAACGAAATTCGAAGGGATATGTTTACACATAATTGTTATTATTACATGACTATAATAGAATCCACTTGAAAAATATTACTGAGAGTTATATTTTGGTGACTTTAGGTATCGCAGTTTCACAAAGAATAGAGCACATTCATTAAAATAAATTAAATACAATGAGAACATGGAGAAGTGAAGCCCTTCACCTGCGCTACGTGGGGAAAGCTTTGCTACTGTATAACAGGTTACTGTTGATCAGCAAAATAAATTATGTTTCTTCTTTTTTGCATAACTATTCAATATAAATTTTTATTTGTCAATTTTGTGAAACGCTTAAAATGACATCGTTTATGATCATGTACAAAAACAAAAATGGTGGATCCCTCGAAAGAACCGTTCCTTTAAGGTACTGTGGCCCTGAGAGTGTCATTTAAAACAGGAGCAGGAGTTTTACCAAATACGCTCAGGATGGGTAATATAAGATGGTAAGAATCATTAGTTATGTTTTTCAATTACATCTGTTTTACAATGTAAAGTACCAGCTTGTTCCTCATTCTTATGTATTTCAGTCTTTAAGTGTCATTCCAAGATGTAAACGGGAAGAAACATCTCCATTTAACGCACCATCTCAAAGAGTTTTTCATTTGTATTGCTTATTTGTGTTATTCATTTATAATATACTTTTAAGGAGAAACGCATTATGTGTGAACTATTCTAAATAAATTCATTGATTGGCATTCTAGAAGTTGAGTTTATGAAGAATGAAGACAACGACAAAATAATCTATGCCTCAGATAATGAATTTGTTTATCCATTAACAAAATACGTATGTGCATAATTGATCATTTGAAATAAATCATATTTGACTAATACGAGCTCAAATACATACATATGTTATCCACCATTTACTACTTTAAATTGGAAAGCATAAAAAAAGTCATTGAGATTGCAATCCTATAAATTAATTAGCAAAGAACAATTTACATATTATTGAAAAAGAATATATGTATAATTGGATGATATGACAAATTGAATCAAATTATACTCACAGTCAAAAGCAGATGCTGAGAAATGGCTCCCATCCATAGCAAGAACTATGTTTCTTTCACTCGCAGTCTCTGCCATTATCTTGCAACGCTCTACCAGAACTATGTTGAGTTGTATGTTGAAAAAAATCTTCTTAAATGACGATCGACGCAGTTGCTTCCACGTGACGTCACCGTACACCCAGCGTCAACGGCAAGTTGCTAGGCATGACACTCTCATTTAATATCAAGCTTAATGTAGCGCCATTACGTTGTAGTCACGTTTTATATAGTTTCGTCTTAATGTGCATGGTCTGCTTTGGTCGCTTTCAAATTGATAGGTTAAGTGGGTTTTTTTACAAACATACTGGGTGTGGTAGAATATCTCAGGGTTGTGTAACTCTTCAAATATCACATCTTTATTATTTAGTTCATTCTTTGTTAATTTACAAAGTAACCCCTACTCACACAGAATTATATAACGATGACACACGTTTATAACTGAAAGGTTGTCCCGTTCCGTCGCAAGTAAATCAGAGAATAAGAGGGAATATGCTTGATAACGCTTTAGGATCTATATCGAAACGTCGCCAGTGTTGAATAAAGAAGTTGATCATCCATAAATACCCTTGTATTCTCTATAACAGCAACCTCTAGAATGCCCCTCAAACAGTTAAAGCAGAGATGGGTAAACTCCCTGTACCACGATGAGGCATAGATTTCGAGACTTATGGTGTCACCTTGGGCAAGAATACATGCCTCTGTTCATCCAGCAGTACCATGGGTACCTGGTTTCGAAATAAAGCAATCTTAGTTTCGTTGCAGTGTTAGCACTCATGTGGAAGCCAGAGTTGCACGAGCTTTAAGAAGTTCAAAACAAGCATAGCATTTCATCCAATAAGTTTGTTTAGGTTCGTTAAGCGTTGATGTCAATTGCATTACAACCATATGTCTATGTATACCTACACTATGTAAATGTCCATATCCGTTATTGATCTTACTAACATGCCAATGATGTAATTATTTCGAAATATAACTTGCCACAATAACATGCACAGAAAAATGGCATCACAAGAATGTTAGATATTAATTATCAGAGATATGATTAAGTACTATTTTCCTAAGATGGTTACTAATTGGTAAAGCACTCTCAAAATTGAAGACTGAAATGTGATGCTTTGGGACTGTTACGATAATTTGCCTGCATTAATCACTCTCGACATGAGAAAAGCAAATTTTGTGACAGATTTCTTCAAAGAAAAATAACTCAAGTTCACATTTTAAGAAATAAGGACTGAAAGTTTATTTATACTAATTTGTTACCAAAATTAACTATTGTCCTTGTGCCTAAACTACGTAATAAAATGTAGGTATCAAAACATCATTTTTGTTACTAAGTTGACTTTCAAACATCAAAACATGTTTTATGTTGCAAAACAAGGAAGTAACTGGTTGGTGAAATGTCTTTTTTCAACAATTATTGACAACAATTGGTAAAAAGGCTATAACATTCGATGTTTTAATTCATTTTTTGTTCTTTTCCGTTCAGACTGTTAATTAAACTTTAGTCACATTACAGTCAACACTCACCAGATGTCGTCAGAAAGGCATTTTTTAAATTGTCTTTTTTGCAAATTTTTTTATTTTGAAGGTCCATAATGCTTCTAATAATGACTTTTGTTTAGAAGGTAGATACTAAAGTAGTATCAGAAGTATTAGTACTAGCAGCAGCCGTTGTAATAGTATAGGTAGTAGTAGTAGTAGTAGAATACAAGTCAAGTTGTAGTGATAGTCGTGTTAGTATAAGTACAGGTGGTGGAGCTTGTGGTAGTGATGTTTGTAACAGTAAAGTATAAACATGCTTGAATAGAAACAGAAGATACATAAAATACCAATGTAAGCTGGTAAGAGAAATGGAAACCAACGAGTCATAGCAATATTTATTGTTCAGGACATTTATTTGACATTTATTGGGCAGAGATAAACTGCCAGGTGAACGAAAGTACTAACCTCAAATGGTTCGATGAATTCAATATTATCAGATGCATTTGACTATGGCACAATGCAATAATACTTATCTGCAGTAGTTTGAATGAATTAATTGGTGACTGTGTGAATTTTAGTTGAAATATCTTCGTTTAGGGGTAAGAAATGAAATTTACACCAACATGACACCCTACCATGTTTAAAATGTTGTGCAGAATCAGGTACATTTATCAATTTTCACATAGAACATGTCTTATATATCGACGAACAGTTGTGTATCATCAATAATAATTTTTGAAGAAATTTAAAATTTAATTAGATAAAAAAAAATAATTAAAACTTGTAGATGTATTCTGTGACTGCTGAATAAACACCTGTACTCTTCAGTTTTAGATTATGACATCGAAAACTTGAGATATTTGCAATTGAAAATCATACATATGATAAAATCAACTGAGGTGAGTAGTTTCGTTTAACTGGCAGTGTACACACAGGTAGACAGCTGATCCAAGGTAATTAAAATCGACCATGTTCCGAGGAATACAAGATGAGCATATTGCATCTACCAGGAACTTGCTTGGGTTTTCCCTTCGTCATGGCCTAATGATGACACGTATAAGTGCATATTTAGACGCTAAAGAAGGAAACTCCTAGCCATTAGAGGACCAATCACATCATAGCTTCTAAAATGATCTCCATTTTAATGCTTTCGGAATCAGGGTTGTGTAACTCTTCAAATATCACATCTTTATTATTTAGTTCATTCTTTGTTAATTTACAAAGTAACCCCTACTCACACAGAATTATATAACGATGACACAAGTTTATAACTGAAAGGTTGTCCCGTTCCGTCGCAAGTAAATCAGAGAATAAGAGGGAATATGCTTGATAACGCTTTAGGATCTATATCGAAACGTCGCCAGTGTTGAATAAAGAAGTTGATCATCCATAAATACCCTTGTATTCTCTATAACAGCAACCTCTAGAATGCCCCTCAAACAGTTAAAGCAGAGATGGGTAAACTCCCTGTACCACGATGAGACATAGATTTCGAGACTTATGGTGTCACCTTGGGCAAGAATACATGCCTCTGTTCATCCAGCAGTACCATGGGTACCTGGTTTCGAAATAAAGCAATCTTAGTTTCGTTGCAGTGTTAGCACTCATGTGGAAGCCAGAGTTGCACGAGCTTTAAGAAGTTCAAAACAAGCATAGCATTTCATCCAATAAGTTTGTTTAGGTTCGTTAAGCGTTGATGTCAATTGCATTACAACCATATGTCTATGTATACCTACACTATGTAAATGTCCATATCCGTTATTGATCTTACTAACATGCCAATGATGTAATTATTTCGAAATATAACTTGCCACAATAACATGCACAGAAAAATGGCATCACAAGAATGTTAGATATTAATTATCAGAGATATGATTAAGTACTATTTTCCTAAGATGGTTACTAATTGGTAAAGCACTCTCAAAATTGAAGACTGAAATGTGATGCTTTGGGACTGTTACGATAATTTGCCTGCATTAATCACTCTCGACATGAGAAAAGCAAATTTTGTGACAGATTTCTTCAAAGAAAAATAACTCAAGTTCACATTTTAAGAAATAAGGACTGAAAGTTTATTTATACTAATTTGTTACCAAAATTAACTATTGTCCTTGTGCCTAAACTACGTAATAAAATGTAGGTATCAAAACATCATTTTTGTTACTAAGTTGACTTTCAAACATCAAAACATGTTTTATGTTGCAAAACAAGGAAGTAACTGGTTGGTGAAATGTCTTTTTTTTCAACAATTATTGACAACAATTGGTAAAAAGGCTATAACATTCGATGTTTTAATTCATTTTTTGTTCTTTTCCGTTCAGACTGTTAATTAAACTTTAGTCACATTACAGTCAACACTCACCAGATGTCGTCAGAAAGGCATTTTTTAAATTGTCTTTTTTGCGAAATTTTTGATTTTGAAGGTCCATAATGCTTCTAATAATGACTTTTGTTTAGAAGGTAGATACTAAAGTAGTATCAGAAGTATTAGTACTAGCAGCAGCCGTTGTAATAGTATAGGTAGTAGTAGTAGTAGTAGAATACAAGTCAAGTTGTAGTGATAGTCGTGTTAGTATAAGTACAGGTGGTGGAGCTTGTGGTAGTGATGCTTGTAACAGTAAAGTATAAACATGCTTGAATAGAAACAGAAGATACATAAAATACAAATGTAAGCTGGTAAAAGAAATGAAAACCAACGAGTCATAGCAATATTTATTGTTCAGGACATTTATTGGACATTTATTGGGCAGAGATAAACTGCCAGGTGAACGAAAGTACTAACCTCAAATGGTTCGATGAATTCAATATTATCAGATGCATTTGACTATGGCACAATGCAATAATACTTATCTGCAGTAGTTTGAATGAATTAAGTGTGACTGTGGTTAAATTTTAGTTAAGATATCTTTGTTTAATGAAGACAGGGGTAAGAAATGAATTTACACCAACATGACCCCTACCATGTTTGAAATGTTGTAAATGTGTGCAAAATCAGGCACATTTATCAATTTTCACATAGAATATGTCTTATATATCGACGAACAGTTGTGTATCATCAAAAAAATTTTTTGAAGAAATTAAAAATTTAATTAGATTAAATTAAGAAAAAAATGTATTCTTTGACTGCTGAATAAACACCTGTACTCTTCAGTTTTAGATAATGACATCGAAAACTTGATATATTTGCAATTGAAAATCATACATATGATAAAATCAACTGAGGTGAGTACTTTCGTTTAACTGGCAGTGTACATACAGGTACACAGATTGATGCAAGGTAATTGAAATCGACCATGTTCCGAGGAATACAAGATGAGCATATTGCATCTACCAGGAACTTGCTTGGGTTTTCCTTTCGTCATGGTCTAATGATGACACGTATAAGTGCACATTTAGACGCTAAAGAAGGAAACTCCTAGCCATTAGAGGACCAATCACATCATAGCTTCTAAAATGATCTCCATTTTAATGCTTTCGGAATCATTCGTTTTCCGAATGAAATTGACACAGCCATGATGCTTAAGGGTTCTTAATCCCTAGCTCCTTCAAATTTTGTTAGAAGCCTTGGCTAATTTCTCAGGCATTATAATATGTGCCTACACGTGGCATCATCAGACGGTGTGGAGAGAAAATGTTTTAATAAGTATTCGTCAGAACAGGATAGGTGTGGATTGACTGATACTTTTTATTTAAACAGTTAGGACAAAATGGTCACAATAAAATTTAATGTTAAACACTGTTACTAACGATTAACAGCCCCTGATGAAAACTACAAGTTTGGGAAATCAGCTAATAGTATTTTTAGAGAGGATAGTTTACTCCTAAGACTGAACAAATTCTCAATTAATAAAATTTTGGTCCGGAAATAAACTTGAAATAATGTGTAATTAGCGAATACTCATTTCTTTTCGTTAGTTAGTAAATGTCAAAAATTAGAGTGTCACGATGTATTAGAGACCTGATTTGCTAGGAAAGTCCCTGTAACTCGCATCTCACGATCTTCACTGTGCAAAGATTTGTCAGAGATTGACTTCTGCAAGGAGCATGTATAAGTTCCTTTCTATTAATACAAATAAGAGGTAGAACGTATTTTCATACAATCAATAACATTTGTCATCTCCAAGTCCCTTTGAAACATTAAACAAAAATAATTTTCAACCATTAATATGTCATTATCTTCCCATAATTAAAATAATTGTGTCTTTTATATTGCGATAATCCTGATTTCAATAGGCACATACGTCTTACCGATTAGAAACATAACTTAAACACATTACAAATACATGTTTCTTGTGCGTTCTATCCTTTTTAGAAGAATACTGTTATCAGTTTAAAGTGACAATGTCATTCTCTCCCCGTATTTCTTACATCGTTACAGCTGTTCTAATAGGCCAAATGTGCCAAATAGGGAATCCTCATTGGCTGCAATCAAAGTTAAGTGTGCAATCAGAGACGTTGTTTCAAACTGAGCACCGTCGGGTATACTAGGGTTACCTCAGCTTTGCGATGCGCATAATTCTTTCAAGACTGAAGGCATTGGAAATATTACGATATATACGATTTTGAATTTGATAGAAATAAAGATGGCATCCATTTTGCACATTTCCACCGACAGAGGATTTCGTTATTATGAGAATCGGGAAGTATGGCCAATTTGTAACAGAGGTTATGTGGTAAGATATGACTTGAGGAACCTCTCTGGGGAGAAAATAAATATTATGACAATATACCAAATTTCTTTAAAAAATGCACAATTGTGTGATTTATCATTAGAAATTGGTTAAAAACCATTACACTATCTTTTTCCATAATGAAACGTTTCTATGGGCACATCAGTTTAAAAAATCTGTATAAACATTAAAACGTTAAACAACATATAAACACACGAACTGGTTTAACATATTCAATGTCGAAGAGGCGCAACGCAACAGAGTCAGGTTACCAAAATCTGTGTGTGCGTCTAATTAATCGAGGTTAATCAAAGCGAGGTAATCAATCTTTAATGTTTTCGCTAAGTTCATCGGAAGTATGACCATGCGGTTTAAGATCCACTTTGAGCCGACATACGACAACGGGAACGGGGGAATGATGCATAATGTAGTCGCTGACACTGCCCATGAAGGTCCGACGTATTGTCCCGAGCCCTCGACATCCGGTCACTATCATTGTCGCTCCTTCCGCTTCCGCTACCTTTACTACCACGTGACCTGGATCACCAATCTCGGTGATGCATCGGCCGCAAACCTGGAAATATAGACATTAAATAAATTATCTCTCAGTATAAATCAAGGAGTGTTAATGGACAACGTAGAAACATGGAACATATGTGGTCGAGAATAACAGGGAAGATTTAAACGACATCACCTTCAATAAATAACAATGATAATATACAACATTTATATAGCGCCTTATTTGAGACAGAAATGAATAACTCTTTTCGGAAGCTGCTGTAAGATAAAACAACATAAAATTTTGCGTTCGATAACTTCCTGGGATGGTAGAAAAAAGTTGTCTAAACAGCGTTAGAAATAAAAGTTTGTAATTAAACGAGAGAGAAATGAAGTTATCTTCGGGATCGCTCCGACAGGCACATTTCTCCGAATACTGCAAGAGTTATCGAAAATGAACTCCACGACTAACACATTTCAGCATAACCCTCGCTTTCGCTCAGGTAATATCAAATGTTTCACTGGTTTCATCAAATTCTTATGACACATGGTGAATGTAGCTATTTTTGGTTCCTCATTTTGTTCACAATATTTACCACGGGAATATAATTGCAAGCAAGTGTGATGACCATCTTCATTGATGACATCAAACCGAGTTGTTTCGTGATGTCACAGACGAAGAACAACCAACCAGGGACAGATTCAAGGGAAATGTAGTATACATTTTAGCACACAAATCTAAGTGTTTCATATGAAAGAACACTTGGTTGAGAATTTTTATTTCCTGCTAAAGTATTGAGATTGTTGAAAATGTTCTTTCGGAAGCTATTACGATGATTTTTTAAATAAATTTTATCGCCTATCAACAATACGATTTTCTATTTCCTCTTGACAGTAAAAACGTATTACATGCGTACGTAATATTGACACAGTGATATGGAACCGGCTTTCCATATGTACTTTTAGTCCATTGCAGAGCAAGGAACAATTTTATAAATGGCTATTACTATATCAACAGTCGTTTTCCTTTTCATAATGAATAGATTCAAGGATCTTTTTCAAAAGATAAGTAACTACTCAAATGAATATTCAAATGTAAAATGTATAAATAAAAGTAAGATCTGTAAGAATATTCTGGAGCGGTGTTCAAATAAGCCTTATAGCTTGTTCGCCAATCAAGATTTCATTTTGTGAAATAAAATATGTTTAAACCAAGTCCTTTCACTCGACATATGCTTACTATCAGCAACGAATTACGTATTTTTAAAAGCTGAATGGGAACAGCGTCACCACAGAAGTTTTGCTTTTGAAGTCAAGAAACCTATTGACGCTTTTCGTGGATTACAAGTTGTTGAAATGAAAGCAGTTAGGCTGATACTGTAATGCGTCTCTTCGAAGTTGATGAAAATGATGATTAGAATTTGCATGCGCACTTCGTTAGTGCATTAAGAAGCTTCCCTCTGTCGTGGATGAACTTAACATATTTGTCTACGTGTATCTAATCAGATTGGCGTCGTAAGTTACCCAATGTATATATATAGTGTACTCATAAATGCTTGTTCATGTCAGTAGTTTTTCAGGTCTGAGTTCATAGACCGGGACACTGCGTCGAGGATAAATATGGAATCAGATTTATCTACCTATGCTGATTAACGTGTCTGGTAAAGAGTCACAGACCACAAATTTCAGACAACTTAAGTAATAAGTAATAAGATCTCATTTTTTATCCTCGACGCAGTGTCCCTGGTCAGCAAGCATCAACAAACCTTGCATATGTACATTAACCTGCGCTCAACTTCGATTCGTCACTGTAATTGTCAGTTTCATTAAAAACAGACCATAATGTATTTATTCTTATATTATGTATATATATGTGTGTGTGTATGTTATAACGTAGTGCAACTACAGTCTGATTTTAATAAGACTTTACAATTTTCAAATTCCTATGGTTCAAACCCCGTGGGGTGCCCGGGTTAGAATAGGCCCTCAGTTCCTCCTGCTTGTCGTAAGAGGCGACTAAAAGGGGGCAGTCTGTTTGCCGTGGACTGCGTCCTGTACGGGTAGAGGAAGGATGCCTGATGGTTGAGGGTTGTGTGTAGCAGAATGCTACCACTGACCAATACACCTCTTGGGCCCTGACTTCATCTAGACAGGTGGCCAGATTGGAACGGTCTGGTCAATCGGCTGGTCACGCTGCTGCCTCTCTTTACAATTATTTTCTTTACTTTCTTGGTGTTCATTTGCACACCTTCACCACCTTTCCTTCCTGATGTACTATCCCTACTCTCTGCACTCCTTTTTAGTGCTCTCTTGCACATATTCATCAAGTTTACTCAGTTTCCAAGATAGCTGTGGCCCATGGGCCAATCCAGTGAAACATTGTCAACGTTTTAGTGGAGTATATCATCCTGGTATCCCCGGTGCAGTCAGCAGGAGACCCGCTGACATACAGCATTGCCCTTGTTGGTGCTCCGTGTTGATCGGGGATCCAGGTTGACGAAATGTTTACCAACCGAACATGACCCGTTCAGTTAAAAACAAGTGAAATCTTTCAACAGATGATTGTCCCTCTTCTGAGGAAGAGGTAACATCATCAAAATCATCTAAACTTTCAAAATCATCCAACTCAAAACCTTCAACTTCAACTTCAACTTCTAATTCAAATTCACCTTTCCTCGATTTCTGGTCATATCATCCACTGATGATAAACCTCTCCGTCTGAATCCTTTTGCCTACGCCAAGACCATTCAAGGTCTAGCCGGTGATGTAAAGGATGTAAAGAAGATTAGGAATGGGTACCTTCTTGTGGAAGTAAAAGCAAAACAACAGGCATCATCTCTACTAACCTTTTAACCTAACCTGTTAAGGTTACTCCTCACACATCGCTAAACAGCAGCAAAGCTATCATCCGGGACAAGGATCGCTGTCTCGATGATTCATCCGAACAGGAGCTCCTTCACAACCTGAAGAGCCAGGCAGTGACTGCTGTCAAGCGGTTCACTATCAAGAAGGAGGATAACATCAAGACGTGCACCTATCTCTTAACGTTTTCAACTCCACAAGCTCCAAAAACAGTGTATGCAGGGTATTACAAACTCCCCCTCCGTTGTTATCGGTGCCAGAAGTTTGGCCATGGAAGCAACTCTTGCAAAGCGGATGAGCGTGTTTTGTCGACAGTGTCGCAAACTCGACGATGAAAGCCATCCAAACAGCTGCAAGGAATTGTCGAAATGCGCCAACTGCGCTGGCGAACTCTTGGCTTCCTCCAAGGAGTGTCCACGGTGGCAACAGGAATCTAAAATACTCAAACTTAAATTCACGCAGAATATCTCTTCCCCGAAGCAAAACGTCTGGTTCTTGAGGGTCCTAAACCCTCATACTCAACCATAGTATCATCAGCAAGTGCCACTAAATGATCTGTATCAACTCAGACAGACATTCAGTTGGTGAGTGATTCCCCAACTCCGCAATTCAACTTCTTCCAATATAGGTACCATGACATTCCCTCTTCTGTCCCTTAAAGAGCCTGTCAAGCCGACAGGATCTAGAATCCAAAACAGCAAACCGCACTCCCAAAGGCCTAAGGAATGCAGTCCAGGTCTACAACAAGTACACTAAATGCCAAAAGAAACGTCACCTCATTTCTTTTTTTAATAACTATTTAAGCTATTTGAGAAATGAATGGTTCAAAAGTAAGCTGAATAACGTAGCTTTCTGCTAACAACACGTTTAAAAATCCTGATGGATTCATATTGTGGCAAAAATGCAGCTTGTTTAAGAAGTTTAAAATTGTCCGGTTTTCGACCAGGCTGGTAGTAAACAATAAATGTGATTTAGATGTCAAGAAGAAGTTGAAAGTAAACTTTTATGTTTGTGACTATACAAAAAGGTTGTATGCTTTACATCATAACCCCTAAACGATGAAAATACTGTGATTGAGTATACTAAGTTTAAGTGTGAAACTTGTGAAATATATTTTTCTAGTCATTAAAGATCTTTTCTCGTAATTTACCTTAGTGAAAACGAGTTTACTGTGTTGTCAAATGACTTAATAGTATTTAGGAACACAGACGATTTTTTATGTGAAAATTTTTGTTTGAAAATGAAATCTTTTCATTATTTTGTCTATCACCCAAACGCATTATCACTCAAATGTAGCAAAATTCAAGCAGCATTTGCATAAACTGAATGCTTCTACAGGGTATAAAAGGTGCCTACTTTGCATGATATGGCACACATGTACGAAATCATGCCGCGATTGACCAGTGGAGAAAGAGAAAGAGCTCTGGGGATGGGGTACAGGAAAAACAACCGCTTAATTTCAAATCTGACAATGGAGAACATTATAAAGAACACCTTTCCTTGTCAGAGCTCAAAACTGCACTTTCTAAAGATCATGATACAGCAATTGGCCCTGATGAAATCCATTATCAACTTCTAAAACATTTACCGGAACCTTGCCTTGAGGTTCTACTTCATTTAATCATATATGGGAAGCGGGTGAATTTCCATCTTGTTGGCACAATGCTACTATTGTGCCTATCTCAAAACCTGGGAAGGATCATACAGACCCTTTCAACTACCGCCCTATAGCCTTAACAAGTTGTGTATGTAAAACTATGGAACGAATGATCAATGATCGTCTAGTTTGGTACTTGGAAACTAATAAACTAATAAATTATTAACTGATATTACCCATACGGGTGAGAAGACACAGGTGATTATTTTTGTGATATTTGCACATGTGCTTTCAAGTGATTCTCAACGTTGATTGGTCGGTTACCCGGAGAAAGAATGACTATGACGTCATAAAACAATGGTCTGACGCGACGAATTATCTTATGACGTCACAATGTTACTGTGGCGACGGGTCCTTCACAGCGGCCGCCCAACATGAAAATGTAATAAGCAAGCGTAATTTGGTCATTTTAATTGCATAATGGGTAATATATAGAATAACCAACTCGGTACGAGTGATTACTGGAAATATCCACTCGTCTAAATAATGTTCAGAGCCACTCGCTAAAGCTCGTGGCTGAACATTATTTAGACTCGTGGATATTTCCTGTAATCACTCGTACCTCGTTGGTTATTCTCTAAATATTCAATGTGGTTTCCGCAAACAACGCATTACCACTGATCATCTTGTCCGTTTATAATCATTATTTCAGTATGCATTTATTAACATGCTGTGTGTAGAAAAAGCTTACGACACTACATGGAAGCATGGCATCCTAAAAGATTTATTTGAATTTGGCTTGCGAGGTCGTATGGCTGCAATACTGCCGAAGCGGCGTTAAACAATAACTCACTCACTCCCTATGGTTCAAGCACCCATGCAATTGTGTCTACATAGGATAATTTCTTCAAAATTAAAAGATACACCAAAAGTGGAATATAGCGTATATTTACCTCGGCTTTCTTGAGTTTCTCACTGAGATTGTCCATAATTACTTTCGTCTTCTTCTCCTGCTCTTTCTGGAAGGCCAGTAGCACGTAGGGGTCAGCTGTGGATAGAGGTCATGGTCAGAGTAAGGGTCAGGGGTCAAGAACTTTGACATATCTTACATGTGCATCAGTCTAAATTATATCTTTGTGCATAGCCATAAAGTTGTTGCGGGTTTTCTCCCTGTAGTACTACTGGTCGCTGTGGTATACAGGTAACATTATTTTGAAAGTGGCGTTGAACTTAAAATCCTCCATTCCCCTCACCTCATCCCACGTACCTCATCTCATTTCACCTCAACTCATCCTAGCTCACCTCACTTTAATTAACCTCCCTCTACCTCATATTACCTCGACTCATCTAACTTCACCTCATCTCACCTCTACTCAACCCACTTAATCTCATTTCACTTCCCTTCATCTCACCTTAGCTCACCTCACCTCGCCCTACCTCATCTCATTTCACTTCCCCTCACTCACCTGACCTCCCCCTAGATCACCTCACCTCGCTCCACCTCATCTCATCTCATTTCTCCTCACCTCAACCTACCTCATCTCACCTCATCTCCCCTCATTTCACCTTGCATCTACATGTAAGTGCTCGGACTGGATAGTTTACCAATATACGCAGTCAAATTGTTTATAACAATCTCCTTGCAGTTTGTCGAGAATAACATAAGTTACAGTTTTACATTCTGCAATATGTTATATCTGCTCAACCATGGGAATTAAGCAATTGTATATCTTTCATAAATTCTTAACAAATACGTACGTGCATAAGATGAAAATGGTGTTCCTCCGTCGTGGCAATGGACGACGATCACGTGATCGCCTCGTCGGTGTATATTGCTCACGTACCCTGTGAAATGGTATATATAACATTAAAGAGGTGTGATAAGTTTGTTTCTGTGCATCCTCAGTTGTCAGATTTATATGGCATATATTCTGTATCAATTACACAAACAGTATCCATCAAGCAAATGATTACCATGAGGAACATGTGTGCAAATCATTCTGTGTTTCATTTTTCTATAATCTCTTAAAGTGAAAATGGTCAAAGGAATGGTGTCAATGAAGAGTTACCTCCCCTGATTATGGAAATTATTCAGCATGCTGTGTTTGGTATATATACGAGGGGCGTTCAATAAAAGTTTCCCCTACCAACATGTCTTTACCGGAAGAAGTAGAAAGTTCACATGTGATATGTAGCATGTCTCCATAGGTCAAGTGATGTCTCATACTTTTAAAATATTCATTCTTTCTGTCAGCACAGGTCTTAGAGTAGAGTAAGGTGTAAAAAATGGAGGTTGTTGAGTACTATCAGGTTAATTCTTGAAGGCTCCTACACCAAAGGAGATTTTTGATGAGATGAAAGAAACTTAAGGAGAGGATTCCCCAACGTATGACGTTGTCAAACACTGGCATCGTCAGTTAAAGTGTGGTCGGACGTCCGTGGAAACAGTTTCAATTCCAGGTCGACCTCAGTCAGCCATTGATGATGACTATCAGGCAAGTGGAAGCAGCAATGTTTTGGAAGATCGCCGAATTGCTGTCCGTCAACTTGCCTAAGATGTCAAGAATAGTGTGGTGTCTATGCAGAAAATCATTCATGGCCATTTGCACATGTTGAAGTTGTCAGCTCGGTGAATACCCCCACTGCTCACACCTTTCCAAAATCAGGAACGAGTCGACTGCTCAAAACTTCTTTTAGCAATGTGCCAAGAAAACCAGGATAACTTTTTCGACAGACTAATCACACAGGATGAAACATGGGTCCATCACCGTGTCACCAGTCAAAGCAGTGGAAGCATCTGCAGTCACCTCCCCCTAAAAAGCACGTGTCCAGCCCTCGGCCAGCAAGGTTATGCTCACCGTATTTTGGATCAGCATGGTGTAATCATGATGTATTTTTTGGAAAGGGGTACCACAATTACTGGAACATACTACGCTAGGTTGTTGCAAAAGTGGCGGAAAACTATCAAAACCGAGAGACGCGGTATGCTCACTAAAGATGTCCGCCTGCTTCAGGACAATGCCCCTGTCCACAACTCAGAGCTCAGACGGAAGCGCAGACCTGCGGCTATGAAATGCTTCCTCACCCATCGTATTCTCCTGACCTTGCACCATCTGATTTCTTCCTCTTCCCAAACATGAAGTCATTTTTTAAAGGCACTAGTTTCCCTGATGATGAAACCCTCATTAATGAGGTCCAGTCCTGACTTTTGACAAGATCTGATGCCTTTTACAAGAAAGACCTAGAAGGCTGCATCAAGCGATGGGCGACATGTATCACACTGTGTGGTGCCTATGTAGAGAAAGACTAATAACTGTACCAGATTTCGTTTCTTTCAGTAAAGTATAGAAGTCGATCAGGGAAAATCTTTATTGAACGCCCCTCGTATATCGACTTTCCTCTGGGAACACATGTTTCGTATTTTTAAATTTTAATCTAGTGCTTATTTACTATGGTTCATGTTTGTGTCATTAGAAAATATCTTGATTTTGAAAATGCTCTTTATGATCGATGAATCAATTTGAATATAAATCGTTGTACTTATTTGTGACCTCTACTATATGGAATGGCGCCGTCGAAATACCTACAAGTACTTTAATCGTATATCCGGCAAAGTAGCAGTAAATTACATTCGAAGTTAAAGGTTATGGTTTTAATTATCCATTTCATTTTTTCACAACTGAATTTGAATTCGTTCCCGTCTCTATAATACAAACAAGAGGGGATCAACTTTATTCTACAGTGGAAATTCTTAGTTGTCACTGCTGCCAAGTAAACTTCGTAAATCATTGGCCATTTAAAATGGAAGTGGTGACCGAGAACGCACTACACAGATTCCAAAAGGGGGTAACATTTGTTGTTACAATTTGTCGTATAAACCTGTACATCGACACGGAATTTTATGTTATTCAGCTGACAAGTTGATACGGTTACTCTGGCTGATATTACAAGTACCTTAAAGTGTGTATTGATGTATTTTTATGGAAACGAAATTCGAAGGTATATGTTTACACATAATTGTTATTATTACATGACTATAATAGTTGAAAAATATTACTGAAAGTTATATTTTGGTGACTTTAGGTATGACAGTTTCACAAAGAATAGAGCACACATAAATAAAACACATAAAACAAATAAATTAAATACAATGAGAACATGGAGAAGTGAAGCCCTTCACCTGCGCTACGTGGGGAAAGCTTTGATAGTGCATAACAGGTTACTGTTGATCAGCTAAATAAATTATGTTTCTTCTTTTTTGCATAACTATTCAATATAAAAAAATTATTTGTCAATTTTGTGAAACACTTAAAATGACATCGTTTATGCTCATGTACAAAAACAAAAATGGTGGATCCCTCGATAGAACCGTTCCTTACTGTGGCCCTGAGAGTGTCATTCAAAACCCTGCAGGAGTTTCACCAAATACGCTCGGGATGGGTGGTATAACATGGTAAGAATCATTAGTTATGTTTTTCAATTACATCTGTTTTACAATGTAAAGTACGAGCTTGTTCCTCAATCTTATGTATTTCAGTCTTTAAGTGTCATTCCAAAATTTAACACAACTTCTCAAAGAGTTTTTCATTTGTATTGCTTATTCGTGATATTCATTTATGATATACGTTAAAGGAGAATATCGCATTATGTGTGAACTATTTGAAATAAATTTATTGATTGGCATTCTAGAAGTTGAGTTTATGAAGAAGGAAGACAACGACAGAATAATATTTGCCTTACATAAAGAAGTTATTTATCCATTTAAAAAATACGTATGTGCATAAATTAATTGTTAATTTGAAATAAATCATATTTGACGAATACGAGCTGAAATACATACATATGTTATCCACCATTTACTTTTTAAATTCGGAGAGCATAAAAAGAATTAATTAAGCTATCACTCCTATAAATAATTTAGTGAAGAACAATTTGCATATTATTTAAAAAAGTATATGGAACATTGGATGATATGACAATCAAGTACTCACAGTCAAAAGCTTGGGCTGAGAAATGGCTCCCATCCATAGCAAGAACTATGTTTCTTTCACTCGCAGTCTCTGCCATTATCTTGCAACGCTCTACCAGAACTATGTTGAGTTGTATGTTGAAAGAATCTTCTTCTTAAATGACGAACGAGGCAGTTGCTTCCACGTGACGTCACCGTACACCCAGCGTCAACGACAATTTGCTAGGCATGACACTCTCATTTTATATCAAGCTTAATGTAGCGCCATTACGTTGTAGTCACGTTTTATATAGTTTCGTCTTAATGTGCATGGTCTGCTTTGGTCGCTTTCAAATTGATAGGTTAAGTGTTTTTTTGTACAAACATATTGGGTGTGGTAGAATATCTCAGGGTTGTGTAACTCTTCAAATATCACATCTTTATTATTTAGTTCATTCTTTGTTAATTTACAAAGTAACCCCAACTCACACGGAATTATATAACGATGACAAAAAATTATAACCGAAAGGGTGTCCCGTTCCGTCGTAAGCCAATCAGAGATGGGGAATATGCTTAATAACGCTATAGGATCTATACCGAAACGTCACAGTTGATGAATAAAGAAGTTGATCATCCATAAATGCCCTTGTTTTGTTTAAAACAGCAACCTTCAGAATGCCCCTAAAACAGTTAAAGCAGAGATGGGTAAATTCCCTGTACCACGATGAGGCATAGATTTCGAGACTTATGGTGTCACCTTGGGCAAGAATTAGACAATAACTAACGAGTGACGGGGAATGACATATTATCTTTCCCGAGTTATATTAATTGCGTAATAATTCTCGAGCCTTGGCGAGAGAATTACACAATTGATATAACGAGGGAAAGATAATCTGTCATTCCCGTCACGAGTTGGTTATTGTTTATATTACCCATATAACATATTAAAGTAAAAATGCGAATATTAAAAGTCAACAGTTTCCCTAAAAGGACCCGAGAAGGAGATGAATCTCTATATCCATACGCGTGTGACGTGGATTCACTTCTTACGTACCTATCCGTGTTTGCTGCGCAGGATTAACATGTCCCCTGCGAAAATGTGTCTCACAATCAAAGGAAGACGTGGTTTTAGTTGAATGTTTTCTATTTCTGCTCATTACTATCAATCCGTTATTATAATATTATAAGTTATTGCAACATTCATATCAAGAAGTCTGCGAAGCTCAAAAGCAAGTCGGCTCAACCCGAAAAGCCATGTGACGTTACAATCGACACTGTGACGTCACAACCGCTTGCGCCTATGACGTCATTGCAATCGAACAATCGCCGCCGCTCTTGAAGCTTTCCGTGGTGTTATAGTCAATCATAACATGGTTATATTTGGGATAACACTACCTTCAATAGTACAAATTCTTGAAATGGTCGTGTGGTAAGGTAATATAACCATGTTATATTTTTTCATTATCTAAATGGCAAGTATTTCTGATGCATTCAGCCTAGGGAGCTGTGCCAAATTTACGTCTATCAGAGGGGTATTGAATGTAAAAATTAGCATAATTATCGATCGTTGGACGTCGATTTTTGTCGAGGCGAAATGGTCGTGTGGTAAGCTGTTGGTACAGTCAATGCTGGCGATAGTTGCCTTACTCTGAGGGCGTGGGTTCGAATCCCGCATGGGAATCGACCCGAAAAAAGTTCAAGAATTTGTACTGTTGAAGGTAGTGTTATCCCAAATATAACCATGTTATAGCCCGTAGACTCTCATGTTCTGACACAATTCAGTTAACCAATCACAAGCGCTGCGAGAAGCCAGGGGCAGATGACTCCAAACAGCTTTCCTTTCGTCTGTTCCGAATACTTTCAAAACTGTGATGTGGTGATTGGTCAGCTATTTAACTGGGCTTTGTCTGCTCCTAACTGGTACTGAACACCCGCCTATACGTGGTGTCCTCAGACCTTGTGGCGAGGAATCTGAGAAAAGCAAATTTTCTGACAGATTTCTTCAAAGAAAAATAGTTCATATTTTAAGAAATTAGGACTGAAATTTTAATGCTACTGATTTGTTACCAAAAATAACTATTGTTTTTGTGCCTAAACTACGTAATAAAATGTAGGTGTCAAAACATCATGTTTGTTACTGAGTTGACTTTCAAACATCAAAACATGTTTTATGTTGCAAAACAAGGAAGTAACTGGGTGGTGAAATGTCATCTTTATGCATCAATTATTGACATCAATTGGTTAAAAGGCTATAACATTCGACGTTTTAATTAATTTTTTGCTCATTTCGATTCAACCCGTTAATTAAACTCTTTTTTTTGTTTTAGAGAGGTCATATTACAGTCGACACTCACCAGATGTCGTCAGGAAGTCTTTTTTTTCAAAATTTGTGATTTTGAAGGTCCATAATGCTTTTAATAGTGGGTTTTATTTAGAAGGTAGATACTAAAGTTTGAATGGAATTAATCACTTTACAGCAACAAATATTCACTTTCATTTCTCATTATAACGTAACATGTTTTTCAAGACCAAAATACCAAAATTTTATAAATGCAAATATTAAATAAATGCGAAACGTTATGGTAATGAAATTTTCATTTTTAAACTGCGAGAGTATGATTCTCTTATTCCATGTGGCTACTTCTTTCCATATGTCTATATTTACAGACAAAAATAAAATAATGAATTTCGAAATGTTTCCCCCCAGTCACATGTTGATGTACTTATGTCGGTTAACTGAGAGCCATGAACTTGAGTTAGACATAGCACATCTATTATATCTTCCAGAGCGAAACAATTGGATCGATTTGCTACTGCGCAGCTAATAAACAAGGGAAAAAACGATTGGTTCTAGTTCTCTCGTCATGCCAACAGATACCATGGAATTTCAAACAAACACTGATAAATATCAGGTTTGTCGACTTTAAACACGGTGAAAATTTTGTAACATGTATTATATTGTCCATAATCCGATCATATTCACAAATCAGTTCAATCATAAATATGGTGTGTATCAACAAGTATGTAGTCGCTGGCATCGTACAG